>CM039680.1:156632607-157832607 GCA_022537955.1 Schmidtea mediterranea | reverse complement strand
GGAATGCCTTTGCAACAGGGTTGCAATGAACTATAATTTCACGGAAGCCTCGTCTTATCGATATTTGAAAGTAATATGGGACAAAAGTTCCTACGAGTTTTGGTTTGTATTTTAATGTGCCTCATACTCGTCCTACTGCTACAAAAATCTGACTAACTGTGTTGACTTTGCAAATCTTCAAATTTTTAATGAAAATTGATTGTGCACGATACATATTTTATTGAATGATAAAATTGGTGATGTAGATTTCACAAATTATGAATTAAATTTTGTTAACATCAACTCTAATTTCGATAAGGTTTGCAAGTCGAATGTTGCTAAGATACACCAAAGGAGAGTGGTGAGGTGTTGTATCATTCCACAGATGACTGCTACAGTTTTCCGTTGTTAACAGGGTGGTCTAACAGATTGACGGTCCAAAGAGATGCATTGATTCGATTATAATGATTTTACTAACTTGGTGTTGTGTTTGGATGTCAACCGGGAAAAGATTTCGATAGATAAAATCAGTGGCGTATTAAGCTTGCACAAACTGAGGCCCAGTTTAGTACAGTGTCCATTTAAATAAAATGATTGCTAGAAACAAATGTAAGACTGTAACTTGTAATTTATAATGGTATAGATTACATGAATCCACACTTAATTAAAATATTTATAATAAATTTTAGATTACAACCTATATTTGCGAACTTTTCTCATGGCGAAGTTATTAATTAAGTCAGTAAAGCTAAGTGAGCTTACGATTTCACTTTCAATGCTCATTAGAGAGAGCAGACTCAGTCTTTGTTGTCCCATGCAACTTCATTTTTTATTCTTTTTATGTACATTTAAATCCATTTCTAGTATTTCACACTCTTCGACATTTTACTGGATAAAATTAACAAGAGTCAAACATAAGAATATAATTGAACCACAACATAATAAACATTGGTGTAAATATCATAAACATCCTAGTTTTCAGTAACCAAATATATAATAACCAACCAAAGCACTTATTATGGATTGAAGTTGATTAACCATCTCCGTGTTTTTGTCGAATATATTCGACATTGAACCAGACATTGATTTAAATTGAAAAATTATAGGTAAAATTATTGACAGTGTCTAGTGGCTAGGGGAGAAGGCTCAGGTGAAAAAAGAAAATTTTCGTGTCTATGTACCAATTTTCTGATTTTTAGTTTGTCATAAATTATTTTTGACACGGAGAGGGTTAATAATATCTTGGAGTACTCAATAGGAGTTAAATTAGACTAAGATTAAGATTAAATTACATCAGATTAGCTTGATTGATGGTTTTACCCTTGCAAATACATCGGTTTTTATACCTCCATTTTATGTGAGAAAAATTAAAGACACATTTATTATTTACTTTGGCGAAGAATTAACAAATCGAGAAATCTGAATTATTTACATAATCGCAATTTCCGAAGAATTATCAGAGTCCACTTGTAAGGTCGAGCAGAGAAGATTCAGGAATATTACTCAATACTAACATAAATTCTCCAATCTTATTGTTCATAGAAGTTCATTTTGTCGATTCTGACCATCAAAACTAAAGCTCAAACAGTACTTTATAATACATTTTGATATTTTGAATAAAAATATTTTAAAGGATCCTGAAAATCTCATAAAAAATTGTTAATATTTTCACGGTAGAGATTTGAACCAAAATCAACAAAACCGCCAAATATAAATTGTACCATTTAATTAAGGACCAATAAAGCAAAAGACAATGCAGTCTTTTACATACAAATAAAGAAAAAAACTATCAGGTGATATTAATTATTATTTTTATAGTTGTTGCTTAATAAAACTTATATTTATAATACTGGTTGAATAATATTTTTACTTTATTCTTTTTCAGTGTATAATAAAATTAGTTCAGCATAACATTCCCCCTAGACCGTCCCGATACTCTTTTACAAGGAACTCGGCCGGGCACCGACATTTTCTCCAGATACTAAACAATAACTTAATTTATTAAGTATACTCTAACATCATTTCACAGTAATATTAAATCAGAGGAAGATGTCAAGTACAATCCTCTCTGTGTAAATGTATTTGTAAGCGGTAAAGTTGTAATGCTGGGAATCAAGACACTGGATAATTATAATCAATTTCAACAAATCTTTAATTTTATCAAATCAATCATTTTCAATTCAGCAACCGAAAAAAATTCTAGAATTTTTATTAAGTACAGAGTAGTTTAATTGAATTGTGTTTAAATCGCTAGTTTACTGATGAAATAAAAAATTCAAAATGATTGATGAGCAAGAAGGATATGTATTCAAAGCAATTCTAATGAAGATGTGAGATATTTTTCCGAATATGAAGAACAAGCTTCATTATTGCGCTTCAGAACTGTAGCAATACGAATTTATCATTTAATAGGACTCAACATTGAAGAAATTGTACGGATGCACTACGAATCAGTACAAGGATCGTGTTTGAAATGTCTAGATGATTGCATAGTTTGTGCAGGTCCCTCAATACTAACTTGTCATTTAAAAATGTTTTTTCTTTATCATTTTGTGTTTATTTCATATGTTTATTTTATGTATTTATTTTTACGTGTTTGATAGTCAGTAACCAAGTATTGATATTTATTTTTTCAGTACATAGTTATTCATGACCCAGTGTATGTATATAGTCAGTTGTTAGTATTGAATTTTACAGTGCTTAATCATTGGTATACAGTACTGAGTTATTGATATTCAGTACCTAGTACAACATTTGGTTAATATTGTATAGTACTCAGTAAGTGGTATACATGGCATACATTATTTCTATTCAGAACCTAGTTGTTGGTATACAGCAACTAGTCATTTTTAATACCCACTTAGTCATTGTTGTTCAATGATTAGTTATTTGTATAGAGTGCCTGATTATTGCTGTTTAGTATTTAATCATTGGTATACAGTACTCAGTCATTGTTAGTCAGCACTTAGTTATCGGTACACAGTGCTTAGTCAGGGGTGTACACTACTTAGCTATTAGTATATAGTACCTAGTGATTGTCGTAAAGTACTTAGTGATTGGTATACAGATGTTGATACCTAGTAAGCTAACTTTTTTTTTGATCGTTGATGAATTTATTATTATTATTTACTTTTAAATTTATTTAAAAAAAGAATTCCATATTAATTTTTAAAAATTTTATCATTTGTAACTCTAATTTACTTTGAAAATTTTCAACTTAAAAAATTTTTATTTATGCAACTTAACTGCTAACTTGCTATTTACTTTTTAAAATTATGTAATTTGTAAAATTTAATTTTACTTCAGGCACTTTAATCAACTTTAATTTATTGTATGGACTTTTATTCATTTTAATTTATTTTAAATCATTTTAACTTATTTTAAATCATTTTAATTTACCTTAATTTACTCTTGCTATTTTGATTGATTTTAATTTATTTTACTCTAGATACTTTGATTTACATGGCTTTTTATCGATAGCCTATAAAACCATTTGACAATAGTGTGACTATTTTAGACTTTTATTGATAGGCGAATTCAAGTCGTTTTATATTTTATAATTTTTTATCGAGAGCATATATTTGATTATTAAAAATTTAATTTAAACATTTTTATCTTAAAAAATTATTTTTAAAAATTTTGAAAAAATATTTTTAATTGATTATTACGTAATTGCATAATCAAGATTCATTATATAATTAATACTCCTCCCCGACGTCACGGTGCAGAGAGCACTATCTAATTGCCTAATCGAATAAGAAATTAAAAATCTATATAGTTTTTCCTTTCTGTCCAACTTTTGTATAAGTGATGTTTGAGTGTCGTTTTTTAATATTAAAATCCGTGCGTTTTTGTATTATTATTATTATTATTATATACAAATGATTTTCTTTTTAAATTTCATATAAAAATTAGCAACTATTAAAAATAAAATTTAAATTCATGGTGAAATTAAATTAATGAATAAAAATATGGATTATTTTAATGTTGTTTCAAAAATAAATTCCATTTGATCTGACTAAACTCAAAGTGTGCTTTTAACTTCTCATTATTTCGCTTTTAATCCCGTTATTAGGATTAATTTAGAGGTGGCATTCTGCGATTTGAGAAAGGAGAGATTTATTTTCATTTAATTGCAAATATATTGTGGTCATAAGTCTTAATTAGAAAAAAGAGATTCGTCCAAACAAAACTAAGCCGAGTAATAAGACTTCAACTACATTAACAATTCTAATTCAATATCAGTTGAATGATAAGCAGCAGAATAGGGCTAAATTAGCAGCAATTTGCTCACAAATCGACGATCACTCTCAAATCCGTTTTCTGCGCAACAGAAATGCCTATCTAGCAGTCATCCTTAAATACACCTATCCGATTTCAATACTTCAGAAGCCAGCTGAGAATCTAAAGTTACAAGTAATTGGCAAATAAGAAAATATTTAATTTTAAACTTTATAATTTTCTCGCTTTTAATAAATTTTGCATTTGATTTACTAAAAATTTGCATTTTTTTTATAATAAAATGCAAAAGTTTAATATGGAAAATATTCCATTGTAAAATTTATATTGTTGTGTATACAGCGACTAAGAACAATGCGAAATTTCACCTTAGCCAAACTGAAAAAAATATAAAAGAATAATTTTTTTTTAAGAAAAAAATTGTAAAATTTATAAATTGAGTACTTTATAAATTGGTAACCAAAATATGCAGAAAATATATTATAAACGAGTTCCTAGTAATATTGATTTCATTAACTTTAACACTAAAACTACCAGATGGGTAAAACTTTTAAATAAGATTCTTTAAACAAAATAATAAATAAATATATAATAAAATCTGTCATCCAAATTAGTAATATGCTCTTAAAGGAATATCAGTACACCCATCCTCCGATTTACACGGTACTTTTTTTGCACGTTTTCGCTTTTACATGGTTTTGAAAATTATAACTTTTTTTATTTCACTCTTATAATAATAATATGCATATAAATATATACATATTTATTTAAAAATAAAAATATATGCATAAGCAGGGAATTCCCCCATTTAAGTATTCGTGTTTTAACAAATTATTATTGAAATTATTTTTTCAATTTCTGCGCTATTTACCGTTATAATTAACTTCAACAATTGTTCGGGAAGGTCTTGAATTAGCTAAAAAATTAGAAAACTATTTTTTAAATCATGATCCAGTTGTTGAGCAAGCTAATCAATTTCAAAGAGAACTCAATCAATGTTTGGCGAAATATCAAGAAATCTATAAATATTTGACCAAAAATAGCACTTAACTGTTAATTACAGATTTTGTGACAAATATCACACCGGAAGAAGTTCCTACACAGTCTGAAAATGGTTCAGAAATATCCATTTCAAGCGAAGAAAGTGAAATTATTCCATTTTGAAAGAGAAGGCAGAACATTGAGGATTCTGATATTTAAAATTCAGTAACACTTTACTATGTTTTCTAAAATGTCTTTGTCCCCATTTACACGGTTTCGATTTACAAGGAATTCTCAGGAACCAATCTACCGTGTAAATCGGGGGATAGGTGTATAATAAAATGTAAAAAATGTGCTTTCAATTTATTATTTTAATATTTATTATTAAAATATTATTATTTCTTGACTTTATGGTCAGAAGGTATCGAAAAAAGATTTCGATGCACCTTATCATGTGTCCTTTCAAAAGAAGAACAATCTAAAAATGTAACTCACTTTACAGATGGAAAAAAGAGTAACTAAGAAGTTTTGCACATTGAAAAGGTAAAGAATTTGTGATGTTTGAGAAAAATAGTAAATGCTTTAAACCAGGGGTAGGGAATATGCTGCCCTTTACATGAAATACGTTGTTTTTATCCTGTAAAAACTTCTTGCTTAATATTTTAGGTTTTCACCAAATTGACATAATTTTCATAACTCACCTTTTATTTAAATCTATTTGGTGTGCAAAAAAGATCAATATGTCAATTATATTTTCTTGTAGAAAAGTAGGCATAGTATTGTACGTTAATTCAATATATTAATGATTTCTGTACAATGTATTATTCTTTATTAAATATATTATTGAGTGGTAAAAAAAATAGCTGAGGAAAATAGAATTTTAAATTAACTGGTGAATTTTGTTAAAAACTGAATGTACAAAAGCTCTAAAATTCTTTTTAAAACCTTTAAAGTAAGGATATCTTAATTACAATGAAAAATTTATCGCTCTCAGCTAGAACTGTGAAAGAACGAATCACTAGTATTACTATATAAATGTCAAATATAGAATTTGCTGATATCAATTCCACTGAATTCTTGCGGTAGATGAATCTACTGATATCACTAACGTAGAACAATGTTATGTAATGGTTATAAATGTAACATATTCCGGTGTTCAACTTTTTAAAAATTTTATTAATATTATTATTTTTAGTGAAGTATCCATTGACACCGATCGAACAAAATGTTATCAAAGAAATAAAGGTTTTTTAAACTTGGTTTCCAACTTACATTATTCATGAAATTACTTCATTCCAGTATTTAACACCTAAATCCTTTAATGGGGAATGATACAAAATAGTAAATTTATGGAGGCCAGAGCGTTGAATACAATCTATTCGTTGCATTTTTAGAGGAGCTGAATACCACATATAGATATTTAGTAACCTTTACATGTGTGTTGTTTGTCAAGAGAAAAAGTGCTGAAATAAGTCTTAGTGAAGTAATTGTTTTCTAAGAACTGATAAAACTTCTCATCGATCCCAAATTGCTTCAAAACTTCTATTTTACTTAATATTACAGAACATGTTAAGTTGAATTTGAAATACAGCCTTACAGTTATTAGAAGTAATTCATAATTGTGAAAAATAGGTATTTTTCAAAGATATTTTAAAAGATTAATTCATCCAAGATCATTATTTTTTAAAATTCCCTAGTAAATTATTATTATAAAATTTACTTCCATTTTTAACTGATAAAATTATCAAATTAGTTTTGAAGAAAAAATTTAGTAATTCAAATGTTTACTTTATGGGTTTCACGTAGAAAAAATAATTCAAATACACCAGGAAACGATATCAATTTAGAGTGGCGTCAGTTTCTTTTTATGCATCATTTATGAAAAACTTAATTATGAAAGCGCGATAACTCATGATAAATCCCAATTTTCAAAATTTACGCTGAAAATTAAATCAGTTAAATTTGATTTACAATAAAAAAACGAAGTCATATACACAATTTATTTATTTTTCTCCCATTTTCCTGGTCCTGGGTCTGGCAAAAGTTTACCTACTACTCCATAGCCCAAAGTGATACCGGCACGCATAGTAAATCGTTGACCAACTTCTAAAGCCATTTTCTTCAGAAAATGCATTTTAACTATGCTATCTTCTCCTGGCATTACTAAATCTTTGCCTTCAGGAAGAAGAGCATATGCTGGGCAATCCCAAGATTTGCTGTAAATTTGACTTTGATAGGCAGCAGAAATTGGTTTCGAACGACCTCCTTCACTTTCTGACAGCAAATAAATCTGAAAGCAGAAACTTTGTGTCAAATAATGTATACAAATATATAATATTTTTTCAAATATTTGAATCCGTTGTTAATGGTTACGAGAAATAATGGCAAGCCGTAAACTTACCTGGGGTTAAAAATCATATTTCGAATTTTTATAAAACTAGATCAATAGGTTTGAGTATAAAGCGTTTTTGGTGTTAATTATCACTTTATTAGCCGCTAGAAATTACTCAAATATAAAAGATTAATGACTCAGACAGCGTTTATTTTTGAACAAATGCAACTGGTCAACTCACGCCAACGCTGAACTTTCAGTATTAATATTATTAAATCAATAATTAAATAAATTTGGCAAAAATTTAATTAAAAGATAACGCCAATAAAAAACTTTTCGTACGATATATTTCAACGGCATAACTGTCCTCTTTAGGTACACAAAACCAACTAAAAATATTATGAATTAACTTTTAATTTAAACAAATTATTTTTTATATTAATTTAATTTTGTAATAAATAAACATTTAAAAAATATTCAAATACTTTTAACTAATTTAAAATGTTAAAAATAATGTAATTTACAAATTCAATTATTTTAATATTATAAAGTTTTTTTTTAAAAAACAATACATAAACATGATTTAACATCCTTAAACTATTAAAAAACATTCGTAGTCACAACACTTTGCACATTAATCTTTGAATACAATGACCTTATCAGCAATGCTTCACATATCACGCGTTCCCAATAATTATTAAAACTTTTCACCAAAATTCTAAAATCAGACATTCCTATTTCACTTTTACAGCCTCTATTGTGTTCACTAATATTGGTCAAACCCTTCAATCGGCAATGCTCTAGAACTCGAGTACAGAGATGACGGGAAGTCTCTCCAATGTATGTGGCATTACACCCATTACATGTAAATTGATAAACGAGATCAGAACACAATCCAACCGGAGTTTTTGATTTATTAATAAACATATTGCGTACCTTACACGAATTAGAGACGATCTTATATTCTAAATTTTCCATCAGTTTACCCAACTTCCTCTTATAATTTGTAAAGCCTTCAGAGTACGGCAATACTAACACATATTTAGGCTCAATTTTTTTATATCCATTTTTACTATCACCAGATCAACATTCAATTCACACCCATCCGACAAATTACATTCAGACTTTACACAACATGGATCCTTAGGATTTTTAATCAATTTATCAACAGTTTCTTTTATCATCAACAATAAAAATGATTTAGAATATCCATTCTTTATCAACAACTCAACCAATTTATCAACACTTTTTACCGAATTAGCAAAAGTAGAAGATAAAGCCCATGAACGATAAATCAATCCTTTCACCATATTTCTCTTATACTTAAATTCACAAAAGCTTTCTGGATAAGTATAAAGACCAGTATCAGTTGGTTTTCTATAAATCTGTGTCTCATAATGTTTATCTTTGCGTTGAATTAACAAATCTAAAAACCCAATCGATGACTTTCTCTCCGTTTCACATGTGAATACAAAGTTTTTATGTAAACTGTTCATAAAATACAAAAACGGAGATGCAAACGGAAATGCAAATACAAGAAAAATATCATCCACACACCTTTTATAAACAAAGGGTTTCTCAAATTGGAAGGAAGCAATTTTCTTGTCCAAACTGGCCAAAAATATTGACCCCATCGTTGGTACTAAAGGGGAACCCATAGCGATTCCATCTATTTGTTGATACCATTCATTATTGAAAAGAAAATTGACATTTGAAGTAGCAAATTCAATAAATTTACGAAATGCCCTTCTATCCAAAATGTGATGTTCAGAATCATTTTCATTCCACAACGCACAGCATAAGTCAATTGTATCAACCAGTAGTACATTCGTAAACAAACTGCAAACATCAAACGAAACCATAACATCATTCATACTTCGTTTTTGTAACTGTGCAATACAAGACACAAACTCAAAGCTATCCTTTCATTCAAACTCTGATCGCATTAACGGTTTTAATAATCCATCTAAAAACTTTGCTATTTTATACTGGGCAGTACCAACCATCGACAAAACTGATCTCATAAGTACACCATCTTTATGGATTTTTGGAACATCATATAGTTTTGCTGGCTGCGATCCTATTGGACGAATAGACTTACCTACCTCTTCATTAATAAGCTTATTCTCAATAAAACCATTTAATATTTTTTGTACAAACTCTTCATCTTTAAGAGGAGGCAATTTTCCATTCTTCCGATCCTTTGGTAATTTCACAAACTGAGGAGAATTTAACAAATCATTCAACTTATTTACATACACATCATGGTCAAGAATAATTATTCAATTTCCTTTGTCAAACTTACAGATATTTATATTTTTAAAAGTTTTTTAAAGTCATAAAATTCCTAATATTCTGCTTTTTGTTTTTATCGATATACTCCATCGTACTTGCGCTTAACGAGCTCTTCGCATAATTACCATTAATGCCTTTCGTCGATCGGGCTATATGAAAATATAAACTTTCAATTTTTGCACACAATTTTGTTTCATCCAAACGAATCTTAATACAGTGATTTGGACCAAATTTTAAAACACGCTTTTAAATACACCATTTTACACATACTTGCAAACAAAACTCATTCGTAGCATTATTTAACATTAATCAAATATTTGTTAGTTTTTTATCAATAGGAGTTCTTATTTTCTCTGATTCCAACATTCTTCTTAACGTTCTTCTATGTATTAATTGAACATCTTTACTGGAAAGACAATCAATTAGTTTCATTTTAAAAATGAAAAGAAGGAATCATCTTTTCTTCTAAACAAGTCTAAAGAAAACTAATGTCTAGTTACTTTCTTTTTAGGGAGTTATAAACCTTCATAAACCTTTTGAATATTGGAAATTAAAATTATTTATAGATTATTAAATTGATTTAATATTAATAAAATGATAATTACAGTTAATCAACTTTGAAATACAGTTATTAAAATTATATATAGCGCACGTTGTTAAGAGAGCATCCATTAAGGACGTCCCATAAGAAGGGGTATGGAGTGGGTCTTCGTAAAATTGACACTAGGAGGTCAAGTGCTTAGGACATCCCCAGAATCATTGATAGTTTAAATATTATACATAATGGATTAATTATTTTTTTAAAAAAAAATTTTCTCTTTGTTCCTATTTGATCATTTTAATTATGTATCTATGTTTTTTCTCTATTTTTCAACCAATATTGTGCACTACTGCATATAATGTTGAAATTAAATTTAGCCTATATGCTTGTAAATTATTTAAATTTCTTCTAAAAATAAAGGATATTTATTTTTGGGGGGATGTCCACACAGTGGAGGGGAGACAAGAGGGATCAATAATTCCAGAACTTTCGACTTTGTTTATTTTAAACTTAAATGCGATGATAATTAGATTCTCTCGGAAAGAAAAATTGAGCCGGGAATACATAAATAGTTTATAGAAGGATAAATTGTTTTGTTGTTTCTCCAAAAAACAAGTCGATCGTCACTTATATTAAGTATGGATAGATTAAGATATTATGAGAACTCATCATTGCCTACATCAATAAATAAAACCTTTTACTCAGTTTCATAAATATCCATCTCAAATATCCAAAAAATTACATAATGTAACATTGCTTCACGTTTACGCGCCATCGATACATCCAATTGTTTTATTACAGACAGTATTGTGCTGATCGAGAAATTTGGTTGAAATATGGAAATTGATTTTTCAAATAAATATAAATAATCTTTGGTGAATCTACTTGGTATATAAATTTTATTTTGTTCAATTAGCAAGGCATAAGTCGCCATTTTATGTTCTAATAACCGTTCTATCATATAATAAGCTGAATTGCTACATATTGAAATATCAGGGAAGTTTATATTGTGTTTGATATTTCTCCAATAAGCACGAACTGTGTTTA
Organism: Schmidtea mediterranea; assembly: GCA_022537955.1. Taxonomy (NCBI): domain Eukaryota; kingdom Metazoa; phylum Platyhelminthes; order Tricladida; family Dugesiidae; genus Schmidtea; species Schmidtea mediterranea. The sequence goes on along the minus strand of CM039680.1, from coordinate 157,821,193 downwards.
AAATAACCGATAACACGCCACACGGTTTTTTAAAAATTTGTTGACTTTCGCTATTCTTTTTCGAATGGGTTATCCGGAATAATATATAATAATTTTAAATCCTCATAACTTATTTATATAAAATTTATTTCTTTATTTAAACTCCATTAGAAAGCGACTATTTCAAATTCAAATATTAAGTAAGATTTATAATAATTTAATTACAATAAATTTCATTTTCAAATAGAAATGTACAAGTTTGAAAATAAAGATTTGATACTTCTTTATTTATTATGAGCGGAAATCGAAGAACAGTTAAGTTGAGGTGGAGAAGAATATTAATCATGCTTCTGGGAGCGATACAGTCAATGAAAGAACTATTGGGCGATGGTTTAAAAAAAAAGCGTCAATGCCTCAAATCAGTTTCCAAAACCGAAACTTCAACAAAAGAAAGTCATGCTCTCAGTCTTAAAATGTGTATAACAATCAATTCTTAACTATACTGTGTATAATTAGAAACAAAGCGTGAAAAACTCACAATTATTCACCTTGCAATCGTTAATCGAAAAGGTCCAATTATCCTGCATGATAACGCTAGACATCACTTATCGAAAGTCACTATAAAAAAATTACATGACTTGGAATTTGCATAACAAAAAATATGGAACCGTTGATTTCAACTGGTTTTTTCAATTTAAAAAAATGTATCCTTTATAATGTGGACTATGGCAGAAAAATTATAAAAACATTTAAAATCAATCATTTTACAATTTTTACATTATTTAATTTTAATTTAAAGCTTTAATGATTAATTTATATTTATAATTACTTGAGCATCGCAATAATTTGCCAACTGTACCGATTTTGGAGTAGTTATAATCATACCGCGTCTTAATTCCTCTTTTTTAACTCCACGCAATAAGACACCAACTTGGTCACCAGGGACTGCTTTATCCAATAACTGATGAAACATCTCTATTCCAGTAATAGTGGTTTTAATATTTGCATTATAACCTAGAATTTCGACAGGAAGACCAGGGGATATAATTCCTCTTTCAACGCGACCGGTACATACAGTTCCTCGTCCAGTAATACTCATTATATTTTCTATGGGTAAAAATAATGGTTTATCGGCTTCTCGTGGTGGCAATGGAATTTCATCAATTCTGTCAAGTAATTCTAATATTTTTTTTGCACCGATTTCTTCATTTCGTCCCTAAAAAAGATAAATCTAAATTTATGCCAATATACTAATTGATAATAACGATATCCATCATAAATTGTCGATATATAATACAATGGATATATTTGATTAAAAATGTTTTCTATAGTAAATTTATTTCATTTGTGAAATTGTTAAACTTTATTTTTGTTACAAATAAAATTAAAATGTCAATTATTATTTAAATTTTATGATTTAAAAATTTCAATGTGCACCTCCAAAGCGCATAAAGCTGATCCAACGACGAATGGGGTTTTATCTCCATCATATCCGTATCGCGTGAGTAATTCCCGGATTTCTAATTCCACCAATTCAATCATTTCACTATCTGCAGCATCGGCTTTGTTAATAAAAATGACTAAATGCTCAATTCCAATTTGTCTAGCTAATACTAAATGCTCTCGAGTCTGAGGCATCGATCCTTCTGTACCCGCTACAACCAATATGGCTGCTTCCATCTGATTAGTTCCCGTAATCATATTTTTTACATAATCTGCATGTCCTGGGCAATCGGTGTGAGCATAATGTCGATTTTTAGTACTATAATCAACAATTGCTGCATTTATAGTGATACCACGCTTTCTTTCTTCTGGTGCTTTGTCAATTTCTTCATACCTTTTAAAAACGGATTGGTTTGTTTCTGATAAAACTTTGGTTATGGCAGCAGTTAGCGTCGTTTTTCCATGATCAACATGACCAATTGTACCAACATTCATATGTGGTCGATCTCTGAGAAAAGCTTTTTTACCGCCAGGTTGAATTATTGGTTGTGCAAAAATGCATTGGGATGTAGAAAATTTCTATTTATGATTTATTAAAAATTAATAGCAAATAATCGTCTTACTGAATTCTTAACAATACTTGATTTAGTAGGAGCTTAAAAATATCAATAATTTGTCTCAATAAGAATCATTTTACCTGCAAGAAGTTTATATACAAATTTAATAATCATGTTCTATTAAATGGAAACCACTTATGTAAATATCAATGTGTTAAACAAAAAAGAGATTGAACGAAATTTTTGATTTAAAAATATATTTTTTGAAAATTTTAGTTATAAAGTAATGATGTCAAAATAATATATTTTTAGTTGTACTTTCATTAAAAATATTAAATATTTAAATTAAAATGAATTTAATTAATGTCTATCTTAAATCAGATACCATTTCCATATCATTGAAAAGCAAATTTCTGCATTACAATATTTTAAAGTTGTGTAATAGTTTATTCCAAATTAACTAACACTATTTATTGTTGCCGCGGGAATAATTTTGCAATATTCTTTCCGTTTTAAAAAAACTTAACTTTTCAAACATTTATTAAAATCTATTTTAGTGGATCAAATAGTGCTGGGTACCTGATGGGTAAAAAGAAAGAAGATTCGAGGTTACTTTCAAGTGAGTCTCATTAGATACGCACAGAGGAGATATAAACATTAGACATTCTTCCAAATGACGTTGGGAATGTATTCCAATGGGTAGTTACCAATAAAAGTTGATCCATACTGTCATGACTGCATAAACTCTGACAAACTTTTCGGTTCAAGAGATACCATTGAAATTATTCATGTTCAATTTATTTAAGTTCATATAATTATCAAAAAAAGTTTAAACGAATTTGAAACCAAATTTCCGAATTTACTATTTTGGTGGGTTACTCGGTGTTGATGTTTGTTTAAATTTTCTTATGATTACCCCGGTAACGCCATATAAATATTTCTAGCTACCACTCGGCACCCGTTGCTATGAAACGTTGGAAATGTGTTCGAGTGGGTGGATTGTCCGCAAAAAGTGAGCGCTATTACTAATGCTGTAATTGCTCGGACAATCCCTGGGTTCAACGAGCTATCGTTAGAAGATCTGTGCTCGCTTTAAGTCATTAGGTCCCTTTCTCTTTATGGTGAGTTTTGTAAACTGTATTTGCCCATACCCCTGATTTGAAGCAAATTAATAAATATATGAATTAAACTCATTAACGATCAAACAACGACAAAGATTTAATACAGGTGCATATCACTTTTACACAGGGTAAGATTTAGATTCAGTTCGTAGTCTGGGTTGTATTCCGCAATCGCGCGGCTCGTCTTTTGGCCCGCTCTTTGCGTCCTGGGCGATAGCTGTTTGTAATGGTTGTCGGGGTCGAAGGTACGGTTGTTGTTGGGGTGGCCATCGCCTCCCGGTAAGCCAGTTGGGCGGGGGCGAAAACAAGAGGGTACGTTACCGCGGCTCCCTCTTGAAAAGCGGATAAAGCCACTTCTAACCCCTTCACTTGGGTCTTTAGGTTTTGATTGAGTTGCCTTTCGTCTGCCCACCCCTTTTGAGAGGCAGTGAGTCGTTGTTAAAGCACCTTGGCCTTTTGGGACGCCATCCAGATAGCCTTTGTTTGTTGTATTTCCGCGATCAGCTGAATGATCTGATCGTGAAGGTCCTGTTAGCCTTCCGGGCATGGGCGAGTTCGGTTTGCAATATTCGCAGGGGTTCCATTCTATAATATCCATATCTATATAAAATCTTTAATTAACTCAATCTTTCTAAATATGTAGTTAACTTAAACATGGTTTGCAAATATTCTGGAATAACAAAACAAGCAAAATGAAAACTCCGGCAATTATTTTTATTATACTAATGTTCGTCAAAAATTTACAATCTCCGGTCCGGATGATCATAGCTGTTCCAGGGATTTTTTCAACCATTCTTTCGCCGAGCAACCCGAGACTACGACTACGGGTCGTCTTGTATTCCGCACCGGTCCGTGGTTGGGCGGCGGCGCCTCACTATAAGTTTCCAGTATTCTCCCCGCAGCGACGTCATCTTCCACGTTGGCCAGGTATTGCCTGACCCGGACCACGTGAAGATCTACCTGTCTTTGGTGTGCTTCTAGTCGGTCGAGGAGTTCACGGGCATGTCCTAGAATTTCGCGGGCCGGATATTGTTCGTCCTTTTGATCATCGGTCAATGGTAATCGCTGGTCCATTCCCAACATCTGACCAATTGTTTGGCTAGGCCCTCTTGGATATGGCTCCTCGTAGCCCTTTGCTCGTCTTAGTAGGCGCCGAGCCTGTCTCCATTCGTCTGCAATGCCGGTGGGGACCCACATGAGAGCTCCTGAGGTATCTACAAGTGGAATATTTTGATGACATTTCTGATTAGGTAAATTAAATAAGTTAAAAGTACTCTTAAGAACAGTTCATTAACTACCATGATAAGTTGAAATCCGTTAGTAGGCGTGAAGTAAATCCGATTAAAATCATTGGGTGAATATCGCAGAAATTATGGAATTTAGTACGCTTGCCTAATTTTGATCGTTTGATTTATTCAATGATAAATTTTATTCGGCATAAAAATCGAAATTAACTGGGGTGAAATTATTATTGTTAATTATTTTTAAAGTGTATGGGTTTAAAGATCAGTAGGATATGGTTGTGATTAGGTTTGAAAATGAATTTGTAGGGATCTTTTCTCCAACCCGCTGAATACTGATATTTACGGAATTACAACTTTAGCTTCTCAATTCAAGGATAATTGCCCTAGTTTTGATGTTCCTGGTAACATTAACGATAATATGAAAGCTCCTTCCGCTACACTTTAGTGATGTTTATATTTATGTTATCTATTAACAGATACTCCCAACCGGCTAACTATTGGGATTAATAGTAATAATGATAATTAAAAGGAAAAACTGACATTAATATAACAGGGTGAGTAAATTCTACCGTAAGTCATGATGTCGAAAATGAAGAGTAATAATATGAACGGGTTAAATCAAATCGATTAATTATCGGGGTTAATAATAGTGAAGATGATTGATGAGATATTAGTACAAAGATAGTATGGTTGATAATTTTCATAATTAATAATGATGTTGAAAATAAGGGGTGATAATAATAATATTGAAATATTAAAAAACTTAATTGTATTTAAAGAAAACTTTCTAAGTATTTATTTAATTATTACTATTTATCATTTAATAGCCAAAGATATTATATGAAATTCTTACCCTTAGTTCGTAAATCGAGATCCATTACTGCCCCTTCGTTGGGTAACTTAGCCGAGGTCTCCTCATCATTCAAGACTTGTTGGGAATTCATGTTGCTGTAATATTCTAAAAATTCTGTTCGAATTGTGATTATTGACGTACTTTTATTAAATCGACTGGGTGGGTATGTCTCGTACATGCTTACTACTGTAATCATTGCACACTGTGCCTGGTAGTGACAAGTAATTGATAAATCTCCGGTGATCTTATTTATTTAGTGGAAAATTGAAATCAATATGGATTTGCGGTGGACTATGAATGTTTATGCTAAGTGTTGTAATAGTTCGATCGGGTGACTAACGATCCGGTTTGTTTATTTTAATTACGTTTGATTTTATTGATTTTATTTATAGATTCGTCTTGTTGGAATCAGGGATTTGGATGAATTTTCATGGTCAAAATCATCAAATTAGTTTCTAGTAATACGTATATTTTCAGTTATTGATTTTTTAACCCTTTTTAGCGAATTATTTATGGATATTATGAAAATCTTTAACACTAGTCTAAATTCGAGTTGGTGAACAGGAATCTTATACGGGATAGTTAATTTCTGGGTTATGAAAACTGATGAACCTTTGTCTTCTTGGTTGTACAGGTGATAGATGGACTTCAACTTTATAACATTTCTATTCAGATTTTTAGGGGTGTCTCTTTCGGTTGTTTCACTAGAGGCGAAGATTTGGAAACTATATTCCTTAGGCGTTCGGGACGTACCAGTGGCTTCTATTAATAACGGGTATGGTTTCGTAATTGAATTCTTAGTATCTTTAGGAATTTTTTAATAAAGGAAAAATAATTTAACTTCAACCTGTGGGAACCAATCAAAAATCTCACTATTCGTCCTGAACTTTCCGTGGATTTTAATAACGGATTATATTCCATAACTATGTGGGTTGTTCTAGTGGATTTGGATATACTTTACTTCTATTAGTTAAAGCTAGTTCAATTCGAATTTTCTATGGCTATTAATTGGATTATGCCCCTTGGGTGGCGATTAATATGTTGTAATTAATTATGATGATTTTGAGTTTCATTTTTATTCTTTTATAATCTTATTTGGATCTACAGTTTATTTGAGTTCGTAGGATCAACTCGGGATTATTAATGGTCAAAAGTTTAGAGTGGTGGTTTAATATTTATAACTGTCAATTAAATTATTACCCATCGTTTACAATTTATGACTATCTGGATTTACAATATTAGTTAAATTTACCATTAATTTCAAGAGTTATAACAACGATTTCATTTATAATTCCCCGTTACCTTCCCTCAATTGACCTTAGGCGCACTGTGTTCATATTATATTTAATGAGTGCCCACTGGACTACTCGGTGTGATAATTTTGAACCGTATGTAGAATAATAATTTAGGTCGATTTTAAAGAAAACGAGAAACGAGGAAGTAACCAAAAGACCACTTCCTTATTTCTACTTTCTTCTATACGGTATAATATTGACGTTCCGATCCCTGCGTTCCGCACGCCGGGTCTTCACGGGCACAGATCATCGGCGATATTCCACGCACTTACACGAATTTGAATAATGTGTATGATTTTACTGACTTGCGATGTGTGTTGGCTGTGGGCCGGAAAACTTCGACAAAAAACGAATAATTAATGAAAACAAAATGATTTTATGCTTTATAAATATTTTATTAATATTAAAACAATATAACAATTACTTGCCATAACGAAAACATACAAAATACTACTCTCCCCACGCCGACATCCAAGCAGAGCTCTACTGAGGTTGCGAGGATGTGACGTGGAGAGAGAGTTTCCAAATAAAACTCTCACTTACCTAAAAATAGATTTTTAAAATCTGTGTTATCAGAAAAACGATTTAAAACGCTTCAAAACGATTAAAATTTGTGTGAAAATGCATCGGTATATATACCTATTTTTTGTCCCTAACCTTGCGTGTTCTTTTTGATTTAGTAAAACAAAATTCGACCTTGGTATTTTCTAGTGTATTCTAATCTTTATTTTTATTATTTTTAAATTTACTTTGATAATTTTTTATTTGAAATTTTTATTGAATTATTTCTAATTCAAATTCTTTGATTTTAATTTCATTTTCATGAAATTTTTCATTTTTTTGCTAAATTATCAAATTTCGGTCGAATTTGTTGGGTTTTCGTGTTGTGTTTATATTTATATCGTGCGGATCTTGATGCATTTTGTTATTATTTTAATTTATTTTTATGTTTATTATTTTATATTTAATTATTTTTCTCTCATATTTTGATAGGTTTAATTGATGTTTTCATAGGTTTGAATTTAAAGCTGCATGTTATATTTGCATGTGTGTTACCGATTCATTTAAACAATTTACAAGGCCGTTTGTGTTCTGGCCCAACAATTTATACAATTTAATCGATCAGTATATACAATCTTCCTTATATGTTCGTGGATAATTTTCCTAATTGTTCTACTAATGTGGTGGCCTTCAGTTTCGGTTTTCTTCCTCTTTCCTCTTTTCCTAGACGAGGTTTATTGGATCTTGATCTGTTTGGTTGAGTGTACAATTTCTCCTTGAAATTCTGCAGAACCACTTGTGATACATATGGGGAGATTTGCAATGGACAGTTCTAGGTTTCTTTCGTGTCATATTACCCCTTAGCGAATGGTTTCTTTCAATTTTAATGGTTCATTCTCTCTTTGCATTTGCTACAACTTTATCATCGCTTCGTTATATTGTGATTTCAATATTTCATTTTGTTGTGACAGCTTCTTTGTCTCATCGGGTCTTATCCACATTCTCTCCACTCACAGGAATCTCCGGATCATAGCATCTGTTCGCTGAGACTAGGTTAATGCTTCTTGATTGTATTGTATTGAGCTACATCCTGGTGGAATCTTTTGAAGTCGGTTTGTCTATTGTTCACTAAACTGTAACAACAAATTTTCGTTTTAATCAATTGCTGTAGTAATTCTAGGAACTACAATTATATTGATTTAATATGAATACATTATTTGAGAAGGATGACCTTGATTTTGAACGTCTGGGGTTTATATCAGAACATCACCCGGGTACCTTGACTTCAACTATTTATAAAACCTCTCCATTTATATTTATTATCACGTCTATTGCATGATTGAGACTCATAAAATGAATTAGCTACAGAGAATCAAACGACTCAATTAAATATTTTAGTCCTTAAGATTTTTGATACTTAATTTATTTCTAAGTAATTTTCGTAGAGTTGGCTCCTAAAGTGTAATGATGATGCGCAATGATATTTTGAATATTATAAGACGTATGCTGGGGAGTTCACACATATTACGTTGTGGTAATTTAGGCAATCATTTATGATTGGCATGAAATAAACTTATTGCCTTTGTGAATTATTGGATTTACAAGCTATGGTGACCTTATTAAAAAATATCGACATGTTTCCGAAATATTTTGGAGAAGGAGATGTCTTCAAATGGACCGAAGAATTCAAGCTCAAGACTCAGCTATTGGGAGCCTCTAACTACCTAGATCAAATACTCCCTTATGCCTAGAAGGTCCTGCTTTAGACATTTGAAGACTTCAAGCAAAAACTGTAAGAAGCAGCTTCCCACTCAAAGTCCACCTTGGTAAAAGATAGTATAACGCGGCATACATAGCTTTTAGATCGAAGAAATGAAATCCAAGTGAAACCATCGATTACTATTTAGGTTCTCTAAAACGCTTTGGGGAGCTGGCTAGAATCGATGATGACGGAATTGCAATGGCTTTTGTCGCTGGGCTTCCCGCCGAAGTCTCAACGGCTTTACAGATCTCCGGAAATGATGGATTAGAATCATTAATCGATAAGGCTCGAGTAATTTTAAAAAGTGAGATGCCAGGCAAAGCTCATGAAGTCATGAGTGCTATAACGGGTAACGAGAAAAAGAAGAATTCACTATGTTTCTCGCCCCTTAGGTTCCAGACTTGATTGCACAAATTCTGCTCTCTGACGGGCCTCTCGTGTCGGGTTCCGACAAGGCTCCCATTTTGTCGCTACATTGGGCAGTTCAATTTTGCCGTTTCGGCTTCTGGGGTCTATTGGCCAATTTGATCCTCCGGTCGTAGAGATGGTGTATCCCGAATCTCAATGCAATTGTCGACTGCGAGCTGCTGCTTGGGCTGGGATCTGGATAGTGATCCTTGAGTGGTCCTGCCATGACTCGTTCTCTAGCCAAAAGACCTCTACTGAATTTAAACGAATATTGCTTATTAATTAACAGTCTTAGTCGTGATAGGCGCTTCATTTTACTTTATTTGGGTAGAACATTATTCCCATGTCGAGAGAAAATCTCATTGCTAATCTCTCAAATTATACTCATATCTTTCTTCGTCTGAAGCTACACCGGGTATCCAACTCATTTTCTGTGTAAAATGTACTCTGAATGGTTTTTGGCCAATCTCTGAATATTATACAAAGATTAGTCAATGCAATTCTTAGAACTCTACCTTAATTTGGCCTAGAATCTATCGTACGATGTTTTCCGTTCGTTGATTTAATTTCTCGGTTGGCATTAAGGCGATTGGATTAATTATATTACAAATGGGATTGACGTAATTTAATTGTGTTAATTAAGTTAGCGAATCATGTGGTGCCACGAGTTGACCCTTCTACCTCTCGATAACGTTAATGCTATGGCTAGTTCTCGACTTTCATTTCATGTAGTTGATAATCACGGCTAAACTCTTTAACCTAGCTTCCACTGTTCTGATCATAACTACTTCATCCACTAGGTTCTTATGCCTTCTGCCGAATTCAAATCAACTAAATTCAACAACCACTTCGTGGCCAGAAGATTTACTACTCAGCTTCAACAGACATCTCTTCAGGAAAATAGCATATTCATAATGTTAATGTTCAGTTATGTCATTAGGTTGTCTCTCATTCTCTACATGTGATGGTGGAATCCATTATCCCAGGCATATATTGGTAACAGTACTTGCTGAGTTTCCAATCCCGTTATTTTAAATTCGATCTTTCCCTTACGTTAATGTAACATTGTATCAGTATTAGTTAAACATAATCTCACCTGGCCAATGCGACTTCTCAACTAACCAATGAGATTTTCCTATTCACTTTATACGGTTCTCCTTCGCACGTTCCATCTTGTTGTATTACTCTCTTTACAACCATTGTCTCTCTTATTCTGTGATTTACTTTTGCTTTCAATTTAACTTCCGGATTGATTTTTAATTCCTCTGTTTGAAACGCAGCTAAGCAGTTTTCTGGCATTATCTCTACTGGTCGTGAAATAGCGTGCATTTTTATCAGTGATGTATGGCTCCATTTACCACAGAAAAATACAAAAGTAGTTCGCTTCACAATACATTCTCTAACTTTAGCTCGCCGTAGATCAGATTCCTGTACAGATAATATTTTACATCATTTTCTATTTTCAATTTCTTTGAGTATGCATCCGGACATTCTGCCATGTCCACAACCGAATAAATTTTCACTATTGCTGTTTGGGAACAATCGCAAGCTGTCATACCTGTAGCTTGTGTAGTTATTGCACATAAAATAAAGAGCATAACTATTGCCCATGGAAAGATCATTGTTTTTCTTAGCCCTGGGCTATCATTCCAATTTAACGGTAACTTTATTTCATCCCTTTCATTTACTGTAAGATCATTATTCAACTTATTCCAACATCCATTCTTTTTAACCCACTCTATAAAATATTCGTTTGAGATTCGTGCAGCTGCATCTATCAAATTTTCCAAATTATCAGTTTCTGCTATCGCATGAGCTCCAATTTCTAAAACAATATAAGTTAAACTTGTTAATATTACTTCTTTTTCAATTCCATTTTTAGTCAAATTTTCAATTAAGTTTTTATCACAAAAATTATCGTTTTCTCCAAATCTTTGCACAAAATTTGGAAGTCGGTTTTAATTACAGTTACCATGTTTCCTAACTCATACTTTACATCCATTTTTATTTCAAACATAGGATATACTGCTTTAATCAAGACATTAATATTATTTTTGTTTCATCAACTTCCTGTTAAATTCTCACTAAACTCTGCTTTATCTCGTCTTGAGATTGATGTTGAAGTTACAATTTTAAAGAAACCACGAACCAAAAAAGTGTCCAAAGTTTGGACTCATGAAAAAGTATTTAAAAGTGCTGAAGAAGCAAAAAATGCAATTAAAGAAGAGAAGATATGGAGTTACTTTTATTCCAACAAAACTGAAGAAGGTAAAAAAGTTTACTATAGATACAATCAAGTTAAATTTAAAGGCAAGCAATGTGATTCTGCATTACATTTTTTTTACGACTCAAGATCAGACGAAGTTATTCTTTTTAGGGCAGAAGCTGAGCATAAGCATGAAGAAAACATGTCTAAATCTGCAATATCTAACGAAGCTAAAGAACTAATGAAAGAGTTGTTTAAGCTTAAAATAAAACATAAGAGAATGTTAGAAATCTTTCATGAACAAGGTATAAAACCTGTTCCTACTACTATACAATTAAGAAATCAATTAAACAAGATTAGAAATGAAGTTTACGGGCCACCAGTAATAAGTTTAGAAGAGCTTGAAAATTGGCTTCAATCATCATCTTCTATACCAGAGTTAGAAGATGAAGCCTTTGTAGTCAATTATAAAATAACTTATGCCGATGAATATGAGTGTGAAGAGAGTAATGAAGAAAGCGATGAAGATGAAGGAAACCACGGCTCTAAATTTAGATTTTTTATAAGTACAATAAGATTACTTAAGCTAGCCTCAGCATCAACAATTTTAAATGCTGATGCAACTTATAAACTGGTTTGGCAGGGCTATCCAATTTTAATCATTGGTACAAATGATTTAGATAGGCATTTTCATTAGTTTGGCCTAGGTATATGTACCAATGAAAAAACTGCTGATTATAATTTTATTTTTTCAAGTATCAATATTGGCTTGAAAAAAATAAATGCATCATTATTCAATCGTCGTGTATTGATTTCTGATGCTTCTAACGCTATACGTAAAGCTTATTCACAAGTTTTTAATAAAAATGAAATTGTGATGTGTTGGGCACATATGCGTAGAAATTGTGTCAAAAAATCGAGTCTTTAGTAGCTAAAGAAGATCAAAACGAATTAATTGAAGATGTAGATCAACTTCAATTGTCACAAAGCCAAGTCATTTTTGAAAAAGCAAGTTCTCTATTTGTTAAAAAATGAAGACAGAAAAAAGCGACTGAGTTTTTAGACTATATGAATATGATGTGGCTTACGACACACAATACTTGGTATGAAGGATACATGCCCTTCACGCCAAGTACTAACAATAATCTAGAGTCAAATAATCGAGTTCTTAAAGACGAAGAAACTATTAGAGAGCGCACGCCATTATCTAGATTTAGCAAACAAGCTTTAGATATTGTTAAAAAGTGGTCACTAGAATATCCTCGAAGTCTGAAGGAGTTTATTACAAAACAATCAATCGACACAGCATTATGGTCACAGTCTTATCAATGGGCTAATGAAAGCAAAGCAATTCTTTCGGTGCCCCAAGAACAGTCGACAAACTACTATTTTTCAGCTAGTGACGCAACTATAACTCAAGAAGACCTTGGCAAAGTTGAAAAAATGCACTGGACAACATTCAATCAATTTACGAAGCGAGCTTTTACTGTCTGGCGCATTAATTTACCAAACGATAAAGCCAATTGGGCCGACGGTCAGTGCAATTGTCCAGCATTTAAAAAAAATTTATTTGCAAGCATGTTGTCGGCATTTCAATCAGACTTAAATATTGCAAAGTACCGGCAGTAGCTAAGAATACTTCTATTGGAAGTAAACTACCAAGAGGAAGACCAACTAAAGCTAAAAAAGCCTTATTAAAACAATAATTTCAAATATTTTTATAATAGTCTTTGTATTTTTATGGATTTTTTTTATTGTGTCACTTTTTGTTTATTCTTATGAATTTTTCATTGTTTTACTTAGTTTTTGTATTTTTTTACTTATAAAAATTAAAAATATTACCTATAATAAAATAATTAAATACCTAATGAATTCTATTTTTTTACTTATATAATTAATATAATACTTAACATTTTATAAATATTTACTTAGAAAAAAATACATAAAGGCACTAATAAAATACATAGCGTTTAGTAAAAAATACATAGCGAATAAATAGGAGCCTAATTTTATTTGCACTTTACCACAGTTACAACTCAATCCGATTTATTTCAATGTTTTCTAATTACAATTTTGTGATTTATTTGTACTCTTCAACCACCGAATAGATTTTATTACCTTTAGGTAGGTTATCCAATGGATAATCACCTTTCCTGATAGATAACTTTTGACTTTACTTGGGTTTAGACTCTTACTGATCTGACTAGACTACTCGATTGCTTCAACCACTGGCAATTTCGCGTTTCTCCCTTTTTCTTTTGTCCTCCTGCTCAGACTGTTTTCAGACAATTGTCAACAATATTTTCTGCCATACTAAATTATTAAAAATAATTACTTCCCCACAGATAATTGGCGCCCATTTAATATTGTTTAGGCCAATTTACCATTTTCTATTGTTTGGTTAACATGCCGGGTTTTTCTCCTCTCTCGGGTTTCCCATTGCCTCGGACTTCCCATTGACTCGGGCCTTCTATTAGTAATTTTTTAAAAAATTAATTTCTTTTTTGTCTTATTTTATTTTCTGGGGGACCCCTCACTAAATTTTTATTATTATTTCTGGACTCGTTTCTCGATTTGGCGTTCAGCCATATCAATTTCCCCTGATCAATACTACTTTCGAATTTATGTAAATATTTTAATTTATGTTGCACTTTTACCATTTTGGTGTTTTATTGATTTTACCATGCTTTTTCGTAATACCCTAACAAATTTGAATCATCATAGACAATACAGGTTCACATCATCGTACATGTTCATAATATTTTTAACAAAGCTTAGCCCTTACTTAAAATTTCAATGCTTTCGATCTATTGAATTCTGTCAATAGTTTCACAAAAACGTAGAGTTTCGCTGAAAAATAATAGTTTTGTAGTTAAAAACGGTTGTTGTAGTCTTTCTTAATTGTTTTTAGTTAGTGTTATTTTTAGAAGTCTGTTGAGCCTAGCCGAGTCTCCAGTAAAATAGTCTCGGGACGGTCTAAGGTGAATGTTATGTATAATTAATTTATGAAATTAAGTACACAATATCTGAATAAAAAGTATTATCTAAGAAAACGGAGTGATTATACAATTTTATTTAAAAACAATTTATTAAAAAATAAATAGTAATTTAGCTTGATTTGTTGGAGGATGGCCGGATGATAGGGTTTTTCTCAAAAAGTCTTAATTTGATGATTTGGATCTTTACCAAATAATTTGCTTGATTCTTGGTTTAATAGGATTTTCGTGGAAATCTCTACACTTCAATAAATAATTTAACCACTATTCCAGTTGCGAAAAAGATGGAAAGGTCTAAATAATTTAGATGCGGCTTTTTATAGAATCTCTTGTTTCTGTCGTTATAAATATTCCGTTTTGAAATAACTGCGGAGTAATTCTGTCTATCCGGATTTGCTTTCTTGAATAATGCAAATTGCGAACCAATTATTTGTTTTTGCGTTAATGTGTAAAGTTTTATTTTTTAATCAATTTGCTATTCCTTAGCAATTTATATTTTTTATTATTATAGATCAGGGCTTCTTAAACTATGGGTCGCGAGAGATAAAAATACAATTTAACAGAAAATGTTTTTTAACTTGTAAAATTATTGTTATAAAGATAAAATAACAATTATCGTAGATAAATATATCATAAAATCTTCTAGTTCGTAAAGATTGTTTGTACCTGCATTTCTATTAAGAGTATTGTAATAACTTGAATAACATTTACTATGAATTAGAATTAGAAGATGTTATAGGAATTTTAAAAAAATATAAATTTATTTTTCTTTTATATTTGTATGGGGTCGTCAAGAAACTCGCAATCATAAATGGGGTCGTGAATTACAAAAGTTTAAGAAGCTCTGCTATAGATGTATTGATTGACAATTCAAATTATCAAATCTCATAATTTGATAATAATAATAGTAAAAATAAATAATATGCAAGGTGTTAAACATTAAGGGGGTTGGGGAATTGTTGACACAATATACAACTAAACAGATAGTATGGTAAACATTTTAAACACTATCAGACAAATAAAAAACAAGATGTTCCATTACAACGGTCTAAGCTTTTTACGAGGAAAAGTGATAAATATTCTTTAGAAATGAATCGGTATATATACCTATTCTGTGACCCTAACCTTGCTTGTAAATTTTGATAAATTAAAACAAAATTTGACCTTTGGTTTATTTGTATTACCTAAAACTAATTTTTTTTTATTTTCTTACATTAAATGGACAGGATATTTTTGTAATTTTTTAAATAATTATTTTCTACTAAAAATATTCCACTTTCCCCTATTTTATTCAACAATTCTTTATTTTTTATAAATTGTCCATTTTTCGGTCAAATTTTATGTTATAATGTTATATTTGTGTAAATTTCGTGCGGATCTTGGTGCATATTTGTTTATATTTTAATTTACTTTTATGTTCTTAGATTTTATATTTAATTATATGTTTTCTCATATTTTAGGGTGTTTAGTTGGTGAGTATAGGTTTGATTTTGAATATGACTTGCTATGTTTGCATGTTGTTTCCTATTCACTTAAACAAAACCTAGTCTTGGTACAACACTGCAAAATAAAAACGATCATCTGCACATTAACGTTGCCGAGTTGGAGGCTGTTCTTCGTGGTATTAATCTTGCAGTTAGATGGTGCCTTAAAAGTCTGATCATTTTCACGGATTCCGCAACGGTTTTCAAATGGGTCGACAATGTTCGTTCAGGAAAGAGAAAAACCAACACCAGCAGTAAGATCGAAAAAAATTTGAAGAATAGTTAAAAATTTTATAAAGTAAATAAAACAGTTTGTTTTGTTTTATATAATTTGAAGTCAGACCTCATTGCGTTAAATCAATCATCCCCACTGATCTTAACATATTGACTAATAGTTAAAGACGCTATACTTTTCCTAGCAGCCCTTGCACCCTTAGGTTTGTAAAGTCAACAGCAATTGTGGAGGTCTGACTCACACATTGCTGGTGTTGCATGATGAGGGCAAGCCATCACCACATTTGCCCTGAATAAATATTTCAAGATAGGGCCTGGAAAATGCAGAGTTAATGTATGTGCTGAAACTCGAATCCCAATCCAAAAAACGAACCCTCAACCCAATCTTCAAACAAGCTGAACAATTTTGTTATTATGACATTTGTGATTTAATTTTTGAACAATAATCGAACAATTATGCGTCGTGTGTGTGATTTCTGTTAATTATTTTATGTGTAACATAATTAATACAAAAGGGAATATAATTTTAATCTAAAAGTTAATTGAAAATAAATAAAAAATATATCTTTCAAAAAATTACATTTTCATGCGTAAATAAAACCGACCGAAATTTAAAATAAATAAAAATCTCATTTTTAAGTACTAAATAAATAAAAAATGATATTTCAAAATATTAAAGTAATAACAATATAATTTTTTAAATTAGACATAGAAATTTTGGTATAAATAGGACAGTAAATTTAGTTGAAAGCGCCCAAAAATTTAATTTAGATACCACGATCTTGCACGGTAAATGCTTACAAGGTCTAAAACTAAAACAGACAAAAAAGTTTCACATATATCTTTTTTGCACGCTGACATAGCACGCACTAACATACACGGAAACACCAACACAACATGAATCGTAGAAAGAATTTACAAGTTAAACAATTTGTGTGTAAAACTTATATCTTAGTAAATTTTTAATTGTTGTTCAATAAATTTTTATATGTAAGGAATTTGTTTTATCTATATAAAAACACCAGTGAAAGTTGAGGCCTCACTAAAATTCGAGACCTCAACACTAGTGACCGCCCATTAGCATAAAATTGTCAACTAGTGGTAAAATACAACAGTGAACTGTACGATAAGGAATAGGCTAAATTTATTAATATACTGTCTCAGACATTAAAATTTAATATCCTTAAAAAATTAATTAATTATGATAAAAAATTTAGCGGATGAAATAAAAATAAATTTTGTTTAAATATTCACCAACCATTTTATTTTTTTACCACAAACTAATGCAATCAAGCTCTAAAAGTTAAAGATCATTATGTCGAAAAGTAGCCAAATAGCTTTATTTCATAACTTCAACTTCACATTTGTCAATTTTAAATATTATACTCAATTTCGCATCTGATTACGCCAAAGCTACTCTTAGAAAATTGAAGTTAATTTATTCTTATATGCTAGATGTCTTATTAATTGGAATTGTGTAAACTTTCTATTTTCGTATTGTTAAAACATTTCTTTTCAATGGATTCTTACCTGGATTCATTTCATGCGTAGCATTATTCATTCTAGCCTCATGTATGGAAATTCAAATCAATCTTCAAAATGGAATCGATTTCTAATGTTTGGAATATATTCATGTTTTTTAGGTATTAATTTATTTACGTTTAATTTTGTGGGGGAGGGATTTTCTAAATAAATTTTCATTAAACGGTTTTATTCATTTTGTATATATATTGCACATGTAAATTTTAAACTATAAAAATCTTAAAAAGCTGCTTTCTAAACAAAAATTATTAGTGGTACTTGACAAATTTCAGTAATACCCGAAATACTTTATTGTTTGTTTTATTATAATACCTTAGGTAATAAATTATTTTATAAACAATGCTAATTAAAACTCAGCAAACATAGGAAAAAAACATTTTTTATTTTAAACTTTTAACACGGAATTGAATTGGATATACATTTATAGAGTAATTATATAAGTATCAATCTTCTTGTGCTCTTCGCCAAAACGTATAAAGCTTCATCAGCGTCTAAGGAAGTACACAATTCCTGGTGAATATTCATTATTGCTGAGCCATTGTATGTCTGCTCTGATGTCGTGTTCAGCAAGTAAGTATTAATTCTACGCAACGTAGAAAAAGATCGTTCAGCTGTGGCTGTTAAAACAGGAAAAGTTGCAAACAATTTCAATATATTGTGAATCGTAGGATATAAATGACTGTTGCAAATATTCAAGCAATGTATTGAAATTTATTTGAAAACACCGCTTATAAACTGGAAACTATAAAAATATCGCTAAATTTACCGACTTTTCTTTTAGAGGTAATTTGGTTTATAGAAATCGAATTACCGGTTTACCGTAAAAGATGAATGCTTCATTGATTTTATAATATTAAAAATTTCACAAAACTACAGAGCTCAAATCATATACGCTACGTAACTGGCGCTTTCCGTAAGATGTACAGCAGCTCTCAAACCCAAGAATCATATAAACACGAATTTAGATTTTTAATTTACCAAATAAAAATTACTGGCAAATTACAAAAACTTACCTTCTTAGTCAAATAAAATTATAATTTACAGTATGTTTTAATTTTATTTAATACAATTTTCAACCAAACAAAAACTAGCTTTTAAATTTAGTTCCTTTTGAAATTTTTCGGGGGGGGGTTTCGCCCTAACTCCCCCTGCATGCGCCCATGGTACAATTAAGTCAATTTTCAACCGTAATCTAAAAACTCCAAAAAATAATTCATTTTATTTAAATGCACGCATTAATTATTATATTTATTACCAAGTTTGTTTCGTAAAGCAGTACCAAATACACAGTTAAAAAATAAAATCTAATTTTTTAAAGACAATTATTGAGGTTCAACGTAACAGCACACAAAAATAAAATATAAATCAATGAAAATAATTAAAATGCAAAGTCGATATTTCCGGAGAAACTGGAATGAGTGTATCAAATGATAAAACGATGGGGCAGCCATAAGGAAATCTTTAAAGAAAATTTATTAGCTAATGAAAAGCCCGAGCAGTGTAGGAAACTCGATATGTCAACAAAGTTATTAATTTAGATTCGGGAAATCACGAATTAAAGGGAACCCGCCATTAATAAAATGACTTTAAAGAAAATTGGATTTTGAGGAAAACAATAAAGCTTCCCGAGCATCAATCAACAAATTAATTTTTAAAGCAAATGCAATTATCAGGAGAGTATATAAGGAACAAATTTAATATTAAAGATAAGAAATGACACAATTTTGAGACTTATTGAAAGGAAAAGAGAACTTGTAGAAGAGAAACCTTATTCAGTGAGTCAATAATAATAATTATCCGTGATGTTCAAGAAGGGAAATATGCCATTGAAAGACTTATCGCAGTGCAAGAATATCGAGTTACAGTGTATCAAAATTGTGCAGACTAACGTATTACTTGAAATTGTAAATGCTTGGAGTGTTATTGCATTGTCGTAACAAAGTGCAATAATTTGAATAAACGTTATTGTGTTAGAAATTCGAGTTATTTGCATAAGAACACTGGAGAATCAGAGTTTTGAAACCGACTTTCATTAAAACCAGACACAACCATAATATCAATAAGACCTTTTTCCATTTCAATTCTCATTTTTATAAAGTTGAAGAACATAAAAAAAATTTCACTCTTTTTATCGAAGATTCCCCCCCCCCCTAAAAAATATTTATTAATTTACAAGTAAATAATTTGGATAAAATCTATAAATTTCCACACAGAAATCTCACTGAAATTAAGTGAAACTAAAACTATCATTTATTCTAAAAGACATTGGCAAATAAATTCAGCTGAGCAAAGAAACACAGTAAAAATATCAAAGTACTTACAAAAATATCACATAGAACATTAAGCTTTAGCGTACATGCTATGCAAAATGTCATAACATCTCTTAAAAACCACAGTACAAAATACAATTAAAAAAACTATTAAAAAAAATTTTTTTTTCAATACTTTAAATAGGTCTACCCAATCACACTTATTAATTTCATTTCTATACTTTTCTAAAATATCCAATTTTTCGGATTTAAAGAAAACCACAATTCGTTTTTGAACATTAAAAGACAAGACATGTATACATTAAGAATCAGAAAACCAATAAAAGCTGGATAAACAGCGACTATAATAATGACATGTTCTTGTAGTACTTCTTTGAATAAATAAAATGACAAAGGAGTTAAAAAACCCCACCGCAGAATGACAAATGAAACTAAAATAAAATATAGATAAGGAAATACATAAGGTTATCTGATATATTATTTAAATGGTAATTTCAAGACTTTACTCAAAAAGCTTTATATATATATATATATATATATATATATATATATATATATATAATTTTCTTTTTACGCGATTCAACAAAACCATTACCGGTTTTCTTCGAAAATAAGACCATGGCCTTATTTTCGGGGGGGTCTTACTATTTCTATGTATTTTTTATTTTAAACCTTTTTATTTGTTTTTCTGCAGAGAAAGTTTTATTGTCAATGGAAATTAAGTTATTTAATTAAAATTCATTAAAATTGATTTATATTTGTATCTATTTATATTTTGCGGATATATCATTTTTTTAAAGCTATTTACGACATTAATTTTGTAGAAATTATATTTAAATCCTATGCATAGAAAGTCATATAGAATAAAAGAAAAGCTCATTGTACATGAACTTTTAAGACAAAACAATAATAATGTTTCGAAAACAGCAAGAGATTCTGGTATAACAAATAAGATGCTGAGAGACTGGAAAAAACAGGATAAGATATGTGAACTAGGAAGCAAATCATCAACCTTCAGAATGGGATCTAGGAGAACAGCATTTGATGACGATGGCAATATTGATTCTATATAAATTTTAGAATAAACAAATTTATTTTAATTGGTTTTATTTTTAATTTTATTAAATTTTTGTATTTTTTGAAATGCAAAGACAATGGTCTTATTTTCGAAGAAAACAGTTACGTTCTTTTTTACGTGATTCCAAAATATGAAAAAATTAAATTTTTCGCAAGAAAAAATATGCATGTATTTTAAATATTTTAAATATTAGTTTATTACTAATTTTTAAATTTGCAGTTTAACTCTCAGGTGAGGAAATCAAAATATTTACAATTTTCCTCACTATTCCAAATTTTTTTCGCATATTTTAAGAGATTCGAAAAACTAAACAATTGTTTTATTGGCTCAGAAAACCAATTTTTTGCATAAATTGGGTGTAAGTAATTTATATTTTTTTCGGAATTCAATAAAAAGTTATTTATAAATTAAATGCATTTATTTATTATGTACAAATAAATTATTTGTATAGTGGACGAATGCGCATTGAATCAAGCAGTGATAGCAATTAAATGTTATATTTCGGGATTTTTTGTTTCATTAAATGAATTTTTGCTTGTTAAATTAGAATTTTTAATTATGTTTTTTTTTGTTTTCCTAAACATATCTAATATGCATTTAAATAAAAAAATTATAAAGCATATAAAAACCTTGAGTTTATATATCTAATCACATTATTTTAGTTGATTTTTCAAATGTAGAACCAATCATCTACTTTTATATGGATACCGCATCTTTTTTACGCGAGTTTTATGGGAACGTATCTATCGCGTAAAAAGAGAATTAGGTATATATATATATATATTCAATTATTGAATTCAAACAATACTGAATAAACTTTTAATGAGTAACTTGTTAAAAGTAATTTAAAATACAAAAAATATTGATTTGATAAATTGCTCTAAACAAATGCTCTAAAAAAAATCCGAGAAAATCATAACATAAATGCGATGTTGTACGTTTTGATTGATTGACTTCGCGTACTGGTCAATTGTTATGAATTTATGGCGAACTCGTCCTACACTCGCTCTCTTTTAAATTGACATATTCAACATAAATAAAATCACTATTTAAAATTTTTCTGACTAATATATATTATTAATTGTTCCATTAAACTATGTTTGAGAAATGCAATCAGATAATGCTGAAATTTTTCTCGTGAATATCAATAGGAATTAAAACCTTTGCGCTCCAACTAAGATTTGTCTTTTAACATGATTATTCGCGAATGCTGTTTAGTGATAACTGATCTATATACTAATTTCCTTAAATTTTAAATATACTTAACACTAAACCGACCACCAAGGGTCAAATGACCCATTTTAAACTTGTCAGAATTTCTTGTAAATAAAATTATCACATCGCCATTTGACTTTACTACTTTTATTTAAAAATAGAGCGAATGTATTTTTCAATATTTACTACTCTCTTATTAATTTTTGTAACGAGAAATATATGTTATCTGCCATAACTACCGCAACAGGTCATTTAACCCGTGCAAAGATTCGTGTGAAACCATTTTTGATATTGCATAATATATTGAATATATTGAATTTTTAATTCACAATGTCGAAACATTCAAGATATGCGAAATCATTGGAAATTATAAATAACATAGATGAAGAGTGTTCGGAATGTAGTGAAGAGAAACTATCTGAAAGTGAAGTGGATAGAATAGAACATGATGACTCATTTGACACTACGGACGAATGTGAGTCTTCAGGTAAAGAAAGTGAAGACGAGAATATTTTGAATATATGCAAAGGACAAAAAAGAAAAATAATAAAAAAATGAAGATGCAAGCCATCGACGAGTCAAAGCAAAATGAAGAAAAAGAAGTAAAAGTAAAGAATTGTTAAGCATAGAGATTGTATATAAAAAGGAGAATTTAAATTTAAATATTAATGAAAGAGGTCAAGAATGTTTAATAAAACTGTCGAGAATATCAAAAAAGAAGACACGAACAGGAGTAACCAAGGAAATGGTTATAAGATAAAGCACCGATGAAGTTTTTAAAGAGATATTCATTGATTTGTTGTGGGCTATTTAATAAAACAATACACGGCAAACAGTATTTTTTGACAATCACTGGTCAACTTAGCAATGGCACATCAAGATGAAAAGACTCCTACTAAAGTTTTATGAGAAAAATGATTATTGAAATTTGGAGCTTCTAAGACAGTTCATTCAGATAAAGGTAAACCATTTGAATCTCAGTTACTGTTGGAATTATTGAACTCATCATATTAAAATAAGGTACGCAGGCCCTTATCACCATAACACAAATGGGTTAGTAGAAAGACAATTTAGAACCAGAAGAGATACAATAGCCATTACATTGAAAGAAAAATGATATAAAGATTGGTCAGGAATATTACCAGATTTTGAATTAGTGTTGAATACAACAATACAGCAGACAACAGGATTTTACCATACAGAAATAGTATTTGGTCGGACGATATGTCGCAAATGGATTGAAAAAGAAATTCTTGATTTAGAAAGTATTAATATAGACAAATGGAGAAAAGAAATTATAAATAAACAAAATAAGGATGTAAATAAAATACCAATAACTTCTAAAAATTTCAAAATTGGTGGTCAAGTATTAGTAAAGCGAGAAAATATAAAAAAGATGGATGAACGTTATCAAGTACCGTATAAAATTATAGAACAGATTAATGAAAGAAGCTTTAAAACTGAAAGATATAAACGGAAATGAAATTCTTAGAAACGTGAAACGGTTAAAAGTATTTAAAAAGGAAAAGATGTAAGATAGGATAATTAAGGAATACTTTATTATTAATTAAATAAACGTTTAACGCAATACTATGTCAAAATTATAGTTTAGAGATCAGAAGTTGGTTACGATGTTTGATGATAGCGTTTGAATGTTGCTATATTTGTGCCTGAAGGTATTTTTTATCAATAATTAGAAAACCAATAAATTTCTTTGTACATGTTACGCAACGAAGAGTGTTGGAGATTTGTCAGGAGAACAAATATTGTACAATTACATCTCTTTTTAATAATAATTAATATATCAGATAATAAAATAATAAAATAAGCCCTTGCTGCAAAGTAATTATTATATCGATGAAAAAATGTACTTATCCGATATTTTAATTTAAGCTGCTACTAAGAAATCACCGTTTTAATAATAATAACAATAATTATGTCAGGTAAGTAAATAATAGAATAAAACCTTTGATGAAAAAATAAAAATGCTGAAAAATAATCCTTTTCAATATTGCCATTTATGCAGGCTTATATCTTTGAGGCTATACAGATGCTCCTGGAAGCAAATTATCGATAACCGATTTGAGAATATTGGCAATTAACGACAACTCGTATATAAAGCTCCTAAGTATCTGAAATCTGCAAGGGACGGAAAAATAGGGAAATATTAAAGAGTTAGTTATCTATTTGCAGAAAGAGATAATAAGGAAGCCAGCTGTTAGGGGGACTAATACGAGAAAGTCCAACGAGAAAGCTTTAATGTATAGACTGAATGAACTTTTGGAAGAATTAATAACTTGCCTTCCTTGGACCAGCGTCATAAGAATAACAATAGTTATGATAATAATGTTTAAGATTTTGAAAAATTAGAATGAATGCGCAAGATTTCTTAACAGTTTGAACGCGGTAAACCAAAAATTGTATTGATTATGGCTTACTTTCGTGGACTTACGCGTTATAAGTAAGTTTTGTAAATATTTGTAACTAATTTTAGCAGTTAACAATATATTTAAATTAATTACTAAAAATAATTCTTTATTTTCTATAATTTAGTTCGATATTACACATCATAATCAATTTTCTATAACGTAAAAATTCATGACGTGTAGGATTGTTAATCGATCTCACGGCTAACGTCAAACCTATATGAATTTTACTTGATCTTTTCATTTACCCCAATAAGCAATTACATTTTTTCCCAATAGAATTCTTATTTACAACTCCAGATTTTAAAATACGAGGGTTGCCAAAATTTTCAAAAAAGGACAACAAAGAGACATTATTTTTGTAAATGACGAGAAATGATAAAAAAAGGACGTTTACTAGCAGTTTTGAATAAAAGAAATTAATGAAATGACAGATCACGTTTAATGTTCTGAACTAAATACAAAGCAAATCCAAACAATCAAGTGCCATAGTGAGTTGCTAATTAAATCTTCAAAAATCAATTGACAAATGATTATAATGACATTTTCTTAAAAGTATAAATGATGACAAACTGTTAGAAGTGACACTTGTCAGAAGAAAACATAAATGCCATCTTATGGACGTACTTAAAATTTTTATAAATTATTAAATAAATTTTATCTGTTAAATGTGAAATTGAAAATTTCAGAGTATTGATATGAACAAATTGCACTTAATTTTAATTTATTAGTAATATTATTAATTTGATTATTAATAAATAATTAAATAAATTTGGCAACGATTTAATTAAACGATAACGCCAATAAAAAACCTTTCTTACGATATATTTCGATAGCACAGCTATCATCTTCAGGTACTCAAAACCAACTAAAAATATTATGAATTAACATTTAATTTAAACAAATTATTTTTTATTAATTTAATTTTTTAATAAATAAATATTTTTAAAAATATATTTTAAATTAATTTTAAATTTTAAATTTTAAATTTTTTACTTATATTCTAATTTTTTAAAAATTAATGCAATTTAAAATTTTCAATTATTTTAATAATATTAAAAAAACAAACATGATTTAACATACGTAAACTATTTAAAAACATTCAAAACATTCGTAGTCACAGCACTCTGAACATTAATCTTTGGATCCAATGACCTTATCAGCAATGCTTCACATATCACTCGTTCCCAATAACTATTAAAACTTCTCAACAAAATTCTAAAATCAGACATTCCGATATCACTTTTACAGCCTCTATTGTGTTCACTAATATTGGTCAAACCCTTCAATCGACAATGCTCTAGAACTCGAGTACAGAGATGACGGGAAGTCTCTCCAATGTATGTGGCAGGCATTACACCCATTACATGTAAATTGATAAACGAGATCAGAACACAATCCAACCGGAGTTTTTGATTTATTAATAAACATATTGCGTACCTTACACGAATTAGAGACGATCTTATACTCTAAATTTCCTATCAGTTTACCCAACTTCCTCTTATAATTTGTAAAGCCTTCAGAGTACGGCAATACTAACACATATTTAGGCTCAATTTTTTTATATCCATTTTTACAATCACCCAGATCAACACTCAATTCACACCCATCCGACAAATTACATTCAGACTTTCCACAACATGGATCCTTAGGATTTTTAATCAATTTATCAACAGTTTCTTTTATCATCAACAATAAAAATGATTTAGAATATCCATTCTTTATCAACAACTCAACCAATTTATCAACACTTTTTACCGAATTAGCAAAAGTAGAAGATAAAGCCCATGAACGATAAATCAATCCTTTCACCATATTTCTCTTATACTTAAATTCACAAAAGCTTTCTGGAGAAGTATAAAGACCAGTATCAGTTGGTTTTCTATAAATCTCTGTCTCATACTGTTTATCTTTGCGTTGAATTAACAAATCCAAAAACGCAATTGATGACTTTCTCTCCGTTTCACATGTGAATACAATGTTTTTATGTAAACTGTTCATAAACTGCAAAAACGGTTCTACATGTTTCTGGTTTTCAAATATAAGAAAAATATCATCCACATACCTTTTATAAACAAAAGGTTTTTCAAATTGGAAAGAAGCAATTTTCTTTTCCAAACTAGCCAAAAATATTGATGCCATCGTTGGTGCTAAAGGGGAACCCATAGCGACTCCATCTATTTGTTGATACCATTCATCATTGAAAAGAAAATTGACATTTGAAGTAGCAAATTCAAGAAGTTTTCGAAATGCCCTTCTATCCAAAATGTGATGTTCCGAATCATTTTCATTCCACAACGCACAGCATAAGTCAATTGTCTCAACCAGTGGCACATTCGTAAACAAACTACAAACATCAAACGAAACCATAACATCATTCATACTTCGTTTTTGTAGCTTTGCAATACAAGAAACAAACTCAAAGCTATCCTTACATTCAAACTCTGATCGCATTAATGGTTTTAATAATCCATCTAAAAACTTTGCTATTTTATACTGGGCAGTACCAACCATCGACAAAACTGGTCTCATAGGTACACCATCTTTATGGATTTTTGGTAGCCCATATAGTTTAGCTGGCTGCGATCCTATTGGACGAATAGACTTACCTACCTCTTCATCAATAAGCTTCTTCTCAATAAAACCATTTAACATTTTTTGCACAAACTCTTCATCCTTAAGAGGAGGTAATTTTCCATTCTTCCGACCCTTTGGCAATTTCACAAACTGAGGAGAATTTAACAAATCATTCAACTTATTTACATACACATCATGGTCAAGAATGACTATCCCATTTCCTTTGTCAAACTTACAGATATTTATATTTTTTTTAGCTAAGTTTTTAAAGTCATAAAATCCCTAATATTCTGCTTTTTGTTTTTATCGATATACTCCATCGTACTTGCACTTAACGAGCTCTTCACATAATTACCATTAATGCCTTTCATCGATCGGGCTATATGAAAATATAAACTTTCAATTTTTGCACACAATTTTGTTTCATCCAAGCGATTCTTAATACAGTGATTTGGACCAAATTTTAAAACACGCTCTTCATCATCATTCAACACTATTTTACTCAAATTTATCACAGTATTCTCCACACTAAATTTAGAAATCCCAAATATTTTTCTCAAATTAATCAATTTTTTAATATGAGCATTCTCTTTCGATTTTATTTGCACAATCAAAAATTCGAAGATACCAGTGGCTACGTTAGTCATGAAACGAAATTGAATTGTATCGAAACATTGCTAGATTACGCTGAACAAAGGGGAACTGAATATAATAATGTAATAGCTTTAAGAATATTTTGAAGTGAAATAAGAAATTCGTAAAAAAAATCTCAAAAACAAATGAAAATAACAGATTTTTTAAAATTTGTGTACATATAAAAGTATAATTTTATATATATATATATATATAAGTTCGTATATATGATAAAATATTATATTTTTACTTATTTGTTTGTGTTTTCTTGATAAATAATGAATATAAAAATAGTATTAAAAATTTGTGTTGTGTATATGATATTGTATTCGAAAATAAAATAAATTCTGATTATTAACACGTCATTTACCAAGTCATTTTAGAACGTCGCATACCAAGCCGATAATTTTGACCGACTTAAAAATATTGGCTAAAAAACTTTTATATGCCGCGCGATGTTGCCAAGTTATAGGTATATTATCAATAATTTGAATTTTGTAATTAATTTTCCAAATAATGGAGATTTTATGAAAGATTTTTGTTTTATAATAATAAATTTTGAATAATATAATCAAAATAATTATTTAAACTTTTTGATTGATTGATTGATTTGCCGGTCATTTTGACCGGCTTGGTACGGCATGGGTTAATATTATTATTATAATTTTATTATTATCTTTATTATTATTATTATTTATTGTTATTATCATTAATATTATTATTATTATTATTTTATTATTATTTATTTTTATTATATTATTATTAGTAGGTAGTTAGTGGCACACTGGAACCTAAAAAAAACATAGGGATGAGATGAAATATCAATTAAATATTGGAAAATACTTGAAATAAATGGAGTCTGTATTATTCACTGTTCAACAAATATACTTAAAAGATGAAAATATTCACTGAAAATGAAATGTACTTTAAGAGTGGATGAATTACTATTATATTCAATTAAAAATTATTAACAATTGAGTAGATTTTGTCGGTTAATTATATTTAAATAGGGATATATATTGTTGATGGGTGCGCGGATGAATAGTTATTAAAAAAACGCGCGCGCGTATATTAATCCAACGAATATTCAACAAATCCGGCGAATATATACCAATCCTGCGAATATATTCAAATCCGGCGTATACTAATCCAATGAATATTCAACAAATCCGGCATATTTAATACTAGAAATACGGGTGGATCAGATACAATGTAATAAGTAGAAAGAACGAAGCAGAAAGTCCAACAAATAATGGAATGTTGTAAACAATACAATGAATAGATGAATAATTTGGTATTATGATTATAAGAAAAATTTAGTTTTTTGTAATATTAAATAAATTCAGAAAATTGATGTATGTTTTATATTAATTATTGCTTTTTATAAAATGTTATAAATTTACTTTTAGAAATAATAATCATTTTTTGATGTTTTTATTATTTTTGAATTTAAATTATTATGTTGTCATTAGTTACAATTGAATAAATTATTTAAATTAACTTTACATTTGGATAATATTTATTTATAACCATCAATTTATAAATATATTATTGAAAATATTTTTAATTTGTCAAAGAGTTTTATTTGAGTATAAAACTAAATCAAATATTCTATTTACTAATCATTATAAAAAAAAATTTTTTTTTTAACCAAATTTCAAATATAATTTCAAATAATAGAGTAAATTTAAGAATTTAAAATAATATATTGTCAATAGTTACAACTAAAATAGTATTAAAATATAAGATTTTCAAAAATTTATTACATGTAGATAATAATTCTTAATACCAATAAAATTCCATAACGTTCATTTAAAATATATCATTCAATGTGCTTTGAATGTAAGAGACTTAGATTTGATTTCTACAATCTCATTGTTTTATAAATATTTCTCGGATTTGTTGAATATTCGTTGGATTAATATACTCGCGCGCGTTTTTTTAATAACTATTCATCTGCGCACCCATCAACAATATATATCCCTATTTAAATATAATTAACCGACTAAATCTACTCAATTGTTAATAATTTTTAATTGAATATAATAGTAATTCATCCACTCTTAAAGTACAATTCATTTTCAGTGAATATTTTCATCTTTTAAGTATATTTGTTGAGCAGTGAATAATACAGACTCCATTTAAAGTATTTTCCAATATTTAATTGATATTTCATCTCATCATTGAGAAATTTACAATCTAATTTATTATAAGCAATTTTCGATTCACTGAATATTTTTTAGCTTCAATTCATATTTTCTCACTTTAATGATTTTTTTCCCTCTTCAAAAAATATTTTTTCTCTCCAATGAATAATTTCTCTTAATGAATGTTTTTTCTCTTCAACGAATATTTTTCTCTTCAATGAATATTTTCCTCTTCGATGTATATTTTCTCCATTCAAAGTATATTATCCTTGTAAGTTTTTAATATATCAATTGATATTTCATCTATTTAGTAGATATCTTTAACTATCCCACTTTTTTCCACAGTAATTTCAATGATTTTAGACACTTAATGTACTCTCTCACCAACATTGCTTCTTCACTGAAAATTTTCTTTATAGAATATAATCTCTACTAATTAAAATTCCATTTGTTGATTTGTTATTGACTTGTCATTTTCAATGAAAATTTAATTAACTTTTAATAAATTTAATTACACACTTAAATAGATTAGGTTGTAATCGACAAAAATAAAATATTTTTAGGCTATGTAAATCAATTAGAGATTTTAGGGAAGTTTTATGATAATTTAAGTGATATCTAGTTTTACGAGGTATTTATTTCAGTAAATTTTAATCATCTATGTGAATTTTATGGTTTTCATTTGAATGTTAATGGATTTGGGGACTATTATGTTTTTGTAGAAAATATTGAAGAAATGAGGGTAAATCTATAATTTTAGAAGCACTTAATTTCTTGATAATTTAATAAACTTTACTTGATTTTAGGATTATTTTAAATAAAAGTTTATTTTAGGAACAAAATGTTTATGAAACATATTTATGATAATTATTTACCAATTAGATTCCAATTTGACTGATAGATTTTGAATAGTAAATGATATTTAAATTATAATTTTATGATATATTTAAAAAGTTGATTAAATCAGTTGATTTTTAAAAATATTTTAGTGAAACCGAAAATTTTAATTGATTTTACAGTAAAAAAAAAGGATGGTCAATTAATTATTATCATTTTTCCATTTATTGATTTCGTGGATATCAATCACAAAAGTAGTATATTGTAGAGATTTTTAAGAGGTGTGGTTAACAATATACATATGAAAATCGTTGAATTATATCTATGGGTTGACTGGTTATTTTTATTGAATTTATACTTGATTTACTGATTAATTTTAATTATTTGAGCAACATGATATATATTTTATGATTTTACATTAATTTAGTGAAATTAAATTTATGTGGGAAACATAGAGTTTATTCGATTTTAGTCATTTTTGATGAATTTTTTATTTGATTGAATTTGTTGCCAGAATCAAATTGTGGTGATTTTCGACGGAAAATGTTGGGTATCGATAACAATTTTGTAATACTTTAAAGAAAATTTATTTTTATTGGTAAAATTCAGATTTTTATTTTAAGGGAATTTGATTGGTTGAATACATATAGTAAATATGATCCAAATGATGAATTTTTAAAGATCTTATTCGGTTAAATATAGATTTCTAAAGAAATTTTACCTTGTAGGTTATTACCAAAAATATGTGTATTGTTGGTGCAGTGAATGAAAATGTGATTTCAAGGGAAATGATTGGTTAAGAGGAAATTTTGTGATATTTTAAGGGGAAATAATCTATTAAGAACAAGTTTGTTGTCATTTTTAAGGGAGTTGAGTTGGTTGAATATCTGTGTTCAAAGAATAAATATTTTATAAATGGAGAATATAGAGGAGGAATTTATAATATTTTTAAAATGCTTTGTTCAGATAGATATCAATATCTGTGTAAATCTTTTGAGAGAGTGGAAATATTGTCATTTAAAAGAGAAATGATTGTTTAAGAAGAGAATTTATGATCTTTTAAGGGGAAATAATCTATTAAGAACAAGTTTGTTGTCATTTTTAAGGGAGTTGAGTTGGTTGAATATCTGTGTTCAAAGAATAAATATTTTATAAATGGAGAATATAGAGGAGGAATTTATAATATTTTTAAAAGGCTTTGTTCAGATAGATATCAATATCTGTGTAAATCTTTTGAGAGAGTGGAAATATTGTCATTTAAAAGAGAAATGATTGTTTAAGAAGAGAATTTATGATCTTTTAAGGGGAAATAATCTATTAAGAACAAGTTTGTTGTCATTTTTAAGGGAGTTGAGTTGGTTGAATATCTGTGTTCAAAGAATAAATATTTTATAAATGGAGAATATAGAGGAGGAATTTATAATATTTTTAAAAGGCTTTGTTCAGATAGATATCAATATCTGTGTAAATCTTTTGAGAGAGTGGAAATATTGTCATTTAAAAGAGAAATGATTGTTTAAGAAGAGAATTTATGATCTTTTAAGGGAAATAATTGGTCACGAGATGGATTTCAAGAAATTTATTCTGTTGAATATCGATATGTTGGTGATTTTTATGAAAATAATGAATATAGCGGGGATTATTGTAATTTAAAGAGAAATGATTGGTTGAGAGGTGAATTTATAATATTTTTAAGGGGATTTGATTGGTCAAGAGAGGAATTTTATTTTAAGATGATTTCAAGAGATTTATTCGGTTGAATATCAATATGTCGGTGATTTTTTATGAAAATAATGAATAAAACTGGGATTAATCTTATTTAAAGAGAAATGATTGGTTGAGAGTAAATTTTATTTTAGGGGAAAACAATTGGCTAAGAAGAGAATTTATGATTTTTTAATAG
Source organism: Schmidtea mediterranea (assembly GCA_022537955.1). NCBI lineage: Eukaryota > Metazoa > Platyhelminthes > Tricladida > Dugesiidae > Schmidtea > Schmidtea mediterranea. The sequence goes on along the minus strand of CM039680.1, from coordinate 157,788,482 downwards.
GAAATGATCGATTAAGAACAGGCTTGTTGATATTTTAAAGGGAAATGATTGGTTGACAGTAAATTTTATAATATTTTAAGGGGAAACGATAAGATAAGAAGGGAATTTATGATATTTTTATGGGGATTTATTCGTTTAAATATCTATGTTAAAGGATGGATACTTAGTGAAATCGATACATTTTCATTGGTTTAAGGGTTATCAAAATATATCAATAAGATTTTGGTTAATTTTAATGATATTATTGGAATCTGAATAAAATATACGATACGTGTTCGGTTCTAAGAAATAGTTTGATTCATGTAACTATTTGTATACAAGTAAGTATTTATTTGATTTTATTATAAATTTGTAATTTAATTTAATTAAAAACTAAATTAACTAGTATTTAAAAACTTTTAATTACTCATTACATATGTTGTTATTGACAATTTTCTGAATAATTTAAATATTTACGATTATTTCCAGGAATGAAGAGAAATTGTACGATTAAATACTATAAGAAGTCGATAATATACACTAATTTTTATTCAACAAGTACCTTGAATAAAATTTTAAAAAATGATCTAACAAATTTTTTCAATTATTTTACAACTTAGTTTATTTAACATTTTAATTGATAAGTACTATTTTCTTTACAATTTGCTAGTATGTTGAAACTTTTTTAAAATTTTTATTCAAAGTACTAACAAATTTTATTAAAGATCTATCAAAACTTGACAAAAATTATAAAACTTTGGTAATTTTAATATGTATTACTCAATAACAACTATTTTCTTACCAATTTGCCGAAGGTCTTATTTTAAAATTTCAAAGTACTAACATTATTTACAAATTAATCAGTTTTATTTAACATCTTAAAATATTTAAATTTAATCAAATTCTATTCAAATGCTAATCATAATTTAAGGATAAGTCTTATTTTTACAAAATCAAATATTTTACAAAAATTAAACATACATATTTGGATTTTTAGTAGATTTTATCGGTATCTATCAGTACACAAGTACCTGTTCCATGTGGTTTTTTAAGCTTTGTTAGAAATTCAACTTATTTAGTGATTGGTCGATAACCATTTAATTTTTAGTAATGTGGTAGATGATAATTATTTTATCTATTAACTTTATTTAATGTTTAGAAACTTAAAAATCTAATAATTTACAATAAATATATGAAAATTTATTTCAAGTACAGTGAAAGTAATGTATGTTTTGTGAAATTAATTTAAAAATATTTTTCTAATCAAGTTTATACTTACTAATTAATTTGTCATTCAGTAAACAACAACAGTGTGAGTGAAAAGAAAATCTATAAAAATAAATTTAAGTAAATATTTTGAGCTGTTAGCAATTAATTTATTTAGGGCATGTGAAAAATAAATGAAAAGGTTGACATTTATCTTTGAAAATAACTTTTAATAAATGTTCATTGTTGGACGCAATTAAAAATATTACAAAAATGGTAGAAAAATTTCAAAGTTTTTTAACTAAGTTTTACAAAATAATTTCAATAAATCACATACAAGACTGTAAAGAAATACATTTTTATTCAGAGAAAATACAACAATTGATTGAGCTTTAATGATTAATAGTTTCTTGATAGCAATCAGGTAACTAAACAACAAAACAATTTGGAGACATCAATGATCGATAGAAAAGTCGAGAAGTTAATAAAATTTCAACTTGTATTTCTTTTGTTCAACCCTTTATGTGATTTATTTCAAAATTAGTTGGTCAGTAACCTATCATTAATATTTGTTGGTTCAGTAATTAGTTTTTGATATTGATTTGTTCGGTAACTAGTTATTGATAACATATTGTGAGTGTGTGAATAACCAAGTATTTTAAGGGGAAATGATTGAGAGAAAATTTTATTTTTAAATGAGTTAAGTTGGTTGAATATCAGTGTTCAAAGAGTAAATATTATTTAAATATGTCATTTTAATGAATAAGTAAATTATTGAATGCCTAGTATGTATAGAGAGTTGGACAGTACTCGGTTATTTGTATAAAGTACCTAGTGATTGTTGTTCAGTTATTAATGGATTATTCAGTGTGTATCAGTATTCAGAAGTTGATACCAAGTAAATATAGCAATGGATTTGGTTTCAATGAATTTGATTAATTATCACCTGATAACGACAAGGTAACTAAGCAACCAAAAAATTTGGACACATCAATGATCGATAAAATAGTGAAAAAGTTAATAAAATTTCAACTTGTATTTCTTTTTGTTAACCTTTTATGTGATTTATTTCAAAATTAGTTGGTCAGTAACCGATCATTAATATTTATTGGTTCAGTAATTAGTTTTTGATATTGATTTGTTCAGTAACTAGTTATTGATAACATATTGTTAGTATGTGAATAACCAAGTATTTTAAAGGGAAATGATTGAGAGAAAACTTTATTTTTTAAGTGGGTTGAGTTGATTCAATATCTGTGTTGAAAGAGTAAATATTATTTAAATATGTCATTTTAATGAATAAGTAAATTATTCAATGCCTAATATGTATATAGAGAGCTGTACAGTACTCGGTTATTTGTATACAGTACCTAGTGATTGTTGTTCAGTTATTAATAATTTATTCACAGTGTATGGGTTATCAGTGTTCAGAAGTTGATACCAAGTAAGTTAACTTTTTATATTTTCTGAAAGTATTATTATTATAATAATTATTATTATTATTATTATTATTTTATTAATATTATTATTTATTATTATTATTTTATTATTTTTTTTTATTAAGGATGGGTTGCTGCAGAGTGGAGGAGATGGGTTGCTCTTGCAAATGACTACTACCTACCTTAGGCAATACTATGTAACACTGAAACTCAATTATTTAATTTAATAAAATTCTCTGAAAAAAGTTTTTGAAAAATTTCTTTGAAAATTTGATCGTTATCAACATGTATACAAAAGTAATAGTAAAAATTATACTAAAAAATTTCATTGTAAGATTACATTCAAAATTTTTTCAATTAAAAACATGTATAAAAATTTCATTGTAAAATTATCCTAAATATTTCATCTTTAAAAATTATATATAAAAAATTCATCGATAAAATTATACTAAAAATTCTATTTAAAAATCATGTATTAAAAATTTCATTGTAAAATTATCCTAAAAATTTTATCATTTAAAAATATGTATAAAAATTGATCGATAAAACTATATTAAAAATTTTATTTAATAAATTTTATCATGCAATATTGTCGACTCTTTAACTTTAAAAATTCTTACCTTATGTAATTTGCCTACTATAACTGCTTTTAAAATTTTCAGCTTTAAAAATTATCCTTATGTAACTTAACTGTTGACTCTATTTAATTTAAAAAAATTCTTACCTAACTTACCATACTTTACTCTAGGCACCTTAGATTACTTTAAGAACCTTAATTTACTTAAATTTATTCTAACGTACTTTAAATTACTCTGATGTACCTTAATTTACTTTATGAACCATAATTTACTTAAATGTACCCCAATGTACTTAAATTGACTTTCGACCCTTTAATTTACTTTAATTTACCTTAATGTACTCTAATGTATCTTAATTTACTAGAGGAACCTTAATTTACTCTAATATACTTAAATGTATTCTAATGTACTTTAATTTATCTAAATTTACTTTAATATACTTAAATGTATTCTAATGTACTTTAATTTATCTAAATTTACTTTAATATACTTTAATGTATCCTAATGTACTTTAATTTATCTTAATTTACTTTAGGTATTTTAAATTATTTTTATCTAGAGCCTAAATTTGCCTATGAAAATTGTGTGAACAAATATTTCAAGTGTTTTTTTAAACAAGCCTATAAAATACCCCTGTCAATTTTTTTATCAGTAGGCGTTTCAAGCCATTTTTATTTTATGCCAATATTTACCTATAGAAAGTATTGAGACCAAATATTGCATTAGTTTTTATTACGAATTAAAAATATCCCTGACTATATCACATCTTAGGCGATTCAAGCCAATTTATTTTAGTCTTTTTCAAAAATACCCCCTGACTATAGTGTGTTTAAAAAAAAATTTTGTGAATGAAAATACCCTCTCTGACCATTTTAGGCGATTTGAGCCAATTTTAATTTTATGCTTTTTTATCGTTAGGCATTCAAGCCAATTTATTTTAGTCTTTTTCAAAAATACCCCTTGACTATAGTGTGATTAAAAAAAAATTTATTCAAAAAAAAAATATTTCAATTTTATTTAAAAAATTCGCCAAAATTTGAATTCAAAAAAAAAATCGCGCCAAAAATTCGAAAAAATTTTCGAAAAAAAAATACACACAAAAATTTCGAAAAAAAAATTAATACACACAAAATTAATTAAGTTGATTACATCATTATGTAATCAAGATAATCCGAAATTTAATCTGCAATAATCCCCCCCCTCCCCCTATGTTTTTTTTAGGTTCCAGTGTGCCACTAACTACCTACTATTATTATTGTTTATTATTATTATTTAATTATTTATATTATTAATTAACCTTAGATTTACAAAAACAAAACAAAATAAACTAACTAAACAACATTGCCGTATTAATGCAATAATAGAATTTTCCTTCGGGGACATCATAGCATCTCATAAGTTTTCTCAAGTGCATGAAAATATTGTTTATTTCAACAATCATACAATGTATTGAAAAAGCAATAAAAATTTGATTACTCAGTGCTGCTGTTAAAGTCAATAAAACCTGATAAATAAAAAAATATCAATATTTATAAAATAATAATAATAATAATAATAAATTACATTTTTGGTACTTATCGGTTATCCGTGCTACCACCTTAAGTAATTGAATTATTCAATTCAATTGAATATTGCATTTTGTGTATCGAATGCGTAGTATGTTGTTTTTTATCGGTTATCCAGACTACTATTTAGCAGTATATTTTTAGAATTGTATATCATGAATTTGTTTAATTTGTCGTAAACTGAGGAAAGCTGCTGCAAGAAAAGAGTATACTTCCAAAGAATCGTACATACATTAGCGGCCACGAAATGAAATTAAGACTCTTATCTACCTGAATTTATGGTGCAACAAGAATGAAAGGGAGTCATCGATGATCCGTTTGATTCTACCCTGGAACTAATTGCAAAGTGATTCCCATCAGTTGAATGAATTCTACTTTAGTATAGTATATTATTATTTTCTAGTTTGTTGTCGAATAATTTAGCAGTAGCCCGGATATGTTCCGGACTGTTCATTGAATTACCGATAGTTTTATTGTACATTTACCTTATAGTAACTTAATTTCCTGTGGGATGTTGACCGCTGTATTATACTTATCTTTAACGGTTCGTGTACCCTCTGAATTTATCTAGGTGGTGTACCCTGTGGGGTGGAAATTACCCCACAATGGTAGAGTAAATGATTGGGACATTCACACACACACACATATATATATATATATACAATACTCTGTATTCCAAGTGGATTGTCCCATTACAGTACTCATCAGAGAATCGTTTTAGGTAGAACAATATTGTTTCACTTATCAATGAACATCATAGGAGGATCTGATGACTATATAATGGCAATAGAAAATTTAGTTAACACAGGAGGCAATGTAATGAGTCACTTTTTACTGTAAACAATAAATAATAGACACACATGTATATTCACACACATACACTACTCTTACACACAGCTTATTTATATAATTTATATCAGTGACTATTTATATAATTTTACAAAGATGTTTGGATTCAGAGCGTTCTGATTTGATAATAAAATTACTATCTTATACAGCTTAATTGGTTCAAAGTTGACGGGAATATAATAGCAGCGATTTTGCTATCTAATATAATGAAATGAACGAAAAGTGTAACTGAACAATATGTGGTTTCTGTGGGGTAATGTACACCCCAAAGGGTATACAAGACTATAACATGTGTGTTAAGCAATTCTGTGTATGGTGTAGATTTTGAAATTAGAATAAATACTGCCTTTGAATAGGTAAGTAAAGTCATAAAATTTCAGGCCTTATAGTGTTTTGGTTTGAATATACCATAGCGTCGGCTTTAGCTGGGGTTCAAAACTCCCCACAGGGTACGCGAACCGTTAAAACAAATCTCAAAACGAAATACAGTAACTTCCGAATATAATAAGATGCCTTCGGTGAATTTTTTTGTTATTATAACCAGATTTTATAACAGACGATTTATATAAAATGAATGTTACAGTGCTATTGTCACACTGAGTTTACGATATCCGAATTTTTCTAATACCCGGAAGATAATGTATATGTATTTCAAGTGAAACAAACTGCTTAAAAAATATTTAGTAACAATTTTTTGATATTTCAAATAGATTCGTAATGATTGAAAAAGATATTTTTAGTTGTAATATTTGACGACTTTAAAAAATAAATTTAAACTAAAATCATAATTAAACAGTGGCAATTTTGACTAGCGAGTGTGAACTTAGTTACTTAGATTTATACATTCCCAAATCCATCCTAGAAATGTTTACATTTTGATGATTTCACCAAAAATTCTCTTCGGAAACCCTTAAACTTCTCTAGGACCTTCCGATGTCTTATTTAGACATTTTGTCTCAATAATTAATCTTTATAATAAATGATCATCTTAATAGTTCTCGAGAATTAGCTTTTTTGAATTGATAAGCATTAAGCATAATCAATAATAAATTTATCAAGTTTATTTGTAAAAATAATTTATAAAAAATCATTAAATTTTAAAAATATAGTTAATTATTTGTAATAAATTACATAATAGATAAATAATAACAACCGACTTACAGAAATATGATGAATTACAATAAAAAATCTATCAGATCTTAATCCAATTTTGATTAAAGAACACGAGTCATATAAAAAATAACCTAAATAAGAATTTTAACTAATAAAATAAACTGCTCAAAATAACTTACCGAATGAAAATGATAAAATACATTCAGCGTAAGTATTCGACGCTTTTAAGTCATTGCGAATTTCCTCTGAATAAAAAATTCTAAAAATGGATAAATTTTAAAATATTTCAATAAAAACTTACAGTAATAAGCAATTAATTGAAGTAATTACAGCATGAGTCAATGATATCAAGTAATTGTGACATTCACATAATTTTACAGGACTAAGAGAAGATGATTTAAAATTTTTTTTAAGTAAAAAAGAATAACTAAGAAAAAATAAAAAACTGGAAAATATAACAATTAACAGCAACATTAAAAAAGTAAAATAAAAAAAAATATTTATACTTTTTATGTTTTAAGGAAAATAATTTTTAGCCTATTAAAACACAATATAATAAACATTTTTATATAAATCACAATGCTTTTTCTGTGATTTTTATTTTTATCTTCGTATTTATACAATTTCAAAAATTTACATATTACAATACAAATCATTATTTTGTAGTTTCTGGAATTATAAGAATTTTAAAAATATGAAATCTGTATAAATTTATAGAAAAGTAAAACCTTATTTTATGACAGTTATTTAAATTAATTGTATTTTTTTATATTGAATTTTAAATATTTGTACAAGATTCAAATAAATTTTTGGAAATTATCAAATTAAATATTTTTAATATAAATTTAAATGGATCTTTACAAGCACAGACAGAATTTTCAATAAAAAATTAGATTACGATATGATATGCTACTTAGCACTTATTTATTACCCGTACTAAGCAATGTTTGAACGGGGCATGAGGGAGATCGTCAGCAAAAAGTGAGCGTTATTGCTAGTGCTATTATTGACCGGATGATACAAGGATCCAAATGGTTGCCGATAGAAGGCACGTGTTCGATTTTAATTTTAAGGTCTCATTTTCTACTCGATAGGTATGACATTCCTTTTGTTGGGCCAATACAATGATTTGTTTAAATGGATCGGAAACAGCACGCAGATTTAAAATCAGACCTATTAACACCAAATAAACAACCCTTAACTATGAGGAAAATGCAATTAAATATAATATCACAAACATAAAAGTAAATTAAAATAATAACAAATATGTACCAAGATCAGCACGAAATTAATACAAACATAACAATATAACAAGGAAATTTGACCAAAAATAGATCAATTTATAAAATCAGCATTTTAATGGAAAAGCTGGTTGAAAATAAAATATTTCAAATCGGAAATATTCAATTAGAATATAAATAAAATAAATTATCTATGTAATGCAAAAAAATAACAAAATTAGAGATAGATATTACAAGTAAAATCTAGGTCAAATTTTGTTTTAATGTGCTGGGCACCTGATGGGTAAAAGATATAAGATTTTCGCTGTCATTTGCAAGGGGTTCCCACCAGATGCACGCATAAGAGATATAACCATTGAATACCCGTCAAAATGACGTTGGAAATGCATTCCAATGGGTGGTTTCTAGTAAAAAGTGAGCCACACTACCATGATTGCTAATACTCTAGAAAACTTTTGGGTTCAAGAGCTACCATAGAAGGTATTCACGCTCCTTTTAATTATAGGTCCCTCTGTTATTAATTTAATTAAAATAATATCGATCCTTTGATCACTTTCTTTTGTTTTAAAGATGCTATTTAGTTATTTCAGGAGTAGATCGGTCAAGTAACATATGTATAAGATCCTAATAACATGTTTTTAACCGAAAATGTGATCGATATTTGGAAATTCTCATCCTTTCCCCCTTAAAATCCCAGAATTCAAACTTATTAAAATTATCGATTAAAATAAGAAATTCCGTTCTATTTTTAGAACAAAATTTCTCGATTCCGCACACTATCTCAGGGTGAGTGATTTTTACATAGATTATTGATTTTTCCTTTTAATTTCAGGATTTCCCGGGTTTACAAAATTTCGCCTTTTCGCTTGGAACTTTTAAAGAAGATATCTCAGATTTCGATCAAGCAGGTTGTGGATATTTGTATTTTTAAATAAATATGTTTTCTAATTTTTAATTTCCTTTTTTTAATTAACCCTTATATATTATATAAATAGGTAAGATGAAATTTTTCTAATGGAAATTTTTTTTGAAAATACGATTTTCCTGATTTTTCTAGCAATTTTTCTTTTAGTAAAAATACAAAAGCAAAAAATATTTTGTTTTTTTTCATTGATCATTTATATAAAAGTTTGTTTATGGAACATTTATTCATAGATTCTTTTATTGGAGATTTCTTTCACTTTCTTTGTTCAGATAATTGCCTGCCTGCTCTCCTTTGTTGTCTCATACTCCAGCAAATGAACATTATTAATAATAATTAATATTGAATAAAATAAAAAAAAAATATTAAAATTAAAATTATGTAGCATAACAATTCCTTTGGCTGCTAAGGCAATATGCCTAATAATAAATTAGTATTAAATAAGTATAAGACAAAAATTAAAATTAAACATTTATATGCAATATAATAATTTCCTTTGAGTTCTAGAGTAAACGGCTGAATATTAATAATGATCATAAACATAAGTCAAAAATTGAAATTAAACATTTATGTAATATAATAATTTCTTTTGAGTTCTAAAGCAAACTCTCTTTCCTCATAAGCTTGAAAATCACTTGCATTTTTCGTTTACTTATTTTATCTTTCTTTCCTTTACTTTCCTTCCTTTTCATAATGGATACCTTCTTATTTCTTTTTACCAAATCTTTAAAAATGAATTTTCGTCTCTCAAACTTTTACTAGTCATAGTTATTAAATTTGACCTGATTTTTATTTGCATGAAAAATAAATGGCATAATCTTCTTTCTGATTTTTTCTAGTCTGTTTATTCTTCGAATTTGTATCATAGTTAATCCTTTCCCATGATCAGCCACGCTCCACTGAGGGTCTGGCGTTGGGATTCTTGGAGAGAAGATCTGACCCGGCGAACTACCATTCACTACGGGTACCTCCCATACCGAAGTACTAGCTTTAAACTAGTTGGTGAAATTCTTCATTTTATTTTCTTGCATGCATGCGGTTGATAATTCAATGGTGAAAATTGGTATGATAGCAATTAATAATAATAATAATAATAATAATAATAATAATAATAATAATAATAATAATAATAATAATAATAATAATAATAATAATAATAATAATAATAATACTAACAATAAATAATGCAATCAGAAATTTATGAATAAATGGTCAAAAGTGGTATTGGGTGAGTTGATGATTGTACGTTATTAGTCATAATAGGGATAAGATTATGAGGCATCTCGCATAGGTCAAGTAAAATGGAAGCGAAGCTTCCCTGGGACTTGGTCGGTGCGAGGAAAATTATTCTGAATAATCTTTCGTTAATTTTACTTCTGGTTAATAAACTGATCGAAATTCAACAAGTTAAAAATAATCATATAATTCAAAAACAACCCAAAAAAAATAAAATATGTTGGTACATATAACTTATTTAACAAAAATAGACGAGAATATAACATCACTTCAACTAATAGTATGCTTAAAATTTCCTTAGGTCCAAAATTAATAATAATAACATAAATCATATAAAAATTAACAAAATTTCTCCCTTACTTTAATATTCTTCTAAAGGTTCTCCTAAAGTTTGATAAGAATTTTTTTTTGAAAATAAGCATATAATTATGTCGATCTGGCATCGACTTATATAATGGGGTTTTACACGCATGTTTTTTGATGCGATAAAACAAAACGCCTACACGTTTTTACCATATTTCATCACTTTTCCCCTAGTTGTCAGATTTTCATGATTCTTTTTTGTTAAAGTTTCTAATTACATTTTAAGCTTAATTATCGTATTTATTTTCTAGAATATAAGCGTTTTCTATGAATTTTGAGCCAATTTGATGAAAAGGTTAACTTTGCTGAAATTTAATGTTTTTTGATTCTTTTTAAATGTTTTTATTTATTTTTTATATATTTTTTGTATTTTTCTACTCTTTTTTCTTCTTTTTGTATTATTTAATGTAGGATGTTTTTGACGATTTTTCGTCCATTTATATTTTGCGCGCATTGATTTTATCGGATGTCGTGCCAGATAAACAATAATGTAAAAATATTTGTCTTTGCCCAACAAATGCATCAAAAAGAACACGCAATGTTAGGGTCACAAAATAGGTATAAATACCGATTCATTTTCAGAAGATCTTAACACACACTTTTGTGACACACAAACACTTTTTACGAAAACACTCACACTTCGTGAACCTATTTCACTTTTTCTTTGCGAAACTTTTACAGAAGGCAGAACGCTCGAGAATGTTTGAATCAACTTACACGATACGTACTCAAGCAAACTACAAGTCTCTGCTTGGGCGTGTCCTCTGTAAGTGTGATGTCTATGAATGTAATGTTTTGTGCCGAATTATATGCTTCAATAGATCAGGTTTATTTATTTTTGTCTAAATTTTCCGGCCTTCAGCCAGCACATACCACAAGTAATTAAAATTATACACACTATCAGATTGTGTAAGATCGGTTCCTCTATAATCTGTGCCCGTGAAGGTCCTTGTTGTGAGAAACGACAAATGCTGAACGTCAATATTTTTCTATAGGGACGTTAGTTAGATCCGGTGGTAGTCTTTTGGCTGCTCCGATTTCTTTCTTCGTCCGAAAATTCGACTAAAATTCATCTAAACACATCGGCTGAAAATCATCAACACCGAGTAGCTCAGTGAGCACTCCTAAAATCAAAATATGAACATAATTTCAACCTTAAGGCCAAAATGAGGTAAAGGGCGAGGGAGAAAGGCGCGAAATTAGTGCAACGCATATAAACTATTAATATGAATGAGAAATGTTAATTAACCAGTAGTTTTAAAGTCCAATTTTAAACCCAGAATAGAAGTAGTAAATTGAATTTAATAAATATGACCGTGATTTTTATAACATTAAAAAACAAACAATCAGACTGAAACTAACCCTTGTCGCAGAACTTAAAATAAAGGAACAGTTATTTAACCCAGACTTTAAATTTATTATATAGCGAACAGTTAACGCTGAATAGGAAACAGTGATACTGAAAGGGGCAATAACTATACAGGGTTAACAACTATACAAACTCAACGTAAATTAAGCCTAAGAAAAATAAGAAAACATAAAACCTCACCTCACGATAATGACGATGAAGAACACGAAAATCATAAAATTTTATTTAGTCATAAAATAACATCGTTGAACACCAGTAATTTGATACACCCAAATCGAAATAAACGTAGTCCAAATTAATAAATCTTGCACTTGAAGTATTCGAAGCGTTACGAATGTTAATTTGACTCCAATTTGACATGCATAAGTATCCATCCATTGACTGTTACAGAGATATAACTGAGAGTAGAATTCCGACTAAACGAGATAGACAGGTGCCAGAAAAGATAAAATATCCACCGAGATTACAACTCATGAGAATGTAAAACCTATGCATAAATAAGTAAAATCAACGACTAGAAAATCTTTATCTTATTTGAATACACTTAATACACGTTCAGGTTGTGGTATTTATGAGTGTAGTAGTTCAGCCAACCCAAGAATATAATGAATGGATGAAGGCCATCTAGCCATCACCTTACACAGTACAGGCCTACTTAGATATAGTGAGCTTCTAAACTAGTATGTTGCAACTTATTCGCAATAACCAAAATTACAGTAATTCCAATATTAGTTAGTGATTAACTTTGCTAATAGATAGGATAATAGTAATTTCGAAAACCAAAACTATACTAAGGGTCAACAGTACGTCAAGATGACAAAATTTAGAATCACCATACGAGTAGATGGAGAAAAAACAATATCCACAATGTGAACGGCCATAATCACAGTCTGGGGGGAAAAAGGGACCAAAATTCGAAAAATAAAAGTAAATTTGAGCGCTAATCATACGTACTTTCAATTATACGAATTAAGCTATACCACCACAATGATATCAGAATGGTAGGCAGACAAAAATCGTGACAAAAAACGCTCCATGTAATTTTAAAAGTTTTTTTTGTTTTAAATAAAAAATGAATAATAATTGCAAGTAGGAATTCGCAACAAATGAATTAGAGTAAAGCGGCCCCCCGCACTTACTAGTATTTCTAAAATAGTATAAATAAAACGTCTTGAATACATATCAGTAACAAAATCGAAAGTATGAAAACAACAAACTCCCAGAAAAATTCATTGATGAAGAAAACGAAAGGTCGAACCACCGGAGGATATGCAGCCATCAACTTGGATCTTCCACGTATTTCCGATCCCCAGCAGGACGACACCACGATCTGTTACGAGGAAAGTAAGGATCATTTTGTTTATACGATTAATGAAAATATCTGATCGCCGAACTCACAATTTGACTATGACTCCAGTACCGATACCAGAAGTACTTATCACCGTATGGAAGAAGAGACAGGATAAATTCGTAAGAGCTAGATCAATTACGATTCCAGAGCGCGTGGCCGTTTCAATTGTTATGATTATTAAATAAAAAAATTTTCAATACGAACCAAATATTAACTTTAATTTTTCAGCAGAGGCACGACCAACCGAATCCGCAATATGGAGTGACCACGACGAGTAGCCATTCGGGTAGACCCGGAACTGGCGGCACAGTCATTGTGGGACGCCGGATACAGTCTCTCCTCATTGGGAGATAGCAGTTGGCCCATCAGAACAGGTTCTCGGCAGGACGAAATCGAGGGACCTAGTATCGCAATCAAACGGAAACCCTGCCGGAACACGGTTCGTGAAGCACGACAACGAGCTGAATTCTCACTTTATAGATTAGAAGCATTGGTCCGAAAGTTCCAATGGAAGGTGAGAATGGCGAGGAGACGACTAGAAAGAATCAACGCTGCGATTGCCTCTGGCGAGATCCCCAGCACGGACGGAAATGAGTCGGATTACAGCGTCTCCTTCGAGTTACGAGATCCTGCACTCGCACGGATGCTAGCGCCCACAGATATTGTTCTTCCGGTCAGTTTATTCAACAGCCCAATCCAACGTCGAGATAAAAGAGATGAACACTTCTACCAGTGCTTTCACCCAAACCGAAGAGAACGAAGTCAAGGCATAAAGCCGCCCCAGGATCGAAGATTTGGAAGATCATTCCGATAATGCAATCATGAACTATCGAAATTGTCATTTTTACTTCAATAAATTTAGTTTAATTAAATGAATTTTCATACATAATTTTCATTAAAATCAAATCTTAAGGCCCAGTAAATAAGTTATAATGTAATTAGGACTGAATTGTTGACTTGTAACTCCCATACTTTGAATATAAATAACAAGAGACAGTCCTCATGAGTTAATACGACAAAAATTTCCTTAGCTTAATAAATCGAGTTCATGTTTTATATAGAATCCTCTAAATTGTGATATTACTAATACCAAAAATCTTTGACTCCGCTATCACTCACCATATTACCGTTCACTAATATTTTTACTTCGAGTATGGAAGCTATTCATGTGATCAACCAAGAACTGGCCCGTCTTCGAACAACCAACCTGGATCTTCACCAATAGTTATTGCGAGTCAGTAAAGAATGTCAGGAGATCAAATTGACCTAGATCAAACCTGAGCGGACGAGAAGAATTTACCAAAAGATGAAAGCTGCCCAACGCGGTTGGCAGGAGGAAAGACAACTAGTGCAGGCATTGCACACACAGATACGTGGGCTGGAGGTAGCGTTGACTGATAGCCAAGAGACCAACGCAGTTACATACCCTCTAGTTTTCGCCCCAGCTTAATTGGCCTACCGATACCAAGGAACCAAGAATAATCATCCTTACTCGCAGCCAGGAAGATCCGAACGAAAACGTCGACCCTAATTCTAACCAGTAAACCCAATGGAGACAGGAGACCAGATCAATCGAACTCATCGAATACCATAATTAACTGATGAATTATTGCAATATATAGAATAAAGATTTTAATAAATAATCCGATAAATATAGTTTTCTAGTTATATATTTAATTTTGTCGTTATTAAAGAGACTCTAGGATTCTGAGGGATGTAGAAAATATACAATGTGAAAGTTAGGGACCGAAAGCGTAAGTCGAGCACATACCTTCTAACGGTAGCTCGCTGAACCCAGCTGCAGACCTGGCCTTAGCATTTTTAGAAATAAAGCTCACCTTTGGCGGTCTCAGAACCATTGGTTACATAACCAACGTTGCCTAGCAACGGGTAATCAGTTGAGGGTCGAAAGACTGTATGTCAAGGGTTCAAGGTCAGATTTCCACGAACCCCACACTTTGTTATATACCGTTGTCTCGCGGATTTATTTTACAATCGACTTGGTATCAGTGTTGGGGATAAGGTTTATTTAAATTTATTTTTATTGGGTTACTGTATGATTCTTACTCAAAAACCAGATTATTAACAAGATTATTATGCTATCCTACTCATGTACCAAATGCCACTATCATTTTGAACTGTAAATAATGGTTGAAAACCCATGAGCAGATGAGCTGCATTTCTAAAATTACTCATGATATTTTTACTTTGCAGTTCTTGACTGTGGATGGGAGGTCTTACATCTCTTTCTTTCTACATTGTTGACCAATTCTTGTCTATTTTTACAATTCATATTTCAATTTATCAATCTTATCCATTATTTATTAAAGTATCTTCAGAGATTTGAGCAGCGTTCCGTCATTGTTTTATGGAAATTTTCCTATTTTATTTATTTAATCGATGTAACCACTGCATTTTCGTTTTAGTTTACCGCTTGCCTTCCCGCAACGTTACTGTAAACCGCCTCTATTTAAACGACAACTGTATATTTTATAGTTCAGCACCACTTGAACCTACTTGAGAGCAACTGTTGAATGAACAAGGTTTTTATCAACCGTTACACACAGGCCAAACTAGCGAGCTTAGCGTCTATTTAAACTGATTTCGTGTCTCTGTGTTTGTTACTATACAGGGTAATGCATGTACGTTTAATGGTTTCAGTACCTGCATGCATATTTTCCCATTCTTACAGTAGTTTTATGCATATATTTTTAGTAAAAATAGTTAAATTAAATTAAATTAAATTAATTAATTTTTTATTATGAAGTTTGTTATAGAAATGCACATTTTATTTTTTTATTAATTTCTTTCCATGCATAATATTGTATATAAAAATACCTAAAACGATCAAAAAATGAATTGAAAATAAAAAATTTAATTAAATTATAAAAATATGCAAATGTACAAAAATGCAAAATTTAACATAAAATAATTAAAAATGAAATGCAAATTTAACTGTAATGAATAGGAAACCATCAATATTTAAGCAAAAAACGACAAGAAAATATAATTTAAATTAAAATTTTGTTTAATTTCATCCAAATAAAACACAAAAAAAATCTAGCACTGTCGATTAGACAAAAATCAGTATTATTTATCTGAATTATATACATAATCGTAATTTCCTCTTAACTATCAAAATATATTTAGAAAGTCGAACAGGGAAGTTTCATTAAGATCCAGGAAAATTACTCAATACTAACCAAAATTCTCACTTTGTTCATCATCCAATCTTATTGTTCATAGAAGTTCATTTTGTCGATCCTGACCATCAAAACTAATGCTCAAACAGTACTTTATAATACATTTTGATAAAAAAATCGAAAATTAAAAATTCAATTGAAATTAGTAAAAAAAACCCAATTCACTAAATAAACCAGAATAATCAATATAGAAGAAAAAAATAAAGACACATTTATTAATCTCATAAACCGAAGAATAAACAAATCAAAAAATCTGAATTATTTACATAATCGTAATTTCTTCAGAACAATCAAAGTGGGGGGTTTCTGGGTGTTGAAAGTTTTGCGACTATATGGTTGTTACCCAGACAACCCCATACAAATATTTTTCACTTACCACTCGGCACCCGTTGCTAAGCAACGTTGGAACTGTGTTCGAGTAGGTGGATCGTCCGCAAAAAGTGAGCGCTATTACTAATGCTATAATTGACTGAACGATTTATGGGTCCAACGAGCTGCCGATAGAAGGCCTGCGCTCGATTTCGATGTTAAGGTCCCATTATTCTCCTGTCTCCTGCAAATGTTAATCTATACTGTTATGTCATTTATCATCTTGTCCATTCCCATAGTCCTCCTTGTCGTTGTTCGTATTATTTATTTTATTATGGCCTATACACCATTCGTTAAGTTAAATATTCTCACAGTATCTCTCTTAAACGTATCCTTATTATAACTACTATGTTCCCTATTATTGTTACTAGTATTATCATCGTTACTATTATATGTATTGTTCTTATCAATTGTTACTGCTATTACTATTATTATAATTTATTATTATTATTATTATTATTATTATTATTATTATTATTATTATTATTATTAGTATTATTATTATTATGATTATTATTATTATTATTATTAACATTATCCTTACTATTATCATTATTATTTTTAAATTTTTAGTTGGCCCTTGTTTCTTAGTTTTATCAGAATATTTTAATTATACAAACAATTGAGCCGCACTCCACTTTAACTTTACAATTTTCGATAAAGTATTTTAGTTATTTCGGAAAATTTGAGCAGCGTTCCGCGCTTATTTTTCAGTTTTTGATAAAGTATTTTGGTTATTTCGGAAAATTTGCACAGTGTTCCGCCCATATTTTCCATCTCAACTCAAAATAATTTATTTAATTCTTAAATAATATTTAAATTATTCCCTTTTCATGACATTTGGTCGTTCGGATTAATTTTTTTCCGTTGGCTATTCATTTTAACTGTTGCAACGATTTAGCAATTTTCCACGCTAGCCTTTCCATTTCTTAGCCCTTATGACCTATATGTGTTCACATTGTATTTAATAAGTGCCCATTGGACTGCTCAGTGTTAGTGATTTTGAGCCGTATGTATAATTCATTTTAGCTCGATTTTTATGGCGTTGGGTGAAAGAAAAACAAGCCAAAAGACCTGTTCCTCGATCTCCCTCCACCCCTATAAGCTATCATTTTACGTTTAAATTCGCCGTTTACCACCGGCGAACCCTCACGGTCTCAGCTCCGTTGCAGATGAACTGCGCTTACACGGACCCGTTAATTATGTCTATTTACTCTCTTGTACGATGTATTGGCTGTTGGCCGAAAAAGAAAATACAGTAAACCCTCCAACTGCGCGGTTTTTCATTGTGCGATTTCGCAATTGCGCGGCCAAACCTTTAATACCAAAATTTCGATCTGCGCGCTAAAAATTTCGTAGCTGCGCGGTTTTTTTTTGTTTTTGTCTATTTTAACAAGAAAAATCATGTCAATTTAATTTTTTATGGTGAATCCCGTAAAACTACGAATACATATGGTAGTGAAAATAGTGATTCATCGTATTTCGATGCACTGTATTTTTTATATAAAAATAATAAAGGCAGTTTCATTTTTCTACTGATGTGGTTAGGATTAGGATGTAAAATTACATAGTTTTAATTAATAGATATTTATACAAGTGTTTATTTAATTAAAAATATATTAGTATTAAATTCAAAAAAAAAAATTATTACATCAATTAAAGAGTGGTAGTCAACTTGAACAGCAAGCTCTTAATATGGACCCTGATATGGAGCGTGCCTTAAAATTTCGGAGAAATCTGACAGCAGCTTTAGCACCATATGCTGAAATTTATAAAGAAAAACAAAAAGCTGGTAAGCAATCAGTGTTAACAAGCTTTTTTCCAAAAAATATACAATCACAGCCAATAGAATCAAGCTCATCAGCATGTATCAGTGATTAATATAACGTTACTTATGTTAATTTTTATTTATGTTTAGTCGTTGAATTGAGACTGTTTTTTAGTTCTTGTATTGTTTTTTATAATTTTTATTTATGTTAAATTTTTATTAATTTTTATAATAGTAATATTAATTATGTAAAAGCAATGAATTGAGACTGTTTTTATTAGTTTTTATGTTTATATAAATGTAAATATGTATATTAGTCGTTGAATAAAGACTTTTTATTATATTTTTTAATATTTTTGTAATATCTGGAACCTAACCCCATAATTACATATAAAATCGGGTTCACAGTGCGCGGTTTCGGTTTGCGCGTTGTTTTTGTGGAACGTATCTACCGCGCAGTTGGAGGGTTTACTGTAAATAAATGATACCATTTTAAGCGACTCTAAGTAAACACTTTGATGCATAAACATGTATTCTTCATTAAAGTTCTTAATTTCATATTTTCATCACAAAATTTCATAAATAAAAGCAATTCTAACTGAAAACATTACTGAAAAGCAAGACTACAAATTGAAATCTGAATACCGAAAAATCAGTCTGACCAACTGCACATTTATACTAAAATTCAGTCTGTCTCCCTGCACATTAACATTGATAAAATCAGTCTGTCTGTCTGCCTGTCTCTCTGCACACAGTCTGTCTATCTGCACACAATCTGCCTATCTGCACAATATCCTTCTTTGCACACAGTTGTCTCTAAATTTGTGAAAACACATCAGTTTATATACCTATAATTTGACCTTAACCTTGCGTGTTATTTTTATTGCGATAAAACAACATTTGACCTTGAAATTATTTGTGCTATCTAAATCTAATTTTTATTATTTTCTTAATTTAAATTGACAATTTATTTCTTAAATTTTTTAATTGAATTTTTCCACCAAAAAATATTTTATTTTAATTCAGCTTTATTTCATTAATTTTCTACTTTTATATAAATTGTCGTTTTTCGGTTAAATTTTCTTGTTATTATGTTATTTTTTATGTAAATTTCGTGCGGTTCTTGATGCATTTTGTGTTTATTTTATTTTACTTTTATCTTTTTTGATTTTATATTTATTTATTTTCTCTCAAATCTTAGGGTGTTTAGTTGATATTGTATGTTGTATTTTAAGTTATCTTGGTGCTGGATTTTCGTGCTATATAACTGATACATTTAAACAATTTTCAAGGTCGTTTCTATTCTGGCACAAAAAAGTATATTTAGAAAGTAGAACAGGAAAGTTTCATTAAGATCCAGGAAAATTACTCAATACTAACAAAAATTCTCACTTTGTTCATCCTCCAATCTTATTGTTCATAGAAGTTCATTTTGTCGATCCTGACCATCAAAACTAATGCTCAAACAGTACTTTATAATAAATTTTGATATTTTTAATAAAAATATTTTAAAGGATCCTGAAAATCTCAAAACAATTGTTAGTATTTTCAAGGTAGATCTTCGAGCAGAAATCAACAAAACCGCCTAATATGAATGGTATCTTTTAATTAAGGACCAATAAAACAAAAGACAATGCAGTTTTCCACGTACAAATAAAGAAAAAATCTATCAAGTGATATTAATTATTATTTTTATAGTTGTCTTTAATCTAACTTATATTTATAATACTAGTTGAATAATATTTTTATTTTATTCTTTTTCAGTGTATAATAAATTTAGTTCAACATAACATTCACCCCAGACCGCCCCGATACTCTTTTACAGGTGATTCCGCTGGGCACTGATATTTTCTCCAGATACTAAATACTAACTTAATTCATTAAATACACTATAACATAATCTCACACTACAACATAACAATTATTAACGTTCGGATTATTTATTTTTATTATTATCATTGTTTATTATTACTATTGTATTTTCAATAATTAGTGTCGTTATTGCAGTAAAAAATACCTCTAAAAAATACTGATAAGAGGTCGAAATATATAGCAAGTTATGCTATTATTCAATCAACCAGAATTGATTGCATGAGATGGATTATATTATACGGAAATCAAAATTAATTTCTATATACAAATAATAAATATTTAAAATTTCGACCAATAAAAAAAATTAAAAATAAAATATATTTACAAAATATTGCTATTAGAACTAATTACAGTGATCTAAAAACAAAACTTAACAATCAAATGGAAAACATAGATAGCATTAATAATAATGAATATATGAATTGTAAAATTATTCATTCTTCAATAAAAGGGTTTGTACTTGAAGGATTTAATGAAAATAATGTCAAAGTTCTATTGAAATCGTTTCGAAAAATAAAATTTTCACGTGTATTTATGACTGATCCAATCAGTAAAGAAACTGTTCCCAAAGAATTATATTTTTTGACACAACTCCAAAATTTAAAATTTATTCCCAAATTAATAAATTTTCACGACGGCGTAAACACATCAACCGTTGTCATGGAATTTCTCGATAATGATTGGACAGATTTATCGGAATTCATTAGTGATGGTCGAGATGAATCAGTTATTAAACGAATCATAATAAATGTCATTATTATATTACACGAATTATCAAATATTGGATATTATCATCAAGATATCAAACCAGACAATATTATGGTAAATAAAAATAGCCTAGAAATGAAATTAATTGATTTTGAAGACATGATTTATAGTATAGAAACAAATCCGACATGCACAGCGCCAAATTCAGGAACCATTGGATACAAAAGTCCGGAATCTTTCTTACCAAGTCCATATGATATCAAACCAAGTTTAGTATTCAATATAGGATGCTTAATTTATGTTTGCTTGGAAAGAAAATTCAGTTATATTACTAAAAGCGAAACATTAAAATGTGCAGCGTTAAAAATTAAACTTTCATCAAAACTGGCATCTAATTTAATTCGAAAATGCGTCACCCGTTCTCCTAATAATCGCTGTAAATTTAATAATCTTTTACGTCACCAATGGTTTCTTTGAGGCTATTTTTATTAAAAAAACTCCAAATATTTTATTATGTTAAAATTTTATGATTGTTTTTAAATATTATAGATATCATATAATACGTCATTATATTTCAAAAAATTAATAAATTAAATAAATTTTGTAATTCCAATAATTTCATAATGTTTTTGTAAAACAAAAATTCCCAAAGTTTTAATGAATATTTTACAGTTTAAATAATTATTTTTTAAAAAATTTGCGTATTTATATCATAAATTATAATCGATCACAAGATGTCTATCATTAAAATAATAAAAAATAATTCCAATTTCACTGCAAAGCTTTATAAATTCAGTCAGCTTCTGTAGAATAAATAATACTGTAATTCAAAAAAAAACAATTTCAGTCAATTTCTATTGGTTTATCTAAAAGTTAGCGGCCGAATTGTCAAAAAAATTTGAACTAAATTTTATCAAAATGCTATTGGTCAAGAATAAAATTGTCATTCCACAAATAACAATATTTAAATTTGAATACCACCAATGTCATATTGGCAATATGAAGAGATTGTAACTGAAGACATTACAATACTTTTTTTGAAAATTTTAAAAAATAAATTTGAAATTTCTTAAAAAGAACTATTTTTGAATAATTTATTATTAAAAATCTTTACTAAATTTATTTGATAATTTAAAATCAGAAAATATTTTAAAATCATTCATTCGCTAATTTCTCAAAAACCTCAATATAAGATGAATAGTTGCTGACACCTTCTATGTTTTTGAATTCATATTTCTGTACAGAATGGTCATCAGCTTTGTACCAAAAGTTCCCATGCTTCAAAAATGTAAAATAGTGCCCATTTTCTAAGCCCCCGATATGATTTACAACTGAAACCAAACGATACTTTTGTTTGAGAACTTTGTCATCAGATTTATAAGGTATTTCAATAGTCTCGTCAATACATATTCTGTCATTAATCTTTATACTTTGATATGAATCTATAGCAAACCGTTTAATGCAAACCACTAGATATTGTGGAAGATCAGAAAATACAACTTCCCTGCTTGCTGAGCCGTTTTTGACTCCACAATTTTCACAACTAAATCCTTCGACTTCGTTTTTAAAAGAGTTTTCAATCATTTCGGTCATATTTTTACCGACATTCACAAACAATACTTGTTCAACAGCAATATTCGGCTTATCATTATTCGATTTCCCACAATTGTTACAGAAATATCTCGAATCATGGGCCGCTTCAAATGGAGTCTTTTGCAATTTAGAATGTCCTTTCAACTCTTCGTTTAATTTATCTAGATAACAATTCAAAAATTCGTGAGCATCTTCCATAGTGTCCCATGATAATTCTGAACTAAAATACTCCAGTTTAGAATTCGTAAAAATACAAATCGGAATTGAGAAATCCTCATCATTGGTGTAAGCCCGTAAAAGCCTTTCCATTAAAATGATCGCTCCACACTCTGGAGATTGATCATATTCAATGGTTTCTTTAATTGTATTCAAGTAGAGCATTGCAGGAAAAATACTTTGAATAGCAGCATTCATGTAGCAGTTAACTCCATGATTTATCAATGGAACTGGACTTAATTTCACTTCAAAATGATCGCTGGCCATATTCTGAAGATCTTCTGTTTCCCGTTCTTTAGTTGCGTTTAAATGTTCTCTTGATTCGGCGGCTCTTTGAACAGAAGAGCAATCAAATTTTAAATATTCGAAATTCGAATTATTGTCAGTTATAATTTCTAAACAATTATTTCCATTGCATTCATCAACAATATTTGCTTTATGAAGATCAGGTTCAGAAACTATAATTATACACTCAAAATGACCATCTTCCGTCTGAAGACCTTTGAATATATCAAAAGTATTTCCATTTTCAAAATTATATATAAATTGCCCTTCTTGATTATTGTCAAAAGCCATTGCCAAAAAATAGTAATTTAATTTAAAAAATCTCTTTTAAAAATTCATAAAATGACGTAATTATGTAAATGTCATTGTGCAATATCTGAATTTAAATTGAAATCCTAATAAAACATTATTCAAAATAAAATTACAGTTGTATTTATTTCAATTTTGATATAATTGAAAATTTTTCTGTCAAAAATAATAAAAAGCTTACAAGAAAAATAAATTATTTTTTTTTAATTATTAATAATCAATTTGAACTTATTGAAATTACGCAAGATTTCAGTGGGATTTTTTTATGTTGAATAGTTTTTTTGTTTTAATCAGCTACATTTGCAATGCTGGTTGATGCAATTATTTTGATTTGTGATTATTAATCGAATAAATAGAAAGTTTATTAAAAAAATTTTCAATGTTTACGATTAAAAATAAATTTAAATAAAATTAAACGTATATTAGAATTGGGCTTCTTTTCTACAAGCCACCCAACGGCTTTTGCGATATATATAAAAACGGCTAAATATTCATAAAGCAATTGTTTCAAAACTATCTTTTTAATACATATCAGGTATAGAAAATAAAATCAAATTCAAAATATGGGTGGAGTGTTTTTAATTTAACACAGAAATAAATTTTGGCTGAATATCTAATAATAATGGACACCGGAGGCCTTGGGTTGAGAAACATTCTATTTTCACTTACCGTAAATATTTATAGAAAGTGGTAAAAGTTTGTTAAAATTTCTTTCCGAAATTCTTGTAAAAATTTTAGAAAATTTTACTTAGAAATTTTTTAAACTTATTTATTCGTAGCTCAAAAAGGAACTGCAGCAATGCCACACAGGGGTTTTAAGTTCATTCTATAGTTAGGAGGAATTTTCGACGTCCACTAAAAAACAGAGATTCTCATTAGGAAACAAAGATTTCAACTCGTTAAAAATATAAATATTAAGATTATTAAAAAGAGTCGTGAGTTTTATAGGTTTTTATTTAATAGTTAAGAATGGCGAACTTGACGTTAATGTTTTTTTATAAATAATATTAATAATCATAGAAATAATAATGATAATAATAATAACATTAATAAAAATAATATTAATAATAAAAATATTTGACAAAATCAATATTAATAAAAACAAAAGTAATTAATAAAATATTTTAAAAGTTTATTAACAACAAATTTCATTAAAAAATGTACACAAAACTGAGTCTGACGGTTAATTTCATAATTTTCATTACTTTTTCAGTATTTTCGACTGATTTTCTTGATTTGGCTGAGATTTCCATTAACACTTGCCAGCCATCATTATCTTTGATATAAGGTGTGACTTTATATTAAATTATTATAATTACAAATATAAAAATAAAATACACATACGGACAAGTGAAAGTAATTTTCGAAGTTTGAACCTGATTGTGATAACAAATGCTTCATATATAATGTTGGTGTACGGGTGAGTTGCCAATTTCTTATTTCTTTAGCTACCTCCATTATCTATCCTCCCATCACGTTTCTCTAGAGTATGCCTCTCTCTCATACACTTCATAACTTCGATTCACCATTATGTACCCATGAGATAACTCACGCTGGTACTTTACACAATGGCCAAAATCCATACAAGCGTTTCGGAGTTTGTCGTGGTTGATCCACGCTGACTTTCATGGCAGGCTCCGTCACCAACTTCGTGTACGAACTGGCTGTAGGAATTGTTAGCCCGGGAAGTTCGCTCAAATCGATAATTTCAGGCTTCTCTTGTCTCCACTGGCCTGCCGCTATGGCCAATTTGAATCTTTCTGGAAAGTTTTCGTTTAATTAATCCATCGTCAATCTTTTATTCAGTGCCATATCGTCGTGAAGCATGGATTTTTTCCTTTTGGCAATTGAAGGTTTTCCACCGTGGAAATTGAATGAATTGGTGCTGAAACATTTCCATTTGTCTGCTCTAAATGTGCCAACAAGAGGGCGTGTTCCGTTCGTTGCCGTTCGCGTCTCCGGCGACTTTTAATTGGCTTGTGTTTAGGGTTTCTGACTTGCGGTAGCGGAATATTGGGCGGAAGATGAATCGGCTCCAAAGGCATGTTGACTAACTTCACGGATCCCAATGGACCATCATGAGTCACGTGCTGGCTTGGCACGATGTTTATTTCTTGTGCTCATTCGTGGTTGGGCATTAATAGGTGGGGTTCTATAAACACTCTGAGCACTAAAGTGGTTATTCGGGAAACGAGTACGCGCTAGGAGCGACTCTCCACGATTAAATCGTTGCAACAATAAGAGAGTCGATGAATGTTTTGGTGCAGCTCCTTGGTTTGTTCGGGCGGGGACCAAAGATTTTTAATTCGGTCATATTATGCTCGTAAAACGCTATATTCGTCGTTTAGAGAGGTGAGCACTGAAGCTGGTTCAGTGATGATAGATACGGCACTATATTTTGGAATCCTGGGCAACTTATACATCTGAAAAAAATAAAAAAAAAACTAAATATTCGGGTACGGCTTACTCTACATGTATTATAGACTATAAAAATAATTCACAGATCGGGGTTTCTATATCGTCAAAAAATTAGATTTTTAGTGAAAACATGGCTATTTATGTAACCAAATTTTCCCCCCTCATGTTCCACGGTTCTTGATAAAACTGGAGTTGGGATTGCTCACGTAATCAATTTATTTCCCCTCGTCGTAATTATAAGCATATTTAATTAGGTGTATTTAATTTCAGATTTCCTATTACAGAGGAATTGCGTAATCAGGTAATACTTAAATTGTTTATCGCAATCTAATCAGGCAAGCATCCAACCATTTATTATCGACCAAAGGATTTCTCGGAGTTCATGGAATGAAAAAAAAATGCATACCGTTCCTCACATCGAGCAGAGTGACTATTCAAAATGGGGAGTGTAATTTCTATTTCATTTATTGTGCATCGAAACTTTCTCTAGAGATTATTACATTATCCTATTCGTTTATCGTCATGCTCCATCAATCATGCAATCAAGCTTAATTAACTACGGATTCAGCTGTTTATTATATTATGCCTAATTAAGGTAATTAATCAGAATATTTGATTTGGTGATGTAGTTAGAATTAAAAGATTTTCTACTCTAATTATTATTTCTCGAATTTGGTTTCCTCCACTTAATTTATGGTTTTATTTTATTTAATTCTGTTAACGAGACTGACTAAATTTAAACTACGACTCCAATTGACTTATTAGGGATAAATTGGAAAATTTATAGAATTACTGAGGCAATATCACATTTCGTATTACACTATTATTCGATCCAGTTTTTATTCGTTTCTAGGTAGAATTTAGATAAACAATCATCGCGGACTATCTCGGTTGCATACCAACCTGGTTATTAAATAAAGTTCACGCGGTCAATATTACTATTATAACTTCATAATCATTCCTACTCGTTTAATATTGATGCCCCCATAAACAATAATCATAACACTTCGATTTCGCTTTCGCCACTTCACTTCATCTTATTGGAATCGTTAAGAAAAACATTGATATTAAATTTGCCTATATTCCATCCATAGCTGCTCATGTGGATTGTTTTGGCAAGATATTAAATGAAAAATTCAACCTTAAGATGTAGAACGAAGTCTACATATGCTTATTCCCTTAACTCAGGCGTCTTCCCGGATTTTATAGTACCCACTCCGGTCGATGTTTCCGTTGGACGTAGTGGGGTGGTACAATGTCGACCTGCGGAACAGGACCTGCGCACGATCGCCAGAACCCGACGCGATCACCAAGGGATCAAGACAGTTAAACAGGGCTTCCACCAGATAAATCAAACTAGCCAGTAGCGCCACCATTCAACCTCTAGAACGTCTACTACTGTATTAATATAAATAAATTTAATAGAGAAACGACGACATTAAAAAATATCGCCAACATAAAAAGCATAGAACATAACAAATTGATTACAATAAAATTATATTATACACATATAAATTACTAAAGCATAGAAAAAATAAATCAAAAACAATCCTTATTTTCAAAATAATAAATTTCGTCGTTTAAAATTGAAAGGTTCAGTTCGTTTAAAAATTTTGTAAAAGTTGAAATTATGAATTTAGCTACTGGTTATATAGATATTTTGTGTGTGTGTGTGCGACCAATAGACGATTTTTCGCCATTTTAAGGGTTTTTAAATGATTTTATTAATTTTTAAATATTTTTATAATTTTTATTCATTTTTCTCTATCTTTTTATATATTACTTGTATTTTTTCGAATTTATTTTTATTATTAATTTTTAATCAATTTTCCTTTTGACCCTTAAAATTTTGTTTCTTGGTCGTCGCTTCCACCTGTGTTTTTTCTAGACCTTATTTTGCAAGGTGTTGGCCGTTTTATTTATTGAATATATGTTTCTTTCTGCATGTGTAAGCTTTTATCAATTTAATTAATATTTGTTTTAATTAATTTTGTTATATTTTTAATTTGTTTAATTGATGTTTTTATTTTATTTTTAGTTTCTGCTTGTGGTGCATGTGTATGTACAGTGGCGATTTTCATACTTTTTTTTGTTTTAATTAAGCCCAACATTGTTTTTTGTTTTTATTTTGGCTTAAAGCCCAACAATAAAAAGCCCATTAGATTTCTGTTCCATTTCGTTTAATGGTCGAATAGGATTTCGAAAACTTTCATGAAGGATTTACTTTTCAATTAAATGGATTGCAACTTTAGAATACAGTTGTAGTCAATATCCTGATTTTTCACCATCTTCTCCGAAACTTTCATCATCAGCAGTAGGTTCTTGATTATCTCATTGTTAGATAACGATAGAAAAATAAATATTATGGAAATAAATAAATATTATAAAACGAAGGAAAACAAATTTCATTTGAATGTCTAGTTCGAATAGTCCACAATGGTTTTAAAGGACGAGTATGAACTGTTCAATTTGATATTTGATTTTCTGATAACTGCTATTTAATATTGTTTATAATGTGATAATAATTTATTTTTAATTTTAACTTATTGATTTGAATAATAATAATTGATTTTAGGTTAAGGGAATTTGGTGAAATAATTTATTGATAACTTATGGGTGTGAGAAAAACTAAATAAAACAAATGTACAACTAAAATATATATATATATAGGCACTAAGTGCATAAAAATAAATAACAATAATTAATATAATAATAATAATAATAATAATAATAATAATAATAATAATAATTATAATAATAATATAGTACAAAAGATTTTTTTAAAAATAAAATAATAAACAAAATGGTTTTTATATATAAAACTCTTACAGGAAGCTTAACGACTTTTCAATCATCAAAATCAATAACAAGAAAAAAGGTATGAATACTGTTAAGATTTCTAAATCAAACCACCCCTTAAAAATTTGAATCTAAGAAGAGCTTTAAGTTGGTTTCTGACTTCTGAAAGCAAAATTAGAGCAGGGGTGTTCAACCTACAACCCTCATATAGTCCGCCTTGAGCATTTATGTTTCAATTTTTAACTCCTAAAAAAATAAATAATGTATCTAAATCTAATATAAGAATTTTTATTAATGTGGCTCACGGAGTTATGATGCTTTTCTCAAGTGGCTCACAAGATCATTTTTTGGGTTGGGCACCCCTGATCTAGAGCCTTCAAATTACATAGCTTAGCTCAGGCAAATACATATAGTAATTTATCTCAAAAAATACAAAATATTAAGACTTTAAAAATCAATTTATTCATTTGGTAAAGGTGAATATTTATTTGTATATATATAATTGTGATATTCAATAAATATTTTTTCGAACCAGTATTTTGTCTTATTATTTATATAGGACACAAGTTGAGTTAGAACATCCAAAAATCGAAAACTCAACATCATCAACTTTTTTTGGCTAGGCTTTTCATTTTCTAACACGAAAACAAATGGAATAATTTATTTATAATAACCGTTTAATAAATAAATTGAAAAATTTGTTTGTGACATTTTATAAATATTAGTTGAAATGCTTATTCATTTATATTAATAATATTGATATGATGCAAGAGTCTGATTAGTTAATTTAATACAATACACACTCTAAATAAACAATGACATGTAAAATACATATCCATAAAGAACAATGACATATTCAATACAAGCGAATAAAGTATAAGGATTAGCTCTATATGATTGCATGAGTAATAATGATATGTACATGTATTCCAAACCCAAATTTTGTGTAAAATTCTGTGGAGATGAAGACTGTACATGTATAAATCAATAAATATTAAAATTGATTATAAATTTAAATTATCTAATTTATTGTGCATATCATTAATAATATTTTTCTTAAAAAATGAAAATTGAAATTTTTAAAATATATTTTTAACAATCGAGTAAAGAAAATACAATTCTTGACGAATATTATTTTACTTCAATATTATAATTTAAAAATTATAATAATTTTGTCTATCCATAAAATGTCACCCCTTGCATATCTTGGATCATAAACGTAAACCTTCAAAAACTCCCTTAAAAATCCTTTACAATAATACCTCATGTGGTTAAGATGCTCGAAATATTTTAACTAAAATTCATCCGTTACACACATTCATCTTTTACTCTAAGTTGAAATATTTTTTCTAACATATAATTGTTAGACCTTCAAAAGTTTCTACTTACTTCAAGATTTTAGTGAAAAATATGACTTTGACCTTAAACAATATGACATTGGTCTTGAATTTGAAAGTTTTCTAAAAGGGCGGGGTTACTGCTTCAATGACCCTTTCCACTTACTAACAGATTTTAAGTCAAGTCATAATCCACGCAAAAGTAAGTATTTTGTTTAAATAATATTTTTTTTTCGTTGACTTTCCTACTTTAAAAATTGTGGAATATGTACTCAACTGATGTTTTCTATTGTAAACAACAAAAACAACAATGGAAACCGGAAATTTCAATAATCCTAAAATCGGCAATGCATAATTGATAAATTTTGTCCGGTCCAAGATCTTTCAAGAACATTCAATTTATTGAAAATCCCATAATGTAGAATCAGTAGACCGTGAAAATGGAAATTACCAAATTTCATATCTATCAATATTTGTCTTTTTCTTTCAACGCCACCAGAGTTATATAATTTTTCCAATTTGTAATGTTAAATATTGAAGCTAATTCGCGCTGCAAAAAATGAGTCTGTTTAAGTTTTTTCACTTTGCATTCCAAAAAGTGATGGAAGAATTCCAAGCAATTTTTAGTGAATTAATAATATTGGTAAATTAAATTTTATTATTTAATTTAAAAAACATTTAAAGTTTTAAATATTTGACTATGAAAGAAATCGATGTTTTTTGATATTCACGAATTTTCGGCACAGCATATTTCAAGTGATTATGATCATTATCTATTAGTTTTATAAAATAATCGATTATCATAAAAACATCAATATTTAGCAGCCTTGTTAAATTTAATTACCCTTCCATAAAGTTTAAAAAAGTTTTTATTCTCTTTAAAAAGAATTAATATTGCTTCTTGAAATCATAGATCATAATGCAATAATAATGAAAAATCCCTTGTGAGTAAAAGGTTTAGTATATTTTGTTGATACTGCTTGATAATTCGTATTCTTTGATATAAATCTTTGATATAAGCCTTGACCGACCACACTCATTAAAACCCCCGGTTTGATTTCCTCAGAAATACCCTGTGACATTACAGATTCAGTTAAAACCCTCACTCCAAAAACACAATAAACACCACCCATAGTTTTGCCAGTAACTTTCAATGCAGCCGGCACTTCAAATTGGTCAGGAGAATCAATTTTATTCACTAGAAATTGTTTTCTGTCGGTTTAACCATCATCAATTAAATTTAAAGGCTCAACAACTCTGATGGCCGCTAAACTATCATCATTACTTTTGTTATACACTTGCCTGGCTCTAAGGTTGTTTACTTCTTGTTGTAAGTTTCCGAATTGCTAGATTCGTTTGCAATTCTTTCAAATAAGCTCATTCATCACTGGTTCAAACAAAAGTTTCTACAATTCATCTGTTGAACTACTTCAGGGACATCTGGCTCAAAATTCTAGATAAAGTTATCAGCGCTTAATTTTAAAGTTGGTAATCAAGATTAACCCTTGCTGCAGACCTAAAAGACACGTACGTCGAAATTAGAAATTTTATACATAAATTAAAAATCACTTAAAAACAAGTACCTTTCTTTACGCATGACAGCCCAAATATTAAAGATGGAATTGATATGCGGTTTGAGTTTTCCAGTGAAAAATGATAATTTTTTTTTCTTTTCAATAGGACATTTTTTTCTATTTCAGTACACGTATATTATGAAGAAAATTATCGAAAAGTCAAGATTTTAGGAAAATATTGTCATTTAAAAAAAAAGTAACAATTTAACAACCTGTTCATTTAAACACGGCTAAAATTAGAAAACTGATAAAAATTTTTATCATTACGGAACTAAATTAATTTTATTATTTATTATATTAATTTATTAATTTTAACATTTCCTGAGAATTAATTTATTTTCAGGATAAACTTGCCACCATAAACAAAATATCAATTGAATTTATTAACATCAAAATGGTGAAATAAAATCTAATGACTTTTAATTTTAAAACTATATATAAATATTATCAAATAACAAGCGAAAATAAAATAAAATAATTTATCATTTGTTAATACACTTTATTTTTAAAACTATATATAAATATGCTTTTTTTAATGATTACTGTATTTTTTATTTTATTCGCCCGAACCCCTTTTTTGTTATTACCCTTTTCTAATAATGTATATATTTTTAATGTTATATAATATTGATAATAATAATAATAATAATAAATAATTAAATAAATTTGGCAACGATTTAATTAAAAGATAACGCCTATAAAAAACTCATCGTTCTGTATATGTCGACAGCATAACTGTCATATTGAGGTACACAAAACCAACTAAAAATATTATGAATTAACTTATAATTTAAAAAAATTATTTTTTTATATTAATTTAATTTTCTAATAAATAAACCTTTAAAAAATATTCAAATACTTTTTAACTATTTAACTAAAGTGAAATAGAAATGTCTGATTTTAGAATTTTGTTGAAAAGTTTTAATAATTATTGGGAACGCGTAATATGTGAAGCATTGCTGATAAGGTCATTGTATCCAAAGGTTAATGTGCAAAGTGCTGTGAGTACGAATGTTTTGAGTGTTTTTAAATAGTTTAAGTATGCTAAATCATGTTTATGCATTGTTTTTTTAAAAAAAAGTTTTAAAATTATTAAAATAATTTAATTTATAAATTACATTATTTTAAAAATTATAATATAGGTAAAAAATTATAATATTTATATAAATAACATTTTAAAATTAGTTAAAAGGATTTGAATATTGTTTAAAGGTTTATTTATTAGAAAATTAAATTAATATAAAAAAGAATTTATTTAAACTATAAGTTAATTCATAATATTTTTAGTTGGTTTTGTGTACCAGAAGATGACAGTTATGCTGTCGAAATATATCGAACGACGAGTTTTTTATTGGCGTTATTTTTGGTTTTATTATTGGTTTTATCTTAAACTTTAAACTATTAAGAATACACCATTTTTATTTAAACAAATTTCTGCTTTAAAATTCTCAAATTATTTTATCAAAAATGAAAAATCTTTATAAATCATCAATTCTACAAAATTAAAAAAAAATTATTTTTCTAAAATTTTACCGAGACTTTAACAAAATTTAAATATAACTTTCAACAAAATATTTAAATTTTTACCAAAACTAATTTGCATTTAGTTTCATCCCGAATCAAACTCTTACAATTCATGCAAAATGTTCGACAATGTTCTTTGCCATTTAATAGATTGTCGATGGGTCGAATTTCCCTGGCCAAGTACAGGGTTCGATTAATGCCAATGTTGTGCTTCTCTTGCATTCTTGTTACTAGAGATATTGAAGCACCTGTGATGAGCGGTAGGTCCGCTTTCAACCGGCCAGGTTTCTCTAGGATTTAACAAATTCTCAAGTCTAAACCGAGCTTCTCCTGTATCACCTTTTAAATAGCATTTCAGAGTTAATGCTGGTGTTGATTTTTCTCTTTCCCGATTCTAAAATATATGTGGGGAGGGCAGATCTATTACGTCATATATGGGAAATCATAGTGATCGTTCCCACATATTACGTTGCGGTAGTTTAGGCAATCATTTTTGATTGTCATCAAATAAACTTGTTGCCTTTGTCAATTTATGGATTTTCATAAATTAATTAAACAACAAAGATAGTTAAGAATAATTTATTCTAGAAAAAATATTACATTTTATAAATTAAATATTTAATTTGTAAAAAACTTAAATTCGGTTAAAATATAATTAAATTATAAAATGATTGTGATAATTCTATCTGACTAAGCGATAACTATAATCAATATTATGATTTTTATCAGCGTAAGTTTCTATTGGCTACCTTTTCTTCCTATTGGGATTTTAATGCGTTGGTAAAATTTTTAAACTATTTAAAATATTATTTTTTCCATTTAAAAATTTCTAAATTCATCCACAAAAGTCTTGGAATTAAAACACCATATATCGTTAGTTTTTTCATCATTATTTTTAATTTATATTAAAATGGAAAATATTATATTAAAATATTATATTAAGTATTTGTTTAAATTGTCAACTGTTATTGTTATTGTAAATTGTTAATTGTTATATAATGATATATCAAATTTTGTATAAAAATAATGAGGAAATATTTTTAAAATTATTTGATTATTTAATTTTAAATATGACGGATTAATTCCAATTACAAGTTTTTAACAAATTAAATAACCATTTCAAGAAATGCAATACTCTGGTAGGCTACTGTTCTTAAAAACATAAACTTCTATTGAAACATTACTTCACAGGTACATAATTTTTATCACTTCTGTAACTAGCACTTTGATTGTATGAAGTCCACTTTTCCAAATTTTGCTTTTTCCAAAAAAAAATCAGCATTTAAAAATCTAATAACCCTAAATATAACTCAGCATACATCGACAAACTAAAAATATTCAAAAAATACATTATTGTATTAAAACTGATTATATACATTCCTTATAAAGACATGAAGTACCATTGAGACCCTTTCACCAAAACATTAATCTAAAAAATCAACAATTATATATCTTAGACCTAAATAATTGTAAGCCATTTGTTTGTTAAGTTATGAGTTTTTAATTTAATTAATTTTGTTTATTTAATAATTTTTAATTTTTTATTAATTTTTAATTATTTAAAAAAAATTCATAATCAAAACTGAGATTATAAATTAAGAATCTATAATAAAAAAATACTACTCACTAATTTAATAGTGGATAAACATCACAAATAGAAACAATAAATGTGAGTTGATATAGAAAACTACATTTCTTCAATTATTTTAAGTAAGAAAGTATTAAATAATTATTATTTCAATTAGAGCCACTCAGCACTAAACTACCGAGAAAACGACTCACTTAAATTTAGAAATTTTGGATACGGCTTATATAAATATGAGGTACATGATTAGTATGTCCCAAAACCAAATATCGCAGATATGCAAAATTTTAAGCTAACATCTGATAAAATTTTATAAAATCTAATTATTTGTTTAAATCAATAAATTTTTAAAATATTTTTTTAAATTTGTTATTGTAAATTTTCGTTTAGTTAAAAAGCCTAAACCTTTTTTTTGCTAAAAATTTAAATATATATCTTGTGTTTATTTAAAAATCTGAAATTTTGGCAAAAATGGTATAAGTCATTTTCAACAAGAATTTTGTGATCTCAATATTTTCTATCAGAAAAAAGTAGTCTCATAGTTATCAATACAAAATTCTTGATAAAATTACCGAGTTTCCGATTTTTTTTTAACATTTTTCAATTTGCTAATCGAAATTCGACAATATTAATAAATATATTAAATTATTGAAATCAGTTCTTTTCACATGTATTATGATTATAATAAACATTTATATTTTGTTATATTGGTCAATTTAAGGTTACCATATAACATAGAAACCGTAAAATGATCATAAAAGGTAGCTCAATTTAAGGTCACATTTTAAAGTCAAAGTCGTTTTAAAATTCTTTTAAGTGAATGTCAGGTCATTGAGGTCAATTTAAACTTGCCTTTAGTACAAAATTAAATGTCTAATAAAAATATTGCGTAGATCAAGCATGAAAATAAGCACACTATCATCTTAAAGTAAAATAAAGTAGGTCAAATATTAAATTTAAAATTATAAAATTATTTTTATAAATTATTATTTTTGTTATAATATTATAAGGACTTTTTTTTGTTTTTCACCTCTGATTTCTTTATAAGTGACATAATATTGTTGTGTTTTTGTCGGTGAACTCGAATAGGAATTATTGTCAATCTGACTCCAAGCGTGCTTTTATACAACATTAATGAACTCCTAGCGATATAAACTTTATTGATTAATACTCTTTATCTCCACTTTAAAATGACACAACGAATTACCAATCAATCACAATTTGGTGCTTATTACGACCCTTCTGGAAGAATAGCATTTTTCGGATCAATTGGCTTTACAATCACTTGACTACTGTGGTGGGTTTCTGAAATCGGTAACTCTGATTTAGTTGCTTTGCTTTGACCTTGCTTAATTTCTGTTTCAAATTTCTCTTTAATTTCTTTTTTGTCTTTCGTTGTCTTCTGCAATTTTTGTCTTATTTTTTTGTGTCATTTTTGATTTCAATTGCGCTTCCTTTTTATACTCCATCATCCAATAACACTTACTGATGTCGAATGGAATTTCTGATATCTTTTAACACCAATTCCTTTTGGGCCTCCATAATCACTGACAGCTGTCCAGATAAATCATTTTTTAGAGATGCCCTTTCCCGGATTCCCAAACAACATTTCTTCCCTTATCTTGAAAGAGCTTTCAAAATAACATGCAAATTTTCCTTTTGTTTTTGTTTTCCTAAATTTGCACTTGTTAATTATAAATGACCTTTTATTTAATTGTCTGTTTTTATTGATTTTCTTTTATTCCCTTCTCGTTATTCGACATTTATTTTTCATTCCTTTTTTATTAAGCTCCAGAACCACATCTTAATCACTTATAATTGTTTCCCCCAATCATTTTACATGTTTATTAATTATTTTACTCTATTATTTAGGTATCCTCAACAATATGTTCTACAAAATTTGACTGTGAATCACATTTATCTAAGGTGAATAAATAAATCTGATTCATAGTCAAATTTTATAGAAAATATTATGTTTCTTATAATAGTTATTACAAATATTAGAATTAACACACACACACACACACACAATAAACTCTTATCAAATAAAGTAGGTCAAATTTCAAGTAAGTTATATCAGCGTAGTGAATATCTGAACTTATATAAATTTAGAAGGTAATATGTATAGTAATAAATACCTCATATAACGCGGCCTCAAACCACGTTAAAACGCTCATTTTTTTCAAACAAAAAAAATGTTAGAGAAGAAAAATATCATAAAAGTGTAAAGGAAAAAAAAATTTGGTTTTTGTGTTTATTTTTTAATTTCGCTCGTTTTTCTTTATATATTTTTTGGGGATTCACAGAAATCAATTTATTTTGAGTAATGGTTTATCCAAACAAAGATAATGGCAGTGAATCAGTCGAAATATATCCTAAAACCTTTGTTTGAATGGCGCTTAGCGAAAGAAAAATTAAATTTAATACATTGCTTACATATATAATATATATGTTAAGATTTCTATATATTTAGATCAAATAGAATTTAAGTAAGTTATATATGACATGCATAATAATATAATCCTATTTTAAATAAAGTAGGTCACGCACTATATATATTTGACGTTGGAGTATTTATAATTTGTTAAAATATTTCATTTATTATTTAACTTTATTATCTTATTAAATTTATTATTTTAACTTTAATTTTTTTTTAAATTAAATAGAAAAACTCCGAATATCAGTTTTGCAAAATAAGAAAAAAAGCGTTATTTGAAAAAATTATAGTCAAAATTTTGTGTTTAATAGGAAAAAATAATTTAAATTAATATAAATCAATTTCTAAAGAAAAAACAAAATCATAAAGACGAATAAAAATATAAATAATCTTATTGATATTAATAGTCTAAATATAGATTTCTATTTTTAATATCAATTTTAAAATAAAATATTATTTGAAATATGATAAATAAATTTCAAATATTTAAACAATTTGAGTTAAGCCAATTTAATATTATTAAAATACTTATATTATATTTTAAAATATTTTTTTTTGAGAAATTATTTTAATATGAAAGAGTAGATTACTAAGAGTTGAATAAATGCAATTTCGTATAATAAAATCCCAATCAGGCCAACATTATATAAAATAATAGTTGCAAATTATAAAATAAATAGTTAGAAAATAAACTCCAAAATAATTAAGTCATTATTCAGTAAAATTGAAATTACAATTTTTAAAATATTGAAAAATTTATATTTTTAGTACGAAAGAAAAATATAATAAAGTTAATTTTTTCTTTTTTTTATTTTAATTTTAATGTTATTTTTTAATTTTTTTAAAACACTGATTAGTAAATGACTGTCGATATTAAACCACCGGAAGAATTATGCACAACAATGTCATGAGTTAAAAAAAATAAAAAAATCGGATGCTTTCACAGTAGTAAGATGTGTTCCATCTATCCACCTTGCTCCTTTCCACCCTTACTAAGATAAATATTTTGCCGATCAATTTATTTTTTAAATAATTTATAGTTCAATGTTCAATAAATAATTTAATTCAATGTTTGCCCTTTCTGAAAATGACTTTACCAGCCACCAAAATAGCTTTCGCAATAAAGAAAAATGGGAAAGAGTGATATAAACGGAACACATGAAAATTAAAGTGTAAAATTTTATTGAATTTGACAAATAAAGGAAAAATAAATCTGACAGATAAGTTGAAATATAATATGACAGCATTGAAAAAATGAATATTTTTTCCAGAGGTTTCAAAAATTATCAGTCTTTTTTTGACAAATTGTTCATAAACATTATTAATATTCAACTCCAATAAAATAATAAATATTATATTATTTGTAATTTCGATTAATACAAAATTTTATTATTATTTGTTTTAATAATTATTATTTTTACCACAATGAATAACACAATCAACAACTGACAAATAAAAGTTCATCAGAAAATATTCCAAGTTGAAAGAATAATCTTGAATTAAATTAAATAAATTATATATAAGCCACAAAAATAATTATTTTGAAGAGATTAAAACAAATTTAATTAATTTTCAATATTTTAAAATTTAAAACTGTGATTTTTAATAATATAAAAATATATTTTTTTAATAAATGTTTAAACTCTAAATTTTGGTAAAATATTAGAAATAATAATGCAATGGACATAATTAGAGAGGAAAGTCATAAAAAATAATTTATTTTAACATTAAATAATTTGAAATTTAAAATCGTAAATATTAAATTCAATGTTCTCGTTAAGGTTCACATTTACAAGATCTTTCAAACACTGGTAATTAATTAAGATTAAAATAATACGTATGTTCAACCGTTTATTGAAGTTAAAATCAAACACCATAATTAAATAAATTTGCAATAAAAGAAAAATAAACAAATAATTAAAATTATACAAAATACAGTCATCCCCTGATTTACGTGGTCGAGAAAAATGATTCTTCTAAATATGATCATTGGCCATTGGTGTTTTCACATGTTCGTATATCTCTCTCTCTCATTCTTGTCATTAACAAAAAATTCCGTATGTAAGCAATGTTTTTATATTTATATTTTACATAATTTATTCAAATTATGTTTAAATATTTAATTTAGACCCCTATATGCTACACAGTATTAAAAAGACTCCGGTAAAGAGGAAAGTTTATATATCGTCTATAAAAAGGAGAAAATCTTTTTACGCATTGTTTGTGAAGAACGTATCTACCGCGTAAATTGGAGGAGGACTGTACAAATTTATTTGACAAATTTAGGCGGTCTGTACAAAATGATCAAGAATCAACTGTTTCAAAACCTTTAATATTTTTTAATATCTTTATTGTTCTTAAAAATTAAATACAGTGATTAAATAAATTAAAAATAAATTAAAGCTTAATAAGTTCAAGACTAAAATTAAATATTCAAATAATTCGAAATTATTTAAATTTTACAAATCACAGAGAAAAGAAAAAAATATATTTGAGTCACAACTAGGAATAAAATATTTTTCATTAAATTTTAAATAAATTCCAAAAAGTATACAATATCAAAAACAAAATAAATTATAATTCTTAAATTGACATTTATATAACATTCATTACATTCCAAACACTTTTAAGAAATAAAAAACGTCGCCAATCAAGTTAAAAATTAATTTCACTGATATTTAAAATATAAAGCATACATAAATAATGCATTTAAAATCGATTGAGTTTTGACTATTTAATAAAAACAAATAAGAAAATAAATAAATACCTAATAAATATATCAGATAAGTCAATAATAAAATAAGCCTTTGCTGCAAAGTAATTATTATTCATTTATCTGATATCTTAATTTATGCTGCTACCAAGGAATTACCGTGTTATACTTACTTAATAATTAAAATAATAATAAAATAAATAAATGTTTTTAATAAATAAAATAGTAATAAAATAAATAAATACTTAATAAATACTACTTATTAAATAAAATGATAAATAAAATACAATTGAATTCATTAGTAGTGAAAATATTTCTCCCATTCATAACATATCAGATTTCCGAGCTAATTATATTGTTGTTTACGGATGACTAAATACAAACTCGAAGGAAATTATTATTTTCAATTGCTAAAACCAGTAAAATAGGAAAATTTTTATATTATTCAAAGCATATGTTTAAGTTTTACTAATTTCATTTATTTGTTTTTATTCATTTTGATTATAAAAATTAAAATTGTTGGTACCCTGGTTTTGGCTGATTGGATTTATTTAAATCAAGGAGTCATAATCTCTAGATTCCAAACTGGACTATTTAATATTCACCATCATACCCATGATTGTAAGTTGCTTAGCACTCGCCGTTGATACTGATTGACGTGGGTGGATGCACTTGAGGAAGCGATCCAATGAAGTGATACTCCTCCAAGCATACCCTCATTCTCACCAGCTACCGATAGAAAGACTTACGCTTTTATACCCTTACCAATTATCTTGCATGGCCCTTGTCTCCATACTATCCAATTTGATATTCAATGAAAGGTTTCCTTAAAAAAGTTGGCAATATGCTTACGGGAGTATATTAATTTTATTAAATCGAATAAAATGTTTTGTAAAGTATATTGACGTTTGATTGATGAAAATAATTTTTGATTAACAGATGGAAACATGAATTTTGATGATTGATGATGACGATGCCAGTGATTTTGTGTGTATTATTTATGGGTTTTTGTGGGTCCGTTTTATCCTTTTATTTAAATATTTATTTGCAAGTTGATAATTTTGATGTACGGCTGTAATCAAAACAATAATTAATTTGTTTATGGTGCCGATGATGCTTTTGTTGACCTGGCGTTCACAATGAAGGCCGTGTAATGTCCTATGATGAGCAAGAGGCACACGAACGTTTACTAGCCTGTCTTTTAGGTCCATTTCCTTGATCACCAATCAATATACCAGACAATATTTAAAGCAATCACTTTATCTTGTCTTGAATTTGGTGTGTGTGTGTTTTAGTGTTATTATTATTATTATTATTATTATTATTAATATTATTATTATTATTATAAATCAAAAGAGGCAAATATTTCTTCAGACTAGAAATATTTGCAAAATTGTGAAATCTTTATAATTATCTTGATCTTATTGATACTAAATAATTATTTTTATATTAAAAAGATTATTCAGACTATTTTCTTGTTTAACAAATTAAAGCATAATTGAAGCAAATATATTTCAAAAAAGCCCAATTTGGATCTCAAAAATCTAACAAACAAAAGTAACTAGATAAACAAATTTTTATCATTTTTTTCTTAAAATTTAACAATATAAAATGGAATTTTTAACAACTTTTAATTATTGCTATAAAATAACGTATTTTAATTAAATTCAATTCCAAACATTGCGGCACTTTTTTTTAAAGTTATTTTTTCATCTGCATACAGAACTATTATAAAAAATTGAAAAATTAATAAAAATATTCAAGAATAAATCCCGAAAAAATTTCTACAACTTTAGTAAAATCGGTCATCCTTTTGCAAAAAAATATTGCGTATAAATCTTTTTCCATTCAATATTAAATGTTTCCTTTAAAACCATAAAATGTTACAATTACAAACAAATTTACATATTTATATGCAAATATTTATCTAAAACAAAAGAAAAATAAAATAAACGTAAATGAATAACTATTCAACCTAAGAAATTAAAAAGCTAATGATATCGAAAAATAAAATATATACCTTATTATATAAATAATTATATAACACCACTGTGTTAGAATAAAAATTGTAACTATATTTTATCAGTCAATTTATTTCAACCTTTTAACAGATTTTCACTTACTTCAATTTTTCCATGGCTTATCGAAGTCTCTGGAGAATAATGGACATTAAGTATCAACTTCATACATTGACAAAATTATCAAAAAACCTTTCATTTCGGATTAATGAAGTTTATACATCAAACTCTAAGAGGCAAAAGCGAAAATTTGATACAGATAATGGTACAACAAAAAGGTTTTATACAATGTGACTAATTTATAATTATAAAAAAATTAAGTTATGAAACTAAATGATCTAAATCCTGTAGCTAAAAGTTATATTATATTTAATAGTAATTAACTAATTCATCAATAGGCGGTTGGTATAGAAAACCGCCTATTGGTTAGGTCTATCGGATAGACCAATCAGTGAGTCATAATTAAATTTAAGCGAGAAATTCAGCACTCACATTTGAGTCGCATTTTATCACTAGACAATCAGAAATTAATAAAAATACAATACATGTAAAATTTAATCTCAAAAAAAATTAATTATATACAATCATTAAATCCCAAAAATATTCAGTGAAAATTTTAAAGAATTTCATGGATGAGCAATAAAATCTTTGACAATTTTAAGCATTAAAAAATTCAAATTATTACTTTGTAAAAAACAAAAATAATTTCTTTTCCAAAAGTTTAAATTCTCAATAGAATTATTATTTATTATTTTCATTTGGAAACCCATTGAAAACATTCGACAATCGAAGTCAACAAATATCTTTAATCTAGTTGTTTTCAAAATTTTATAGTCTTCAATAAATGCAGTTCTAAAAATATAAAACTGAGTAAAAATAATGTAAATACTAAAAATAAACTTATTATTTGTTTTATTTGATTTTTATTTGAACCGAAAGAAATATTTTTCAAAGATAAATATCTATTATTCATGCTAGATTTGAAGTAAATAATATATTACCATTTACAGTTGGAATAATTTTTAAGAATAATTTTGTCAGATATAACAATATTTTAGTTGAAAATTTGTCTAAAACTTATTATTATTATTTGCTTTATTATAATTTTTATTATTAAAATATTATTTTTTAATAATAATTATAATAATATAAAAGATAAAATTAATTTCAACATAATGTTTCGCTGATTTTAAAGACAAATATCGATTTTCACAGTTTTCTTGGTCCAGATTGCGATTTGAAACAAAGCGTAAATTTCAAATTATATATTAAGTTATCAAATCCACTTTCAAGCCTTTTTTATGCAATTATATATTAGGTATTTGAAATTGAAATACAGATAACAACAAGTAATGCTTTAAGTAAAACTTTTTGAGATATTATTTTAAAGGGTTTGTTAATAGAGTTTTCGAAGGTTTACTAATATGATCCATGGTATGCAAGGGGTAGAAAAGTGTATGTGTGTAATGTACAAATTAAAAGGTAAGGTCGATATATTAAGACAATATTTGTAAATAAATATGAAATTGTGTTTGTGTCTCAAATATTTGTGTGTGTTTTAAATCAACGATACGAAACTGTATTTATAGAAAATGTTTTATGAAAATATGTGTTATTCATGATACACTTGTGTTTCTTGGTTGAAATGTATGTGTGTGAGTCAGTATACAAGAGTATATTATGACCATGTTTTCTATGGCGACAATTACTT
The DNA here is from genome assembly GCA_022537955.1 of Schmidtea mediterranea. NCBI lineage: Eukaryota > Metazoa > Platyhelminthes > Tricladida > Dugesiidae > Schmidtea > Schmidtea mediterranea. The sequence continues at coordinate 157,744,832 of CM039680.1, read as the reverse complement.
TATATGTCCTAAATCCGAAACATCCCAATGTATAATTTATGACGACTTTTATAATCAACATTATAGGCACCTAAATCAGTTTAGAAGTCGTAAAATAGTCCTTTTTAGAGTTATAAATAAAAATGTCTTAAGAGCACAAATAAATAACAGTAAAAAGAAAACCTTAAATAATATTAATAAAACAAAAACTTTAAATAATAAAAGTATTAATAATATAAAGGATAATAAAAATATTAATAATAATATTAATAATAACAACACAATAATATTATAAAAAATATTGATGATATAAATAAATTAAAAAGACCTGCTGGTCCCTTTTATGTTCCCTCTAAAATTAATAAAATTGAAATAGTCATTAGTGGCGATGATAAATGTAACTATAATCGAGTTGGTGGTTCTGTTGATATCGATGACGAACCCGAAATAGAAATTGGCGTTTTATTTTTCATTTATTTTGTAGAAATTATACTATTTTTTCAAATCATTTTTTGTTTTTTAAATACTTTTCGTAAATAAAATGCTTAGAAAGTTACAGAGAAATATATTTTTAAATTTCTATTTTCCTCTAGCAGAGCGGCATTTTTAGCTAATCCTCTTAAAATCATGTTGGCACTCAAAGAGTTAAGGTGTCTCGAAAGAATCTGCGATTTGATGTTGAACATCAGAATATCAATCAAATCGAGTTAACAGACAAAATTATTAAAAAATTAATTAAAGAGATGAAAGGCATGGGACCAATTAAAATTCAATTCACGGTTCTCATTCAGTTCGAGAAAGATGGAGAAATTAAAGATAATTTCTTCTCTAATTGTGCCGAAGTTTTTTCGGATAATTTTCTAATAAAGGGATTAGGAAATTAAATAATAAAACACCTGATGCTTTATCCGGTAAAAAAGCGATTGTAAATGTTAGAAATAGTGATGATATGTGTTTCATCTATAGTGTATTGGCCCTTCTAAAACCCAAAGCCATCTGCAGAAATAGGAATAGGACTTAATTTCGAAACTGAATCTGATTGCCCCATGAAACTATGTAACATTACCAAGTTCAAGAGGAAAAATATCGATTTAAATTTGGCTATTAATGTTTTAACATACAGGGTAGCACCAGCTAAACGGGTGGAAACAGATGAAATAGACTATGCACTCCATCACCCCAAATTATTAATGGTGAATCCATTTACTTATTATAATTAGAAGATGGTGCTAATTTTCATTACACCGCAGTTTTTAATTTACAAAATCTTATGAGCAGTCACCCCAATAGCAGTTGTAACACATGGATTCGAGTAAGCTGGTTCCCAAATTGTCTTAATTGGTTTAACCACAAAGCAGCGTACGATATTCATGTCGCGTTATGTTTAAAGAACCAAATAGGTACCACCCTATATAAATTACCCTCAAATAAATATTTAAAATTTCAAAATTATGGTAAAACGATAACCCGGCCCATCGTGATTTATGCAGTTTTGGAGGCAATTTTACCTGGGGATATTCGACATCACCAAAAACACTTGCCTATTACAGCAGGCTTATTATTAATTAATAATTATGATAATACTAAATCCCTTTTGTAGGCTTGGATTGTGTGTTATCTTTCTTGAGTAAGATAGATGAAATTGTACAAAATATAGTCTTGCCTTATTATGAAATACATGGTAGCAAACCCATGCCGGCTTTAACTTTTAATGAGGAAAACGACTTTAAGAATTGTATGACTTGCTATTTATGCATCCGTAATTAATTCATCCTTAATAGAGTTAGAAATCATTGCCACTTCTCAGGTAAGTATCTCGGTGCTGGTTGTATGAAATGTAATGTTTCTCGACGAATTCAGAAACAGTTACCTATAGTGTTCCACAAAGGGGGTATGATTTACATCAAATTTTGAAGTAAGGTCTGAATAATATTTCGTATTGGGGATTACACGTTATCCTGACTACTACAGAGAAATTCATCTCCCTCATCGCATACATTGCTAAATTGGCTGTTCGATTTATCGACAGCATGCAGTTTGTCAATACAAGTCTTGCTAAAGTTGTAAAAACTCTTGTTGATTTACCTTTAACTTCTGCTTTTTATGGCACAAATGTTAGAGCCATAGGTATCTTTCCGTATGATTTCACTGTATCTTTAGAAGTCTTAGAATCTACACATGAGTTGCCTCCGATTTGGAGTTCTATAACTGATGATGAACTCAGCAAAATTGCGAAACAATGTTGGACTATATGCTTTTCTACCTTAAATTGGATTATTTTCAACAATTCCGTGTAAAGACCATTACATATAATGGTCTTGAGCCTCTTAATTTCTATGGCATTCCCGGCATGAGTTGGGCGTCTGCGCTCATGACATTAAAGGGATCCATAAACCTTTTGCAAGACATGGAAATGTTCAATTTATATGAGGGCGGTATACTGGGTGGATTCACATTTGTAGAAAGTTCTGAAGATACAGAACTATTGTATATTGACTCACAAACATATTTCAACCAAGAAACACACGTATATCATGAATAACACATATTTTCATAAAACATTTTCAATAAATACTGTTTCGTATCGTTGATTTAAAACACACATACACGTTTGAGCCACAAACACTAATTTCATATTTTTTGTACATTACACACATACACTTTTTCTACCCCTTGCATACCATGGATCATATTAGTAAACCTTTGAAAACCTTATTAAAAACACTTTAAAATGATATCTCAGATATTGGACAAATTTTTACTTAAATTATATACGAACACATTCTAATCAATATTCAAATAATTTTATAACCTCTGCATCCCATACATTTTTAAGAATTTGTTTTATTTTAATAATAATAATAATAATAATAATAATAATAATAACAATAATAATATCAATAATAATAATATTAATAATAATAATAATAATAAAAAATAATAAAAATAATAATAATAATAATAATAATAATAATAATAATAATAATAATAATAATATATCTGATTAACTCAACAGAATTTTTAAACAATATATCATTGTTTTTTAACCACAGATGTTTATTAAAATCATTACCTCTTGTATTTTAATTTCCCTAAATATACCTATAGCAGAACATAATAGCAGAACCTATATTGTATATTTATAATTTGTATTTCAAACCATACTAGTTACATAAAAGTTATTGTTTTACTTGATCATAAACTAACATTAGTAATATTTTAAAAATATAGAAAATTGATTATAAATCGAATTTAACACTCAGAAATTACCAAAATTTTCTACTAATTTAATAAAATATAGTTAAATGACTATGTTTTACTATAATATGGTTTTGCTAAATTTTACCCTAAATAATCACATATTTTTAACCAAAGTAGATAAATTTATCATTTTTTTTCTGAAATACCCATGTTTTTACTAGTATTTATAGATTTTCAATAAATTTGGTAAGTAAAACCCTAAATAATCATATAGTTTTAATTATAATTCATAGATTACCGAATTTACTTCAAACATCTGTTTTTCTCAATATTTATAGAATACCAACAAATTCGATAAATGAATTTATAACTAGAATATCTAATAACTTGCTAAATAAATCGTAAATAACTTTATTTTCCTAACATATGTTCATATATTACATAAGTATTTGTTAAATTTTACCCTAAATATTATTATATTTTGAAATGACATGTCATTATATTTAATTTATTTAGAAAAATTAATTCTAGTTGGCAAAATGGATGAACTTTATCTGCGCTCTGGATATTATTCCATTTATATATTGCTCTTTAACGGATGATTCACGAAGAAATTCTTAAAATACACTTCTTTACGTGCAATGCCTTTGTTTTAAAATATCACGTGTCATCTATATTGTTTTACTATGTCCTAATAATTATTATGTATTAATTGTTACTGCTAGCTTTAAATGATTATTAATATTATTATTCTAAAAACAAAATAAAACAAGTCATAATATAATAACATTTATTACTCACGATTTTCAAAATTGTAATTTTTTAATTCATTCCGTAGGACCCATACATTGTATGATCTCATCCGATCTTCACAAGCTTCGCATTAATATGGACATTGATATGGTTTTTCAACCAATGAAAGATCTTCTTCAGACGTCTCTCAATGTTGATAAACTATTTCGAAGAGATCGATTCCAGTACGACCTCTGAGTCGATATGATAGTAATTCAGGAACCGTGCAGGATAAAGACAGTCGAAGTTCAGGGTACAACTCATCCATTTTTCTCATAAGTATCACTAGTAACAATGCTTAAAAATAATTAATAAATATCGAACCAAAAATAAAAATAAATATACCATATTTATCAGATGAATCCATTTTTGAAATACATAATAAATAACTTATTTAAAATAAAAATTTATATATAAATTTGAACCAATCAGAGATCGACCAATCCTGCGTTTCAATAACAAGTTAATTAAGAAATGTTTGGTAGTTAAGATTTTTAAGTCCTAATACTTCAATTTTGCACTTAGAAAACACATAGATCTTTCAAAGCAGGAAACAAATCAAACATACAGTACGTTTGGTGTAATAATTTATATAGGTTTATATTAAAATTTATGTTAATTGTGACCGTAACCGACTAAATTTGAATGGGAAACTCATTTTAGACACATCTGTTTTTCTTCGATATTTGAAAACACATTTAATTAATAGTAATTATATATATATATAGTTTTCTTTATGAAATCAATAGCTGATAGTGCAATTATTTGAAAATAATAAATTGAAAGATTTTATAAAATGCCTCTTACACAGAGTGGGATGGAAAATATATGATTAACTAAGAAGTTGCAATACAAATGCAAGTTAAATAAAGACATGATTAAATATATCAGATTATGATTTTTAATAACATTTTTACATTTGATCATCAGAATGCTTGGCTTCTGCGGCTACTAAAATAATTGATACCCATTCACCGTTTGCAATTACCACGGATCAATTTTTGTCTCAATTATCTAAATATTGATAATAATAGCAATATAATTTAACGGGTCATTGAAATAATTTTCATAGTCTGATCCTGATTTTAAAATCATTATTTCTTGTATTATCTCTCTAAATTAACATTTATTGTCTATCGATAAAACGTGTGTTTAACTTCTCAATAGTGAAAATAAAAACTAGTTGATATTTCCATTTTTATCATTACAACGGATGTTATTTTACCGAGTGCAAATCAAGTTATGAATGAACTCAAGCACGGTAAATATTTATTATTATTGTGATTTTACCTTTTTGCAGATGAGTATTTTGCAGTTATCAAAGAACGTCTCGAGTTCTATTATCCAACTATACATGAAATATTGAACGACAATCCAGCGAATCAACGAACTTTTATGTGACATAGAATTAAATAGGATAGTAAAGGACATGGAACCCGAATATCCATGCATTGATGAATGTAGATGCTGCACTACCAAATATTGACGATATGCGTAATGGGCTTTGTCAGTATCACTTTAGTCGAATTATTTCTGATTAATAAAAGTTTTTGTTGATGATTTTGTTTTGATTATACAGAATTTTGAGTAATAATAATTTTAAAGATGTAGATTGCTTAGAATTGTAAAATAATTAGTAATAATAATAACAAAAATAAAATTATTAATAAAAAAAATAATAATTGTAATATTTAAATTTATATAAAAATATAACTAAGTCATTTTATAGACGCTTGTGTAAATTTTTGAAAATAATAATAATTTTATAATAATATTGTGAGAATTATAATATTAAATTTAAGAGAAATAATAATAATATTTGGAATAGTAATAATAGCATTATTAATAATGATAAAAATATTTGAAATAATAATATTATTATTTTGTTTAAAAACTTTGAAAAAACTAATAAAATGACCCTTACACACATACAAAGGCAAACGGAATACCAGCGCAAAAATTACTAAGAAAAGTGAATATTGTTGCAAATATAACTAAGACTTTTTATAGATGCTTGTGTAAAATGTTTTGAAAATATTAATAATAATAATAATAATAAATTTTGAAATAATAAATTTAATAATAATAATATTAATAATAACATTTTGTTTAAAAATTTGTAAAGATCTTATAAAATGATAAACGGTCGAAATATATAGTGAAATGTTATATAGAATATATAGTTGGCGTTTTACAATTAATAATAATAATAATAATAATAATTTCTAAAACAATACACATGCATCAATTTATCATGATTTAACATATTCAAACTATTTAAAAACATTCAAAACATTCGTAGCCATAGCACTTTGTTTAGAGTATTGTAAAAAACAAATAAGTAAATAGTAATATAATTTTATTGATTTAAAACAATGACTTATAATCTAGTTTTTATTAAAACAAAACAATTAATAATAAATACAATTATTTCTAAAGTGTACCCTTATATCATAACACTTTGCACATTAATTTTTGCACATTTTTCTTATTAAAACTTTTCAACAAAACTCTAAAATCGGACATTCCTATTTCACTTTTACAGTCTCTATTGTGCTCACTAATATTGGTCAAACCCTTCAATCGACAATGCTATAAAACTAGAGTACAGAGATGACGGGGATTCTATTCAATGTATGTGACATTACACCCATTACATGTAAATTGATAAACGAGATCAGAACACAATCCAAGCGGACGTTTTGGTGTATTAATAAATATATTGAGTATCTTACACGAATTACAAACGATCTAATACTCTAAATTTCAGAGTACGGCAATATTAACACAAATTTACGCTCATCATTTTTATATACATTTTTACTATTATTTTATACTCATTTTTACACTCATTTTTGTAATATTTATATAAAAAAAATTTTTAAAAAATTAGTTATAAGTATTTTAATATTTGTCAGTGTTTATTTATTAGAATATTAAATTAATATAAAAAATAATTTTTTTAAATTATAAGTTAATTCATAATATTTTTAGTTTGTTTTTCTTTAATGAAGATGACAGTTAAACTGTCGAAATAAATCGTACGAAGAATCTTTTATTGGCGTTTTCTTTTAATAATAATAATATATTTTAAATGGTAAAATACAAACTAACAGAGGGATATGATGATATCCAGCGTTCCTAGAATTCAAAATGTTTAGTCTTCAAGGTTGTTTTTAGATGTTCCAACACTTTATTAATCTTTATGATTCATATAACCTAGTATTAGTTGAACTTTGATAAGAAAATGGAATGTTAAGAAGAAAGTGATAAGCAATATTCCTTAAAAAATCTTAAATATTTTTTGTCTTGTATCATTATTGGCAAAACTTACCTTTCTTTATTGTAATAGATTTTCCAGAATTTTCCAAATTACAATTTTATATGCATTATATTCATTATAAATTATTTAAAAAAAAGGAACGATAATTTACTTTATAACTAAATATATTTAAAAGTTTTTTGTTTCAACGACGTTTTTTCTCAATTTATTGTTTATGTTGAGTTATAATTTTATTTGGTTCGGTAGAACTGTTTGCTCTGACTCCACGTGCTCTTTAAATGATACTGGAATAACTCAACACAGGAAAACTTTTATTCAATACAATTTTCACAACAATTTCACAACGATTCAAATATTACTTTTTCAAAAATGGCAGGAATCACTTTTCAATCCGCCTTTTCAATTAACTACTAAAATATCCTTGACAAGTCTGACTAGTTCTTTTTCAATCTCACGAATATTTTTAACTTTTCTGTTACTCGCAATTTTTCGAAATTATTTGTGTCCCTGTTGTTGAGTTAAGGCTCCTTTATATAGGGAATCACTCTTCAAACAACTAATTTGATTTACGGTATTTTACATTGGACTCCCGGGGAACTAGTTAAACAATTTACTTTCATCTTTTGGCCTCTTCGGCCGTTACCCGGGAGAAGACTGCGAAATAAATCATATTAGAGAATAATTAGTTCCCTTCGTAGTTAAATTTATCCAAATCGAAGAATTTCTCCCTAATTTAATTTATTCGTTTTCGTCATTTTAATTAATTAATTAATTTATATTTTCTTAATAACTTTTTTAGGGGTACCAAATTAGTTTTATATTATTATTTTCGTACTCGTCTCGTCAATTGGCATCGGCACATACCCATTTCCCCGGAAAATATTGATTTTAATATTTTAATTATTTTTAATTAATTATTTTATTTTCCTAAATTTTTATTTATAATAATTTATTTAAAAATCAAATACCCCAACATTTATTTTAAAAAGTGAATTTTAAGATTTCTTTTTAATATTTTTGTTGGCATCAGCTATATTAAAGCTATACTAATAAAAACCTTAATTAAACATATTTTGTTTAAATTAAGTCTTCTTACAGATTTTTCTTCTTACTGATCATGAGTAAATATAAAATCTCAAAAAATACCTTTATTTGTTTTTTACAAGTTATCTTTTATTATATTATTTTTATATTTATAATATTATTAATATTGCTTGAATTTTTAAAATATATTTTAAAACAGTTTATATTAAAATTAAAATTTATAATCTAAAATAAAAAAACAATTTATTTAAACAATTTAATTAATTTCAGAGTTATAAACAATAATTCCAATCCTTATCTCAGATTCACCAGTAATTTCTACCGATATAACAATTATCAGGAATTATTTGTACAAAGTTACTTGCAAGGGAAATAAAAATTTATTTTGATTATTAGATTATTTTTCTTAAAAATTTTCATACGCCTCAACTTGAAATGTGAATTCAGATAAGCCAAAATAGTTATTTTCATCACAATTTCAGCCATTTTTATTTACACGATTTCAAAGACGTTTACAGACATTTTACAAATTCTTTTTAATTTTTTTTAAATGAAAATGTCTCTTAGAACATTTCGAATAAAAATAATATATTGTTACGGAATGTAAATTACATTTGTTTTAACAAATTGCATTGTCAGAATTGACAATATTCCACAATTTACATTTTGATATTTTACGGAATATATATATATATATATATTCATCTCAAACCTACTATTAATTATCTCATCAAGATAACGGTTTCTGAAAACTCAATTTATTTATTTTTCCGCGTGGTTTTTATAAATTAATTAATTATTAAACAAAATTTACAGAAATTTCTGCTTTTTCGGAAAAAAAACATTTTTGTCATGTTCTTACTAACTGTCTCTATCACAGACCCATTTCCAACTTCAAATTCGAAAAATTAATTGTTTTATGAGTTCATACAAATTCACATTTTTGAACATTTTACACTTATAAAAAATTCTGTTTCCGCTAAATTTTCGTTAAACGTACATTAAATTTTATTTAAAAATAATTTTAATTTTTCAACTCAAATCATTTCATTAAAATGTTTACATGTCATTATTTTTTTTTAATTATATTTCTGAAATTGAAAAAAATGATCAAATCATTCAAATTTTTATTTTATCAATCGCTAATATAAAATAGTTACTACATAATCCCTTAGGGATGAAGAACAATATAAAGAATTGAAAATAAAATTAAGTACAGTCAATTCTTTTTTTATACGTTCCTCAGAAATCTGCATAAAGAACCGCATAAAAAAGACACGACTTACGTTGTATAAATAGAGATACGTTCCATAATTTTAGAAAAGCACATAAAATACAAATCAATTAACAGTTGGCTGAGAAATAGAAAACACATAAAATAAAGTAATAGTAAATATAAAGTTTAATAACTTTTTTTGCTTTAAATATTTTAAAAATCTGAAACAGACCTTGTGATTTGAATGATTCTCTATTCAAAAATATCTTGTTTGTTTAGGTTTGACATAGATTAGTCCTTTTCTTGATCGAAGTGAAAAAACTGTATAACTTCAGAAACGCATAAAAATCGCATAAAAAATGAATTGACTGCATATCAAATAAAATTGCAAAAAAAATAAAATAGTATATCAATAATTTAAAAATAAATTCAATTATAAAATATTTAATATCCAATTATATTTATATGAATCCAATGTTTCTGTCGAGTGTAAGACATGATAGCTATGTTTATAACGAGGCTAAGAGAGATATCTAAACTTTGAAATACACGAATGTACGCTGTATTTGGTCAAATTATGATGATATTGAAAATATCCGGCATTGATTAATTTACAATAAGCTTAGAGCAGCATCAGAAAAACAAATAGTTTTGCTGAATGAACATGGAGATGGAGTATCAAAAACTGTGCCAATTTATGAAGGTTATGTGTTAGTTCATGCCATTTTCAGAATGATTTTGGAGGGAAAATATTTCAGATTATTTGATGAAAATCCTAGCAGAACAAGATTACAGTTTTAATACACCTCAAAATGATGAAAGATGGACGAGAATTACACAGAAATAACAATTAGAAAATTAGGAATTTTATATTATTTGTTAAAATTTGGTATATGTGTATTTTTCTGTAGACATTTACTGCATACGTATTTTAGATCTCGAACTGGTAATATAATTAAAATATAATTTTATTTATATGAAAATATGCTCATTATTCGTAACTGTTTACTAAATTATTATTAATTATAATTATTATATTTCATTATATGGACTTTTTTGTTTTTCACCTCTTATTTCTTTATAAGTGACATAATATTTTCTACAAAATTTCCCTATGAATGAGATTTATTTAAGGTATTCACGAATTTTCGGAACAGCCTTTTTCAACTGATTTTTTTTCAAGTGAAATAAATCTGGTTCATAGTAAAATTTTGTAGGAAATTTTGTAAGAAATCAGAGGTGAAAAACAAAAAAAGTCTTTATAAGTTTATTATATTTATATAAAACTTCAAATAAAAATTAAATGCCAGACAAAATTCCAGTTATTTGTGAGTACAATTTGAACATATAGGATTAGAATATTTATATATTAGTTAGAATAAATTAATTGGAAATAACCAAGATTTCACTTCGAAACATCTACAATTAGTAAGTAAATAATATTTTTCGGGCCAAGATTGATGCAATTTTTTGTATTTTTACAACTTTTTTATTTAAGAGTAATAAGCTAGACTGCCATCTTTGAAAACAACATAAATCAAACTCGTATCAGTTCACCAAAATCGGACAAATCCCCAATTTGTTCTTTGGATACAAAGATTAATGTGCAAAGTGCAGTGACTACGAATGTTTTGAATGTTTTTAAATAGTTTACGTATGATAAATCATGTTTGTTTTTTTAATATTATTAAAATAATTGAAAATTTTAAATTACATTAATTTTTTAAAAATTAGAATAAATATAATCGTTTGTAGTATTGTATAATGAGCTCTATGCCTTGACAGATATTTGACTTTGGTGAACCCCTGACTAATAAATCTTTTTAAGGGAGGAGTGAAGGGATTAAAAACTTTTTAAAAATTTTAAAAAATTTTGTTTTGATTTACACTATAGTTACACTATTTTTGACTCTCGTTAAAAATTCTTAAATAAAAATTGGTTGAATATTATAACTATTAAAACCCTATGTATATTTCTCGATTAAAAAGCCTAAGTATATTTTTTTCGAATAAAAAGCCTAAAGATAAACTCATTAAAAACACTAGACTCTGCAAAACATAGTCAGGTATTTAGCACTGTATGTATGTTTGGCTTAAACGTTTAATTTTTCAAGTAAAAAAGGCTGTGCCGAAAACTCGTGAATACCTTAAATAAATATGATTCATAGTCAAATTTTGAAGGAAATATTATTATTATTATTATTATTATTATTATTATTATTATTATTATTATTATTATTATATTATTATTATTATTATTATTATTATTATTATTATTAAATTTATGTTTATATAAATGATTCAGCTATCGACAAAAAAGAATATTTTTAAAGTTTATCTAAACCAGCTAAAGCCATCAAATGTCGAAAAATCAAAATACAGCAAAAATGTTTTTAAATGACTGATTTTATTCAAATTTAAATTTTAAAAGTTTAGTTTTAAAATATTTTTAATTATGTTTAAATCTTTATAAAATATTTTATTTTGATTTACTCATTTTCTACCGTGTGAAAATTAAATTTTAAAATTTTTAAAAATTTTGTTTAAATTTTGTCATTTATTAAAAATATTCGTGGAAAAGAAAGATCAGACTGTGAAGGAGCAGAAGGAGAAAGACTTTGTGAATTTTGTTTTGTTTTACGACTGACTAGTATCTTATATTATTATTATTATTTTATTTATATCGATTTTTCTTCAAAAGACAAGGCTTAAAAATAATTCTTTTTCAAAAAGGTCTAAGAATAAATTTTCATTGTTAAGATAACAAAACATTTCCTGATAAAAATTAATCCTCTATAAAAGCCAAAACATTTTCTTCATTATAAAACAAAAACTTATTTATGATAAAATCACTGATTATTTTTTTATACACTAAAATGAAGATAAAATAAATGGTGAAAAGGGTAAAATATTTTTACTATAGATTTAAGTTTATCAGTAAAATTCGTAATTTATTTTGATCACCTTTGATCTGTTTTTTGTAATTTCATTTGTTTTTATTTTGACAACAAATATTTAGTATACTTAACACAAATTCTCGGCTTTGCCTAAGTGTTCTTGATAAATGTCACTTTTGATAGGTATCACACTCAGTAACTACGAAAAATAAACTCAGAAAAGTGAATCAAAAATTGATTCATTAATATTTGACAACGATCACTCCTCATATTTATGAATTTAAAAGATTAATTCCATTTTTGTGACACTTATCGGAATTGATTGTACTAATGTTGAAATAGTTTTATTAATTTGTTTAATTAGAATTTTATTTGACACAAAGAATAAATAGTTTAGGCTCACTAAGATCTTCCTACACTTATATGACATTCAAAAAGCTCTTAACCCATGTGCTTCCTTGTAATATTGCAATTCTTTAGAGTACGAAGGGAGCCATGAATAATAAAATTTAATAATATTAGATAAATAAATCTATAAAAATCACTGATTCTAAGAATTTAGAAAATCTTAATTAGTTGAACCAGACGAGTTTGATTGACATTTAAAAAAGTTCAAGTTATTTAATTAAAATAAAAAAAGTTCTAAAAGTTTTAGCCGATAAAAATAGTTAACATACTGAATATATTTTGATTAAAATATACACAACAAAATTTTACACTTATTTAATTTGTTAAAATATATGTTTTTTATTTTAAATTTTGATATTGCAGACGATCAATGTCTCAAAAAACTTTTTTTATTTTAATTAAATATTGATTAATTTTTTGTTTAAATAAATTATTTTTTCTGGAAATAATTTGAACTTAGTAAAAATATAATATTAACGAAAATTATAATTATTTGAGTTTGTAATAAATTTTAAATACAATAGATTCAATTTTAATTTAACAGCTAAATCACAGAATTTTTACTTTTTAGGAATGTTAAAAATTTCATTTTGATCTGTTTTTTAATATTATTAATTCTACATTTTCAGTTATTTTGTCATTGCGAAAGTTTATTTGTTTCCTGTTGGTTTATGCATCTAAGTTTTCTTCTAATTATTTATTTACTGATTTTCTTGTATTTTTCTTTTTTTCTAGAGTTTTCAGTACGATTTTTTAACAAAACCTTTTTACATCATCTATCTTGCCACTTATTCATTTTTAAAATTCTATATCCGAGAATAATTTGTGCCGATTTTTATTTTTGAACTAATAAACACATCTGCTGTAATATTTTATAATTTAAAATTGTTCCTGCAAACCTACAAAATTAACTTACAACAAATAAGTGCTATGGAAACATGGCATTTAAACATGCGACACTTTAACATAGACCCACATTAACATATGACAGATTAACATACGACAGATTAACACAGTGACATATTAACATAGTGACAGTTTAACATGGACACACTTTAATATACGATAGATTATCACACATTTTAATATTTGAAGATAAAAATGGAAGTGATCATATGCTAAATAAAGTTAAAATTTGCTTCATGTATGCATTTAAAAACGTTACTAACTCAAATTTTTCAAGTTTTCTTAAATAAATGTACATAGATACCTATTGCATGATATAATAATTTTAAGTAACAATAATATGAATGAAAATAAAATTATATGGTGTGAGACCATAATTTGAACGAAAAGACGAGATACATACCTATGTAAATATGTTTCAACTAATATAAAATGAGTATATAATGATTTTCTAACGAATATCGAATTAATATAAAATTTGAAATTAATATATATTTTTACTACGCAAGAATGAGTTGAGCATGCGTTGAATAGAGGAATGCCAAGCCGGCTTCATGTCAAGACACGTCTTGGTAAGTAGACTTACCAACAAAATAACGATTTTTTTAAAATTGTATAAAGTTAGAAAATATAAAGAACTTTCGGTTAATGGTTTTTTAAATCATTGATTCCTTCGGTCTAATTCGACCGTTTTAATTGTTTAATTTTTTTATATTCAATGATGTTTACGAAGACCGTTTATTTAATTTTGAAGCACAAATTACTGCGAAAAAAACTGTTATTTAAATGTATTGTGTGAGATGTTTATTTAGAGTTTTTAGCTCTTTCCAACTAATAAAGGAAGCGATTATAACAACGATTTTTTGAGCTGCACCGAAAAAATCTTCTATTTATTTCTCCCCTTAAAACTAGCCCATAAGAATTAAAAATTCTAAGTGAAAATTAACAAAAAGCGTTTACTTATAAGCAACATAAAATAATTACAAACATTGTTTTATATATAAATAATCAAACACATCCATGTATTTTTTAATTGTGAGAAATATGAGCAATTGCTCGCAAAAACTGAAAATCGTTTGCTGATAAATAAAGATGAACTAAACGTCATATACGATCCTGTAAATCCTGATATTTCTTCTTTGGCGGTTTATTGACCCCGGAAATTCCCTGTAGAAAAGTCATATTTTGTTTTTGGAGATCCTTTGAGATGCCATTCAAGAAAGTCCAGAGCGTAGGATGATGACACTGGAACCAATACTGGAAACCATAATGCCATCCTTCTACAGAATTTGTGGTTCGGGCAATACCATCAGCTGTAGCTTGATGCTGATTCCAACGTACGTTGGATTGGAAATAAGCTAGGCCCATAACGAGCGTTTTGTCCAGCCCTTCGTCGTCCACTGATAAGTGTATTCAAAACAGGAGAGAAGCTCCGGCATTTGCTCATGTACTTCATCAATGCCATCAAAAAGTTGCTCAAAAGCAAGAATGACGTCAGTTTCAGTGGCAACCGCCAGTCCAGGTATACATTGAACCGCTCTACGAACGACGTTGCTATTTTCATAGACTTGTTTCAATCCAATTTCATTCACCTTTCTTAACACGCTTTGACAAAGATGAAAATAGCAGCCAGAGATAACCGCATTAGGATATGCTGTCTGGAATACAGACAGGAATTAGAATTTTCAATTTTTGTAAGATGATGTCGTAGATCTATCGAGTTTTGTTTTGAACCAGACAATATACTGCAACTGGATTGTTGCCAGGATCAAGTTCAAAATGGATGATGTACAGTTGGAAGAAGATAGAAGGAACAATTTTAAATGTACCATCTGCCAACAACAACTTTGCTCATGCAAGTCCATCAAGCAAAGCACTACTTCCAAGCATGAGCACTCGATTATCATCTCTTCCAGAGTCGTACAGAATCATGTCTCCAAACCGTAGTGGAATATCGAAATTGTTATCAATTGGAGAAGGGGGTAAAACAGCACCATCGCCGTTGTTTGCCAGTGCAACTTTTCTGTGATTTTTTTTTTCCGGCTTTTTTGTTTCGGTAACGCCTGAAAAACATGATCATCCAGTTGACGAGAAATTGTTCCTATAACTGCAGCTGGCGTTGCAGATGTTTTGCCCATCTTTGCTTTCATTTAAGCCACAGAAAAACGAGCAAGTAATGTATGAATAGTTGCCTCAATGCGTATGTTCTTAATCTTCTCCGCCGACGACTCGATCTTCCACTGTTTTCAAATGAGCGTTACATTTACAACTTACATACATTTTACAACGCCAATAAATTTCACCATTTTTATTTTTCCGAGCTTTAAAGTACTCAAAATTCTTATAGAGTACTATGGAAATTCCATAACGTAATAAATAATTAATTTTTTTATAAAAAAAATGTATAATAATACACTGGTAAGTCATTATTTGTTTGATGCATATAAATATTAGACGCAACAACAATCCAATAAACAGGAGTAAATAAGTAACTTAATAAGCAACAAAATTATGAAACACACAATACACATACTAAATGCTTGGTTTTCGCTGGAAAACGTGTATTGACATGAAGCCGCATGTTCACTTTATTGCATAGTAAAAATATATCTTCCAAAATTAAAATGTGTGATAATCTGTCGTATGTTAAAGTGTGTCCATGTTAAACTGTCACTATGTAAATATGTCACAGTGTTAATCTGTCATATGTTAAAGTGTCGCATGTTAATCTGTCACAGGTATAAATAACCACTTTTGTTCCTTATTCTGAAAATTTTAAAAACAAAAATATCAGTTTCCAAAGATTTTAAATTCTGTCTTTTATTTTGGTTTTAAAACTTAAATTAATCATATAATTAAGAAAAATTAAATAGGATTCCCTTAATGTCTCTTTGAAACTATTTTTTTTAGAAATTATTGAAATTTTAAATATTTTATAATTATTGTGAGATAGTATTGTGAGTGGTATTGTCAATAATATCGGGATTTTTTTCGATACTTTTTTTAATTATCAACATTTTTTTAAAGTCGCTTTTTACTAATATGGCGAAAAAAATTATTTTTCTTGATTAATGTAAAAATAAAGAATATAATGATATTTTAAAAGGATCAATTATTTTTCAAAAAAACTGTTTAAAGTGAAATCTAATAATAATTTAATTAAAAAAATTAAGATGCAGTTTGCATATGCCAAATAAAAAAATTAAAAAATAATATTAAAATTCAAAATCTAAAAAATTAAGAAAATATTAGGAAAAATAATGAGTAATTGTTTAATTATCCAGATTTAGAATTACAAATTATATTATCTTAACGACCTAGACTCTAGGACACATGTAGACAAACAGGACCCTCAGACTAATCCGGTCCATTTGAGGTTTATTTTTGCCCATTGAGCCATTTACAAAATATTTCATTATTTTTAGTTAATAAATTTAATTTTAATGTTTTTATTTTTCAAGTCTTTTCTGAGTCTTCTGACGAGTATGAAAGTTAATTGTGAATTTTAATCTGGATATTAGTTCATTAAATTTTACATTTAATTCTCCAAAAAATTAATTTTTTAAATATCCTTTTAATTAGTGAAATACTTATTAATAATGGCAAAAAGTTGGCATTGAGAATAGAAATGTGAAAGAAGAGTGAAGAGTGAAGAGAAAAAAGAAAAATTTTATCTTAAAACTTGCCGACTGCTTCGAAAGTATTTAACTGTAAACAAAATAAGAGACTTAACCAATCTGAGGAAAAAAAGATGAAGAAAACACCTCATTTTTATCAAAATTTCTCCAGGGATTTAAAGTTTTTATGAAATGTACGACTGCTGAAGTTTCACATAGTATTGTACCAATAATAGTGGTATTAAGTATATGGTAATAATACAATATATTATTGACATCGCATATAATACACTAAAACTGAACAAATATTATTATTATTATTATTATTATTATTATTATTATTATTATTATTATTATTATTATTATTATTATTATTATTATTATTATTATTATTATTATTATTATTATTATTATTATTATTATTATTATTATTATTATTATTATTATTATTATTATTATTATTATTATTATTATTATTATTATTATTATAGAATCTACAAAACTTCAAATTTATAATCAAAAACTTTCAAACATGTGCCCAGAAGGGGAACCCTCCGTGTTTGGTCTTGTCACAAATTTAGTGACAAGCCAGAAAAATCTAACTCAGGTTCATTCTGTCACAAATATTCAAAGTTTATTTGGTAAGAATATTGAAATTAGTCATTTAACATAAAGGTTACACAATTAATTAAAACAACTAAATCCAGAAGATTCAACCATCACAAATTTAAACTTTTTAAATTAATACTGAAAAGAATTGAGGCATAATACGAATGAAATGGGTGTAGGGCACAGTGAAGTTCGTTAGTTATATAATTAGTAGGTGTCAAGTTAAACATCAATCAGTTGCCCAACCCAGTCAACTTCTTCCGCGCTAAATGAATCCTTTTTTGTACAAAATTCATTTTTATAATTTTTTTCATTTTCAAAACTTTTCCGAGATTTCAGCCTCTGCACCAGAAACTTGGAGACATCGTTATGTTTTCTAATTCTTTCTTGACTCTAACTGATATTCACAATGCGTACTGTTTTGGTAAGAAATTTACTTCTGCAAACTTAATTGGTATTATCTATATTTGTGAGCCAATATAAATTTAAATAAAAATGAGGCCAGAAATTTACTAAAAATTCTTCTTTGATTCCAAATATTCGGTAATTTATTGAGAAAAAATAATGCCAAATATTCCACACATTTGAAACAACAAAAAATTGAATTATGTAATTAATTCATTTGTTTATTAACCTTTAAGCGGGCGCGCATTTTATTTTAACACGAGCGAGAGCGCACTGTAAACGTTACGTCATACAGTTTGCAACAAATATTCACTATTTTATGATAACATAGAGCTTGGTAATTATTAATAATTAAAACAAATTAAAATAGAACTACATGTATACAGTCATTTCATTAAAAAATTAATAAGTTCGCCGTAAATTTTACGGCTGCGCGCCTCTCTAGAAGATTAAACAATAAATTTCTTAATAAAAATTGATGTTACGTATGAGTCTTTTTTAAAAATAATTATTACTTGTAAGGAGGTTCAAGATAAAGATTCGTCTTATTGTCTTGCCTTAAAACCAAACTTTGCAAACTTATTTGATGTCCAGTGCATCAGGATAAGTGTATAACAGTGTTAATTTGACAATGTTTTTACACTCTCAGATTTCTCTGAGCGCCTCCCTGCATAGTACTGATGAGAGCCATTAGCTCGAAACTAGTATACTATTGGGAAATATACTGGATATAATGTATTGTATATTCTTTGAATATGATCAGACATAGTAATCAATGAAACTTGTAATTATATTAATAATATTTATGAAATAATATTAAATATATTTTATTTTGTTTTATTTACATTATTTTATTCAAGGTTTAAATACAATGATAATTCTACAATGAATACATTAGCACAAATTTAAAAAAATTTGTTTTAATCAAGTCTGAAGGTCAAAACATTTTTCAAACATATTTTAGGAAATAAATTAAATATAATTTCAATAATAAATCTTTGCAAAATCCATAATAAATCATAATTTAAAAATTTAATTTCTGTTAATGATCTGCCAAAATTAATTGCTGATTTTATTTTAATAGAATATTTTAATTTCAATCAAATCTTTTATTTTAATTCCAAATATCTATCAAATATAAATAATAAATATAAGTAATATTTTTTTAACCGCATTATAAATATTAGGCAATCACATTTCGATTAAGTATATTTAAACAATTAATAAGAAGAAAATATAAAAATATTATTTAGCTTTTGGCATGGGATATGTATCAAATAGACTGACAATTCATGTTTATTTTTTCCCACATATTTCCGCTGGGCATTAATTTGAATTTTTTTTGTTAATATAAGTATTTTGGAACTTACCATTTCCTCTAATAGTCGAAATTAACAAATATTTGTCATGTGAATAAATAAAATAGAGGTTACTGCAAAATATTTTTTCTTTGAGAAAAATCAGAATTTCTCCATGGGGGAAATTTTATTTTTATTTTTATAGAGGAGTTATAGTTTGTAATTTTATTTTGTTTGTTCAAATCGAACAACTTATTTGTAGTTTAATAATTTCCCAATAACGAATCTTCTTAGTTGATCTTCTTAAAATTAAGAGTTGTCCATAAGTTTGCACATATTCGTTTAAAAAAGTTTGTTCAAAACATTATTTCATTAAAAATATTCAATTATAGTTTAATTAATAAAATTTGGTGTTTATAAATATTTTTTTAATGCCCAACCCCTAAATAAGTTGGGTACAATTTGAGAACCCTCAAGACAGATAAGGCTTTTTCAGATACTGGGAGCTTAAATGACAGTGAATACATGTCTATCTTTCTTTTTATTTTATTTTAATTATTTTCATTACATTACCAAATAGAGAACTGCATCCGGTATTTGTCAATTTTGGGTAGTACAATAAAAATTGGACACTAAATAACTTGTGTTATTACTACATATTTTACTTTTTCTTGTTTGTTTGTACTTTTTGCACCCAATAATTACTTAGACTTAAAAAGAAATAAACAACCGATTTGATTCAAAATTTCAGCCGCTTTTGATTTTTATACATGATGCAGCAAAGTCCATTTAGAAACGTCTTTCATTTACAAAAACACTGTGAACATCAAACCTTTCTTGCTAGTTTTCATTTCCATAATTGGCAGATTCGCGTTTAGTTTCAAGTATGTTTATGCTCTGAGATGTCTCATCCTTTAAGATTATGTATTTCAGATTGCTATCGCCATGTTTTAAAAGATTTCCAAATATTGAAAAAACTAAAATCATGAACACAATTTGCTGGTATGCTTGTTTTATTCAGAAAGCTATGCATAATGCCTTTTGTGATATTAAAAACTTTTGCCATCTTTTAAAATCTCTAATCCAGTATCAAAATGACTGCTTTACAAGGGCCTCACTGTTGTCAACCTTCTACAGTTATGCAATAATTTCTTGGCCACTTTATCTGACACAATAATGAAATAAAGCAATATTTTCCAAACCAAAATATTTCCCATTACCTATACGTATTTAAGTATAACCGATTGCAATATCTATTTTCTAAAATAATCGTTTCTTTTATTTATCAGTACTTATTGGTCTCATTATAATTTTATTTAAACATTTCATCTTCATTAGTGCATTATTAATTAACGTTAAAACAGAATTTATCTGTTAATCTCATTCCAATTATTACCATTATTTCCCAGGACATTTTTTTCATTCTCATTTATTATTATTTATTATTATTTATTCAATATTTATTCAAAACGACAACCAATAAAAAAATATATACAATACAGTAAACTTGATAAAATTTGATAAAGTCAGTGACAAAAATTTAAGTTACACAATAAAAAATATTTGAAAATTAATTTTGAATTAATTTTTTAATTTTAAAATAATAAAAATAGTGTTATAAATAAAAATACAAAAATATTTTTATCAATATTAATAATAATTTCATATCGTTAATTTTTACTATTACTATATTTTCAATTTCAGGATTAATATAATTTACTTTTGGAATTCAATTTAATATTTAAAAAGTACAACAATTTCAATATTATATTTCACTAAATATTTCTTCAAGAATTTTATTATTTGATAAAATCTCAATCTACTTTTAACAAAATCGTGCCATATTTGAATTATGAAATTTCAGAATTTATTAGGAAAAATATAAAATTGAGAGAAGAAAATAAAATTTTTAATATAATTTTTAATTTATTTAAAAATTATTTAGATTAAAAAAATAATTATTTTATAAAAATTTATTAGACAATTATAAAATACTTCATAACCTTGTTTATGAAGTCAAGCTTACTTTTGAAACTTAGTTAAACCTCAACATCACTTGACTTTCACTATAGCTATTTAAGATAGAAGTGTCTTCATCAGATATATAGTTTAACATTTCATAAAAAACTTTCAACTTTTAATGTCACAAAATAATTTTCAAAATTATAATTTCAAGTTATTGAAATAAAATGCATTAAAACAACATATAGCTTAGATTTGTAGACAAGATTTGATGTCATGACAATTTATAACAAAATTATTTTGCAAAATTTCGCCAATTTTGTAAAATCAGTATCCATCAAGGTTACATATATTTGAGTTCAAAGTTTAAATATTTTAAAAGGTTTGATGATTCTGGGCTTTGCCGACTCACCTAAACCTAAAGTCGGGCTCTTCCTAAAAAATGACCTAGATCCGTAATTAGAAAAATTGAAGATATCTTAAACTAATTTAGAATATATAATAATAATAATAATAATAATAATAATAATAATAATAATAATAATAATAATAATAATAATAATAATAATAATAATAATAATAATAATAATAATAATAATAATAATAATAATAATAATAATAATAATAATAATAATAATAATAATAATAATAATAATAATAATAATAATAATAATAATAATAATAATAATAATAATAATAATAATAATAATAATAATAATAATAATAATAATAATAATAATAATAATAATAATAATAATAATAATAATAATAATAATAATAATAATAATAATAATAATAATAATAATAATAATAATAATAATAATAATAATAATAATAATAATAATAATAATAATAATAATAATAATAATAATAATAATAATAATAATAATAATAATAAAATTCCCAGTAAATTATTCATGAGAAAATTTATAGAAATTTCCTTATCGATTTTATATCAAACATAGCTCAGAACTAAAAAATTCTCATTAACTAAAATGAGCATCAAGCAAAAAATATAAGAGTAGAAATCTGTGAAAAAAAAATTAAAAACAGTTATCTCAAAAACAAATATTTATTTTTATAAATTGCAATTTGATTTCATTGATAAATTACATGTTATATTAATTTAAGGGTTTGAGGGTTTGGTTTTCCATGAAGGGTTCCTTAATTATGACGTAATGAACAATTTATCATAAATCCTTAATTTAAAATCATTAATTGCTCATGATTTCTAAATTTTTAAAATTAAATTAAATTATATATATTATAAATTATGACAAGTCTTTAAAATGTTCGATAATAATAATAATAATAATAATAATAATAATAATAATAATAATAATAATAATAATAATAATAATAATAATAATAATAATAATAATAATAATAATAATAATAATAATAATAATAATAATAATAATAATAATAATAATAATAATAATAATAATAATAATAATAATAATAATAATAATAATAATAATAATAATAATAATAATAATAATAATAATAATAATAATAATAATAATAATAATAATAATAATAATAATAATAATAATAATAATAATAATAATAATAATAATAATAATAATAATAACCAATTTTAGTATTAGCAATAGTAGCTGGAAACATCAACAATTCATTGTTAACTACCTATTTTATAACTACCGATCTAAGCAGTGATTGCGATAAGGAAATTTGATTGATGTTAGGAAGTGAATTGGATATTCTAGATCTTAGATAATATAAAATATTAGTTAAGAGTTTGAAAGTTTTATTATTTCAATTAAAGGAGAAAATATTTATTCTTTGATCCCTTCAAAGTTACAGAGAATCACAACTAAAAATGCTTTTAAATTTATAATTTATAACTTTTTTTGTGTATCGGCAACATTTTAATAAAATTAAAGAATTTTTTAATTCTATTTCAAAATGTTAAATAGGATATTTATTAATTATTAATTAATTGGTATTTAAATTTGGATTAAAAAAATCATTTAAAAAGAATTTGCAATAAATAAAAAGATATCTTTTCGTATCAAACCTAAATAAATTAACCGATGTGCTTCATCCCAAATTGCCGGAAGTTCTTCACAAGGTTGAACTTTCATGTTTAAGGGATTTTAACTATGATTTTATATTCTAAAAATGTATTTTGAGATCAGATAACTTTTTCCATGAAATACGCAATTCACTTTCAGATCAAATCAGATCTCTAATGAGAAGTATATGGTAAAACAATTATTAGTAACTTATCTTCTAAACTTCCAAAAGCAAGAATTCTAATTTTACCTGATTATTCATAAAAGTATTTAGCGGACTGACAATGAACAATTACAAATTTTGTTTACTAGTAAAAAATATTTGTTTACTTTCATTGAATGTACAAATAAAAATATATTAGGAGGATTGAAAATAAATATTTGTTTGAATTAGTTTGCTATATCTAGAAATCCATCTTTATTTAAAACAATAAAATTGGTCACTTTCGATAATTATTTTAATAAAAATATAAAATCCAATGATTTATTTACCAAACAAATAATAAGATAAAGAATTCATAATAACTTTCCTCCATACATATATATAAACGTGTATATTTACTTTTATTATCTTATTATATTTATCTTATATACTATAAAATTACCAACATCACTTGTCTTTTTTAAACATTGTCACTGCAGACCTCAGAGAAAATGATATTTATTTTTTGAAAATAATATTTACAAACTCACATTTCTCAAATTACATACATACAATTTTTCTTTGAATAGTGTCTTCTTCATTTAATAAACATTAAAAAATAAAATTATAAATAAACATGAGCCTTGGGAATAAATACATAATATGACTCTTATTTTCAGATAGAGAAAGTACAATTAAATACAAAAAACCATTAAAAGAATTGAGTACGAAATTTAGTTGGTTCTTTAAAATTATATTTATATTATATATATATTTAAAAATTAAATAATAACTGTAAATATTAGTTATGTAAAATATTATTAAAAAAGTATTTTCGAATTAACCTTATGTTTTGTAAATATAAAATAATAAATTTAGTATATAAATGTGAATTGAATGTATGAATAATGAAATCTTTCATTCTGAAAATATCAATAGTTTACACTTAAGAAAAACTCCTCAAAAATATTGTGTGTTTGAATAATATTGAAAAATAGTAGTTTATTTTGATTTTCGTGAAGCAAATTATCTTCTCAGTGTTATTAATGAACATTACATTAGCTAATATGTAATTACGATGGCCAATTTTATTAAATGGCAAGAAAATTATGGATCAGATATTGAAGTAGCTAATAAAAACAAAATAAATTAATTTTCATTTTATAAATTTCCATCATTCTAATGGCAGATAATGTGTTTGAAAAATTCAAAAAATAAGTAAAAATATTTTTCGCTTAAAATGAAAATAATGTAAATTATTAATTAATCATTATTGAAAAAGATAAAAGATTAATAAATTGGTTTCCTATAATCACAAATAATATATTACTATTATGAAATCAAATTCAATAATATTTTATATTTTATGTAAAAAGTAGGAAATATTTGTCAAAATGTGTCGGATTTATAAATTTTATACGAGTCAATAAAAATTTTTTAAATGTGACAATAATTTCCATTTAAATTAATTTTAATTTTACTATATCCTCGATTATGCACCGATAAATCGCATAATTTGTCCTTGGGATTTCTTTCAGCACATTTCAATTAGGCGTGCACATCTTTGGGAGTATTTGACCAAGAATAGTGTAAACATCGCCGGCATATAAATTGCGACGCTCTATAAAAACAGTACGATACCAATCTAAATAAGCTTAGCGAGATAAATTGTGTAAAGTGTATGTCAGAATAATACATTTCGTTTTTCCAGCCAATTTTTGGGTTTGGTTTTCGATATTTTTCGATAGTTCTTGAGAAATGGCAATTCCTATTGTTATCTGTTAAAACAAACAAAAAAACATTTTTGGTAGACATTAAATTTTCATTCTAAAATTATTTTCCAGAGTTTTGCCTTTGGTTAAAACAAATCTATTTAAGGGTTTTAAACTTTTGAAAATAAAGATAATAATATTCAATTAAAATTTTTTTTGCAATCAAAATAAAGTTTTGCTTTCCATAAATTTTTTTTGGGTTGCATACGATCTGAGATTATTCTGAGTAGGTAGTTAGGAGCACACTGCAACCTAAAAAAACATAGGGGGAGGGGGGGGGGTTTAATTACAGATTAAATTTCGGATTATCTTGATTACATAATGATGTAATCAACTTAATTAATTTTGTGTGTATTTTAATTAAATTTTTGTGTGTATTTTTTTTCGAAATTTTTTTCGAGTTTTTGGCGCGATTTTTTTTTTGAATTCAAATTTTTGGAACATTTTTTTTAAATTCAAATTTTGGCGAATTTTTGAAATGAAATTGAAATATTTTTTTTGAATAAATTTTTTTTAATCACACTATAGTCAGGGGGTATTTTTGAAAAAGACTAAAATAAATTGGCTTGAATCGCCTAACGATAAAAAACATAAAATTAAAATCGGCTCAAATCGCCTAAGATAGTCAGAGAGGGTATTTTCATTCACAAAATTTTTTTTTTAATCACACTATAGTCAGGGGGTATTTTTGAAAAAGACTAAATTAAATTGGCTTGAATCGTCTAATGATAAAAAAGCATAAAATTAAAATTGTCTCAAATCGCCTAAGATGTGATATAGTCAGGGATATTTTTAATTCATAATAAAAACTAATGCAATATTTTGTCTCAATACTTTCTATAGGTAAATATAGGCATAAAATAAAAATGGCTTGAATCGCCTACTGATAAAAAATTGACAGGGGTATTTTATAGGCTTGTTAAAAAAAACACTTGAAATATTTGTTCACACAATTTTCATAGGCAAATTTAGCCTCTAGATAAAAATAATTTAAAATACCTAAAGTAAATTAAGATAAATTAAAGTACATTAGAATATATTTAAGTATATTAGAGTAAATTAAGGTTCCTCAAGTAAATTAAGATACATTAGAGTATATTAAGGTAAATTAAAGGGTCGAAAGTCAATTTAAGTACATTAGGGTACATTTAAGTAAATTATGGTTCATAAAGTAAATTAAGGTACATCAGAGTAATAGGTATTTGGTCTCAATACTTTCTATAGGTAAATATAGGTATAAAATAAAAATGGCTTGAATCACCTACTGATAAAAAAAAGCATAAAATTAAAATTGGCTCAAATCGCCTAAGATGTGATATAGTCAGGGATATTTTTAATTCGTAATAAAAACTAATGCAATATTTGGTCTCAATACTTTCTATAGGTAAATATAGGCATAAAATAAAAATGGCTTGAATCGCCTACTGATAAAAAATTGACAGGGGTATTTTATAGGCTTGTTAAAAAAACACTTGAAATATTTGTTCACACAATTTTCATAGCCAAATTTAGGCTCTAGATAAAAATAATTTAAAATACCTAAAAGTAAATTAAGATAAATTAAAGTACATTAGGATACATTAAAGTATATTAAAGTAAATTTAGATAAATTAAAGTACATTAGGATACATTTAAGTATATTAAAGTAAATTTAGATAAATTAAAGTACATTAGAATACATTTAAGTATATTAGAGTAAATTAAAGTTCCTCAAGTAAATTAAGATACATTAGAGTACATTAAGGTAAATTAAAGGGTCGAAAGTCAATTTAAGTACATTGGGGTACATTTAAGTAAATTATGGTTCATAAAGTAAATTAAGGTACATCAGAGTAATTTAAAGTACGTTAGAATAAATTTAAGTAAATTAAGGTTCTTAAAGTAATCTAAGGTGCCTAGAGTAAAGTATGGTAAGTTAGGTAAGAATTTTTTTTAAATTAAATAGAGAGTCAACAGTTAAGTTACATAAGGGTAATTTTTAAAGCTGAAAATTTTAAAAGC
Organism: Schmidtea mediterranea; assembly: GCA_022537955.1. Classification (NCBI taxonomy): domain Eukaryota; kingdom Metazoa; phylum Platyhelminthes; order Tricladida; family Dugesiidae; genus Schmidtea; species Schmidtea mediterranea. The sequence goes on along the minus strand of CM039680.1, from coordinate 157,717,261 downwards.
AGTTATAGTAGGCAAATTACATAAGGTAAGAATTTTTTAAAAGTAAATAGAGGGTCAAAAGGTAAGTTACATAAGGTAAAAACTTTTAAAGTTAAAGAGTCGACAATATTGCATGATAAAATTTATTAAATAAAATTTTTAGTATAGATTTATCGATCAACTTTTATACATATTTTTAAATGATAAAATTTTTAACATAATTTTACAATGGAATTTTTTATACATGATTTTTAAAGATGAAATTTTTAGGATAATTTTACAATAAAATTTTTTATACATGATTTTTAAATAGAATTTTCAGCATAATTTTATCGATGAATTTTTTATATATAATTTTTAAAGATGAAATTTTTAGGATAATTTTACAATGAAATTTTTATACATGTTTTTAATTGAAAAAATTTTTAATGTAATCTTACAATCAAATTTTTAGTATAATTTTTACTATTACTTTTTTATACATGTTGATAACGATCAAATTTTCAAAGAAATTTTTCAAAAACGTTTTTCAAAGAATTTTATTAAATTAAATTTTTGAGTTTCAGTGTTACATAGTATTGCTTAAGGTAGGTGGTAGTCATTCGCAAGAGCAACCCATCTCCTCCACTCTGCAGCAACCCATCCTTAATAAAAAAAAAATAATAAAATAATAATAATAATAATAAAAATAATAATAATTATACTAATAATAATAATAATAATAATAATAATACTTTCAGAAAACATAAAAAGTTAACTTACTTGGTATCAACTTCTGAACACTGATAACCTATACACAGTGAATAATTCATTAATAACTGAACAACAATCACTAGGTACTGAACACAAATAACCGAGTACGGTACAGCTCTCTATATACATACTAGGCATTCAATAATTTACTTATTCATTAAAATGACATATTTAAATAATATTTACTCTTTGAACACCGATATTCAACCAACTTAACCCACTTAAAAAATCAAATTTTCTCTCAATCATTTCCCCTTAAAATGCTTGGTTATTCACACACTCACAATATGTTATCAATAACTAGTTACTGAACAAATCAATATCAAAAAACTTTTACTGACCAAGAAATCTTTAAATAAAAGCACATATAAATTTGAACAATCAAAAGAAATACAATTTTATTAACTTCTCGACTTTTTTATCAATCATTGATGTCTCCAAATTGTTTTGTTGTTTAGTTACCTGATTGCTATCAAGAAACTATTGATCATTGAAGCTCAATCAATTGTTGTATTTTCTCTGTATAAAAATTTATTTCTTTACAGTCTTGTATGTGATTTATTGAAATTATTTTGTAAAACATTGAAATTTTTCTACCATTTTTGTAATATTTTTAATTGCTCCAACAATGAACAATTACTAAACGTTATTTTCAAATATGAATGCCAACCTTTTCATTTATTTTTCACACGTCCCTAAATAAATTAATTGCTAACTCATCAAATAATTACTTAAATTTATTTTTATAGATTTTCTATTCACTCCAACTCTTATTGTTTACTGAATGATAAATTAATTAGTAAGTACAAGTAGTGGTTAATCTAATTGCTAGTGAAAAGAAACTTGATTAGAAAAAGATACTTAAATTAATTTCTTGAAACATATATTACTTTCATTGTACTTGGAATAAATTTTCATATATTTATTGAAAATGATTCGACTCTTTAAATTATTAACTCAAAGATGCTAAAGGTTTGAATAAAATTGATAGAAAAAAAATTAATATCTACAGCATTACTATAATCAAATAACTATAATTTCTGATACCATGCTTCAATGCATACATAGGTTCTTGTGTACTGATATCACTTACTGAAAACCCAAACTTATAGGAAAAATGTATGTGATTGTCTATTAGTCTTTGTAGAAATTATTTTTATTAAATTGTGGCTAGCTGGTGAATAGAATTTGATTAAAGTAGTGGGAAAGATGTAAATTTTAAATAAATTTGATTAAATTTGTTAATTCTTTAAATAAATCTTTTTAAAGAAAGCTTCAACATAGTAGCAAATTTTAAAGAGAATAGTACTTATCAATTAAAAATTAAATTAAATTAACTAAGTTGTAAGATAATTGAAAAATTTATTAGATCATTTTTTAAAATTTTATAAGGTTGTTAGGTAATTATTCTAGGTACTTGTTGAATGAAAATTAGTGTATGTTATCGACTGCTCATAGTATTTAATTCTACAATTTCCGGATAAATAATTATTAAATTCTTGATTCCTGGAAATAATCGTAAATATTTAAATTATTCAGAAAATTGTCAAAAAAAACCTAAATAATGGGTAACAAAAAAGTTTTAAATACTAGTCAATTTTAGTTTTTAATTTAATTGAGTTACAAATATTTTAATAAAATCAAATAAATAGTTACATGAATCATACAATTTCATAGAACTGAAATATTATCGATACATCCTGATTAACCTTAAATCAATGAAAAAAGTAACAATTTTCCTAAGTATGTTATAAATTCAACCAACTCAATCCCTTAAAAATACTATAAATTCACCTCTCAACCAATCATTTCTCTTCAAATATCATTTTCACTCCATTATATCAACTATATTCATACTTTTCATAAAAACCTATCAAGTAGATAATATTTACCCTTTGAACACTAATATTCATTCCAGTATATTCCTTTAAAAATATTATAAAATCATCTCTTGACCAATCATTTTCCAACGAATAACAATATTTCAAGCCATATTCAATATTTTTCATAAAAATCATAACAATACCCATTTCTATAATATTTACTCTTTAAATAACAATATTTAACTAACTCAAGACCCTTAAAAATGACAACAAACTTGTTCTTAATCGACTATTTTTCACTAAATAAATTCCACTCTTGACTAATCTTTTCCAATCAAATAACACTTTCCCCTACTCTACCAACTATATTCATTCTTTTATAAAAATCACCTATTAAATAACGATACTTAACCGACTCAACACCTTAAAAATATCAACAAATTTGCTGTTAATCGATTATTTCCCTTTAAAATATCATAAATTCTCTTCTTAGCCAATTGTTTTCCGCTAAAATAAAATTTACTCTCAACCAATCATTTCTCTTTAAATGACATTAATCCCAGTTATATTCATTATTTTCATCAAAAATCACCGAAATATCGATATTCAACCGAATAAATCTCTTGAAATCACCTTAAAATAAAATTCCTCTCTCGACCAATCAAATCCCCTTAAAAGATCATAAATTCTCTTCTTAAACAATCATTTCTCTTTAAATGACAATATTTCTACTCTCTCAAAAGATTTACACACATATTGATATCTATCTGAACAAAGCCCCTTAAAAATATTATAAATTCCTCCTCTATATTCTCCATTTATAAAATATTTATTCTTTGAACACAGATATTCAACCAACTCAACTCCCTTAAAAATGACAACAAACTTGTTCTTAATAGATTATTTCCCCTTAAAATATCACAAAATTTCCTCTTAACCAATCATTTCCCTTGAAATCACATTTTCCTCCACTGCACCAACAATACACATATTTTTGGTAATAACCTACGGTAAAATTTCTTTAGAAATCTATATTTAACCGAATAAGATCTTTAAAAATTCATCATTTGGATCATATTTACTATATGTATTCAACCAATCAAATTCCCTTAAAATAAAAATCTGAATTTTACCAATAAAAATAAATTTTTTTTAAAGTATTACAAAATTGTTATCGATACCCAACATTTTCCGTCGAAAATCACCACAATTTAATTCTGGCAACAAATTCAATCAAATAAAAAATTCATCAAAAATGACTAAAATCGAATAAAGTCTATGTTTCCCACATAAATTTAATTTCACTAAATTAATGTAAAATCATAAAATATATATCATGTTGCTCAAATAATTAAAATTAATCAGTAAATCAAGTATAAATTCAATAAAAATTACCAGTCAACCCATAGATATAATTCAACGATTTTCATATGATAACCATACTGAGCATCCTCTTAAAAATCTCTACAATATACTACTTTTGTGATTGATATCCACGAAATCAATAAATGGAAAATGATAATTATTATTGATCTCCTTTTTTACACTGTAAAATCAATTAAAATCTTAGGTTTCACTAAAATATTTTTAAAAATTAACTGATTTAATCAACTTTTTAAATATAACATAAAATTAAAATATCATTTACTATTCAAAATCTATCAGTCAATTTGATTCTAATTCTTAAATAATTATCTTAAATAGATGTTTCATAAACATTTTGATCATAAATTTAACTTTTATTTAAAATAATCCTAAAATCAAGTCAAATCTAATAAATTATCAAGAAATTAAGTGTTTCTAAATTATAGATTTAACCTAATTTCTTCAATAATTTCATTAAAAACATAATCAAACCCTAAATCTATTAAAATTCAGAAGAAAACCATAAAATTCACAAAGATGATTAAAATTTACTAAAATAAATACCTCGTAAAACTAGATATCACTTAAATTATCATAAAATTTCCCTAAGAGCTCTAATTGATTTACATAGCCTAAAATTATTTTATTTTTGTCGAGTACAACCTAGTCTATTAAAAGATGTTATTTATTTAATTAAATTTTCATTGAAAATAACAAGTCAACAAATAGAATTTTAATTAGTAGAGATTATATTCTATAAAGAAAATTTTCAGTGAAGAAGCAATGTTGGTGAGAGAGTACATTAAGTGTCTAAAATCATTGAAGTTACTGGGAAAAAAGTGGGATAGTTAAAGATATCTACTAAATAGATGAAATATCAATTGATATATTAAAAACTTACAAGGATAATATACTTTGAATGGAGAAAATATACATCGAAGAGGAAAATATTCATTGAAGAGAAAAATATTCGTTGAAGAAAAAAACATTCTTTGAATAAGGAAAGCATTAATTGAAGAGAGAAAATATTCATTAAAGAGGAAAGCAATCATTAAAGTGAGAAAATATGAATTGAAGCTACCAAATATTCAGTGAATCGAAAATTGCTTATAATAAATTAGATTGTAAATTTCTCAATGATGAGATGAAATATCAATTAAATATTGGGAAATACTTTAAATGGAGTCTGAATTATTCACTGATCAACAAATATACTTAAAAGATGAAAATATGCACTGATAATGAACGTACTATAAGAGTGGATGAATTAAAAATTCAATTAAAAATTATTAACAATTGAGTTGATTTCATCGGTCAATTATATTTAAATATATATATATATTTTTTTGATGGACACTTATGGACGGAGGAATAGTTATTAAGCCTATAAAATACCCCTGTCAATTTTTTATCAGTAGGCGATTCAAGCCATTTTTATTTTATGCCTATATTTACCTATAGAAAGTATTGAGACAAAATATTGCATTAGTTTTTATTACGAATTAAAAATATCCCTGACTATATCACATCTTAGGCGATTTGAGCCAATTTTAATTTTATGCTTTTTTATCATTAGACGATTCAAGCCAATTTAATTTAGTCTTTTTCAAAAATACCCCCTGACTATAGTGTGATTAAAAAAAAAAATTTTGTGAATGAAAATACCCTCTCTGACTATCTTAGGCGATTTGAGCCGATTTTAATTTTATGTTTTTTATCGTTAGGCGATTCAAGCCAATTTATTTTAGTCTTTTTCAAAAATACCCCCTGACTATAGTGTGATTAAAAAAAAATTTATTCAAAAAAAATATTTCAATTTCATTTCAAAAATTCGCCAAAATTTGAATTTAAAAAAAATGTTCCAAAAATTTGAATTCAAAAAAAAATCGCGCCAAAAACTCAAAAAAAATTTCGAAAAAAAATACACACAAAAATTTAATTAAAATACACACAAAATTAATTAAGTTGATTACATCATTATGTAATCAAGATAATCCGAAATTTAATTTGTAATTAAACCCCCCCCTCCCCCTATGTTTTTTTTTAGGTTGCAGTGTGCTCCTAACTACCTATTATTCTGATAGAACAAAACCATATTTTGTTGACCAGAATTAGTCAAAATACTTGTCAGAATATTTTCATCTGAGTATTGGAGATGGCAATACCAAAAATATCTAAACATTTTCTCTAACAAATATATTTAATTAAAAGCTCTCTTTCATATTTTTATTGTATTTTTGTAAAAAATAGGATGAAACAAATTACCAACAATATGAAACTAAATGAAAAGTCGAGCGGTGTTAAATTGGCATTTTTATTTATTCATTATCATAATAAAATAAAATTTCAATATTTTTTGGGGGGTCTGGCACCGTAGAAAACTAGATTGTAGTGCTGTAAAACAAATTTTAAGTAGAGAGTGATACACTATAACGATTTTAAACAAAAAATACAAATTTTCTATTTACATATTCAACATTTCTATTTTTAAATCATTTTCAAATATTTTTTGGCAAATTTATTCATTAGCATTAATTTATTTATTATCGTCACGCTCCAGTGATTCATGTTTCTTTCAATTATTATTATTTCTTGCGTAATACATCACTGATATTGCTAATTTCGACTTTCCAAATGAATAAATCTAATTTCTATTGTGAATGATTTAATTTAATCAGAATAACTTATCCAACCTCCTTAAACAGTGAGAAAATGAAAAAACTGATTAATTAATCAGGTAACAAAATTTCAGTTAATTTAGTAACTAAAAATCATGATATTGTCGATAACAAAAAGTCGAGAAGATCAAAATATTTGAAAAAAAACATAAATAATAATAATAATAATTAATAATATAAAATAAAATAAGCATAGTATTAATTACAATTATGTTATTATTTGTTATTGAACAAATGGCGCACTTCCTTCCTATTGTGTCAGTCCAATCAGAGTGTTTATTTGAGACTTGATAAGTGCCTGAATGACATTATTTAATGATTAAATCAATTGAACTTATAAAAATTTAATTGTTATTAACATTTTAAGTAAACTTTTAGTGATTTTTTAACATATATCAGGGGTAGCCAACAATTCGACCTCAAAGATTTGAAAAGTAGCCCATGAAGCAAAAGTTGAACAATTTGGTTCGACTTCAATAAATGTTTGAAAATCTTAATTCGATAATTTATTCTCACAATAATAAACTGTCTGTGCAACTTACACATACTATTTGTATTTATCCCGATAAAAATGCAAATGAATGTTAACTTTTAAATATATTGTAGTCGTAACCGATGGACATATTAATTGGCATACATTGCATAAGATGTAATTTTTAGGATGTTTATTATGTATAAAAAACATTTTTTGTTTTAAAAAGGAATGATAAAATTGTAGGTTTTTTAAAAATTAATTAATTTTATTTTCTTAAAAATTAAAATAATTTTATATTTTCTGTTACAATTAGATTGCGATTATTGATTAATTTTTTAAAATTTTTTTATTTTTTTCTAGTTATGATTAATGGGATTTCTAGTCTGAAGAAGACTGATAAACGGTCAAAATATATAGTGGAATGTTATATAGAATATATAGTTGGCGTTTTAGAATTATTATTAATAATAAATATAATAATAATAATAATAATAATAATAATAATAATAATAATAATAAAAATAAATGTTAATATCCAAAAAATAGGGTATGATCTTAACACAAAATTTGACTTCAAATATAAACGATTAATATAAATATTGATTAATTATTTAAATTAATTAACAACACAAGGTAGTGTTCCGAAATAATAAATAAACAAAAAATCGCTTTTAAACTAATTTATTATTTTCAAAATTTACAAATAGAATATGTATTAATTTACAAGAAAATATAAGATCTGGATACTAATGATTAGTACTGTTTTACCAGTCTGCAAGAAAAGTAGTTGCCTCCTGTGTAGCACAACTATCGCTATAAGTAAAAGATGAGCAAGCAAGCTTTCTAATTTTGGGGATACCCAGGTGGAGTCAAGACGGTTATCTGTTTTTGTCCACGCGTACAATTAAATTATTTTGATTGAAAAACTTGAGTTATATTTAACTCTTTAGCCTTACACTTAATTAATTAAAAAGAAAGATCCTCACCAATATTTGTCAGGAAATATCCACGTTTTCTGCTTTTCGCAACATCACTGATTGTTAGCACTTTCTTTAATCAGAATTTCTTTTTCGAATCGTTTGACGACTATTTATTTCCAATTTATATTTCTTCTTTAATTTTCTAACTGTAAAATCCACTCTTTTTCAATTCTTAGACATCGATCAGTATTTTATAATAGATTCGCACTTGTGTAATTCCGAAACTTGAATTGTTGATCAGATGAAATTTGTGTTTAATTATTTGTTCAGATAAGATTTATTTGTTATTTCTTTGTCACTACCTAACCATGGTAAGCGTTTATCTTACCATCAAAAGTTGATAGGTCAGCCACTTCATGAGATATAACGTCAACTCAAAGGTCGTACGATCAGTAAAATTATCCAGAGTCATCTATGTTCGATCTATCTCAATTTATTCTCGATTCGGATATAATTTATTCTAGAATCTACCACTTGATCGGTAATCAAATTTTCCTTGTTTGATCTTTATCTTTTTCTATTTCTTATTGTGTAACTTGTCATTCATTACTTTTCTCCTCCATCACAAAGAAAATTTATTAACTTATATATAAAAATAAATTTTTGCTTTCTAAAAACAGTAATTAACAAAATACTATATTTAAATTTATTTCTAAATCTATTACTATTTTTATTTATATTTATAATTAAATTATTATTTATATTTTTTATTTATTTTTGATAAATAAACACTTAAAAATATTTAACTTATTTTTAAAAAACATTTTTTATATAAATATTATAAATATTTAACAATATTATAATTTTAAAAAAATATTTTAATTTTTTATAAATTAAATTAAATTATTTTAATAATATTAAAAATTAAATTTTTTTTTAAAACTAATTACATGAAATCAATTTATCATGATTTAACATACTTAAACTATTTAAAAACACTTAAAACATTCGTAGTCACAGCACTTTGCACATTAACCTTTGGATCCAATGGTCTTATCAGCAATGCTTCATATATCACACGTTCCCAATAATTATTAAAATTTTTAAACAAAACTTTAAAATCGGACATTCCTATTTCACTTTTACAGCCTCTATTGTGCTCACTAATATTGGTCAAACCCATTAATAGACAATGCTATAGAACTTGAGTACAGAGATAACGGGAATTCTATTCAATGTATGTGGCATTATACCCATGTAAATTGGTAAATTGGTAAACGAGATCAGAACACAATCCAACCGGACGTTTTGATGTATTAATAAATACATTGAGTATCTTACACTAATTACAAACGATCTAATACTATAAATTTCAAATCTGTTTACTTAACTTCATCTTATAATTTGTAAAACGTTCGGAGTACGACAATATTAACACAAATTTAGGCTGATCATTTTTATATACATTTTTCTATTATTTAGATCAACACTCAATTCACATAAATTTGTCAAAATACACTCAAACTTTCCCAAATATGGATCAGTAGGATTTGAAAACCAATTTGTCAACAGTCTCTTTTATCATAAAAAGTAAAAAGGATTTCGAATACCCATTCTTTAACAACAACTCAACCAATTCATCAACACTTTTTACCGAATTAGCAAAAGTAGAAGATAAAGACCATGAACGATAAATCAATCCTTTCACCATATTTCTATTATACTTAAATTCACAAAAGCTTTTTGCAGAAGTATAAAGACCACTATCAGTTGGTTTTAGATAAATCTCTGTCTCATAGTGTTTATCTTTGTGTTGAATTAACAAATCCAAAAACGCAATAGATGACTTTCTCTTCGTTTCACGTGTGAATACAATGTTGTTATGTAAACTGTTCATAAAATGTAAAAACGGCTCTAACTGTTTCTGATTTTCAAATACAAGAAAAATATCATCCACACACCTTTTATAAACAAAGGGTTTCTCAAATTGGAAGGAAGCAATTTTCTTTTCTATACTAGCCAAAAATATTGATTCCATCGTTGATGCTAAAGAGAAACCAATAGAGAATCCATCTATTTGTTAATACCAATCCTTATTGAAAAGAAAATTGACACTTGAAGTAGCAAATTCAAGAAGTTTACGAAATTCCATTCTATCCAAAATGTGATTTTCAGAAACATTTTTATCCCACGAAGCACAACATAACTGAATTGTATCAATAAAGGTTACTTTCGTTAACAAATTGCAAACATCAAACGAAACCATAACATCATTCATACTTCGTTTTTGTAGCTTTGCAATACAAAACACAAACTCAAAGCTATCCTTACATTCAAACTCTGATCGCATTAACGGTTTTAATAATCCATCCAAAAACTTTGCTATTTTATACTGGGCAGTACCAACCATCGATAACAGTAGTCTCATAGGTACACTATCTTTGTAGATTTTTGGAAACCCATGTAGTTATGCTGGCTGCGATCCTATTAAAAGAATAGATTTACCTATCTCTTCATTAATAAGTTTCTTCTCAATAAAACCAATTAGCATTTTTTGTACAAACTCTTCATCCTTAAGAGGAGGCAATTTTCTATTCTTCCTACGCTTTTTTATTTCATAAACTGAGGAACGTTTAACAAATCATTCAACTTATTTACATACACATTATGATCAACAATAACTAATCCATTACCGTTGTCTAACTTACTGGTATTTATATTTTTCTTAGCTAAATGCTTTAAAGTCATTTAATCCCTAATATTCTGATTTTGTTTTTATCGATATACTCTACTTACATTTAACGATCTCTTCACATAATTACCATTTATGTCTTCCATCGATCGGGATATATGAAAATATAAATAATGAATGTTTGCAAACAATTTTGTTACATCCATGCAATTCTTAATACAGTGATTTATTGCCATAAGATGACATTTAAACTTTCAAAATATATCGTACAAAGAGCGTTTTATTGGCGTTTTCTTTTAATTAAATCGTTGCCAAACTTATTTAATTATTTATTATTATTACTATTATTATTATTATTATTATTATTATTATTATTATTATTATTATTATTATTATTATTATTATTATTATTTATAAATTATTATTATATTATTATTATTTATAATTAAAGACATTGTATTTTCTACAAAATTTGATTATGAATCAGATTTTGTAGAAAATACAATGTCTTTTATGAATAAAAATAAAAAGAAATCAGAGGTGAAAAACAAAAAAGTCCTTATAATAATAATAATAATAATAATAATAATAATAATAATAATAATAATAATAATAATAATAATATATCAAAAATAATAAATTACTAAAAATTACAATTAAATAACACATGCACACGTTTTAAAACTAATTAAAATTTCTTCGAAAATTAATTACAAAATCATGTTTTTGGCTTCTCATCATTTGTTGATTGGCTAAAAATAATAATTAATAGAAAATAGAATTTATTTAAAATAATTTCAATTCTTTCCAAGATTTATTAGAATTATATATATATATCAATTTATTTATTTGTTTAATTGATATTTTGTTTTAATTTTCTTATAGTATCCTGGATAATTTTGAATAGTTTTAATAATTTTGTTATTTTTTAAAGAAGATAATCAATGTGAGAATTGTTTAAATAATCATAATAAATAAATTTGCAAGTAAAAGTATTTTTTAGAATTGTCAGTTAAAGTTCTGAAAACCTCTACCGTAGGAAATTTATCTCTCGTAGATCAGCAAATATTGTAATTCTTTGTCTGTTATTAGCACAAAAATTATCAGATTTAGCTCTTACTAAATTTTTTTCAAAGATATAATTCCTAACAATAATAGTTTATCTGACAAAAGCACTTTTTTCACCTTTACCCGTTGTTATGATTAACATTGTAAAAAGTGTGTGTAAATGTAGTAATATGAAGAATTTTTAAATATTATATAAAACGACATCTTTGAAAAAATTAATACTAAAATTAAATAAAAAAAATCACAATTTGAATTTTTATTAAACCTTCAATTAAAACATAAACAGACTGATTCTTTTGAATGAAAGAAATTTTGTAATGTAAATAAATGATATAATAAATATTTGTGTTTAATTGTTTATGTGGTTATTAAGCACATAGTGAATTTTCATTAAAACAGTATATATATAAATATATATATACTGTGTTTCATCGAAAAGTTGACATGTTTTTTCACAAATTTGACACACTGTGCAGCACTCACCAATGAGCTATTTTAGCTACATTCAATTTCCTTTTGTTTAAATTTTTACACTAATTCAGTTGACATTGAGAAGCGAAGCAGTAGGAATTTATGCAGCTGACGTTATAGTTTGTAAAAAGAAAAAGTTATTCCGTCGAGTACAACAAAGAAATTACCAAAGGATCACAGAATAGAACTCGTACATCTTTCTAAATGGCAAGCAGAGTATGATAATCTCATCAGGCAGGTGGAGAAAGAAAATGCTAAGAAGCGCAAGTTAAGATCAGGTCGACAATTTACAGTCATTTCTAGTCATTATTTTAATTATTTAAAGGTATTTAAAATATTTCATTTATTGTGATATTTTATTATTTTTAAATAATTGACAGTTCTTTAATTTTGTTAATAGTATTTTTAATAAAGTTTGAATAAATTTGTCATTTTGATATATCTTTTACAAAACTTACAGTAAGAAATCTGCTGCACTGATTTTGAATAAAAAAAACATCGCTCATCCGTTTTTACACAATTTCTACACAATTTCTTAGACACCAAGTGAAAGAATACAAATAAAACCTACATATAAGTAAAACGGTTCAATTTAATAAATTTTTCGTTAAAAATTTCCCATGCAAGTTTACTCGGCTTACATTTTTTGGTCATTTTTACAATGAAAATAGTAACTTTAAAAAGACATTAAACGTTTATTAAACTTTCAAAATTATTTTTAAACACAAATATTTAAACAAAATATTATTCTTTAGTTTTATTTATATATTAATTTTATTTCATAGTATAAAAAGTATTTAATTTTTAAAAATTATAATTTTTTCTTACTTATTTATATTTTCAAAACCATTTGTCAGTGAATATATTTTAAAGAAAACCTATGTTAATTAAAATAAATAAACTAATGAAACCAAATTTATCAAAAACCAAGGCCATAAATTTTAAGATCATATCGAAATTTCCAATTTTATCTTTCATTAAATATGTCATAATTAATTTGGATTTTATTAATGAAAATCTAATTAAATTAATCTTTCAGCGATGTAATAATTCCAGATAACAACTGAAATGGCACATAATAATTACAAAATAATGGGATATATTTGGGGATATGGAAAGTGGCCAGCAAAATAAAATTGTCCAGGCGAGCAGTTTATACATCGAAGTAATACAGTGATGGGGACCCATTTAATTCATAAAATATTCATTGTTTCTCCAAGATAATGATTTTATAAAAATTCATTCAAATCTATTAAAATAATTCTTTTAAATAAAATCAACAAGAATTACGGTTAATCTCGATCTATAATAAATAATAATTAATATTTTTTATGAAAATTCATAATTACAGTAATATCTTATTTCTATTTCAATAGGATGTAAAATAGATACATAATTGTTGCAACGGAAATGAGAATACTTTCTTATTTATTTAAAAATTGTTAGGCAATAATAAATAATATTAATGATGTTAATAATAATAATAATAATAATAATAAAAATAATAATAATAATAATAAAAATAATAATAATAATAATAATATAATAATAATAATAATAATAATAATAATAATAATAATAATAATAATAATAATAATAAAATAATAATAATAAAAATAATAATAATAATAATAATAATAATAATAATAATAATAATAATAATAATAATAATAATAATAATAAAAATAATAAAAATAATAAAAATAATAATAATAATAATAATAATAATAATAATAATAATAATAATAATAATAATAACATAAACCCACATCGAAACTAAATTTTAAACTTATTTATATTTCAATAAGTTTTATTTATTAATGATTTAACATTTCAATTAGATGAAATAATTCTTATCATTTTAACCATTCATAATTAATCATATTAAAGACATAAATAATTATTTTGAATGATTAATGTGCTTTATTTATTTAAAATAAAAAATAATAATGTTATTAACAAATTAATTATGATAAATTTATTTTATTTTATTTTAAAATCTACATTTTAATGTCCATTAATTTGAGAAAAGCATTTAATGTTATTTGATAACACAACTTTTATGTATAAATATTTTTACCAATATTATTAATCTCTCTAAAACATAGTGTCTAGAAAATATTCATAGTCTTGTATGAGAATTGAGTCCGATAATGTATATGTCATGGACAGAGAAGCTATTAATCATTGTAATTCTTTGTAAGAATTCATGAAGAAATATCATAACTTTACTGAAATGATATTAAATCAAACAAATGTTAAATCAATTTAAATATTGCATCAAAGGCCAAAGATCAAAATGTCAATCAATTTTTTTGTTCATTTCGTAATCCAATACAATTTGTTAATGAATGCGCAAACTTTACTATTTATAGAGTTTTACAATTATGTTTATTAATTAACAAAGATTTTATTCACTGTTTTTTTTATTTTGATTTGATGTAGAATAATAATATTTAGTTCAATAATTAATAATATTTATTTAAAAATTTTATATAATAATAATAATAATAATTTTTACTGTTTTAATTAATTTGTAATGATTTGAAAATCGGTTTCTACAAAAAAATAATATAAAAATCTGTACAAAATACAAAAAATACAAAATGTGCCATTTTCATATTTAATAAAACAACACAACAAATTTCAAAAAAATTAAACATGATCAACAATTATTTTCATACATCTTTCAATTTAACTAATACAAATCAATATTAGGTTGTATTTATTGTTATCTTCACAAAAGCTTTACTATAAATAATGAAATAAACGAGGCAATTATTTTATAAAAGAAGCGCCATTCAAAAACAGTTTTACTATATATTTGGATAGATTCGATGGTGCAATCACGTAAAAACCAAACAAGAACTATATTTATCTCAATGTATATTTTCAAACTTCTCATCGATTAATTTTTTAATTTTTAAAATTATTTAATTTCACTTAAATATACCATTTTTAAAATACTAAAATAATTTAAATTTAAAAATTTAAAATATTAAATTAATACACACTAAAGCAACACAAACTCAAACGACATCCCAAATTTTCCAACTAAAACATTCGAAATCATAACATTTTGAGCAATAATTTTTGTATCCAGTGATATAATCAAACTCACTTCATACATAACACGTTCCCAATAATTAATAAAAAATGTTATAATATTTTGTAACCAGACAAACCTATTTGACTCATATTGTTTACACCATTGGCCAATCCTTTCGGTTGAGAATGTTCAAGAACTCGAGTACAGAGATAACGGGAAGTCTCTCCAATTTATGTGACATTACACCAATTACATGTAAATTGAGAAATGACATCTGAACACAATTCAAATGAATTATAGACTTATTAATAAACATAATGCGCATTGATAAAACTGGTCTCATGGGTACGCCATCTTTATAGATGTTTACAATACTACATTGGTTATTTCCGAAAGCTAAGATTTCAGATCTCCGTATTCCGGAGAAACAATTAAAAAAGAAGTTTTAAAAAACATCGATTAATAATCTTTATTATATACAAAAATCATATTGACGAATTGTTTATATAATACTTGAAGGCTCGTGCGGTATATAGTAAATAAAAATATCCCAACATAAACATGTATAATTATGTTTAGGTAAAAAACGATTTGTATAATAATTAATTAATAACTAATTTTATAAGGTTATAATATCAATAAAACTTTAAAAAAGTTTAATAAATTAAAACCAGTTGATTAAAACAAAGTGGATTCTCTCGTTGATAGAATTGAATTAGTAAAACTTCAACTATAGAATTTCCAACCGTGTTTTTTCTAAAATTATTTTAAGTTTGGCATTTATGAAATGGAGTGGGAAAATTATTTGATGCGTCGGATTTGACAAACCGCCAAAGATGCCCAAATCTCCCTAATACGAATCCAATAAATTTATATACAAAATTGATAAGACGATAATTTAATCAATAATTTTATTTTTTTAGATCATTTGATCAATTTTTCTTCGGTGCTGGCGAAAGAATTTGATCGAATGTCTACTAAAATATTATTTTTGAAATAGACAATTATAGAAAATATAAAATTGTTATCAAGAAGATAAATATTATATAAATTTTAAATTAAAAAATCATAATACAATATTTGAAAGTTTTTAAAATTATTTATCGAAAATAATTAAAATTGAAAAATATTATTAATTATTTAAATTTAATTTTAAAAATAATTTAAAATTAAATAAATTTTATTTAATTTTTTTATTAAATCTATAATAAATCTATAATTTCTATAAACACTGTTGAAATATATCGTAAATATATCGGGTTTGAATATACTTTTTATAAATAACATATTAGTTATATTAAAATTTTAAGAATTGGTTCAAATATACAAACTATATTAGATATGACTCCGAATAGATTAAAAAATAATATTTGATAATAAAAAGTTCTCTTTGAAAAAGTTTGCAGTGAAGGCTGATAATTAATATATATATCTTTGCAATATGCTGCTGCTATAAAACAATGACTGCTGCTTTATCGAAACCAAAAAAAGAAAAGATCATTTCAATTAAGAAAATATAAGAAGCCAGATATAACATAATTATCATTTTATTATTACTATTATTATTATTATTATTAAAATTCAAATTTAAATTCAAATTAAGTTCCTATTTAAAATTGATGTGAAACAAAGATTTAAAAAAAACAACACCATTATACCAAATACTTAATACAGAAAACCAATATTCAATTATTTAAATACACGCAAAATCCGTGACGACTGTGCACTTTGAGAATTAATGATATGAATTCAAGATCTTATCAACAATGCCTCACAAGTTACTCGTTCCCAATAGTTACTCGAATTTTTCGAAATAATCTTTAAATGAGAAATATTTATTTTTTACTGGTACATATTCTAGTACAATTCTTTATTTTCATTGTTAATGCGATTTCTAATATTAAAAATACTGATATACAGTCGAAATGTTTAGTGCGATGTTGTTCAATGTTATTAGCCTGCGTTTTTCAACTATTAAAACTTTCCAATATTTCTTTGGTTTATTATTATTATTATTATTATTATTATTATTATTATTATTATTATTATTATTATTATTATTATTATTATTATTATTATTATTATTATTATTATTATTATTATTATTATTATTATTATTATTATTATTATTATTATTATTATTATTATTATTATTATTATTATTTAACTTCAATGATGAAGTTTTTTAAATTAAAATCAAAGTATGCTATATAAATTTAAAAACTCTAACTAAAATTTATCAGTAACCGAAGCGAGGCAGCCCCTATCGTGAGTGCTGAAATGCTGTATTTGTTTATCTTATCTATTTTTATATAATAAATTAATCATTTGCTTCACATAATGATCAGTAGACCAAATAAATTAATCAAAACTTATTTATTTAGTTTATCTCGTAGACAATGACGTTCGTTTTAATGTATAGAATTTCTTTTTTAAAATTTTTCTTGTTAAAATAAAAATTGTATTTAATATTGCAATGAAATTATTTTGAAGTCTTTGACTGCCTTGCGTTTGTCTAGAAAAATAAAAATTTCCATTGTTCATATAATTAGATGTCTGTAGAATAAAGTAAATATTTTATATCCCTGTTGATTGAGTCTGATGTTGAAATATTCAGCTTGGTCAGTACTTGTACTGTACAAAAGCATTAAATATGACTTATTATATGTTTAAATGCTATTTTTACATACTTTCAACATTATGCATTTAAAAATAACTCATTGACCCCTTTGTGCCAACTTTTTCTCATCATGATAAAACCTTATAAGTAAATCTTTATGTTAATGGACCTTAAAATTGTTTGTGCATCAAAATGCTGTTAAAACCCTACCAAATGTGTAAAACATTTAGTAATACTTTCACTATGTGTATTAATACACGGTTTTACATGAAGGGATTTACATTTTTAAAAAGTTTAAATTTATTAAATCTTTTCCTCAAAATCTGATTCATAGTCAAATTTTGAAGAAAATATTATGTCACTAATTAAGAAATCAGAGGTGAAAAACAAAAAAAGTCCTTATAATATTATTAAATCTTTGTTTAAATACAGATTTTTAAGAATTTCTGAAATTTTTTAATTAATAAATTATTTTGAGAAATTTTTTATTTGATTGTGATAGTTTTCTTTCTGTTCAACCTTTTATATCGATTTCAAAATACCTCAAAATATATACCTTTATATTTAATAATTAAATTAAAAATTACGTTTTTTGATGCTTTATTCAACATATTCCATAGTTTCTGGTAATCTACAATAAATTTCCAAACTTTGGAAAAAGTAAAATATTGAAATTTTAATTATAATTAATTATAATTTATATTGTTATTCTACTCAGGGAAATTTAAAATGTGATAAAATGCTTGAAATATCCTTAAATATCATAATTTTATAATTAATTATCCAAATAATGAATAGTTGCAATCCATAATAATTGTCTAATGTATCCGTTCTATTATGTATAGTGTATGTATTATATTTTTTTCACCAAATAGATTTTTCTGCTCATTTATAATAAATTAACTTCATTTACGTCGGTGTCCATACTTTTGTCGTTATTTCAAGTAGGTGTGTATTTGTTTTCTCAATATATTAATTCATTATTTATCAAAAAGGCCTTATTTTGTGGCTAATCTGCTAGTAATTTGCAAATTAGTTCATTTACAAATACGAAATAAAATTTTTTGAGAATTGAATAATATATTAATTTTATTAAGTAAATAATTAAATAAACATAGCAATGATTTAATTATAAAAAATTGACACTCAAACAAAAGTTTTATTTAGTAAGTTGAAATATATTTTAAGAATTTAAATAACACCTGAGTCAATGACTGAGTAATATATTATAAAAATATTTAAAAATAGAATTGTTTAATCAAATAAGTTTTAATATTTGCATTGCCTGGGGAGAGGTACTTTATCAAGAAGTGACAAAAGAGCTGAGATAATATTGTCACATTTATGACAGTTTGAAATAGAGAAATTTTCAACTGTTGCTTGACCATGTGGAACAACGTCATCCTAAGAGAGTTATAATTTTTTATGCCATATGTTTTGCCTAATTTTGTTATTTTTTAATTTAAATTATTTTCTATACCCAATATTGATTATTAAAAATAAAATACATTCTTTTTAAACACTAGTAGCGAAATTTTTAACATAGGGTCTTAAGTGGTTTAAAAATCTTGTCAACTTTGACAAACAGTATAGTCTTATTCATTGTGCTAACCATGCTTAGCACAAGGCTGCTAAAAAATGGTGGTGTCGGTGAATATAATAAATAAATTATTTTTGTTTAAATGTAAAAAAATTAAAACTCAATTTTTTTTCATTTTAATTTAGTAAATACATTTTTTTATTTTAAATTTGGAATGTCATTTTTTTTTGTCAATTAAAAATCTGACACTGATAAAGGTTTATTCAAAATAACATTTATTTAATTATGTATATAAGAAATTTAAAATGCTAAATTTATCCACAATTAAAAAATACCTAAAAGGTTTCAATTGAATAAAGAAATTGTATTAAGAAATTAACAAATGTTTGGAAACAAACTCAGAGTTTAGTATTTTAAAAATTAAAAATATACTATTGAAAAATTTAATAAAAAATTGTTGAAAAATTATAAAATGCTGAAATCTAGAAAAAGGATGATAACGAAAATATTTTAGATTTTTTGTGATTAAATTTCATTGCCCTATAATTAAAATTCGTCAACAAATTTATTGAGGTTTATTAATTAAACCAATAAATCATAATTATAACATCATTATTGTTTCCGTATAAAGCATTTGATAAAAATTGTAATGACAGTTAGATGATGAGAATAATTTCCTCAAAATATATTTGGTTCATTTGGTGTTCTACTTTTTTATTTCAATAATTATCTGTCACTCATTAATTAAGAATTCTAAAAATTAAAAAAATTACATTTAGTAAAAGTCGTTACTTGCTGAAATCTAGAAATTTTTGATAAAATATTTTAAATTTTGAGTGTTATTTCTGTTGAAAATTGTTAATATTTAAATTGAGTTTGTTAAATAATAATGAATAATAATGAATTAAATAAAAATTAAATATTTGCATATCCATTTAAAATTTAGAAATTAATTAGCAAATTATAATTTTGATCAAAATAAGTTTCAATTTTACAAATTAGAGTTTTATGAAGTTTAATACAAAATAGAAATTTATAAAATGAATTTATTTTCTAATACATAAAATTTTCAGAGTTTTCATTTAATAAAATATTACTATGTAAAATTATTCAAATTTATTAAATATTTCAATAATTATCTGTTGCGAATTGCGTGTTTTGAAGTGTTTATGGATATATTTCATGTAAATATATTTCGTTATACAAAAATTATGTTAGAAATGAAAAACTTTTGTTTAAATTTATCCTTTTCTAATTATCAAAAATAGTTTGTTTATTAGTTTTACACATTGAAACCTTGATCATTTGAGAACATATATTTGTTTAATTACTCTTTAAGAAACTGTAGAAATAATGGTGCACGAGAAATGTTGGTTTATAAAATAATTTTATTCTGTTCATGCAAATGTTACAATTATACTCATTGAAAGATAAAACAATAACATTTTTTTCGGAATACGTCAACTTTATCTATATACTAATAAAATAAGGTACGGCTATGTAGCTATGTCACGCTTCATTATTTAAATATTACTTAATGCATGTTGGTACTTAAAAATGTCAGTAGTATATTTTTATTCTTATTTAAAGATTAATTCCCTTGAATTTAAAGACCGCTCTTAACGGACTTAAAGCCTACTAGTACCTACTATTAGTACTTTCCTTTTCAGCATCCAATATTCATATATTAGTTATGTTGTCCATTGTTTTCTCATTAGTTTTGCCCGCGCTATTCTCTTGTAAAGTCAATTTAATCTGCGGTTTATAATAAAAAAACTCATGAAGTGAACATCAAGTAGAATACTCGAATTCGCATCCATTGGGATAATAAAAATATTTTACTTTCATAGTTATGACTCAAATATTTTCAACATAAAATCTTAACATGATTAACTCTCTGTCCTGATTATTAAAGTCTTCACTTCAATAAAACATTCAACAGATCTGTTAATTTTTGACACTTCCGAAAAGCTTAAGAATATACAGAAACATTGAAAACTACTAACAAAGGTATAACAATGAACCGATTTATTTGCCAGATAAAAAGTAGTAAATTTTATTAATAAAACATGTGTAAACTTCTTATTGTTTCTTACAAAGATAATGTAAAAAACAAATCTTTGGAATTATTCTCTTTGCCATGTATAATGAGTTAATTAGGCCTATTTTGTGTTCAAAAAATAAACTCGTTTATAAATCCAATTTTCACTCTCGGATTTAGGCCGTCAAAGAATGCAGAAAAAACCCATATGTACGTTTTGGATACTAACTGATGTACCAGAAAATACCAAACAAGCTATAACAACGATTATGCCAAATTACTTGCCTAAATTTTTCGCACTGATAAACTTAGTCAAAATAGTTAAAGTCCCGATAAAATACTGAAAATTCCTTATTAAAAATTTTCCTACACATTTACATCAATTAAAACAAATATTTGTATCGATAGCACAAACAACTAAATTTTAATCAGAATATCATTTTTAATTATTAATGAACGATATTATGCATATATAAATGCAGAAAAAGACGGTAAATTTGTTTTATTAAAATCGAAACATGAATCTTGATTATGCTTCGGAATAATTTTCTCTGAATTTACTTTTATAAATAATAAAATGAATTTTGCATCATATTTTATGTCAAATTACATTTGTTTTTGAACGCAGCTGATGGAAATTTCTCTCATACAAATGTGCTTTTTTATAATTGAAAAATAACTTTCCATTTTCCTTTAAAATAATTTTTTATCCGAGTGACAAATAATTTGTTGGGAAAATAGGTTCACAGTCAAATGCTTTGGTTGTTGAAGAAAATGTAAAACTATTTATTTGGATCGAAATCACTTGAAAAATGCTGTGCCGAAAATTCGTGAATACCTTAAATAAATCTGATTCAAAGTCAAATTTTGTAGAAAATATTATTTAAGAAAATAATAATATATTTTCATTTTTAATTAAAAAATTAAATTTAAATTCACTATAATTAAATTGCAATCACAATTTAGTTATAATTATACCAAAAATCGATTAAATTAAAACAAATTATAAATAAATAATATTTTATCAAAGTTTCTCTTTTATCATATTTTATCTTAGTTTACATTTTCGATAAAGGAAATTTTATTGCTAATATCTTCATTTAAAATAAAAGAACAATTATAACTGTTTTTTGATTAAAAATACAAATTTTGAAATGACGATTAGTATATTTGTTTTTTTCTTGTCTTTTTTTTTGTTTTTAATTGTTTTGTCTTTTACACAGTGTATAAAAACTTAACAACGTTAATTGTAAGCATTGGGTTAATTCAATATTTTAAAATGTTTTTTTGCTATTCAAATATATTATTTCAATCTAAAAATATACAATAGGTCTATGTAACAACTAACCATTAACAATCATTGTTTGTTTCACTATCATCAAAAATCTAATCCTATTCTTTTCGGGTTTTACTT
This sequence comes from Schmidtea mediterranea, assembly GCA_022537955.1. Classification (NCBI taxonomy): domain Eukaryota; kingdom Metazoa; phylum Platyhelminthes; order Tricladida; family Dugesiidae; genus Schmidtea; species Schmidtea mediterranea. Next base: position 157,694,373 of record CM039680.1, on the reverse strand, counting down.
CTGTTCGCATATTTTGTTTTTTGTTTTTCCTTAACATGACTTTAACTTTTCTCCATTCTGAAACTAATTTCTCGTTTACATCAAACTTGTTAGCTGCTTCTCTTTTACCGGATGATAAAGCCTGATTTAAAGCCTACTTTACATCCACTTTCGTATTTCCTTCTTGACATCTATTTACTAGTTAATAAATACATATGTTAAATTTGATACATATTGAAAATCATCAGTTTTTCTGATTAAAGACATCGTAAAGAAGGAATTACCGTATTTTGAAAGATTCCCAAAGTAAGCAATATCCTTCTTATGGGGATGCTGGAACAATAAATGGGGAAGGGTGATCGTAAAAATAAGAAGATTAAGAAAAATCATCCTGACACTTCCATTTGTTTTGTAACATATTATAACATTATGAATATTTCTGGAGTCTTGATTAATTGTTTTTTCTGAGAATGGGGCACTAAGTCAAATGTGTTTGCAAGCCTTTGCTATAGACAGTGACATACCTAAGTAACTTAGTAGCTAATAAACACTTTAGTTCCAAAACTTGTAACTCTACGAAATTATTTGATATTTTCACCAAACCAAAAGTGGCTGTACTGTTTTTTATTTTTAATTAAAAAATATTTAAAATGTCCTCTTTAATTTTTAATTTCTTTTTTTATATATTTCAGATAATAAAATAATTATTCCAAGTAGAAAAATGACGTGCCGAAAATCCATGCTAAATAAATCTAAAATAAAAATAATCTTTTATTGGTTAATAATAAATGTTTTACTGAAATCCTAATGTTGTTTCACTAAAGTAATAATTTTAATTGATGTGTGAAAAAAATTTCTAGTTAATAAATAATTCGAGTCTTAGAAAAAAGTATTTACATATTGCTTATTTGTTGATAACGAATCTTTAATTAATAAATAAAAGAAATAAATAATATATTTTATATTTGAAATAATTAGTCTGGTTATTTGACAGGTGTCAATTATGTGGAGGATTAATTTGATAAATGTCCTTGAAAGAGTGATATTGGGTTTACATTTTGAAATGGGATATTTAGTTTGAATAAGCAAATTAATATCAATCGCTGGATTTATTTTAAATTCATTTTATTTGTCAAAAATAAAAAAAAATTATTTATGTATCTGCGAAAGATTATCATATTAACTATTTTGTTAGAAATATAAATTATTAAATAAATAAATTGTCTGAGAAATTTTATTATTCTTGTTCAACGAAACCTTAAATAGTATAATCATAATAATATGGATAAAAAAATTGAAAACTTTCTTTTTAAAATTATAAAATAAAAAATATGTTTAAATTTTAAATTAATCAAAACATTTTGAAAATATTTTTCGGTAAATATATTTTGTTTTATGGTTTAAATAAATATAAACTTTTATAAAATATTTTGATTAAATAAATATTTTCAATTGAAATAATAGTCATTTGTAGTTTTACTGAAGCATGTAATAAATGGATAATCAATGATGTTCAAGTGTGTATTTCTGAACTTTCAAGTGATGGTTTTATTAATAAATTAATAATTAAATTTACATAAACTTTATTTTTAGATGTATAATTGAATTTATGAATTTTATATTAAATAAAAACCTTAAAACATTTAAATAGTATAATCTTATCAACGGTGTCAAAACAATTTTACTATAGTATTTACAGATACTATTTGAAAATATTCGTTAGTTTTAAGAAATTTCTAATAAAATAAAAGATTTTATCAATTTTAAATTGTAATCTAATTTAACAAAATTTATCTTTAACCATTTATTACTTTCATTTAGCTGCATTGTTGTTTTACATTTATAATTTGGCAATATTTGAGTTTTTATGTGTTTTTTCATGAGTTTAAAAATAAATAAGTAACCAATAACCAACTCAATTTCATGTAAAGTATGTCATTATTATAAAATATGGTCTAATTTAATTTAAGTTTTTTAAATTAAATTAAATTACTCTTATTAAATTATATTATTTTTTTCATCTTATTATTTTATTACGTATTTATAAAATGGGTATTTTATTTAAATATTTTTATTTAATATATTTATTTAATTTTTGATTTAATTATTTTTAAATTAATTATTTTTTGTTTTTTTATTTATTCTATTGCATATTTAATATTTCGTGATATTAGTATTATGTTTATTATTTCTTTTTTATTTGATTTTAATAAACTGTAAAAAGATTGTAAGTCTTTACAAGAACATTTCAGTTTGTTCAAATTTGAAGTATTAATTACTGAATTTCATTGAAAATAAAACTGAGTTGCATTTAGATCAAATTAATATTTTATTTGTACTATAAATGAAAATGGATAAAGTTTACTAAAACTAATTATCTAACTTTCTTTTTAAAGGTTATGATGCGACTGTTTGCAATAAATAAAAGGTTATCAGACAAAATAATTAGCCAAGTAATTTACAATATTTACTTAAATATACACATTAAATTTGCATTGTTTAATTGTTAATATGATCTGTTCTTTTTTTCCTGCACTAATCAATGGAGGAAGAGCAAGATTGCTTTATTGACAGTGTTTGGTTACTTACCTTTAACCAGAATACAAAGATTTACTGAGTTGGGATATGAACTTTTACATCAACTTCCATACTCACAAGACTGATCACTGTGAATTTTTATTTTTCAAATATCTTGATGTCTTCCTTCTAAATATGTCATAGATGGACCACTTAAGAAGTTTCTATCTTCTGAAGTTAGTAAAACACCATTAATGTTAATTCATATTTTGATTAAATAAAATACCATATTTTCTGATCATAGAAGGCACTTTTTTCTATTAGATATTTTTAATTTTAGAATTGAGGTGATAATAAAATTATGTTTTTGTGTCAAACATTTCATATTCATATATATTAATTTATAAATATTTATTTAATATCAAATCTATATTTCTATTTTCATGTCAAAAGTAAACATTTCATGATAAAATAAATTAATAATTCTGATCAAATATGAAAATTTTTAATAACATCTAATAATATTAATAAAAAACACTATATATATTTTTTAAATATAAAATTGCATTTATTGGTAAAATGAATTTATTTTAATGAAATATAACTTTTTAATAACATCTAATAATATTATACATATGTGTGTGTGTGTGAAATTTAATAACGAAATATATATGTTAATTTATTATTATTTGTTTTAAATATCTGTTTCTGTTCTGTAGCAAACTATGACTGCAGTAAACGGAACTAATGATAATGTCCCTACAACCGAACTGTTAGTCGTATTCCTTCAAGGACCGATTTGTATTGTGGGATTCGGTCTCAATATCATTAATTTTTCGGTTTTTGTCAAAAGGAAATATTTCGCGGCTCCTTATGTGCTCTTATCAGCCTTGTCATTAGCAGATGCTGTGACTCTTCTACTCTATTTTACTGAAACAATGGCAAAGTGAGTCAAACAATTAAATGTTGGCAATATTTATGTTTATTCATAATGACAAATAATAACAATAAAATTGTTGAAAACGCATAAACAGATTTAAATTATAAAATTTTTAATTAATTTTTAATTAATTTTTAATTGATTTATATATATATATATATATATATATATATATATATATATATATAGGAAAAAGTTTGATTTTTTAATGCATAGTGATTGAATGATTTTATTAAAGGAACAATGAAGATTTTTCTTTATATTCGTTTTGTTAAATGAATATTCTTCTTTTCTCACTTGTTCCTTCCTTTTTTATTTTGCCTATCTGATTTCTTAAAATTAGGTATCAACTTACGATATAATTATAATACTAAATCGGAAGAGGAAACTCTATTATGACATTAGTTTATTAAGGTTTTCTCAAAATTTTAATTATATAATTATATTAATATAATTATATAATTATACAATCAAATTTATTTTAATTCTAACTATAAATATTTTAATATGTTAACATTGATTAATAAAATTTTATATAATAACAATTAAACGTGTGATTATTTTCGACCACACTCCGACGACTTTTGTTTTAATATTTGATTAAATAAGTTTATTTCTTTATAACAAAAATGACATTTATCTGTTACCAATATTTTAAAAATTATATAAGAAACAATAAAAAGAACTTCATATAAAAATTTATTAAAAAACATTTGATTTTTACAAACTCTTGAAAACAAATTAGTAATTGAATTTTGACTGATAAATATTTTCAAGTTTAAATCAAAAATATTTATCGGAATAAATTAAACAATAAATCAACCGAAAAAGATTGTCAGAAGTTATTTTTCTTTTTTTTACTGGGAAAATATTTTTTATAAAGTTGAATATTTTATCCGACGATGTTACTAATAATTAAAATCAAATTTATCTTGGTAATTTTATTTTTGATTTTTTTAGGCCTGCCTATATAGAGGAAAATATATCGGAAAATATAATGTTATATAGAAGATGAAAATAATGAAATAATACTGAAATTTATGCATTTTAGGATCTGTCAATCCACAGTGTGGATTCATTCAAACAACATTTAGAATACAACAAACCAAAGACAGAGGATGAAACTTTTCCCACGATGACTTTTTACAAATTAAAAAAGTATTTTTGATCATGGTCTTCACCATTGGGCTATACTAATACGATTCAAGGCGCAAAATATCGCATAATAATGTTTCTTCTAAATGTTTTCAAGGTTTAATGTTAAAGGAGACTATTGTTAAACGTTCAAAATTTGCAAATAATTTGCAAATCCGAGTGAGTTGAAATTAATATAAGGGAAAAGTCACAACAGATGTTTGATTTTTCAAGGGATCAAAAATTGACTTGATGAAACACAATGCACTTCTTGTTGGTGATTGGGGAACGTTTTTCAATGCTCCTTTCGATTCCTCTAGTTGTGACAGTATTTAGTTAAACCTATTGTCTGGCTGTTAGGGAACAGTTCATAGTGCATAATTCGTAGTGGAATTTGATAACTTTAACGTCTTTCATAACTATCGTTTTATAGAATAAGAATTCCTTTTGATTAATGGTTTCAATTGGTTTTCATTGCAGATTGATTCATTTACTGGTATACGTTTGATGGATGATATATACATCATTTCATTTAATACAGATCAAACTATTCTGTATTACAATTTTCATATTTTTTGAGTTAAAATTTTATTTGGTTCGGTAGAACTGTTTGCTCTGACTCCACGTGCTCTTTAAATGATACTGGAATAACTCAACACAGGAAAACTTTTATTCAATACAATTTTCACAACAATTTCACAACGATTCAAATATTACTTTTACAATAATGGCAGGAATCACTTTTCAATCCGCCTTTTCAATTAACTACTAAAATATCCTTGACAAATCTGACTAGTTCTTTTTCAATCTCACGAATCTTTTTAACTTTTCTGTTACTCGCAACTTTCGAAATTATTTGTGTCTCCGTTGTTGATTTGAGACTCCCTTATATAGGGAATCTCCTCTAAAATAAATAATCCGATTGGATTTCCGGGGAACTAGTTAAACAATTTACTTTCATCTTTTGGCCGCTTCGATCGTTCCCCGGGAGAAGACTACGAAATAAATCACATTATGGAATAATTAGTTCCCTTCCTAATTAAATTTATTCAAATCGGAGAATTTCTCCCTAATTTAATTTATTTGTTTTCATCATTTTAATTAATTTGTATTTTCTTAATAACTTTTTCTAGGGGTCCCAAATTAATTTTATATTATTATTTTCGTACTCGTCTCGTCAATTGGCATCGGCACATACCCATTTCTCCAGAAAATATTGATTTTAATTTTTTGATTATTTTTAATTAATTATTTTATTCTCCTAAATTTTTGTTTATTATAATAATTTTTTAAAAATCACCTAACCCCAACACATTTATGAAGTCTTCTTTGACGCTAGTATTGATAAACAAAGAGCCCTCACTCCCTCAAAAACATAGCAAAATAGGCTGATTTTATAAATAAATTATTATTATCCATTACTAATCAACTCAATTTTGTTAAATGTTGCATAGCTATAATACATATGTAAAAATTGACTATAAAGTAGAAAAACCAAATATAAATAATATAACAAATGGTATTCCAATCAATTAAATATTTTTGCTATTCGTTAAATAATATATAAATAAATTAATATATATTTATATATTTATATTCATATGAAAAATATTGCATTAAAACTTTAAAAATACTTTTCACTTTTACCATTTTTTTTGTTTAAATCGTGTTTCATAATGACTTTGTGTATTTTCCTTACTTATAACTAAATTAAAAATAATTTCAACGCTTTCTTTTTTAAATTCTAACATATTTTATTTATTTGCATTTCATATTATTTGTAAATGTGATTATAATAATTAATTTTTTTTTCAGATGTCAGCATTTGGCATTTTGCAAACAGCCATATCTCCAGCTGAGTGCATATGTGTTCGCTTTATACGTAAAGAATCCTTTATCAAATATTACCGAAACGATATCAAGCATAATAACTGTAGCTTTGGCCACCGAGAGATATCTAGCCATGAGGCATTACAATTTCCGGAAAATATATTTCACTGTTAAAAATACTCGGTTATTTGTGCTGTTAATTTCCGTTTTTTCAACATTATTCAATACTCCATTCTTTTTTACAACGACAATAAAAATCAGCTGGGAAAATGAAACTTCAACAAAACAGAAAGTTCCAGTTGTTTATTCAAACTATACATCATTAATAGATTCGTATTTTTATTCCACACATTCATGGACCCGGGCGATTGCTATTCAAATGTTGCCTCTATTGTATTTGTGTATTTGCAACAGTTTACTACTAGCTCTAATCTGTCATCATAACAAACGATTAGACAGCATTCGGACTTCATATTCAATCAGCACAGACTGCCGGTCGACTTCACACATGGTTTGTGAATCGCCAATGTCTAACCAAACGAATCAGTCGAGTATTCGAGAGAGAAAACAAATAGCTCAAACGAAACTCACGATTCTCCTCAGTATCATCATTTTCCTCTATCTTATCGGTCAGATTCCAAGCGCGTTGGCTTACATTAAAATATACCGCAAATTTCATTCATGCGACAATTTTGAAGTCATCCATGAATGTCCGAGTTATGACATGTATCGAACTGTGACATCAATCATGATGTTGGCCAGTTATGCTTTGAATTTTTTCGTTTATTTTTTCCTCAATTCACATTTCCGTAAAAGTCTCTGTGATTGTTTTGATCGAATATTGCCAACGATTTTCCCGACAAATTTACGGACGGAAAAAACCACATATTGTAACAATGCACAAACGACAAAAGATCGAAACAATTCATTCGTTGTAACTTCAACACATTCGAATAATATAATCAACCTGACATTGCCCAATTACAATGCTCGATTGAGTAGCCTTCCGCGGCACAATAAACCAATCATTTTGACTCCGATTACCGAACATTCAAAAGAAGAATTAAGCTCAAATTATTTGGAAACCTTTGAAATCGAGTCGACTAATGTTAGGAGTAACATATTTTTCGATATGGCTGATGTTGGGAAAATCTCTATTTGTAAAGCGTATCCGGTTATTGTACCTCTTGCGTTGTCTGAATCGGTTAGCTTTGAAAGCATTTACAATGTGTAAATACAATTTTAGATTTTTATGCTCTACTTACAAATCATAAGTAAAAACTGTTTATTTATATATTAAATTAAAATACAACACGAAATACATTTTGTAAATATTTGTCAGAAATGATTCTAATTTTATTACAATAATATTTTTTTTCATTAAAATATTTAACCAAAGTATTTCTCCAAAACATAGGAGGGTAACCCTATTTGGATGATATCTAAAGAGTAGTCGCTACAATATGTAGGAACTCAAAAATTAATTAAATTTGTTATTTAACACGTTGACGGACAATTGCGGCTATAGCCGTCAAAGCGAAGTTCACAATGTGGCATGACTGCTATAGCCGTCCAAAACGAAACGGTCGTTTTTAGACACTACGGCTATAGCAGCACAAATGTGCACTTACTGGCGTATACGTAGAAGCATAGTGTCGTGTTTTGAAAACATCTTTTTAGGTTGAAGTTCATATTTCACCTGTTATACGAGTTGCAGATTCAGTATGCACGTGGTTGTGAAAAATCACAAAAACATATAGTGTCAATTTTCGAACTTCGCTTGTTCCTACTGTCCGTCAACGTGTTAAAGAATGATTATTTTTGAGAAAGTTTACTAAAAATTGGAAACAGATGTTTGAGTTACAAATGTTTCGTATGAAATATTGAAAAATTCTTTAAATAATGCGGAAAGTGACTTACATAGTAATTTTTAAAATTACATTTATAAAAATGATTCGCTATCGTTAAAAAAAAAGATTTCAAAGTTTATCTAAATCAGCCCCAGCCAGGAAAATGTCGAAAATCCAAAATTTGGTAAAAGAATATAAAAGTTTTATATATTTAACATAACATATAATAAAAGTGCATAAAAATAAAACAGTATAATAAAATAAATAAATCCAATATCAAATTATCATTATTACTTGTAAACATAGCATCAAATATAATTACATCAAAATAAAATAGTATAATAAAATCAAAAAATATCATACATTATTGTCATTATCCTTGTACAAAATAAAATAAATATAATATAATCGAATAGTCATTATCAATCTCATCATCAATAATTGTCACCTTCATTTTTTGATTTTGATTGTTATTTACTTATATGTTTATTCTATATTTATTAATTTTTTCTTTGTATAAAATTTTAATTTTATCGTTTTCATTATTTTCCCATCTTCCAACATTGGGTTTAGTAATCTTCATTTTGAAATTTCAATTTAGTGTACAATTCGTGAATATTTATATAGTTTTAAAAGACTACAGATATTTTTACTCAAACAATTGATAAACAGAATTTTATTCTCTACAAGATTTCAGAAATGATACATGTCATTTTACAAAATTTCAACTCAAAACAAGTGTATAAAAATTCAACGCAACATTTTAAATTTCTGAAATAACCATGTAGTAGTGACATATGAGGACCATGCCCGTGGATATTTGGCTTGAAAAATACCCTGTGGATATTTGGCTTGAAAAAATCCCGAGACCCCCCCTAATTTTTTTTGAATTATTTGTTTTAATGAATGAAATTTTTTTTAAAATTCTTTGTTTTAATGAATGAAATTTTTTTTTTAAAAATAAATTTTTGTTCAAATGTTTAAATTTAAAATTTTTAAAACTTTTTTAATTCATGATAAAAAAGATAAAGTATTTTTTATCGATTTAAAAGCTTAAAAATAAAAATTGGCTTAAATCGCCTATTATTGGTCGTACTGAGTAGTATCTTTTAATAAAATTGGCTCAAAATTGATTAAAGAACATAAAAATATTTATTGTTTGTTTTAATCGAGTCAATTATTTATTTTTAAATTATATTTTTAAATTAAAGTGTTTGTTTTAATGAAGTGAATTAAATAATTATTTTTTATTTTCATTTAATTATTTATTTTATATTATTATTATTATTATTTTATATTAATATTATTAACATTTTATTATTATTAACATTTTATTTTTATTTTTGATTGTAAGTCTAAGAATAAAAAATCATCGATAAATTTTGAATTGTAAAAAATAACTTTTAATCCCTACAAATATTTTTATTGACAATAAAGATTAAAAAAGATTAATTTTTATTTCAAATCAAAAATATCAGAGTAGTATGTTTTACGCATTTCGGCCAACAATATATGGATTGTTTGGTCACGTTTGAAATCATGGCAACATGGACATCCATTTGAACATGTTACTCCCATACTATCTTTACAAACGATGCAATTTGCAACACATCGGTCACCAGATCCCTGAACGTTGTCATAGTGAATCTCGAGAAGTTCTTCAATGTTAATACCTGTGAAATGGTAAATTGCGAGAAACTCTGGTGCCCAATAATCCAACGTATTTTTAATTCTTGGATAAAGTTCCTGGATTTTCTTTAAAATTACTTCAAAGAGATAAACTAAATAATAAAATAAAATACATATTTAATTATACATGATTTACCTTTTGACATTTTATAATACTTAATAAATAAACAAATTCAAACAAAATATTTATTAATTTATTAACATAGTTATTTCTGATTTAATATTTTCCACATAATCATTATAATCCAAGGATTTTATTCCGAGTATTACTACTTTCCCACTTGAAAATATATTGACACATGATGGATTATATTTTTGAAGACGTAATGCTGGAAATATTTCCGGTTCAAATATACAATTCACCTTTCTTTGTAATTCATATAGATTTATAAATTTTCCAATATCTATTGTTACAGTGATTGATTGAATTTGTAAATCATGTATATTATATTTCAAATCCCCATTTTTTAGAGGTTGCTTACATCCCATTACCCGACATTTCCCCGATCTGAAAAATATTATCGGATACTTACCTGATCGATCTACGACTTGTTGTAGTTTCCCAAATGGGAATTTCATATCAGGTATTGAATATCTTCCTTTATAATTTATGTTACTCAACATTTTCAAATAATTTCAATTCAAGTAATTATAAAAATTAAAACAAATATAAACAATTAAATAAATAATTAATAATAAAATGGAATTACGAAATGATGCTGTATATCAAGTAGTTGGACCAAGTGGTTGTGGAAAGACTTTATTTGTATGCAATTTATTACAATCGAACTTGTTCAAATTAAAATTCAACAAAATATATTGGCATAGGGGAGCTGACGAAGAACATGGACTTACTCAAAATCAATTCTGTAAATTGAAAATGACAATAATTAAAGGATTTGATAAAAATTGGTCATCTAGATTACATCAAGGCGATGTTATTATTATCGATGATCTATACCAGGAAGCTAATAAAGAAAAGTATTTTAATAATTTATTTACAAAAATTGCTCGACATATTGGAGTTACTGTTATTTTCATTACTCAAAACTTGTTTCATCAAGGGGGCAGTCATAGAACTCGTAATTTAAATGTCCAATACTTGGTTATTTTCAAAAACCCTAGAGATGCAACCATTATAGATTTTCTTGCTAGACAAGCTTATCCCAATGATAGAAAATTTTTAATTGATTCGTTTTAAGATGCAACATAGGTTCCCCACGGATATTTGTTCTTTGACTTTACACAACAATGATCTGATGAATTACGTATTAGAACTGACATTTTCAATGAGAAAGGTGTTACGATTTATAAACAAAATTGAAATCTGAAAATAATTACTTGAAATGACGTTTAAAAAGTTATTGTTCAACGTGAAAAATCCACAAAGAAAAAAGTTACAAAGAAAAGGGTTACTAAACATAAAATAATAAAAACGAGTAAGAAGATTGTTAAAGATAAAAAGTGGATTAAAATATAAAAAAAACAACTAGATGAAAAATGTATTTAATATGAAAGTTGAACGTAGTCTACCATACTTTAATGCCTTGATGAAGGCTCCTAATAATAAAAGAATGAATATTTTACAGAATTTTCCTTCATTTGTTATAAATGATCTAGTTGAAGTTATTGTTAATGTAGTTCGTGGTAATGTAAACATTACTAAAGTTAAAAAACTTGTATTACAAAAACATAAAAGATCACTTTTATCTTTAGTAAACACTAAGAATCGTCGTCTTATGCGAAAAATAATATATAAACAAAATGGTGGATTTTTGGGGGCAATAATTCCAATAGTATTATCTGCAATAAGCGCAATTTCATCATTAACTTCTTAATGGGTACCAAGAATTCATTACCGGATAAACATAATTTTGATTTAAATATTTTGACAACTTGTTGTAATAATGAAGGAAACATTAACCAAAAATCGAAACACGGTGAAAAAGCTCGAAAAAGTATGGACAGACCCAAAACATCCCGCTGGTTTTGGTGGTGTAAGGAAACTGGCAAAGGAAGTTGTTAATTCAAAGAAAGAAACTCAGAATTGGTTATCTGGGCAAATGGCGTACAGTTTAAATAAACCAATGTTGAAGAAATTCAAAACCCGTAGTTATAAAACAATGGGAGTTGATGATTTATGGCAAATGGATTTGATGGAAATTATACCATTCTCTAAAATTAATAAGGGATACAAATATATTTTGACATGTGTTGATATATTTAGTCGATTCGCTCGTGCTATTCCAACAAAAACCAAATCGGCCAATGAAATGGCTGAAGCAACCAAGGAATTATTTATTGATGGCAAATCTCGTAATTTACAAACTGATTTGGGTATGCAATTAAATAAATAAATTAAATTAAATTTATTCTTTAGGTAAAGAATTTTATAATAGTAAAGTTAGAGAAATTATCAAAGGAATAAATCATTACTCTGTATTTTCTCAATTTAAAGCTGCCCACGTGGAAAGATTTAGTCGAACTCTAAGAGATCGCTTGAAAAAAATATTTCGTATATAAAGGAAATAAAACCTGGATAAATGTTTTACAGAAAGCAATTTATAGCTACAATTATTCGCCACATAGGGGTTTAAAGGGAATGCGACCAATTGATGTTTATTCAACGAATAATATGGATAATTGGATATCACAACAATCTGATTCTATCATTAAAAAGCCTAAATATAAAGTGGGTAATCATGTTAGAATAAGTAAAATCAGTGCTTCTCCATTCATCAAGAATTTCGACAACAATTGGAGTGATGAAGTATTTCAAATCTCAGAAATTGATACGAATCAGAATCCTGTAATGTACTTTATCAAAGATGATGAAAACAATCAAGTTAGTGGAAAATTCTACGAACAGGAACTCCAAGTTATAGAAGCCTCTACTGTATTCAGAATTCAAAAGATAATAAAAACCAAGAATGTTGGTAAATATAAACAATACTATGTTAAATGGCATGGATATGAAACTCCAACTTGGATATCTGAAAATCAATTAATTAAATAAATATTATGAAAGAAAACCAGTTTTATATGATTTTACCTAGTAATAGTTGTCCTCTTATTTTTCCTAATAATGAAGCTAGTAATTTTAATGTCGAATTTCAAAATCCTATTTACTTGGATGGTGAGTGGGAAGTTGCTTTGATTAATTTTACTTTTGTGTATAAAACATTTCCGTTTATATTAATTCTTACCTAAGTTATGAAACGATGAAGAGTGGTACTGAAATAAAATATTTGAAAATAAATAATCAAAATGAAACTTATGAATTAATAAATTCTAAACATACCCCTGATGTCGATGTTTTTATTGAAAAATATGAGAACTTGGTTATTGTCTGTCCACATGTTCCATTTAAAGTAACATTCCCTGACATTCAACATGCGTTTAGTTTTGGATTAAAATCTATATCCGTCATTAATGAAGATGATCATTGTCGATTAAAATTACCAAAGTTTACAGATGATGGTGTTATGGAACAATTCGGGATAATTATAAGTTATGAAGAAAAAACAATATTTGAAAAATATTTTGAAGATAATTTACTCATAAACACATTATCTGAATTACAAGGACATTTAATGTTATTTATTCCGTCTCCGTTTAAAGAACTAAAAATTTAAAACAATGAATTGGTTAAAAGAAAACTTGCAGATAACATTTCAAAAATATATTTTGACTACAATTTAATCAAAACCTTAGGATTAAATAAACAAACTTTTAGTGATAAAGACATCGTTGGTAATAAAGTTCCAAGATTATTACATCATCATCAACAAATCTTCATTTATTCGAATATTATTGAACCAATAACTGTTGGAGATGTTAGAGTTCCTCTATTAAAATCTATTTGGGTTAAAAACTTTGAACAAGGGGAAATTGTACAATTAGAAATGAAGAATCCAATGTATTTACCAATTTCAACTTCAACTATAAACAACATTGAAATTAATATTCGCGATGATAGTGGAAAATTAATTAAATTTAGTAAAGATACCAAAACACATTTATCAATACATTTTAGAAAAATAAATGAATAAAGAATTTTACATAAATCTACCGAGTAATAGTTGTCTTCTTACTCATCCAAATAATAAAGCTGATAAATTTAATGTTAAATTTCAAAATCCAATTTAGTTGGAAGGTGAATGGCAAGTTGCTCTGACCGATTTCACTTTTGTATACAATAATTTTCCATTTTATAACAACTCAAATATTAAATATAGTAAGAGTACATTACATACAAGTTATGAATATTTTTACTATAACGATGCAAAGAATGAATATACAATTAGTCACGACTCTATATTTTATCTAGTATACATTGATGGAAATACTTTAAATATTAATTGTAAATATTTTCCATTTAAAATTTCATTTGATAGTATTGCAGAAGCTCAAAAATTAGGATTTAATAAAAAAGAAATAAATTTTATTGAAAACTTGAATCAAATTAAAATTCCTTCAAATAATCGTAAAATAAAGTTTGATACAATTCGATTAACTATAAATTATTTTTACGATGTCGAGTATACAGATAAATTTGAAGAAAATTTAATCATTACTAATTTATCACAAATAAATGATCAATTAATGACTTTTTATCCGCATCCATTTAAATCTTGCGAAATTGAACAAGGAAGATTAGTCAAAATTGAATTGGAAGATGATGTCAGTAAAGTTAAATTTAGTAAATTCTTGGCTCAAAGTTTGGGATTAAGTGAAGAATCATATTCAGAAAAAGTAATTGTTGGATTACGTTTACCAGAAATTTTGCAAAGTAATCAACAAATGATGATCTATACAAATATCATTGAACCTATTCTTGTTGGCGATGTTTTGGTACCTCTATTGAAATGTGTATGGGTTGAAAAACATAAAAAGGATGATCTAGTTCAAATTATAGAGAAAAACCCAATGTATTTTTCTGTATCGTCAACATATATAAACAATATAGAAATCAATATTCGTGACGATAGTGGAAAATATATATTTGGTAAAGAAGATAAAACTTTTCTTACATTACATTTTCGTAAAATAAATGAGTAATCCTGACATTGTAAATTTTTATAGTAGGAATCAATCTGGTGGAGAATTACCATATTTTATAGGTAAACAATATGGAACCGGTTGGTTGAAAACAATAGGTAGATTTGCATTACCTATTCTTAGACGTATAGGCAATTTCGGTATGAAAACGGCAAATGACGTAATAAATAATAATTCTGATTTTTTACCTGCTTTAAAATCAAATGCAATATCTGAAATTAAAGAATCTTTACCTAGTGTTATGCAAACTTTACCTAGTGTTATTAATAAAGTAAGTGATGTATTTAATCATGAAAATGAACAAAAAGGAGGGACACTTAAACGTAGAAAGACTTTTAAGAAACTTATAAACAAAAGAATGAGAGGATTCGGAACTATATTTGAAAAATGATTAGTGCAAAATCTGAATTATGTCTTTTTGATAGACCATCCCCTCAAGCCGTGATTGAACATGGTTCATTTGAAGATATTTTCCCAATGAATTCAATAACTGATGTTGGTACCTCTTCGATTCAATTTTACATTAACGGATCACAAACAGAATATTTAGATTTGAAGGATACTTTGTTATATATTCAGTTGAAAGTTGTAAATAGCTTAGGTGAAAATATTACACAAGAAGCTGACGTAACAGCAAACAATTTCTTTTTTCAAACTCTTTTTAAAGACGCTGAATTAGTTTTTAATTCTACTAAAATTGAAGGAGCAAATGATAGTTTTGCACACAAATCTCTAATTGAAACTATTATAAATTATAATCAAGATACTAAACATACATCTTTAGGGGGAATGGGTTACACTGAACATGATCTTATGCTAAAAACATGGATTGCAAAATCAAAAGCATTTTCATTATGTTCACCACTCCAATTTGATTTCTTTGATCAACCCAAATATTTGTTACCAGGTGTTAGTGTCCAAATTAAATTAACAAGAACAAATCCAGAAAAAAGTCTGACATGTACTAAATTTGTACCTAAAATAGTATTGCTAGATGCAAATTAATGGTTAGAAGAGTTCGTGTTGAACCTTCTGTTTTAGCGGGTCATCAAATAGGTCTTGCTACAAGAAATGCAATTTATCCAATGCAAAGCAAAGAAGTTGTTGAATTTTCTTTACCTATTGGATCTTCTTCTTTTTATAAAGAACAAATATTTGGTGATAGGCGATTACCTAATTTTATCCTTGTAACTTTCCAGGGAAATAAAAGATTTAGTGGTTCGTTTTGAGATACATTTACTATGTTTGATCACTTTAACGTTAAGTCAATAACTTTAAGTAAAGGAAGTGATTATCGTGAAAAATATAGTCAAGATTTTGAAAATGATAATTATAGTACAAGTTATATGCAAAGTATTGTTAGGAATATGGGATATCTTAATAAAAATTTGAATTGTGGTATCAGTATGTCAGATTTTAGAAATAAGTATCCATTCTTTACATTCGTATTGGCTCCAGATTTCGATCTTAACCAAAGTCAGTTACCACAAAGTGGAAATTTAAGATTAGATATAAAGTTTGGATCACCCCTAACTGAATCTGTTACGGTAATTGTATATGGGGTTTTTGAAAAGGAGATTCAAATTACTTCCAATCGAACAGTATTAGTTTGAACTATAAACCAGATTGAGATTTTTTAATTGTCAAGTATGAAGTAAGAAATTTTATTAATTATATATTTTTAAATTATTATTAGTTCTATTCAGATTGATTCTATTGGTAGAAAATTATTGGGAAAAGATTTTCTTGGACTTTTCCCTCTAGATAAAATTCCATATATCGATGTTAACAAAGCTTTGATTGTAAATACTCAATCATCTAATCTCAGTGGCGAACATTGGCTTGCAATTTATGTGAAACCAAATAAAATAAATGTATTTGATCCAATGGGTTTCTATTATCCCCCTATATTAATTAATAAACTAGAATCAATGTTAATGCCAATTGAATACAATCGAATTCGTTATCAAAATCCGATGACAAAAACATGTGGA
The DNA here is from genome assembly GCA_022537955.1 of Schmidtea mediterranea. Classification (NCBI taxonomy): domain Eukaryota; kingdom Metazoa; phylum Platyhelminthes; order Tricladida; family Dugesiidae; genus Schmidtea; species Schmidtea mediterranea. The sequence goes on along the minus strand of CM039680.1, from coordinate 157,677,379 downwards.
CAGCATTGTTTAGCTTGGTTAAAAACAATGAAAAAATAAATGAATTTATTGAATAAAGTTTCTTTTCAAAATTGTTTTTTAATTATAAATATAATGAAAGCTGCATTATGTAATATTCCTTTTAAAGGATTAAGTTAAGAGGATTATATGTATTTAAATGTTTTTGATGTTATGTAATTAAGTGTGTTTTATAAACTAAATTTTAATTGGTCGATCATGTAACTACTTACATGTTTGTTAATATATAACTGAATGCATTTTTTAAAAAATTCACTTTTATCAAATACCAAACTTTAGTAAGTTTTTTATCATATATTTAATTATTTTTATTTTTCTTTTTAGAAAATGGAATCTATCAATAATATAATTCAAGAATTAAAATCGTTAATAAAAATTACCAACAAAAATGTTAAAACTCAGAGTCGCAAAAGTAAAAGAGTTAAATGTAAGTACTATTAAATTTTTACTATTATAAAATGATAATTTTTGAATTAAATTTAATATTAACATTTTATTATATTAAACACAAAAATTAAAAATAATATGATAAAAAACTATGACGATTTCAGCCGGTTTACTTTTAATTAACAATTTTACAGGTGAAAAATCATACAAGAGTTTCCTGGGTGATGATTGTGTAGTTAATTTTCTACAAGAAATAAATAATATTTCAATTAATACTGTTTTACCCTTTTATCAAAATAATTATAAAAAGAAAATAATATTAACTGACTCAGACATTCTTTCGTTTTCTTCGGCAACTTGTTGTTATTTGTGTAATAAGATTTTATCAGTACCGGTTAAGGACCATGATCACTTTACTGGAAAATATTTGGGAGCAGCTTGTTCAAAATGTAATATTTCTCGACAAATAAGGTTTGAATTTCCAGTTGTTTTTCATAATTTGAGAGGTTATGATCTTCACCATATCCTCAAGTATGGTATGAGTGATTTTAACAAGTGGAAAATAAGTTGTATTCCTGTAACAAGTAAAAAGTTTCTTTCTATGTCAGCAAGAATCAGTGGATTAACTGTAAAATTCATTGATTCTTGTCAATTTATTAATAGTTCATTAAGTAATGCAGTTAAAACATTGACAACTCTTCCTTTAACTCGTTCGGAATTTGTAGGTAGTATTATCGATACTAAAGGCATTTTCCCTTATAACTTTGCAACTTCTCAAGAAGTGTTAGAAACTACATATGAACTTCCACCGATTTGGGAAGATGTAACTGAAGCCGAATATAGTAAGGCTCAATCTATTTGGGAAGAAACCAATTGTAACTCTTTACTAGATTATATGATCGTTTACCTCAAACTTGATGTTTTTCTTTTGGCTGACTTTTTTCAGCAATTTCGTTCAAAGTCCTTAACTCATAACCGATTGGAACCACTTAACTTTTATGGAATTCCCGGTATGTCTTGGGCATCGGCTCTTATGACTGTTGACGAACCAATTGAACTTCTAACTGATATGGATATGTATAATTTTTTCGAAGGGGGAATCCGTGGAGGATTAACCTTTGTTAATAAACATCACGTAGTATCTGATGACAAAACCGAACTGCTTTACATTGACATCAATAATCTCTACGGTTGGGCTTTAAGTCAACCATTACCATATGGAAATTTTGAATGGGTCACTGATACTAATCAATTAAATAATTTAATTAGTTTTTTGAATAAGGATCTTGAATCACTGTCATTTGCTGTCACATTTGAAGTAGATTTAGAAATCCCAACATTTCTTCATGATAAACTTAATGATTTTCCAGTAGCTGCTGAAAAGATGTGCGCTCCGGGTTCTAAGGTTGATAAGTTAATGCTAACGCATTATGCAAAGAAGAATTATGTTCTTCATTGGAGACTTTTGCAGCTTTTTATTTCTTTACAAATTAAAATTACACATGTACATAGAGCAATTAAATATAATCAAAAATCAATATTTAAAAAGTATATAGACACTAACACACAACTTAGAGCGCAATCAACCAATGACTTAGATAAAAACTATTATAAACTTTTAAATAATAGCCTCTACCGAAAAACAGTTGAAAATCTTAAAAAACGAATTAATTTAAGATTATGTAATTCTGCAAACAAATTAATTAATTATTGTTCAAAACCAACTTTTCGGAAATCATTTAAAATCGACAATGATTTGGTCTCTGTGTTATTAAATAAGGAATCGGTGTGTTTAGATCGACCGGGTTACATTGGACAAACTTTACTCGATTTATCTAAACTTAGGATGTATCAATTACAATATATAGAGTTAGAAAAATATCGAAACGAATTCACTTGTGAAATTAATATAGTTGCTAGGGACACTGATTCATTTTTTCTAGAAATTACGAATTGTAAGTTAAACATTCTTTTATCTGCTATGGTTAGTGATAATCTCCTCGATACTTCCAATTATGACCCAAAACATCCCTTGTATAGTAGGAATCTTGATTCTGTCATTGGAAAGTTCAAAGACGAGAATAAAGGACTTAAATACAAGGAGTGGGTGTTTCTTCGTCCAAAATGTTATAGCCTCTTGTCTGAAGTTGAAAGTATCAAAGCTAAGGGTATAACATTGAAGGGTACTGACTTAAAACATAAGTCATACCTAGATTGTTATAACAAAAACTTGATTTTTTCGGTACCACAAACTCGTATTACTAGTAAAAAACATCAATTATTTACAATTAAAAACAGTAAAACTGCATTAACAAATAAGGATGATAAAAGGGTTTGGGTGGGGAAAAATATAAGTGTGGCATATGGTCATTATAGAGGAGGTGATGTGGTTTTAGGTAACAGTCCAGAAGAATTTTCTGAGTTTAATGAAGAATATGACGATTATGAAGAATTTTGAATGAATAAATTATTTGAAAATATTCTTTGTTTTTGTATATTTTTGTTGATGTTTATAATTTTTATGTTTTTAAGTTAGTATAATTTTTTATTAAGTATTAAAAAATGTCAAAAGGTAAATCCATATATTGTTGGCCGAAATGCGTAAAACATATTACTCGGATATTTTTGATTTAAATTAAAAATTAATCTTTTTTAATCTTGTCAATAAAAATATTTGTATGGATTAAAAGTTTTTTTTTTCATTCATTAAAACAAATAAAATGTTAATAATAATAAAATAATAATATTGATATAAAATAATAATAATAATAATAATAATATAAAATATATAATTAAATGAAAATAAAAAATAATTATTTAATTCACTTCATTAAAACAAACAATTTAATTTAAAAATATATTATTTAAAAAATAAATAATTGACTTGATTAAAACAAACAATTAAATTTAATAATAATATAATTAAAATATAAATAAATAATATTATTGACTTAAACAAATAATTAAATAATAATATAATTAAAATATAAATTAATAATATTATTGACTTAAACAAATAATTAAATAATAATATAATTAAAATATAAATAAATATTATTATTGACTTAAACAAATAATTAAATTTAATATAATTAAAATATAAATAAATAATATTATTGACTTAAACAAATAATTAAATTTAATATAATTAAAATATAAATAAATATTATTATTGACTTAAACAAATAATTAAAGTAAATAAAAATAATAATGATTTTTATTCGAGCAAATATATTAAGGCTTTTTAGTCGACAGGCGAATTGAGCCAATTTTGATGGATAATGAAAAAATACTTAGGCTTTTATATAATATTTTTAGGTTCTCGGGTTTGAACCAATTTTATTCGAAAATAATCATCAGTACGATCAATCATAGGCGATTTAAGCCAATTTTTATTTTTTAGGCTTTTAAATCGATAAAAAATACTTAAAGTTTTTTATCATGAATTAAAATTTTTTAAAAATTTTAAATTTGATCATTAAAACAAATAATTAAAAAAAAATTTTTTTTTTCATTCATTAAAACAAATAATTAAAATAAAATTTAACACCCCCTCCCCCCCTAAATTTTTTTTTATGTGGAGGGGGGGTCTCGGGATTTTTTCAAGCCAAATATCCACGGGGCAATTTTCAAGCCAAATATCCACGGGGCATAGTCCTCATATATGGGGTTTTGAAAAGGAGATTCAAATTACTTCCAATCGAACAGTATTAGTTTGAACTATAAACCAGATTGAGATTTTTTAATTGTCAAGTATGAAGTAAGAATTTTTATTAATTATATATTTTTAAATTATTATTAGTTCTATTCAGATTGATTCTATTGGTAGAAAATTATTGGGAAAAGATTTTCTTGGAGTTTTCCCTCTAGATAAAATTCCATATATCGATGTTAACAAAGCTTTGATTGTAAATACTCAATCATCTAATCTCAGTGGCGAACATTGGCTTGCAATTTATGTGAAACCAAATAAAATAAATGTATTTGATCCAATGGGTTTCTATTATCCCCCAATATTAATTAATAAACTAGAATCAATGTTAATGCCAATTGAATACAATCGAATTCGTTATCAAAATCCGATGACAAAAACATGTGGACAGCATTGTTTAGCTTGGTTAAAAACAATGAAAAATAAATGAATTTATTGAATAAAGTTTCTTTTCAAAATTGTTTTTTAATTATAAATGTAATTAAAGATGAATTATGTAATACGTATTACTTTTAAAGGATTAAGTTCAGAGGCTTATATGTATTTAAATGATTTTGATGTTATGTAATTAAGTGTGTTTTATAAACTAAATTTTAATTGGTCGATCATGTAACTACTTACATGTTTGTTAATATATAACTGAATGCATTTTATAAAAAATTCACTTTTATCAAATACCAAACTTTAGTAAGTTTTTTATCATATTTTTAATTATTTTTATTTTTAGAAAATGGAATCCATCAATAATATAATTAAAGATTTAAAATCGTTAATAAAAATTATCAACAAAAATGGTCAAAATATTAAAACTCCGAGTCGCAAAAATAAAACAGTAAAATGTAAGTACTATTAAATTTGTACTATCATATCATAATTGTAATAATCATTTCTGATTCAGAGGATGTTTTTCCTGTTGATATTCCTTCTGTTATTGTTAATCAATATGGTTGATCGATAGCGCCTATTGTTAATTTTGATTTAAATCAATCGCATGCCATTGTTAGAATGGATGTTTCGAATTTAAATTTAAAGTTAATTACAGTACCCACACAGTTAATTAATAAATTAAATAATGTTATCAATCAAATGGGATCTGTTAAGATTCAATTTTGTATTGATGTAGAGTTTGAAAAAGATGGAGAATTTCAATCTTTCATTATTTCAAACTCTGCCAGAATAATAAATGATTCATTTTTAGATGAAGGTGCTACTCTTCTTGACGAAAAAATAACATTAATTAATGATAAAGGTAGTAACTGGGTTATAAATAAAATAAAAGAAATTCATTTTGTTCTTACCAAGTTTTCACAAATAAATCGGTTGAGTGGTCATGGATTTATTCCAACACCATTATCATTACTAAATAAACATTGTACTGTAAATGTTGCTAATTCCGATAATTTATGCTTCATTTACAGTATTTTAACTATTTTAAATCATGAAAATATAGGTAACCATCATAGAAATGAAACCTTTAGCTACAACACATCTGAGCTTGACTTTTCACCTTCGGATTTACGTATGAAACTTTGTGACATTCCAAAATTTGAAGCTAAAAATCCAAATCTTTCAATTAATGTTCTTACGTATGATGAAAATAATTTAATTAATGATTTTTCTAACCCTGAAGTTTTCAAACACCTTTATGTCGAAATAATTCATCGTTCTAAAGTGGTTGGGGGACAACCTATTAATTTAATTTTATTTGAAAGCCTTGATTCCTATCATTATATCGCTGTTACTAAATTAGATAGGCTTTTAAATTATAGGAATCATTCTTTTACTGATATTAGAGTTCAAAGTATATGGTGCCATCGATGTCTAAATGGTTTTCGCAAATAATTTCATTAAATAAACATAAAGGGTTGTGTGATAAAAATCAATTAGGCACAACTCTTTATACTTTACCTTTAAATAAAAACTTGGAATTTAAGAATTGGGCTAAAACTGTTACTCCTCCTTTCGTCCTTTACGCTGATTTTGAAGCTATCTTACCTTCAGATGACATACATTTTCAAATACATATGTCAATTTCAGCCGGTTTACTTTTAATTAACAATTTTACAGGTGAAAAATCATATAAGAGTTTCCTGGGTGATGATTGTGTAGTTAATTTTCTACAAGAAATAAATAATATTTCAATTAATACTGTTTTACCCTTTTATCAAAATAATTATAAAAAGAAAATAATATTAACTGACTCAGACATTCTGTCGTTTTCTTCAGCAACTTCTTGTTATTTATGTGATAAGATTTTATCAGTACCGGTTAAGGACCATGATCACTTTACTGGAAAATATTTGGGAGCAGCTTGTTCAAAATGTAATATTTCTCGACAAATAAGGTTTGAATTTCCAGTTGTTTTTCATAATTTGAGAGGTTATGATCTTCACCATATCCTCAAGTATGGTATGAGTGATTTTAACAAGTGGAAAATAAGTTGTATTCCTGTAACAAGTAAAAAGTTTCTTTCTTTGTCGGCAAGAATCAGTGGATTAACTGTAACATTCATTGATTCTTGTCAATTTATTAATAGTTCATTAAGTAACGCAGTTAAAACATTGACAACTCTTCCTTTAACTCGTTCGGAATTTGTAGGTAGTATTATCGATACTAAAGGCATTTTCCCTTATAACTTTGCAACTTCTCAAGAAGTGTTAGAAACTACATATGAACTTCCACCGATTTGGGAAGATGTAACTGAAGCCGAATATAGTAAGGCTCAATCTATTTGGGAAGAAACCAATTGTAACTCTTTACTAGATTATATGATGGTTTACCTCAAACTAGATGTTTTTCTTTTGGCTGACTTTTTCCAACAATTTCGTTCAAAATCATTAGCTCATAACCGATTGGAGCCACTTAACTTTTATGGAATTCCCGGTATGTCTTGGGCATCGGCTCTTATGACTGTTGACGAACCAATTGAACTTCTAACTGATATGGAGATGTATAATTTTTTCGAAGGGGGAATCGATGGTGGATTAACATTTGTTAATAAACATCACTTAGTATCTGATGACAACACCGAACTGCTTTACATTGACATCAATAATCTCTACGGTTGGGCTTTAAGTCAACCATTACTATATGGAAATTTTGAATGGGTTACTGATACTAATCAATTAAATAATTTAATTAGTTTTTTGAATAAGGATCTTGAATCACTGTCATTTGCTGTCACATTTGAAGTAGATTTAGAAATCCCAACATTTCTTCATGATAAACTTAATGATTTTCCAGTAGCTGCTGAAAAGATGTGCGCTCCGGGTTCTAAGGTTGATAAGTTAATGCTAACGCATTATCCAAAAAAGAATTATGTTCTTCATTGGAGACTTTTGCAGCTTTTTATTTCTTTACAAATTAAAATTACACATGTACATAGAGCAATTAAATATAATCAAAATTCAATATTTAAAAACTATATAGACACTAACACACAACTTAGAGCGCAATCAACCAATGACTTAGATAAAAACTATTATAAACTTTTAAATAATAGTCTCTACGCAAAAACCGTTGAAAATCTTAAAAAACGAATTAATTTAAGATTATGTAATTCTGCAAACAAATTAATTATTGCTCAAAACCAACTTTTCGGAAATCATTTAAAATCGACAATGATTTGGTCTCTGTGTTATTAAATAAGGAATCGGTATGTTTAGATCGACCGAGTTACATTGGACAAACTGTACTCGATTTATCTAAACTTAGGATGTATCAATTACAATATATAGAGTTAGAAAAATATAGAAACGAATTCACTTGTGAAATTAATATAATTACTGGGGACACCGATTCCTTTTTTCTGGAAATTAAGAATTGTAAGTTAAACATTCTTTTATCTGCTATGGTTCGTGATAATCTCCGCGATACTTCCAATTATGACCCAAAACATCCCTTGCATAGTAGAAACCTTGATTCTGTCATTGGAAAGTTCAAAGATGAGAATAAAGGACTTAAATACAAGGAGTGGGTGTTTCTTCGTCCAAAATGTTATAGCCTTTTGTCTGAAGTTGAAAGTATCAAAGCTAAGGGTATAACATTGAAGGGTACTGACTTAAAACATAAGTCATACCTAGATTGTTATAACAAAAACTTGATTTTTTCGGTACCACAAACTCGTATTACTAGTAAAAAACATCAATCATTTACAATTAAAAACAGTAAAACTGCATTAACAAATAAGGATGATAAAAGGGTTTGGGTGGGGAAAAATATAAGTGTAGCATATGGTCATTATAGAGGAGGTGGTGTGGTTTTAGGTAACAGTCCAGAAGAATTTTCTGAGTTTAATGAAGAATATGACGATTATGAAGAATTTTGAATGAATAAATTATTTGAAAATATTCTTTGTTTTTGTATATTTTTGTTGATGTTTATAATTTTTATGTTTTTAAGTTAGTATAATTTTTTATTAAGTATTAAAAAATGTCAAAAGGTAAATCCATATATTGTTGGCCCAAATGCGTAAAACATATTACTCGGTAACTCCAATATGTCGAGCAATTTTTGTAAATAAAAATACATTTTTCATCTAGTTGTTTTTTTTATATTTTAATCCACTTTTTATCTTTAACAATCTTCTTACTCGTTTTTATTATTTTATGTTTAGTAACCCTTTTCTTTGTAACTTTTTTCTTTGTGGATTTTTCACGTTGAACAATAACTTTTTAAACGTCATTTCAAGTAATTATTTTCAGATTTCAATTTTGTTTATAAATCGTAACACCTTTCTCATTGAAAATGTCAGTTCTAATACGTAATTCATCAGATCATTGTTGTGTAAAGTCAAAGAACAAATATCCGTGGGGAACCTATGTTGCATCTTAAAACGAATCAATTAAAAATTTTCTATCATTGGGATAAGCTTGTCTAGCAAGAAAATCTATAATGGTTGCATCTCTAGGGTTTTGAAAATAACCAAGTATTGGACATTTAAATTACGAGTTCTATGACTGCCCCTTGATGAAACAAGTTTTGAGTAATGAAAATAACAGTAACTCCAATATGTCGAGCAATTTTTGTAAATAAATTATTAAAATACTTTTCTTTATTAGCTTCCTGGTATAGATCATCGATAATAATAACATCGCCTTGATGTAATCTAGATGACCAATTTTTATCAAATCCTTTAATTATTGTCATTTTCAATTTACAGAATTGATTTTGAGTAAGTCCATGTTCTTCGTCAGCTCCCCTGTGCCAATATATTTTGTTGAATTTTAATTTGAACAAGTTCGATTGTAATAAATTGCATACAAATAAAGTCTTTCCACAACCACTTGGTCCAACTACTTGATATACAGCATCATTTCGTAATTCCATTTTATTATTAATTATTTATTTAATTGTTTATATTTGTTTTAATTTTTATAATTACTTGAATTGAAATTATTTGAAAATGTTGAGTAACATAAATTATAAAGGAAGATATTCAATACCTGATATGAAATTCCCATTTGGGAAACCACAACAAGTTGTAGATCGATCAGGTAAGTATCCGATAATATTTTTCAGATCGGGGAAATGTCGGGTAATGGGATGTAAGCAACCTCTAAAAAATGGGGATTTGAAATATAATATGCATGATTTACAAATTCAATCAATCACTGTAACAATAGATATTGGAAAATTTATAAATCTATATGAATTACAAAGAAAGGTGAATTGTATATTTGAACCGGAAATATTTCCAGCATTACGTCTTCAAAAATATAATCCATCATGTGTCAATATATTTTCAAGTGGGAAAGTAGTAATACTCGGAATAAAATCCTTGGATTATAATGATTATGTGGAAAATATTAAATCAGAAATAACTATGTTAATAAATTAATAAATATTTTGTTTGAATTTGTTTATTTATTAAGTATTATAAAATGTCAAAAGGTAAATCATGTATAATTAAATATGTATTTTATTTTATTATTTAGTTTATCTCTTTGAAGTAATTTTAAAGAAAATCCAGGAACTTTATCCAAGAATTAAAAATACGTTGGATTATTGGGCACCAGAGTTTCTCGCAATTTACCATTTCACAGGGATTAACATTGAAGAACTTCTCGAGATTCACTATGACAACGTTCAGGGATCTGGTGACCGATGTGTTGCAAATTGCATCGTTTGTAAAGATAGTATGGGAGTAACATGTTCAAATGGATGTCCATGTTGCCATGATTTCAAACGTGACCAAACAATCCATATATTGTTGGCCGAAATGCGTAAAACATACATCTCTGATATTTTTGATTTGAAATAAAAATTAATCTTTTTTAATCTTTATTGTCAATAAAAATATTTGTAGGGATTAAAAGTTATTTTTTACAATTCAAAATTTATCGATGATTTTTTATTCTTAGACTTACAATTAAAAATAAAAATAAAATGTTAATAATAATAAAATGTTAATAATATTAATATAAAATAATAATAATAATAATATAAAATAAATAATTAAATGAAAATAAAAAATAATTATTTAATTCACTTCATTAAAACAAACACTTTAATTTAAAAATATAATTTAAAAATAAATAATTGACTCGATTAAAACAAACAATAAAATTTAATAATTATTAAAATATAAATAAATAATATTATTGACTTAAACAAATAATTAGATTTAATAATAATATAATTAAAATATAAATAAATAATATTATTTACTTAAACAAACAATTAAAGTAAATTAAAATATAATTAAAATATAAATAAATAATATTATTTACTTAAACAAATAATTAAAGTAAATAAAAAATAAAACATTTATGATTTGTAGTCGACAGGCGATTTGAGACAATTTTATTTTTATGGGATTTTAAGTATGAAAAAATACTTAGGCTTTTTATTCAATATTTTTATGTTCTTTAATCAATTTTGAGCCAATTTTATTAAAAAATACTACTCAGTACGACCAATCATAGGCGATTTAAGCCAATTTTTATTTTTAAGCTTTTAAATCGATAAAAAATACTTGATCTTTTTTATCATGAATTAAAAAATTTTTAAAAATTTTAAATTAAAACATTTGAACAAAAATTTATTTAAAAAAAAAAAATTTCATTCATTAAAACAAATAATTTTTTAAAAAATTTCATTCATTAAAACAAATAATTTTAAAAAAATTTCATTCATTAAAACAAATAATTTTTAAAAAAATTAACCCCCCCCCCATAAAAAAAAATTTAGGGAGGGTCTCGGGATTTTTTCAAGCCAAATATCCACGGGGTATAGTCCTAATATGTCACTACTCCGTGTTGTTATGGAAGAAATTCTGCATATACATAGTTACATTAAAAACATGGTTACTATCTTCAATTTATGTGCAAATCCCTAAACAGAAATGTGAGAGTAGACAGCTCTGTACACTCCAGAACAAAAGAATATTACGTAACAAATACATATAAGATATAAATTTTCTCAAACTCCGCTCTATGTTATTTGAGAATTTTGTGGACTTAAATTTATTTTAAATAAATTTTTAAGGCTCTCAATTCATTAATATTTATAGTCGTAATGAATATTAATGAAAGAATAAAAGAAGTCAAAATCAGATCAAAGCTGGTTAAAAACATTATTTAAACAATTTGTTTAAAACAAATGAATTATTGAAATTTCGCAAATGCAAAAATCAATTAGCAGTTCAAAACAACATAAACTAATTATGCATCATTCGATAGAGAAAACTGATATTTAGATTACAGTGAAATTTAAAATAAATTATGACACAATTTAGGCTGGAATAATGAAATACATAAATTTTATGTCAAATAAATATTAATTTTATAATTTTAATTGGAATATTTACAGTAATATAAAAACAATATAAAAAATATAAAATTAAAACGTTAATTTAATAAAGTTAATACTCTCAGTTATTGCCACCCCCAAAGATGCTGATCATTGACGGTTTGATGTAGTAATTAAATAAGTAAAATTATTTTATTTATTAATAAACTGATTGCATAAACCAAAATCCGTAAAATTTGACAGATCGACTGATATCCGTGCTGAAAACAAATAAAATATTAATTGTTTTTTTGTTGTTTCGAATAAATAATGAAAGAATTTTCATTAATATTTCCAAATCATAAAATTTATAGACAGTTCTATTAATAATTCAAAAACGATTTATACTGCAAACATGCATTTAGAAGTCAAATTCCAATTCCCCAGTCTCATTATTACATTCTATAGAAAAGAAAAAGAAATTTAAAAAATCTACCAGTAAAACAAAGAGAAGACTATTTTAAAGCCAAATATTTCCATCTAACCACCTGGCAATAAAATGAATGGAATTCCAGCGTTTTTAAACATAAAACGGCTCCAACTTTGCATTGTTTCTACAGTTGGAAATATTCTACATGAATATTTGAACAAAAAATTTGCAAACGATTTTTTTAAATGGCACTTGAACTAAATTTTATTAAATATTAATACAATTTCTTTTGTATTATTTAATAAAATTCAATTTTCTGAAATATTAAAAAATAAATAGGAAGAAATTTCTTTTCAATTTGAAAATATAATTTAAGTTTAATTAAACAAAATATTTAATTAATTTTATAAGATAAATAATTTTTTTGATAATAAGTGTTTCCATTACATGCAAAAGAGCTTTGAAATATATATTCAAAACTACACATTTCTTGTTTAAATGAGCTCACAGCGATGTGTATTTTCAAATGTGCCGGTAGTCTACGAAGTCATCATCATCATTACTGAAAATAAGTTTGAGGATGAATTATCCATTATCAACAATGCGGAAGCATACATCAAAGGATAACTGAACTATAAATAAATAAATACTTTAAAATCAAATCTTTATGGCCTAGGCATGACGTCATATTCGTATTTTGCAAAATCGCGAGAATTTCATAATAATTAATTTCACCTTAAAAGATTAAATTATGCAATCAAATTTGCGACTTTTTTTACTTTTAAAAGATTTTACCTTATTTAGTTTTATCGAGTCATGACTTTATTTTAATATAGTAATTAAGCATGTGGCTTTTATTAAAAGCCTAAATTTTTTATTCAACCAAAAATATACAGAGACCATATTTCCTTGAGACAAAATATTACACGTGTTTTTATTGAAGATTTATTTTTACGCTTGTGATTTAATGGAATTTTATCCAGAGCCCATAGGCTTTTTAATAACAGTTGAAATCGCAGGTCCTATTTTTGGTCAAAATATTTCATTTTATTAATAAACATTTCAGAACTTGGCTTACACTGCTATCCATATATAAATTATGTTGAATAATAATAATAATATTATTATTAATAATTGGCAATAACAAGTACATTAGATCCTTAGAAAAATTAAAAATATAATTAAATAAATTTATGAAATTTAGTAAACTTTTAACTTTTAAACTATCAAAAATTATTTTGAATTTTTTTTGGTAATATTTCAACCAATGCAATTTTAGAATCTGAAAACAAATCTCGACAAAAAATGATAAAATGAGATTGAAAAAATATTTCCGGTTTCGGAGAAAAGTTAACAAATTTTAAAATATGTTGAATTCTAAAGAAATACAATTTCCTGAAGAGTAAGCTTTTTTTACGAAAGAATTATAAAACTTTTAAGTATAATTTTTAGAAATCGCAGAACTGCAAGAATATAAAGATATCTAAAATGTGAAGATGTCATTTACTAATAATTTGTAAAACTGATATAAAGATATAATAAAAATTATTTTGATATCAATGTTTTGTTGAATCAGTGGAGTTTATACGTTGTCATCGAATAAACAAACCAACTAAATAATATTGATTTAATTTATATATTCAAACTAATTTATATTTTTTAATTATTTTAATATCCTTCTGTTTTTAAAATTTTAAACCATTTGCATTAACTTTAAAAATTGTATATTATTCAAAATAAACTTTGGACTATAAAAATCTTTAAATTAATATTAAAAGTTTAATATTTAAAAACAAACAACAACATTCAAATTGTACCAGACTATTTAAGAATATATAAATCATTTGTACTCATATTATGTTTGGATCCAATGACCTTATCAATAATCATTTACATGAAACATGCTCACAATGATTATTAAAACTATTACAATAAAATTTGAAAATCAGACATGCTTTTTACTCACCCAGCCCCTATTTTGCTCACTAATATTTGTCAATCCCTCACAATCAACAAAGTTCAGGAAAAGAGATGACGGGAGGTCTCAGGGGCGAACTAAAGCCTAGGCAACCTAGGCACGTGTCCAGGGCCCGTAATTTCTGTGGACCCTAAATTAGGTTTTTAATTTTTATAATTAATTTTTATTTTTATTTAACAGAAAAACCTGATATTCATAATTATTGCTGAAACGTATACAAATTATGTCGAATCGTTGAAAGATAAAGTCGACAAGTGAGGACGATTGTTCACGTGCTTTCACATTAGGCCAACAAAAATTAAAGAGTTTTTCATAACTTTATATAGAAAAAGAGATTTTAAATAACTCTATAAAAGTCGTGAATAGTGTGCTACCTGGACCACTTTTTGTTACCCCCCTTAAACTACTTATTAGATTATAAAGATTAATATTATGTATTTATTTTATTGACTTAATTAGCTTTTTATTATTATTTTATTAATTAATTTATTTTTATTATTATTATTATTTTTATTATTATTATTATTTTTATTATTATTATTATTTTTATTATTATTATTATTTTTATTATTATTAATATTATTATTATTATTATTCAAACCATTTTTATTTTATGCCTATATTTACCTATAGAAAATATTAAGACCAAATATTGCATTGTTTTTTATTACGAGTAAAAAATATAGTGTGAACATCTTAGGTGATTTGAGCCAATTTTAATTTTATGCTTTTTTATTCTTATGCGATTCAAGCCAATTTTATTTAGTCTTTTTATCGAGAGTCACAAATACTCCTTGACTATAGTGGATTGAAAAAAATGTTTTGTGGATGAAAAATACCCTCTGTAACCATCGTAGGCGATTTGAGACAATTTTAATTTTATGCTTTTTTAGAAGGTCAAAAATACCTGCTGAATATAGTGTGACCGAAAAAAATTTGTGGATGAAAAACAAATTTATTCAAAAAAATATTTCAAACAATTTTAATTCAAAAAATTCACTAAAATTTGAATTTAAAAAAATACGCCAAAAATTTGATTTTAAAAAAATGAGACAAAAATTTGAAATCGAAAAAATTTATGAAAAAAGATGCGCGCACAAAATTAATTATCTTGATTACATAATTATGTAATCAAGATAATCCGAGATTAAATTACATCTGTCGGGAACCCCCCACCCTATTTTTATTATGCAATGGTGTGTTCGCGCAGCAAGCTCCTAACTACCTACACTTCTTAAGTTAAAAATTATTACTTATTCATTTACAAAAATTAATTATTTAATTACTATTAATAAATAAAATGAGATTTACATCGACCATTTATCATCACAGATGACAAATTGGCATAAATGTTTTTAGAATCATCATAAAGAATTGTTTTAGTAGTTCCATAAATATTTCTATTAACAGAATAATCGACATCCATGTCATCTAAATTAAGGATAATTAATGCATTAAATATAAAATATTTTACCATTTCTATCTACAATTTCACCAATGTTGGATTCAGTAACTGAAATGATTGCATTTAAATTATCTAAATTATTATTATTATTATAAATTGTTAAATAAATTTACCGAGGTTTTGAACAAGTCCATCGGCATTCACAAAATTTTTGTTAGAGTTCATTTTAAAAGTTAGGTTGTTAGTAATAATGGCTAAATTTTGAAAGCATTTGATTCATATACTAAGTAATGACATAAATCAACCAATCAAAATTGAGTAAAGATTAGAAAATGACTTCGATTCAATCAAGTATTTGGCATACACAGATACATTATATTACTCATACAACTATCACACACAAATGCATGTCATCAACCAATCAAAATCATACATTGATATTAAATCGATATTGTATTGATATTGCAAATATGAGTACCATTATAGTACATTGCAAAAAGGTTATATATTATTTCTTCGAAGTGCTACAAATTATTAACTTATTTTTATCAAATTCTAACAAAATAAGAAAATATTGCAGTGATTTGCAACAAAATACTTTCATATAACAACAAATTACTAAATTATTTCATCAAATTTTAGTTAAGCTATAAAATATTGAAACCAAGTTATAATATATTTCTTCAAATTTAATCACAATGATAAATTATTTCATTAAGATGTAACAAATTAGAAAATATTACCGTTAATTGTAGCAAAATATTTAAATATCACAACCAATTAATAAAATATTTCAACCAATTCTAACAAAAAAAAGAAAATATTGCAGTGAATTTCAACAAAATACTTAAATATTACAACAAATTACTAAATTATTTCATTAATTTGTAATGACGCTATGAAATATTGCAACGAAATTATAATATATTTCTTCAAATATAATCACAATGATAAATTACTTCATTAAGTTCTAACAAATTAGAAAATATTACAGCAAAATATTTAAATATTACAACAATATTTCATTAAATTGCAACGAAGTAAGAAAACATTACAGTCAATTATATTGAAAAGATAAATTATTTAATCAAATTACTGTCAAATTATAACATATTTCTTCGAATTCTAACAAATTATTTCGTCAAATAGAATCAAATCTATAAAGCATTACAGTAAATTGTATCAATTTAATTAAACATTGCAACAAATTATTTTAACAAAATTATTTCATTTAAATACACTACATTGTACCATGTAAAATCCATAAAATATATAATTCACAAAATTTCATGTGTTTAGGACACACAACACACTATTTCAAACTTCTAATCAAGACGCATTATAAGGAATTTAATTTACTTATTACAACAGAAACTCTATAAAAGTTTATTAAATAAGTAAAAAGTGCTAATTTTACAACAAAACACACGAGTAGGACACACATCACAATACTTCAAATATTTGAAAAAACTGTATTATAGTGATTTCGATTTTACATATATTGACACAAAAATTTGATAAAATTATGGAAACTTGTATAAAAAGTATGTGTAAAATATATAATAATAATAATAATAATAATAATAATAATAATAATAATAATAATAATAATAAAAATAATAATAATAATAATAATAATAATAATAATAATAATAATAATAATAATAATAATAATAATAATAATAATAATAATAAAAATAATAATAAAAATAATAATTAAATAATTAAAAAATAATTATAATAATTAATTAAATTAATTAATTAATAATAAAAACAATAAATTAATTAAATTTTAAAAAAATAAATAAATAATTAAAAAAAATTAATTAATTAATAAAATAATAATAAAAACTTAAGGAAATCAATAATATAAATGCATAATATTAATTTTTAGGGGAGGGTACCAAAAGTGGGCCAGGTAGCACACTATTCACTACTTATAAATTTTTACAAACTAATTGCCGAGTTTGCAGAATTAAAATGGAAGAAAAAAGGCAATATAACTAATCAATCTGGGTATATTTGTGCAAGTATTATTGTTTGTTTAAATAAACTATGTTTATGTTTGTTTGTTTTAATAAATGATGTGTAGACTTTTACCAATTAAATGTAAATTGATAAACGATATCTAAATACAATCAAATCGTAGTTTTTGACTTAATAATGAACATATTGCGAACTTTATATGATCTAGAAAGGATCTTATAATCGAAATTTCCTAACCCCTAACCCTTCCTCTTAAAATTTAAAGAAAGTCAGAAAAGTAGAACATAAATTTATTGTCTTGTAAATTTTTTCCAACTGTAAAGGTTTATTTAAATGTTGAATATTTCAATATATTTTTCAACATCAATAAAGTTGAAAAATTCGGATATTACAATCTCAATTCAAGGCTGCTGAATCTGCAATTTATTTCTGGAAATGACGATCAATTCTTTGTTCGTTTCGAATCCTTCCGGTAAAATGTGGTATTGAATGTACTGAAAGAACACATGAACATACAATACAAATCAAAACTTCATATATAAATTTATTGAATTTAATTCCATAACATATATTTTAACTAAATTGAAGGGATTTTTAAACTATTGGTAATTGGAAATTTATTAGAATTTCTTGTCGAAACTATTGACGTTTTTTGTTTCACATTTTCTGTTTTTTCTTATTTCTTATTATTATTTCTTTAACTTTATATAAAAAATATTAATTAACAGGTAGAATTTACATATTGAAAAATTGAATATAAATATTTATTTATTTAAAACAAAAGGTATGATCCATTAGGTAGATATATTTCTACATTATAACGTCTATACCAAATATAAAAATAACGTCATTTTATTGAACATAAACATGCATAGACACGTTTTGATATTTCTAGATTTCTAAATGAATATAACAACACAGAATTTTGATAAAATTAAAATTTTTAAATATATGAATTTTGATATGCGGGCCCCTTCGATTTGGCACAATCACTTCAATCGCTTCATATCCGGTTCGGTTTATGAGCGCCCGCAAACCGCACTGATTAATATATTCAATTATTTCAATTGTAAAGTTGAATTGTAATATTTAAAAATTTTCCAAAGTAACAAACTGGACTTTTCAAATCGTAATGTTAGAAAGAAGTTTCGATTATCAACAATAACATCTCGGGGAACACTAAATCCAGTGAGAGAGAAAAAAGGGGATTTACATTTAATCAGGATAAATATCCCTAACGGTTTGATTATGTGAGCTATTTTCTAACATTCGATTTACCGCGTTAAACAAGGGTTGCCGGCAATTTATTTCCGGTTTCTACAACTCAACTCTAAGAATAAGAAAATCAAATTCAAACAAGATTGTTTAGAAAATTAAAATTCTGCTGAACCGACAAATGAATATAATAAATCAAGATTATTTACCAAATTAATTAATTGTTCTCAACTTTTACAATTGAAAATTAGTTTTTCATAAAATGAGCATGTTTTCCAATGACAAATACGTTTTAATCAATTTGTTTTCTCCACTAGCACTGACATTAATTAATTAAAATTAATTAATATCTCACATTAATCAATATTTCAATTATAAATTTAGATTAATTATATTTTGTAAAGTTTTCTATAAACGCATTTCCACATTCATTATCAATGATTCATAATAATAATAATAATAATAATAATAATGATAATGATAATAATAATAATAATAATAATAATAATAATAATAATAATAATAATAATAATATTAATAATATCAATAATAATAACAATTATAATATTAATATTAATATTAATAAGAATTGTAAGAATTATAAGAATTACAAAACAATGATATTGATTTGAATAAAAGAAAACGCTAATCCAATATATATATATATATATATATATATATACTCACTGTCATTATCAGGTCGAATTGAAATGGAAACTATATCGATATAAATTGCTTTTTTCCAACAAATTTATTCATTAATTTTTTTTATTTTTAAAAAAGATATTCTGTTAATAAAGTATATAAACTCTGTTTTAAAAATCTCTAATTTTAAAAAATTATATTATAAAATTTATAAAATCGAAATTTTAAGATTTTAATAAATTTTCAATAACATATTTTTACATTCATTCACAAAAGTATTTCACGTGTATACTAGCAACTGTGAGGGATTTGATTACAACATAGTTAAAAAGTAAATGTGAAGAAAGAAATTAATTTGAATTGCGACAATGGATTGAATTCAACATTGATGCTACTTCATCAGAACTCTCCTGGATTGTGACCACTTTAAATATCTGAAAGTTCGAATTTAGGATTGTTAAAACAACTAAAGACATTAAAGAGCCCTAGTGGCTGACAAAATTTCTGTTCAACGCCTATTTAAAAGAAAAAGTTAATAACAACATTTAATACAGATAAACTTACATAATACAATATAAATATTGACCAGAGACCTATCTTGAATTTTACCAAAAGGTCACCACCACAGACCACGTACAGCATTTGAGTAAAAAACCGGCTAAGCTCGGCGTTGGTGCTATGTGCAACTCTAGAAGTACAACTGATTTACCGATTCTCGGGATATATCTTGCACCAACCGGGTCCTCACAACTGTGTCATCCCTCAGATACAACCACGGTACTTCAAATTTTTATTTCATGATAAACCAATTTAGCCTGACTGTTGTTCAACCTCCTTGTACACCAATCGAATTGATTGCTTTAGCGGTTATCATTGATAGATTTAGCAAACTGATTAAATTAACTGAAGTATCTCAGATAAACGATCAATGTATTTTCAAAGTTATATTGCATAGTTAAATATATATTGGTTTTGTAGTCTGTGTTTTGACAGATATTACTCTATATTACATCTATTTGTGGTTTTATTCAATTCATTTCTCTAAATTGTTGTACAAGGACTCCCTCTAAAGATGTCATCTTCACCTGTATGTGTTATCTATGACTGTTCCAAGTAGTGGCTGTGATGCAGATTACTAGACCATCAGTTGTAAGAACCCTGAAAATTCCGATATAAGTGAATTGCTTCCTCCATTAAGGAATTATAAGGAATATATATAACAAAAATGCCTAAAATAGATAGGTTCATGTACGGTACTTTAAAAAGGTTGGGAAGTCCTGTCCTAGAACATCATATGATAGACTGATACTGCAGTTGGTCAAAAGTAAGATTTTAAAAATATATTCAAAACTAAGACTATCTGAAAAAAAAGAAATAATGAAAATTACAGAAAATCTACAAAATAATAAAATATATTATATTCCATTATTATATTATATTATATTATATTATATAAGAGGTTTTCTTAACTTTTTTTGTATAATTTATTATTTATTATAATTCGTTTTTGAAAATGAATTGTATTTACTTTTTTTCATATTTATTTATAATAAATGAATAATATAAAACAGAAAGGTCTAATTTTATTACAAAAACAGACATTTCGCATATTGAGGTAATAAAATTATGAAAATATATCTCATTAATTAATAATCGTCGAAAATTATTTATTAACTGCATTCGGGGGCATTGTTCATAGGGTTATTAAATGTTATAAAATCCTCAGACTAATGGATTTATGCTAGGGGAAATCAGAGATGAGAGAGCATTTGTCAAATAATGTTATAAAAATGTGCCCTCAGCTCACATCATATAAGTAATTCAATTATAGTGTTAATTTACACAATTTCATTTATTAATTATTCATAGGTTTGGCAAAATTTATTAATTATTAAATAAATTATTAATAAATTAAAATAAAGTTTTGTCAATAGGAAAGGACCTCATTTCAAATAAACCCTACGATCATACAAAGTGCTGATAAAGTCCTGATTATGTTGTGTAGAAACGATAGAGACAAAAATAAATTGATACTGACTAGTATGAAAAGTAAAAATTGTATTAAAAAATATTTGATTATTGTTCAAGTCAGGGACATACCATGCAAATAACCCCCAATGGAGATCAGCCAGAGACTCTTAACATCTAAGTTGTAGGATTTTCATATTTAAGATTA
The DNA here is from genome assembly GCA_022537955.1 of Schmidtea mediterranea. Taxonomy (NCBI): domain Eukaryota; kingdom Metazoa; phylum Platyhelminthes; order Tricladida; family Dugesiidae; genus Schmidtea; species Schmidtea mediterranea. The sequence goes on along the minus strand of CM039680.1, from coordinate 157,655,696 downwards.
AAATACTATCTGAGACAATTTAAAATGCTAAAATTCACATTTTTTTGTTGTCTATGAAAATTTGTTGCTCTTGTTAATTCAAAAGAGCCAGAATAGGTAACAAGATAAATAATGCAAGTAAGAGGGTATTGTTAAGGTATTGAGAATAAAGGAGCGATTGACACGATTGGTTAAATTAAATAATATAGAAAAGAAGAAGTAAGCCGGAAAATTTTGGGCGTACTCATAGGTACCAAAAAATGAATTGTAGATAATTGATCAACTAATGGAAGGGTAGCTCAAGGCTTATTCGTCTGAGTCTGTGTGAAGATGTTGAGATTTATTGTAGGATTGAAAGTGCAATTTGTTTGATCACCCAATATGATTTTAATCATTTAATGAGTTATGAGGTTTAGATCCGGATTTAATGAAATTCTCATATGTGACCAGTGACGCTTAACCTGTTAAGATATTTAAATGTTTTTTTAAAAAATATATTGGTTTTATTGTCATTATTATTGTTAGTATTTTACAAAATTTTAAAATATATATATATATATATATATAAATAATTAAATAAATTTGGCAACGATTTAATTAAAAGATAACGAGAATAAAAAACCTTTCGTACGATATATTTCGATAGCACAGCTATCATCTTCAGGTACTCAAAACCAACTAAAAATATTATGAATTAACATTTAATTTAAACAAATTATTTTTTATTAATTTAATTTTTTAATAAATAAATATTTTAAAAATATATTTTAAATTAATTTTAAATTTAAAAAATTTTTTTTTTCACTTATATTCTAATTTTTAAAAATTAATGTAATTTAAAATTTTCAATTATTTTAATAATATTAAAAAAACAAACATGATTTAACATACGTAAACTATTTAAAAACATTCAAAACATTCGTAGTCACAGCACTCTGCACATTAATCTTTGGATCCAATGACTTTATCAGCAATGCTTCACATATCACTCGTTCCCAATAACTATTAAAACTTCTCAACAAAATTCTAAAATCAGAAATTCCTATATCACTTTTACAGCATCTATTGTGTTCACTAATATTGGTCAAACCCTTCAATCGACAATGCTCTAGAACTCGAGTACAGAGATGACGGGAAGTCTCTCCAATGTATGTGGCATTACATCCATTACATGTAAATTGATAAACAAGATCAGAACACAATCCAACCGGAGTTTTTGATTTATTAATAAACATATTGCGTACCTTACACGAATTAGAGACGATCTTATACTCTAAATTTCCTATCAGTTTACCCAACTTCCTCTTATAATTTGTAAAGCCTTCAGAATACGGCAATACTAACACATATTTAGGCTCAATTTTTTTATATCCATTTTTACCATCACCCAAATCAACACTCAATTCACACCCATCCGACAAATTACATTCAGACTTTCCACAACATGGATCCTTAGGATTTTTAATCAATTTATCAACAGTTTCTTTTATCATCAACAATAAAAATGATTTAGAATATCCATTCTTTATCAACAACTCAACCAATTTATCAACACTTTTTACCGAATTAGCAAAAGTAGAAGATAAAGCCCATGAACGATAAACCAATCCTTTCACCATATTTCTCTTATACTTAAATTCACAAAAGCTTTCTGGAGAAGTATAAAGACCAGTATCAGTTGGTTTTCTATAAATCTCTGTCTCATACTGTTTATCTTTGCGTTGAATTAACAAATCCAAAAACGCGATTGATGACTTTCTCTCCGTTTCACATGTGAATACAATGTTTTTATGTAAACTGTTCATAAAATGTAAAAACGGTTCTACATGTTTCTGGTTTTCAAATATAAGAAAAATATCATCCACATACCTTTTATAAACAAAAGGTTTTTCAAATTGGAAAGAAGCAATTTTCTTTTCCAAACTAGCCAAAAATATTGATGCCATCGTTGGTACTAAAGAGGAACCCATAGCGACTCCATCTATTTGTTGATACCATTCATCATTGAAAAGAAAATTGACATTTAAAGTAGCAAATTCAAGAAGTTTACGAAATTCCCTTCTATCCAAAATGTGATTTTCAGAAACATTTTTATCCCACGAAGCACAACATAACTAAATTGTATCAATAAAGGTTACATTGAGCCTAAATATGTGTTAGTATTGCCGTATTCTGAAGGCTTTACAAATTATAAGAGGAAGTTGGGTAAACTGATAGGAAATTTAGAGTATAAGATCGTCTCTAATTCGTGTAAGGTACGCAATATGTTTATTAATAAATCAAAAACTCCGGTTGGATTGTGTTCTGATCTTGTTTATCAATTTACATGTAATGGATGTAATGCCACATACATTGGAGAGACTTCCCGTCATCTCTGTACTCGAGTTCTAGAGCATTGTCGATTGAAGGGTTTGACCAATATTAGTGAACACAATAGATGCTGTAAAAGTGATATAGGAATTTCTGATTTTAGAATTTTGTTGAGAAGTTTTAATAGTTATTGGGAACGAGTGATATGTGAAGCATTGCTGATAAGGTCATTGGATCCAAAGATTAATGTGCAGAGTGCTGTGACTACGAATGTTTTGAATGTTTTTAAATAGTTTACGTATGTTAAATCATGTTTGTTTTTTTAATATTATTAAAATAATTGAAAATTTTAAATTACATTAATTTTTAAAAATTAGAATATAAGTGAAAAAAAAAATTTTTTAAATTTAAAATTAATTTAAAATATATTTTTAAAATATTTATTTATTAAAAAATTAAATTAATAAAAAATAATTTGTTTAAATTAAATGTTAATTCATAATATTTTTAGTTGGTTTTGAGTACCTGAAGATGATAGCTGTGCTATCGAAATATATCGTACGAAAGGTTTTTTATTGGCGTTATATATATATATATATATATATATATATATATATTTCGATGAAAAACAATTAATATTTGTTGCCATTTTGTTTTATTAGTTTTCAAAGACAAATAATTTAATTGTTTTGTTTGAATGAATAGAAATTGATTTAATGTTCTAAAAATATAATGTCAAAGAATAAAATCAATAAATGAAAATTTGAATTTCGCCGAATTATTTATTGATCATTCAAATGTAAAATTTTCATGTTGCACTTGGTCGAGTTATTTAATTTCCAATTTGCCTCCGACGAATTCTCGAACTGGGGACCATTTCTTTCTCAATAAGTGTTTCCGTGCCAATTGACGCAATAATCTATAAAAAATAAAACATTTATCAATTTTGTCATGGATAAAAGAACATTTGGTCAATTTATGTTCATTATATATTCACGAGTGGGGAGGGGGGTTGTTAATTATATTTTATTCATTTTTTTAGTTGTTTAAATTAATGAAATATAATTTTAATTTATTTTAATTAAAGTTAATTAGTAATAAAAAATTTAAATAACTTTATTTTTGTCTATTTTTTTTGAAACAGAAATGAGATGGAAACAGTTTTTTAATTATAATATTTTGGTATTTATTGGCATGAGATTGTTATAGGAAAATAAATTTAATTAAAAATAAAATTTTTCGTTTTTTATATCAAATAAACAATAACCAAATTTTTGTTATTTAAAATGAATGATTATTTTGAAATTATTTTAAGTTTTTTATTTAAATAGTGACTGATTTATTATAATACATTTGATTTGTTATTTTTTATTGGTAGTAAAGAAGATAATCCTGACCTTCACATATTTTTATAATGGTTTCTAAAATGTGTTTTGTGATTTGCGAGTAGCATTTCATCTGATTGGACACTGTTACCTTAAATTTGGGAATTTATATATAAAATTTATATATTATAAACAGGCTTATTCTGATCTAAATATCAACCGGAAATAATGTTTGTAAGACCTATAACAAATTTCACAAAAATTTTATGAAAAGTTTCAAGCCTAATAATTAATTTTTATTACTTAAAACCAACTAATTTAACAAATAATTAATTTAAAAAAATCTTAAAAAGTATTCCACTGTTTTTATTTAGAATTATATCAAAATTTTTATCAATATTTAATTTAAATCATTTAATCTTTTATCTATTAACATGTTAAGTTTCTTAAATTTTAAACTAAATATATATTTTCTATCAAAGACATTTTAAAAATGGTTTAATTTTAAAACAGTTTAAAAATAAAAACAATTAAATTATATATTAATTAATAATACGAAATGGAAATAATTACAACTAATTTCAAAGCTTTGCTATCCGAATTCTGCCGATGTTTTGAAAATTTATTTTTACAATTTTAATTTAACTGTAAAAAATTCTCTGAGGGAAATTGAAGATTTTTGAAATTTGAATTGTAAACTGCACCTCATTTTCAATAATAATGTATTATTTATGCCTTGCATCAATTATGCATGGACCCATTGTCATGGAGTGACAAATGTGTATTCACACAACTCTAAGAAAGATTTTTTAAAAAATATTTTAAACAAGAAATTGACTTAATTGAAACAAGATATTTGTTTTCCCCTATAAAATAAATTGTGTAGAAAATTGATTTCTAATTAATTCCTACCAGTTTTCACATTTGCTTTTATCGTCATTGAAATTTAAATGGATTTACTTGAATATCATATTACTTTCAGTTTGCGGTTCGGATAATTATAACAACTACTTATAATATGTAATTTTTGTTTTAATTGTACCTTTCCATCATTTTAATTGCTTGTAATTATTTAAGAAATATGTTAGTTTTCTTTAAAATTTAGAATTATCTAGTAATTAAATGTTGCTTTCAAATTTGCATATAAGTAATATTAGGCAAAATTGTCTTTTTTTAATTTTCAAAGTTTAGAAAATATATTAAAAATATTTATTCAATTGTAAAAAATATTAAAGATTTTATGATATTATTTTATCTTCTTTATGTTATATGATTTTTATTATATACATTTTTATTATATAGTGAATATACATCCTAAATTTTATTTGATATATTAATAACTTAATTTTCATAAAAAAAGACTTGTTAAAGATATAATTTTAGTAATTTATTAGAGTAATTAAAATGTTGAAAATCAGAACATTCCAAAATACCCCAAAGATTTTCTTGCGAGATTGTTAAAAAAAGTCAAAAATACAATTTGCATCTTAAAACCGTCTTTTAAAGTTATAATTTACTTAAAGAATAAATTATTTATAAAGTTAGTGCTCTCTCTCTCTCCTTGAGCAAAAATGAGTGAATGTCAAGTGCTTAATGTATTTTGTACCAAATAACCTTCACGTTATCTTATTTTGCAATATTTACAGTAAAATGCTTTTCTGAAGTTTCATAATTCGTGACTCCAGGGCCGTACCGAGTGAATATAATCAACAGAAATAATTAAAAAATAAACAACTTACATTTTGACTAATTATTTTAAAAGCTTTGAAAACAAAAAGTAACTTTTAAAAATATATATAATTTTAAAAATTTAAAAACATTTATCGTAGATCAGATAAACTATATTACTTTATTGACATTAAATTATGATAAAATCTAAAAAAATTAAACAATGATGATTAGAACAAAAAATTAATATCACATATTTAAAATTAATATTATATAGAATTTCAAAGTGAAACGTTTTCAATTTTTCTTTGTTTTAATAGAATTCTAAAATAATTATAATAATTACATTGAGTAATAAATATATAATAAAAATTGTAATAAATATAGTTATATTTAATTACAAGAGTAAATTAAAAAATATTTAACGAAATATCGTGCGTGTTTATATAGGACTTCATCAATTTCCTCTTGCATGGATTTACTAATTTACGGAAATGAATATATTAAGCAGAAATAGAAAAATATAAACTTATAGTCAACAAAAATTAGTTTTTATCATATATCTAAATATCAAGTGTGTTAAGAATTTTATTTTCTTCTCCAAAAAAACAAAATAAAACCTTATGGAAAACATTCTAATATATGAAATTTAAATCGCTATTAAATTTGGACAGTAAAAATTATTTTTTTTGATAAATTTTCTGAAATTTTAAATGTGTCAAAAATAAAAACGACAATTTTTACCGATCATAAATCAAACGGGCACTTTCTTCGTCAATTTCGGTATTAATATCTCGTTTGGAATTGCAGCTCAACGTCAATAAACCTGGAATAAATTTTAATTATCAATTAATATTCAGTCAATTAAAATAGACAAAACACTTACACAAAACAAGAAAAAAACTAAATATTTTGTTGTTCATGATTATTTAATATTTTGATTTATATGTAAATAAAAATTTGTTTTTATATGTATTTTTCATTAAGTTCCTTAAATTTTGATTGGATCATAATGACCCATTGTGTTTTTAAACAAACTATTTTATATATACAGTTTTTTTTCATCCTATCAAGACAGATTACCCACTTATGTAAAGATTTTTAAATTCATAAATAAATTTTATATAATTACATTTTTATTATTTCTATTAAATTGTTCATATTATTATTATTATTATTATTATTATTATTATTATTATTATTATTATTATTATTACGATTATTATTATTATTATTGTTATTATTATTATTATTCTTATTATTATTATTATTATTGTCATTATATTAATAATTATTATAATTGTAATGTAGGATAATTAATGAATTTAGTATAATTAATTATATTAATTTATAACGTTAATATAAACACAAATGGATGTTGGAAATAAGATTTTAATTAAACACAAAATAGTTACAAATGGAAATCCAGTGACTATTATATGTTTTGCAGTTTTCTTACCAAAACTACATATACGTTTAAAAATTGGAAAACCCAATCTTTTAAGTCTTCGCAACCATTTTGAACCATGTTGTTTCCCAATAAAAATTGCCACCATTTTGGCTACCACTATACATTGAAATAATATCGTTATTAACCATCTAATTTACTAAACTTTAGTGTCAAATGAGTTTGTGTATCTTTAGGAAATAAAATTTTATACAAAATTTGATTATGAATCAGATTTATTTAAGGTATTCACGAATTTTCGGCACAGCTTTTTCAAGTCACAAATCTGATTCATAGTCAAATTTTGTAGAAAGAAATCAGAGGTGAAAAACAAAAAAGTCCTTATAATATCTTTAGAAAAGTTTATCAATTTTCAACCATCACGAATATTAATTTATATATTGTTTATACAAGAAAATACATGTAAATACATGAGATTTTTAATTTGGATTTGCACAACATTCTGTTCATGTTTTTCAATACATGCATGTTTTAATAGATGAATATTTGAATCGCCAACAATTATATGATCTGTTAGGTTTGTAAAAATGAACAATTGTTAATGAAGTTTAATTATTTTTGGTTTATTTGTTCATTCATTGATTTTTCCATCTTATAAATATGTTTGTATTGATAACCCTAATGTTTTTATCAGGTTTTTATCAAACTTAATTTCAGTAATATCATTATTCAATGAGAATTTGAAATATTGTTCACCTTTAAGATAAAGCTCTTTGAAAATAGATCCACAAATTTCTAATCTAATTGTTTCAATTTGCTCTAGAACCTTGGAAAATCCAGGTTGTACTATCTTCAATGTATGAGTAAAACTGCTGATACTCAATTTTGTAAATACCATTCTTTTTGCCATCGAAAAATTATCAAATGATATATGAAATGGATAATAATGATTTTGACATATAAAAACTGACTGCCAATGTACATGAAACATACATACATTGTAAGGATTTGATATATCAATAAAATCAATTACATTATCAATTTTTACAGTATTTTGTATTCAATTTTAGATTTGCTATAGAATGGAAATAAATTGTACACAAAGGTAAAATCCAACAAAGCAACTTCACAATTTAAATGTAAATAAATATCGTTTTGAAGATCGACCATGCATTTACTTACTTTATTTTCAGGATGTACTGTTGGACAACTATGACTCAGTAAAATCATATAAAAATTTATTTTATTAGATCTTTTGCTGATATCCATGCAATTTGGCATTTTTGTGTTTATCCTTACCAACCTTTTTGGTTTTCAATATTTTTCAATTCTAAATACTTGTGGAGGACGAATAACTTGTAATTCGTGTTCATAAATTTTCCACAAAGTTCATTCTTATCATAATTTTAAAAGACATACATGACTGGACTCTGTTTAGTATTAATTTTTGAAATTTTAAAAACCTCATCACTCCAATTTGTATCTAAACCTTTAATGAATGGTTAAGCACTAACGTTACTAATTATAACATGATCACCGACATCATATTTCGGTATTTTATTTTTTCAACTTTTTCAGAAAGCCATGATTTAACAAAGCTTGGGGATCAGACATCAACAGGTCTCAACCGTTTCAGACCTTCTTGTGATAAATAACTATAACTATAAATAATTTTTGGTAATATATTTATCCATGACTTATGATGTATGAACCACTTCTTTAGTCTATCCTTCAATGTTCAATTAAATCTTTGAATTGTAAATGCAGAGTAATGATTGATTTTGAGATGATCTAGGATTTGTTTCACTTTACTGTTGTAAAATTATTTTCCTGTAAAAAAAATAATATATATATATATATATTTATGCAAATCTTTTACCCAAATCGGTTTTTTAATTAACAGAAACATTACTTTTAGCGCTTATTAAGACTGGCACGAGCAAAACGACTGAAAACATCAATACATGTTAAAATATACTTGTATCCTTCATTAATCTTTGAATATGATATCATCTTCATCAAATCCATTTCCCATAAATTTTCAATGTCGAATGTTTTATATGCTCTTGTTGGAAATATTTTCAACATCGGCTTGTTTAAACTGTACACTGTTTAATCTGACCCCTATAACAATTTCTAAGTATCTGCTTTTGAATTCAGAACTCTTTTCTTTAAATTTTGGGTTTGTCCAAATTTTCTCAATTAAAATTAAAATTAAAATTAGTTAATGAAGGGTTAGCACCCATGTTTATGATTTCATTCAGAGTAGTACTGTTCAATAATTAAATAAACCAGGGCAGCCTCACTCAGCCACCAAGACCCCTCACTAAAGTTTTATAATTATATTTCAGTTCGTCTATTGATTTTTTGTTCGACCATACCCATTACACCGGATCAATATTAATTTTCAAATTTTATAAAATTTTATTAATATTTGTACTTTAATTTTTTTGATGTTTTTTGTTAACTCATTTTATTTCCATACTTTTATAAAAACTTCAACAACATTGTGTGTAGTATTTAGTAAATCATCAATGACAAAATTTGTAAATGAATGTAAAATAGTGATTTTTTTCATACTTTAACAATACATTGAAAATTGGAAAATTACGAAGATTTTTACCTGATTTGATTAGTTTAATCTTTTTATAGGGTTTCGAGTATTTTGAAATGAGATTCATTGCGGGAATATTTTCAGTAGTAGGTTTCTTAAAACGAGTATAGCATTTTGAGTGCATTTTTTGTTCAAACTTGCTATGAAATTTATGATGCAATAACACTTTCTTGATTAGAGCATCTGACAATAATAGATTCCGATCTTAGACTATTTCAAATACCAAGTCAAATTGAAAAGACAAATAATCCTTGTTATCGAAGCATAACTTATTACAATTGTTTTTAATGAAATTCTGGGTTTTCAATCGTAAAGGTTTATCATCATAAATGATAGAAAAATTCATAATTCTAAAGGAATTTTGAGAATTAATATTTTATGATATCTTATCACTGGAGACCGATTTAAAAGAACTAATTCGCAAATAGTCTGCAACTACGTAAGTTTCTTCACGCTGATCATCGGTGACAAATGAACCACGTTTCAATTTGTAAATGAAATTTAAACAGTGTCTTATTCCATTGGCAGAAACTATTTCTTCGCTGAGATTTATCCTTTTGGCTTTTGAATTAAAATTAATAAATCCTTTAAACAATCCTGATCCATAATATAAAATACCTTTATGGCACGCGAAAACATTTTCGTTTATTTTTATTAAAAGTTCAAAGAATAAATTATTTTCATACATGAAACAATTAAATGATTTCAAATTTATTTAATTTATAATTTATAAGCCTTTTTCAAACTTTTCACAATTATACTTATTACTATACAATTAAACAACAAAAGTCAAAGAAACTAATATATTTAATAAAATCATTATTTTAGAACAAATGTAAAATAAATATCTTTTTTATTCCTCAACACTATACATGTAGCCGATAAAATGTTAAAATATGGAAAAAGCGGATATTTCAAAAATGTGTCATTCAATATGTGTGTATTTTGAAGAAAAACAAGTCAGATAGATTTTCGTGCATTAAAAGCTACAGCGGAAAGACCTCTATTTCCCATTTCAAATACTAAAGAAATGATGGATATACATCTACTACTATTAGTAGATGTTGAATTTATGTTAAATGCAGCAGTATAGCAGAAACTATCAATGTAGACAAAAGAATAATAGAAATTCGAGAATAAATTATAAATAAACAAAATATGAAAGTAAATAAAATGTCAATAACTTAAATAAGCTTCAAGATTGCAGATCATGTATTAGTAGAGTGAGAAAATATGAGAAAGATGGATGAAAGTTATCAAGGACCTTGTGAAACGGAAATGAAATTATTCCAAACATGGAATGGTTCAAGGATTTTTTTTAAAAAGGAGGGGGATGTAAAGAATTGTAATTAATGAATGTTGTATAATTAATTAGATTATCATATATCGCAATAATATGTCAAAATTGCAATTTCAAAATCAATGGTTGGTTATCATGTTTGATGGTTGTATTTGGTTGGCAACTAAGTTGGTAAACTTTTGTATCTGAAGATATTCTGTATCAATAATTATTAAATCAATTAACTCCTTTTTAGATGATACGAAATAAAAAGCTATAAAATAGTCTGTTGCAGATTTTTCGTCAGATTAAATATTGTACAATGTACATCTGTCTTTTTTTAACAATTATTATTAATATTATTATTATTAATATATATTATTATTATTATTATTATTATTATTATTATTATATTTATCACTTTTACTATTATCGAAAAGACATTCATAAATATAATTTAAATTTCATATTCCAAAAAAAATGCTTCAGAATGATTTTCATTTTTTTAATCTTAATTAATTTAAAGGTAAATAAAATTCATTTATAAGCTGTATTATAGTGAAATTTATTATTCATACAAATTATTTAATTACAGATTATCCCTAATTCACTAAAAGCATTGTTGCTTTGGTGATGCCCTCCGGCAAAATGTTAAATAAATAAAGTTTATAGAGAATTACTGATATATTAAAACAATTATTTTAAGAATTGACAACTATGAAAATTATAAAGATTGTTTATTCGTCATATTAAAAAAAAGATCTTTTATTATTACTCTCTCAACAGTTTTGTTCTTCACTATCTAGCCTTTCGTTTATTAAATTTTACATTTTTCCCTTAATAAAATGTTGCGATATAGTAATATATTTTTAAAATTTAACTAAATATATTCTAGTTGACCAAAATAATATTTCAATTTCCAGTTTTTAAATAAATTTTTAAAGTTTTTTTTATTATTCAAACGTTTTGTCTTTTTGTACCATCCTTTGCAAAACTGCATCTGCCCATGTTGCCGATATAATATAAATTTCAATCCTTTTTTGATATATATTACATTTTCTTATATGTTAGTTGATCCGTGTCGAGAATCTCATCATTGTGTGATGCGAACTGGAACTTTAAAACTAAAAAGAGATTTTGATAAGTGGGGATAGGAAGTGCAAATTCTACTTTAAATCAGAGCCGACAGTAAATCGCTTTCGTTTAAATGACTATCATAATTCTTCATTGAGCGTTGCCATTTTTCACTTGACCCTTTTAAATACATTTCTTACTTAAATGTAAATTGTGATGAATAAAGAGTCACAATTACTTTTATTACTTTTTGGCATATTTGGTTCATGCCTGGTCAACAATCAGCTATCAAAACTAATAGAGCTTTCGCTTAGTGATCAAAGGACAGCCAATTCTAGACCTACTGCATCCAATCTATATAAAGTTCTACGCATCCTAAGCTCTGATTTTGAAGTCATTCGTAACGTCACATTGTAATATAAAAGGGTTTTGAGTTGAAGATTCTTGATTGATAACAATTACTGTTAATTAAGTGAAAAAGTATAATTAGTTTTATATTGCGATTGAAGTATCAAAGAAAATTAAATAGAAAATTATATTAAAACCCTTTTAATTAAAAAAAATAAAATTTATAAAAAAATAATTTAAATTATATCAAAATAAATTTGTATATTTTTCTTATAAGTAATAAAAAATAAATAAATTATAAATAATGTATAAATTCAAAAAATGGATTTTAATAAGTTTAGGAAAATAAATTTTTTAAGAAATTTTAAAAATTTTTTTACATTGTAAAAAATAATTAATTTGCATTAAGAATTTAAAATAATATTTAACTAAAGAAATTGTTTGACAAATATTTGATTATTTAATTTAAAATTTTAATAATTTCCGTTAATTATAAATATTTAAATTAATCTCATTATAAATATTTTACTTTTGTTCTTGATGTTTAATAATTCATGTAAATATTACATGTAATCTAAAAAAATCATGAAAAAACGTTTTTTCCGAAAACATGAAATATAATAATTAAAATACAATAAGGATCAGACATTAATGTTACACTCCACTAACCCCTTTCTTGCGCGGTAGAGATATAAAGGAGTATTTCTGGTTCGGTACACGCTAATGAGAAGTTGCAAATAAGCCCGCTTCTTTGAGCAATACTCTCTAGAAGACACTAAAAAGTTGATTCTAAGACTTTTCTTTAATAACTGGTAAACTTAAAGATGCATTATTTCAATGTTTTTTTTCGCTAGGTTTGATTAAAATAAAATTTTTGAAATAATTTATTTTTATGTTTGTGACTGGGTCATAAAATCCTCCATCCCGATATTTTTTATAATTGAATTATTAGGAGAAAGAGCTTTATTTTTACTTGATAGCAGCGGTTCTAATCCATCATGTGTGTTTGTTTCGAGTTGCACTTCTAACAAAAACGTTTGTTTCCAAATTCAACTGGACTGTAACTGTAATTCCATTCAATCAAACATTGACAAATCAAAACATTTACTGCCGATTAAATCTTTGAAGGAGCTTTCAAAACAAAATGCACAAGATGTGGTTCGACATTAGCGTTGATTGTTTTTAAAAACTGCCTTATTTGAGCACCTTTTATTACTTTTCCATGAATTTCTATTTCAACTTCAAAAATCCTAAATCTGTTGGGATATGGATAAGATGTCAATAGGAATTAGTTCGCAATCTGGATCTTCGTGTTCAATCAAAATCAATAGCAAAATAATTTTTTTATTTAATCACAATTGAATACACTTCATTCAATCTATTTAACAAGAAAACTCCTGGATAGAGACGTAAATATAATCACGCTTTAGCTAATTAATCAGCTTTAGCTAATTATTTTTTTTGTAACTTAGTTTTTCTAAACTCCTGAAAATGATTTATTTCTGTAAAGTAACAATGCTTTTCATTCACCGCTGGTATTTATATAAGTTTTTTTATTAATAAACTTTATTATGGGCTTTATTAATTTTATTTTTAGGTTAATTTAGTTGTTCTAGGCGTGTTTAACTTCTTATAATTATTTTTCCAAATCAATTTGTCAACTCCGATATTTTCCTAATGAATTATGGGATTTCCTTGAATAATTAATGAGATTTATTAATTAATTAAATAATTTGTTTGTCTTCGTTCTAGCTCCTCCATACGATAAAAATGTGTAATGTATATTTATTATTATTTACAAATAAATTGTGGGTATATAAAATATTGTTGTCTTTTCAAATGTATTTTGAAATATATTTTATGTAAATAGTCTAAATTAAAAATACAAAAACTAAATTTAAATGGTTTATCTATATTTTTTTCTATTCTCCATGATAGCTTTTTATTAAACAATATTTCAAACTATAGATAAACATTTTATTTTCTTTCTATATTAAAGCTTTTGAAACAAATAAAATGTACATACTACTCACAATTGTATAATATGACTACCATCTAACAAATCGGTAAATATTACTATTTATAAGTATGTAACAAGAAGATGAGAAAGAGGGGGGGAGAGACTTCATCCACATTCGAGTAAGTATTATTCTATAAATTTAATATCTAGTTTTTGCCTAACAAAATAATAAAAAAATGTAATTTTATATGATATCACAAAACTCGAATGTAAAAGAAATTTATATTATATCGGCAACATGGGCGGATGCAGCTTTGCAAAGGATGGTACAAAAATACAAAACGTTTGAATAATAAAAAATACTTTAAATAGTATATAGGTTATAAATTACCAAAAGTTTCTTAACAATTTTTATCCTTGATCAATTCCTTTAAAATGCGCGTGAAGTGTTTTGCGTGCGTTTGTTGTATATGTTGTATATTATGTGTGAAATCTGTTTCAACTGTTTTATTGCATCCTTCGTATTTTTAGATTAAATAAGGATTTACTTTTATAATCGCTGTGTAACGGATTTTATATATACTAAATTTTACTTAACAAATATTTATTTTATTTATATTACGGTGAGAATTTATTTATTTGATCTACTATACCAGTGTTTCCCAACCGGTGTGCCGCGAGAAAAGTTAACATTTTTAAAAATGTTAATAAAACGTTTAAAAAAATAAATAGTTGTAGAATTACTCTGTTTATCTCTAAAAAGGTATTATATTAGTAAACATTTTTGAAGCGATGGCGGGCTGTAACATGGCTAATTTAACCTTTAAAAGCTCGAAAAGAATTTATATACTTCCTTTTAATTTTTGATGTGTCGCAGAAATAAACTCATTCTTGGCAGTGTATCGCGAATATGAAAAGGTTGGGAAACACTGTACTGTACAAAATGTTTATAATAAATATTATAATTAATTATCTACATTAATGATTCTTAAGATAACATAATTAGTATAAGATAATATAATTATAGAAAAACGCCAGCTAAATAATATTATATAACATCCCACTATATATTTCGAGCGTTTATCACACTTCTTATAGATCTAAAAATCTTATAATTTATGTTCAAAGTTCTCAGTCTACAAGGATTTTGAATGTATATAAATCATTGAATGTTGTTTTTGTATATTAAGTGTTTGATATATTTTTGCTAATTGTTAAAATTTTAAATAAAACATTTAAATTTAATTTGAAATTTAATTATTTTTAAAATTTTTCTAAGAATAGTAATGCGTTTATTAAAATTAATTTAAAATTTTTATTTTATTTTCAAAATATTAAAATGATTTTATTTTTGATGCAATTCGATTACGATTATTATTAGTAAATATGTTTTAATAAATAAATAAAAAAACAGGTTCAATTTTGAAAACAAATTTGTATTTGCAAAATAAATTATCCTTCATTTAAAAGGCAAAATTTAAATCAATATCAAAAATAAACCAATAAAAATAAATAAAACTAACACAGTTCTTTGTTGACAAATCAAAATAACTTAAAAAACCAACAATCCTTGTAGATTTTTCATATTAAACTTACACATTGTCATAAAAATTCGATGTAACAATTTTCAGAAAATAAGAACATAAAAAATATGAAGTAAAAGATCGAAAAAATTTGATTTTTTAATGTTTAATTATCATTAATTTAAACAAAAATGATTTATTCATTAAATTCAAGAACATCCACATTCTATTCTAAACTTAGTGCATTCCAAGTATTATAATTATTATAATATATAATACGTCTCGTTATAAAAATGAAAAAGTTGGGAAAGTGTTAATAGGGCTTTGGGAAATAATACAAACTGGGAAATAATACCAACTATAAAAAATACCGACTATAAAAAATACCAACTGGGAAAAAATACCTATTTTGAAGTATAATTATTGAATATAACATTTTTGGTGACAACTTGTATTTGGCCTATAAGAAAAAACGGTACATAAGAACATTAGCAAATAAATAAAATAATTGGATGCTAAACAATATTTATTTTAATTATAAGAACAAACGCTACATAATAACATAATCATATTGTTGGTGTTTTTTCCCAGTTGGTATTTGTTATAGTTTGCATTTTTCCTAGTATCTATTAAAAGATATTTTACTTAATATATTAATTATAATTTGTCAGTAAAATAAAGTTAAAACTTTTCAAAAAAACATTGATTTAAATTATTAGGAAATAACAATTAAATAAAATAAAATTTTGCATTACTATATTCCTAAATTTTTACTGTAGAAATTCACTATTTGAAATTATTAATCTTTCCAGTATTATGGGCTTTTGACCTTAATTTAGAATAATATATAATTATTGTTTTTGCATTTCCTTATGGATTTCATCTTTATATTTTTATAATCTCTATATTTGTAATCCTAAAGTTTAGTAATTTTAGATCTCATATTTTCAATGGAAATGCAATTAACTTTCTTATTATCGTCATCTAATATGGAAATATTGTTTTTTTTATTTAATGAGTAATTTTAATAAATATATATTCTGAAAATTAATTAAAAAGAAAATTTTCCAAATCTGTCTAATATGCAGAGGAAATCGCCAATATTTGCAATATAAATCGTTTAAATCATCCGATATAATTATTGCGAGTATTTGAAATTTCCGAGATTCAGTTTTGATAATTGTTTATTAATTTCTCAGGGCATATTTAAAAATTTAATAAAAATATTTGATGGGTTCTTTGAAAATTGTTTGAAAATAAACTTTGTGTTAAAAATTAAGAGATTTACAGAGAGTTTTTGTTACAAGAAATAATCCCATGCGATCTCGTTTCGCGCTTATTGGCCATGTCTTCATGTGAAATTTGGAACCCCTGTGCTAAGAATTGTGTTGCATATTTAATATTGAGCTTTTTAACTAGTTATGGATTATCGCGCACCTAACCCCTTTCCCTAAGAAAATCGAATTAAAAGTGAGTTGGTTTTAAATTTTTTGACAGGAAGAGGTCCTTTGCAAGAACCTTTTTGTACATCAACGATCCTGCAGTTTAATAATTATTTTTAAAATTATTTTTTGCAAAATATTTCATCAAATGTTGGTTTAATTCAGAAACAGATATTTTTTCAGTTAGACTTTATACTACTTTAAATTTGTAAGTATAAATTATGAAATTTAAATTTGAGATATATTATATATTCGAATAAGTCAAAATATTTAGATATGTATTTTTGCAAGTTTAAATATTCATTAAAAAATAAAATAGAGTGTAAACGTTGTTTACATGTAGTATTGTTGAGATTTTAAGACAGGCACATTTTAAAATTGATTTTTTAGTGCATTATTGATTTTTGTGTGTTGGCACTTGATTATCTATCCAAAATATTTTGTAATTTTCAAATAATCTACTCAACAGATTTTAACCATTTACATTTTGTTTGACTCTAAAAGATTATTTCATTAGAAATGTTTTAATGGTAGCTAACGAATAATTCAGGTTTTTGGAAAGTATTTCCGGTTTCTGCAATAAATAGAAAGAAAAGATAAAAAATATCAAATTAAAACTTTATTGAAAATTCATCCATTCAGCAACACTAATAAATTATTAATTCTTTTTCTGGTTAAAATGCAATAAACTACGCGCAATTAAAAATTAATAAAAATTGATTAAAAATTGATAAGCATTTATTTAAAAAGCGTATATTCTTAAAGTATTGAAACAACGATAAACTGTGGCAACTTGTTTTGACTTATGCATGTATCTGTTACACTTATAGCATACTGGAACAAATAAAATTGAATTTTCAACAAAAAAATTGACAATCCAATTGTCATAAACCATAAAGAAATGTTGTTATTTCCATATGCCAAAAAATAAATTCAAACTATTATTTATTAATCAATTTCTTATCAATTTTTAATTGCGCGTAGTTTATTGCATTTTAACCCTTTTTCTTTTAGATAAACCATATTACCACAAAAACGGAATTAAATATTTGGACGGTATTTCTATTGAAATTCCTCTTTTCTTTATAAGAAAAGACATTGACGTTGACAATAAATCTTCAACATTTTGCCTATAAATACTTAGATTATTAGGATTTATAAAATTCAAGCAATGATTATCAGAACGATGATTCATTTCGGGCATTTCCGCCATTATCCTTGTTTCTGGATGTACATTTTCAACAATAATTCCTATCCTCGTTTGTGCATATCTAGTTGGAACGGATAAAATGAAGTACTTCTTCAAACCTTTTTCAATAACTTTCACATACCACTGATTGTTAGTTAATCGACCTACATTAAACTTTCGTTTCAAAAACATTTTCAGAGCAATTATTATTGATAATACCTCCTAATGTTTTACTTTGACTAAGTACGAATGCACACAATGAAGATCTCACCAACTGTACCAACCTGCTTATTGTATCAAAGTCTCTCTGTAATTTAATTTGCAATGTTTGTAAAACTTTAGGAATTTAAATTCTTTTGAAATACAGAAAATATATCTAAAAACGATAGCCCAAAGGAATCGAAAAAAACCACCTGCATGCACAAACAAAGTAAATGTGCATGGTCTAAGGCTTTCTTTTCTTTAACATATCACATAGGATGTGATTCTTAGCACCTTTCACACCATTGACTATTTCTTATAAGACCACATTCTGCAAGGAATTCATTAGCAACCGATTTGTTAGATAGATTATACTTTAAAATTGTTTCGCTCAATATGTATCGTAATGTATACCGTCTATAATCTCAAGCGAGTCTTTGAAGTGGATGAGATCCGCTTAGTTGAAGACCGGGGTAAAGTAATTGGGGACTACGATGTGTTTGCCATAGACGTGAACGAACTTTATTTCAAATGTTGATAGAAATGTTAGCCAACAATGTACCTGTTTGATGGGTATTTCATGGTAAGTCAGTGAATAAGAAGTGATTAGTTCCCCAAATGTCGAGGACATTTGTAATAAAATTAGTAATTAAATATATATAAGTAGTAATTTATATATTTGGTAGTTATATATTTAGTAATTAATATATAATGATTATATATAATTTTGTTTTTCCAAAAATGTCGTAATTACTAAAAATAGTAATTACTTAAATTATCTAACTAGAAATAAGAATTAAATTTTCAATTTGGGAAATCCAAAAATCCCTAAATTTTTATTGGTCAATTGACTAAGAAATTTAGTATTTAAACAGCGTCGAAATTCATTATTTTGAACACTAGTTTGTCTTATCAAATTTGATATAGACTAGCTATATAAAGGATTATTATCCAACTTGATAAAATGTCGCTTGAAAAATCCTTCGGATATATCAAGCATATTAAAAGGATCTAAATCAGATGAGACGCTGCCTAAATACTTTCCACTAGCTCATTCGTTTGAGTTATAGTATTAATTTAATTAGCACTCTTCTCTTCCCTCTATTTTCTCAGTTGATCAGGAAACGTAGATCCGATCGACTTGTTAACTTAAGGGCGATATAATATCGACTCTTTATCTTGCTTCAATAGTCAACCTCTAAACTCAATAATTTTTATCCCATTGTAATGATTGTATAATCTGTTATTTTTATTCAGCTTAATAAATATTTTAAACAGACATCGTTCTCTCAATGATTTATTCTATCGTATTTATATTGATTAATTGAACGCGCGATCCACGGATAGGGTTGTAGTCTATCCACCCAGCCAGATGAGTCAACAATGTGAATTGCCTACTACTACTACTACTACTACTACTACTACTACTACTACTACTACTACTACTACTACTACTACTAATAATAATAATAATAATAATAATAATAATAATAATAATAATAATAATAATAATAATAATAATAATAATAATAATAATAATAATAATAATAATAATAATAATAATAATAATAATAATAATAAATCTAATACATGACAGAGAGAAAAGAATGATTAAACTTTTATTAAAAGATTTCTAGATTTCCAAACCATAATTTTAGAATTCTATAAGAATTTTACACCTTGTTGATCCAAGTTATGTTTTATTTTTTCTATTGCTTTTTTCATTGTTTTTATTTCAGTTTTTCTTTCATATTCTCGATCTTCTTGACTCACAATAAGCTTATGACGTCGACCTCTTAAAGCAAATGCTTGGATAATTTTAAACGATACCGAAATGTTTTCATTTTTCTCAACGAATTCATCCTGAATCAAATTGATACCATCACCTTCTTCATTCACAATGAAGACTTTCGGTTTTTTACAAAAAACATAAATTATTTCAAAGATTATTTCAAAAATGTTCATTGGTGGAGGTAATAATGATCTATCATAATACTCCTTGATGTCCTTGTATCTGTTTGCCTTCCAAGACTCAGATGATTTTTGAATAATCGTGGTGACAGTATTACTAAACAAGGCAATTAAAAGGTTCATCAACATTATGTTAACAACAATCATGTAGAGAACCAAAAGAAAGAATACTGCTATGTTGCCTTCCTTATTGACAAAATAAGGAGTTTCCTGGTGTTCCATTTCTTCGAGTGCATAATGAGTATGGAAAATTGTATACGTTGATCGTTTAAATATGTCTCCCAGTATAAAAGAAATAGACTTTTTTTCAAAGCTTTGACTGAAATTTAACCCATAAAAACTGTTTGGATAAAGTAATGCTTGAAATGTAATTCCAAATGACGTTATGAAAACAACGAAAATAAAAATCAACGGCATCAAGTCTCGAACTATCATGATACTTATCATTTTTAATTTGGGTCCGATTTGTTCGAAAATTGAACCAAAATAAATTATTCTCATGAAAAATAGAATCATTGATATGCATAATATCAACCGAGAAATAAAAAGGAAAACGTTCGTACTTTCAATAAAGAGTCCAGCCTCACTTTGATCAGGATGCTTGGGAATTTGTAAACTCACCCTGAGAATGAACCCAAATACCATAAATCCAGTTGCACTGATGTCTATGTAATTTGTAGGGTCTTTAAAATATGACTTCAGAAAGTCTTTTTGCCTGTAGATATATATCTGACGAGTCTCTTCCATGAAATATCCTATTCCGTAGAGATAACAAACTATTTCTATCACCGATATATTCGAATAGAAGTTTATTATTAAAAAATAGGAAAACAATCCTAGAAAAACACAATGAATAAAAGAATGCATATAAAATTTCAACGCTGGACATCTTCTGGTGCCTCTATACCAAAGTCGAGTTAGAGCTTTTTGGCAAGAAGGCAAACTGAGAAACTTCGTCGACTTCGACAGAAATGCAATGTCCAAAATTCGTTGTCCAGCTAAAATGTTTGGTTTGTTTAAAAATCCAGAAATAATTTTTTTATCGGGTGTAAAATCTCGAATCACCGCTCGATTCATGACAGCAATCGAGTATTTTTCACAAAACTCTTTCAAATTTCTGATGTTTCCCAACACTTGATCCGGGAAATCTGTGACGGAGAGAAGATTATGACAGATAAGACAAACCAATAACCCGTATGTGATCGAGTCGAATTGGCAGCATGTCAAAAGGGTGGGTACCATTTCAAATCGGCCAGTAATTAACGCCAAAAATAAAGCCGAATTATAAAATTCGTGATTTTCTTCCATTTTCTCTGGTTCTTTTATTGATGGATCTTTCGTTTTCAAATCCGTGAGATCTGTGAAGATTTTCTCTAAATTGAAACTGGAATGGGATTTAATAAATTTATTTTTGATATATGTCATAATTCCTTGCCCATTCTCGTGGCAATTGTTAATGACATACGAGAATTCTTTGGAGCTCAAATAATACATGTTTTCAAGGTTATCATATTTTTTGACAAAATTAATTAGCCTATACTTGTTATCCTTTTGCAGAAGACTAAGCCAAACCTTTTCCAAAGTCAGTTTATCATTAAACTCAAAATCCTCTGTCACTAAGAGACCATTTGATATTTTATCAATTTGTTTTAATAAATGATTTAAATTTATTTTTTTATTTTTTTTTATGTCTTTAAGTTTTCGTTTGTCATTGCAAACCAACTCGAGTGGGGTAATATCGTCGAAGGATTTTGCGATTAATTGTTCGGATTTTTTTATTAAAAGATCCAATTCACCTTCAACGTATTCGGGTTTCTGGCACGCAAGATGCAACGCTGTGTATTTATTAATATCAGTTTTCTCCACATTAATCGAAACATCTTCAATGAGAAATCGCAAAATTTCAATTTTTCTACTATTCTGAACGGCAATATGGAGCCAGGTTTTGTCTTCCTCATCTTTCAAATGGTTTTCTATAAAATATTGTAAATGTCTCGTTATAAAATCCACCGATTCGACTTTGGTTACTTTTGCGAACATTTTATGCAACAAATAAACTCCCTTTTCTCGACACCATTCAATGGCGGTTTCTTTTTCTTTGTCGGTTAAGAGGTCAGTGAAATCAAACACGTTGATTGGTAGATTGTGAATGCTCGATTTGAACTTTTCTGACTCATTTGATCGGATCAATTCCACGAGATCCAGAGTTGAATAAATATCAATCATCAATAATTGAGTCAAATTTTCCGATAACTACAATAAAAGAATAAGTGCAAACAACTGTGCTGTGTGAAGCACACCTATTATGATTCCAAGTGAAAAATTATGTGAAATCTGGTTTGTGTTCCATTAAAATGTCGTTTTATCAATCAATAAATTTTAATGTGTTTTGGAACTGTGATTGATTTCTATGAAATTTAAAGCACTTTAAGCATTAAAACAATTTATTAAAATATATTTTTTTTCAAACAGTGCATAAGATTGTACGGAAGGTTAACTTGATTCTTTTTGGTAAACGAAGGCCTTCTCTTCGTCTTCCGTGCAAAAGATTTTAATCACTTTTTCCTATCATTTCAGAAAAACAGACGAAATTTTATTTTTCTCTGGGAATGCTTAGCTGTTTCATGAATTCCTTCAAAGAAGAACGCTATTCTGCACCTAATTTGACTTCAGCAATGGTTTTATTTGATCTAATGTCAAAGAGCTATAATTTAAACTTGAGAGGTTTTGAGTATAACTTCTACTTTTAAGGTGTTTAGTTCGATTCCTAATGATCAATGCTTTCATGGACACCTGGAACAAGTTTACAAAGATTCATAAATGAAATAAACGGATTTTGGTTGCACTTTAGAGAAATCGGTTAATTTAATGTCTGATTGTTTATGGTTCACATTGTATCTTTCTCCTAAAATTATGAGTTTACAGATCCAGATATAAATTCTAAAAACAAAAATAAATATCAAAATTAAATAATTTATAACAAAGTTCCGACCACTATCTAAGTATGACTTGAAAGCTACCAATAAACACAAATTTCAGGCAGCAATTGTGTTCACTCATATTATTTCATTCTCTTTTAAAAACCTAAACTATTTCCAAACAAACAATTTACAGACGGAACTTTATTCTCTACAAAATTACATCATTAAAATTAACAACTTGGCAATACAAGTTATTGAACACCTTTTATTAACAACCTTTACATAGACACACATTTTTCTATACTTACAACTAAAAAATTATGCATATAAACTTAAGAAAACCTTTCATACAACTTAATAAAATAGCATTACAAACTAAACATTTATTAAAAAATACATTAAAATCATAATTAAAGTCGAGTACACTCTTATTTCTAAATTGGTGATATGACAGCTTTATTATTCATTTTATATCCCTGTATTGAAAAATTCATAAGCCAGCTTTCGTCATCTTTAAATTAAATTTTTTAAAGTCATCATGAAAACGGATATTTCGATTGTTGATGAATATATTTTCATTGCAACTTCGATTCTTATTTATTTTCATCTACACTTTATTTCCTGTGACATCATCTTCTTTTCTTATATTTTGACTTAATCAATTTGACTGTATTTGATAGTTGATATGGAATTTCATGTACCAAGAAATGTATTTTCTAGTTATGATGCATTTGTACTAGTTTTATATCTTTCTTAATTGAGCTTGTTTGATCACTAAATGGTTACTCAACATTCTTCTTGCTTTGTATTTTTTTTGTATAAATGGATGACACAACATTTCACTTCTCTTTTATAGTTATTGAGTATACGTATAACTATACTGGTTATACAATATATTGTCTTTGTAAGATGAATTGAGATGAATTTGTGATTAAAGTAAAATATCATGTAAAAATTTTAAATTAAGAAATTTCACCCGATATTGGATTGAATGCACTGGCTATCCATTGAACTTGAATAGCCAACTTGTTATTTTATTTATTACTATACTTTCTACTTTATATATAATCTTTCTTTGCTTTGACGGCCTAGAGTTTTAACAAGTGTTTCCTCTACATCCTGGTGCAATCTTACAATTTGACTCCGAGAATTGCTTTTTCAGATGTACAAAAATCAACATTTAAAATATTCAATTTTTATTTAATTAATATGGATATCAGTTGCTTTGAATTCTGCCCACTCCTCGAAAACTTTCGATATAAATAAAACAATTTTCTTTATTGTATTAACTCGTAATACAGTGCTGCCCAACCTTCTTGAAACAATGGGACCCACTCAAATAATTTTCATAATGCCAAGGGTCACATATGGGTGGAGGATTGGTACCGCAAGCGTCTGGCCATGTAATGCACGGAGTAACTAGCGATTATTAACCTCCCCAATGTAGTTTGAAGCATTTTGCAATAAAAAGAAGTTCATTTTTGTACCCATGTAATAATATAAAGAATTACTTTACTTATATAAAGAATTATTTTGTGGTATAATAAAGATCTAGAGAAGTATCATCATTGATCAATGCGTTTTAGAGATGTTGAAGTATGGTCAAAAGTTTAATCTAAAATTCTGGTATGTAACTTAAATTAATTTTAAATAAAAACCAGAATGTGTTTACAAATTTTAAAAATTTATTGTTTTTAATTAGAAATTTGACTTTGAATTATATTTGCAATTTTTTAAATTTGTGGCTAATATCGAATAACAGCTGCTGAATCCAGTTGCTTCCCTCAAACCGCTGCACAACTGCTCACATATGTCACCAGATAACATCTCAATTCGTCTTGCAACAGTCTTATGGATAACTGAAGATCTGAAATCTGTTTCTCATCTTTGTTTTTAAACTCAGCAAACAAAGAATCGGTACATTCTTGAAAACATTGCTTAACTGTGTCACCACCTGCTTTTTGCATCAGTAATATATCACATCCAGCAAATATTACACCTTATTTACACAATTTCTTTCTATTTACCAAGTATTTTTCACCATGTTGGCACAGATATAGATCACGATCATTTAGCCAAAGGAACTCTTCTTAATTTTCAGGTATTTTGTTTTCGAAGAATTCCAAGTAATAATGGACACTATAATTTGAAAATGCCATATGATAGATTCCCGATAATAATTCTGAAAAGCAAACTGTTCACAAAACATCTCCCTATATCACTTAAACCAATCACGAAAAAAGTAAAGATAGTTCTGACCAAACTTCGAGCGATGCACTTCAGATGTATAAATTAATGCGGTCTCATGTTATTTTCATTAACAATTTATCAAACCATGTTGCATATTTGCCCTATTCTTTCATTAATTTTTCAATAATTAACTAACATAATTTATACCAAAAAATATGTTTTACAAACGAAGTCTCTTTGACCGAATATAAAATTAATTGCGTAGTTAAACAGAACATACAGTGTAAAGCGCTCACTTTATTAAAATTGATTTATTGATTCCTATGTCGGAAAATTTAATGTAATCCAATGGATCGACTGTCACATTCCATTGGAAAGTTTATGTAAACCACAGTGAACCAATTGCTGAATTCCAGATCGGGCCAATTGCTTTGTCTCACACAGGAAACCAGCGACAACTCCTACACTGGATTATTTACATAGGTTCCATCGCAACATCAATAATAAAATTACAAACACTAATTCAATGTTCAAAATACAAAGCTCCCACACGTTCCGGTTTTTTCCGATGGGGGCTACTGTATTGTTTAAATCAACTAATTAATTTATATTGGTTGACAAGAGACATAAATTGATTTTATATATTTTTTATTTATAATAAATTTTAGCATTCTTTTCAATTTCATTTGATTCTTAATATGGGCTGCCTCAGATCCATATTCAGATTTATCGTCGGCTATTTCTACTTCCATCCACCTCTATGTTAGTGGCCGACTAACTGCCAGTCATAGTTCCAACGGACCATCTAGCAGTACACTTTACTGGAACCAGCTTTACAACGACCATTTGTCCAGTATTATATTCATATTATACAGTGTGAGCTCATCTTTTATCCCCAATTACAAAAATTCGCCTCCACCATCATACGGCTTTATGAATTTTTGCAATTCTATCTGCCGTGATAGCTTGGGACAAATTTCAACTATCAAAATATTCAATTTTTGTTTAACTAACAAAGATTTGAATTCTTCCAGCGCATTCAAAACTGTCGATATAAACAAAACAATATAAGATCTAAAATTTACTATTATTATTGTTAAAGATTTGGTTTTAGAATTTATTTTTGATTCTTTTAAAAATTTTTAATCAATTATTATGAGTGATTTGGATTTTATTAATTATTATTTTAAGCGATGAATTAATGACTTATTTCAACGAATAATGAAAATTTATATTTGTATTTTTACTTCTGTTTATTGATTATTTATTAACTAATTGATTTTGATATTAATTTTCGTATTATTGATTTTTCCAAAACTACTTTTGAAAATTTATAATTAAATAAAATGAATATTAAATTGATTGGTCATTTCAATACAATTTATTATTCAATGGTAGATTTATAAAAAATGATTTTATGTTTGAGAAAACTGGCTTTTTAAGAACTTTCATTAAATTTTGTATACTATTTGCAAATGTTTTTCTAATAGGTTTTTATTTAATTAATTTAATATTAAGAAAAGTCCTTATTATTATTATTATTATTATTATTATTATTATTATTATTATTATTATTATTATTATTATTATTATTATTATTATTATTATAATTTTTATTATTATTATTATTACTTCATTTATTTTATTTTATTTATTTCAATTAATAAATTATTAAAACTAAACATTATAAATAAAATTCGAGGAAAATTACTAAACATTGACTATTGAAAAAAAATGTTTTCTATTTATGAATTTTTTAACTTGATTCAATTTATTTTAAGTAAATGATAAATGTTTCTATTTCCATAAAATTTCATCTGATATTGAACTTCAAAAACTGAAATATGAACCGAGAATTATCCTAGATCTCCGTGAGCACTGATAAAACAAAAAATAAAACATTTTTTTATTGTTAAGAAATTTATTAAAGATATCGAAATTATATTTGTAGGCAATGTTTTCTCGGTCAGTAATGTAAAGCTTAATATTAATTCGACTTAAGCGTAGGGATGTCTGGAAGCTAAAAATTTAGGGTCTATTTATTTTGTCCGTCCATATAAATTAATTTTTGACAGACAATTCAATTTAATTATGTTGAAGACTATTTTATCATTTATTATTAAAAAAATTATCTTCTTCTTTATCTTTTTATTATTATTATTATTATTATTATTATTATTATTATTAATTTTATTATTATTATTATTATTATTATAAAAATATAACTTATATATATATATATATTAAATATATATAATAAATATTGAGTTGAATGGAAACATGGTTTTAAAGTTGTATTTAGGAAAAGAAGAATCGAATCAAACCATTTACTTAGATTTACTGACATTTACTGTTCTTAACCTTTCTCCAAAAATGCAGTTCAACATAATGGATTATGCGAAGTTTCGTAAGTGTTGGAATTGTCGTCAATATTCTAGAAATAAGGATGACACTTTACCACATTTTCAAGAAGCATATTTTGCTGTAGCAAAATTTTCTTTAATTGTCAAGTGTGAACTTCTGAGATAAATTTATTAATTTTCACTATTTTTATAGCTGTTGTAAAAACAGAAAAAAATGTCAATTTTTCATACATTCCAAAACTGATGGCAAAGATAAAATAATTTTTACTGAAAACTTTATTTGATTTATTTGCTATTTTAAATGTCAAAAAAATAAGTGAAATTTATTATTTGCATATATATCAAAAATGCGTTTCTAACAAATACTTTCACTTTTATTTATGAAAATTAGTGAATTAATTTTTATTTACTTCGTCAAATTTTTTATTTTATGTAATAAATAGAAAATATTTATTTACTTTTATTTATATATAATTATTTATTTATATTAATTATTTATATAGTGTGAATTATTTACATGTTTAATAATGGATAATATCCAACTGATGAATTTATTAGAGTTGTTAAATATTATCTTTCACAATGCTTAGTTTAGTGTAATTATTTGTTTAACTAGAGTCAAAATAATACTTATTTTTGTTTTAAATTTACTGTTTTGCTAATTTTTTCAACTAGAGAAATTCTTACCAACTCATTTAAAATTTAATTTTTATTTCTGATTACACTTTTCAAATATATAATTTACAGTTTTATTGAATTTCATTGTTGAGTAAATTCACAAAATTGCTTTTGTTATACTAAATCTCAATGAAAAAACGCATAATTCTGAGATAAAATGACTCAACTATCTCATTGGTAAAATATTAAAAAATGCGATGTGAATGCATCAAGCATAGTTTTAGTTTAGTTTATATTTGATAATAAGTGTGCAAATTTTAAGTGCAAATTTGATTAAAAAATGAGTCATGGATCAAATGAAATGCTAAAGAAATTTTTAAAAGAAAATAATTCTAAAGAATTCAAGCAAAATGCCCCAAATCTCCCCGATGACATCACGGAGCTTATGGAAACGTTAAATGATGAAGAAAAGAAAAAAGCTGTCGACTGGTGTCGAGAAATTGGAATTTATTTGGTTCATAAGTTATTTATTTTTGTCACAAAAACTGAATCTCTTCTTTTCCTTCAAAACAATTTAGAATTATATAAAACAAATCATTTGTGCGATGAAAAAGAAAGAACCTGGCTTCATATCGCCGTTAGATACGATAGGGACGTGAAGATTTTGTCCTTCCTTGTCAATGAAATACAAATTGACATTCGTTGGACGGATTCTAACAAATTTACAGCTCTCCATTTGGCCTGTCAGAAATCCAATTACATTCCCGGTGAGTTGGAGATTTTAATTAAAGAATCTAACCAATTAGTGGCCCGCTCTTTCGATGATGTTACCCCCCTTGAATTGGCATGTGCAGACATGAGAAAGTTAAAGGACTTGAAGAGGAATAGAATCGTAAACATCAACGAACTACTTCAACATATCGATAAAGTTTCTTTTGGTTTGCCAGAAACTGAGGACTTCTATTTCAATGACAAGATTTCAACGAAACGAATGTGGTTAAATCTTTTGCAGAAAAATGACAAACACATTCTGAGTTACTACATGAAAAAGGATCCAAAATTTTATCTGAAATATTACATGACCGTTGCTGAAATGACGGAAATTGTGGATCTTAGTTTAGAAAACGGCCATGGGGTGTTGACATATATCAAAAATAAATATTTGGAAAATAATGTAAGTATGGGAGAGATATTTGTCTCTTTGACAGGACTAAACTTAGAAAAGATTCAGTCAAATGATGAAAACGAGACAACATATGTTTACTATCGTTCCGCGTTGTTCATGACATTAATCACAGGCCGTTTTGAACTGGTTCCAACGTTGCTAGCGTATTGTCAGTTTGATTTAATATCGTACGGATTGATGACATGTTTGATATGCAAAAAACTGGTTGTCATTAAAGAGTTTCCGGAACAAGTTATTGTTGACATTCGAAAACTGAAAGACTGCTGTGAGAAATATTCCGTAGCCGTTTTAAATCGAACTGTTATTCGAGATTTAACACCGGGAAAGACGATTATTTCCGGGTTTTTAAATAAAACCGACAAACTAGTCGGGCAGAATATATTAGACATTGCACATTTGGGAAAATGCTCAAAGTTTCTTGGTCTGCCGACATGCCAGGAAACTTTCACCAAACAATGGAACACGAGAAACCGTCAATGTCCGGCACTGAAATTTTATCTCCACTCTTTATTTCACTGTATTTTTTTAGGTTTATTATCATATGTTTTAGTATACGATTTTTATGCCAAAGCTACTGCAATCGAAATCATCTGTTACGCCTACGGTTTGGGATATTTCTTTGAAGAGGTTCGTCAGATTTATATCAATTATAAAGAGGATGGATTCAATTCGTCTTATCTAGAAGAAGCTTCTAATTATATAGATATTGGTTCAATATTTACTTTAATTTTATCAGGAACATTAAGAATATTTCTTCCAATAAAGACCTATCCCAACCAAGGAGACGAGGGATTGTTTTTGGAAAGTAAAGACTTCAATTTATTCTTTATCAGATTAATTTTGTGTATCTCACTTATATTGTATTACATGAGAATAATATATTTTGGTTCGATCTTTGAACAGTTGGGACCGAAACTGAAAATGATGGCCAGAATGATCATTCAGGATTTGATGCCTTTGATTTTTATATTCGCAGTCTTTATAGCAGCTTTCGGGATCGCATTTCAATCACTGATGTTTCCGAATAGTTTTTATCCAATAAAAGGCAACAGCACCTTTGAAAAGAAATCCATTTATGTCATTCTTCGAGCTTTGATCCGTAGATCCACGTATACCATATTCGATACACATTATCCTTTTGAAGAATTAGAGCATGATGAAGGGGGTTATGTAGTAAATAGTGAAGGGAAAATAGCTGTTTATTTTCTTCTTATAATCTACATGGTTGTTGTTAACATTATGCTGACAAATTTGTTGATAGCTTTATTCAGTAACACCGTCACTGTCATTATTCAAAAGTCCCGAGATTCATGGAAGGCTAATAGATATAAGGATATTAAAGAATATTTCGATAGATCTTTATTTCCTCCTCCATTAAATGTTGCAGAAATTCTCATAGAAATAATTGTTAAAGTTTATCGAAAAAAACAATTGGTAAAAATGAAAGATTTGACTTTAAATGAAGAAGAAATGCAAAATTTTGAAAATGCAAATGAAACTCAAAAAACGCAATTTATTTCCTTTAAAATAATTCAAGCTTTCACTTTAAAAGATTGCCGATATAAATTAATTTTAAATGAAAATGATAAAGAATATGAAAACAGAATTGAAATAAAATGTATCAAAAAAGGTATCGAAAGCATTGATAAAAATTTGAAAGAACATTTGAAAAAGAAATCTTGAAAAGTTGCTAGAAATGTTGAAAAATCTTTAAATTTATCTTTACGTTTTTTGTTAATTATAATTTTCCGTTGGAACAATTTTTATTGCAATAATTAAAACAAAATATGTATTAATTTAAAAATATTTTGCCAAGTGTAATTAATGTCAAATTAAACGCGTATTTAATAATACAATTTATACAAGTATTTAAAGTGAAAGGTTGTGAGAAAAATTATGTAAGTTCGTATTAGTAATATGTATAAATATAATAAGACTTGAGATTGGCATTATATTCGCCAACATAATTGTCGGTCATTATATATTAATCCTTGTTCTACATTTATGTAATTTATACTTTTTTAATTTAGTGTAACAATCATGAAAATAGAATATTATCTAAACGATAATATTTACTATAATATAAAAAAAATTCAGTAATGCTACCCAAAACAGAATTTAAATAAGTTAAATATGTCTATTAACCACAGTACTTAGGACCAATTCAAATAATGTTTATTTAATAACAAATATTAAAACAAATGTTAATTTGTTTGAGTAATAATTAAAATAATAGTTAACCCATTAATGCCCAATAAAAAAACAAAAAAATAGAACAAGTTTTTTTCAATTACAAAACATTTACAGTATCTTTGATCATAAAATTAACTGAATTTTTGATATTTTATATTTATATAGAAATAATTGCATGTACTCAAGTAAGTATAATGTGCAGATTTTTAGTTACTTTGTGTAATATACTTGAAAATATTGGAGGGTTGTTTAATAATCGAAACTTTTTGTTCAAAAATATAATTATTACTTCGCAACAATGGCTTATTTTGTTACTCACTTATCTGATATATTAATTTATGCTGCTACCAAGGAATTACCGTTTTATACTTATACTATAAATTTATAATGAAGTACTTATTATATTTAAAAATTAGTATAATAATTTATAATCAAATATTTTAAAATATTTTTACCTAATTTATCAAAAGTTAATTTAAATCTTATTTTTAATTTTAATCATTTTAAAACTTAATTTATGTCCGTTGATAATCATGCCTAAATATCCTCACATCCCCATATTTTAAAAATAATTGGTTAAGTTATATTACTTTAAAAGGGATGAAATAGCTGGATTTATCTGCGTTGAAAGAGTAAATATTTTTAATTGGATCTACTCGGTTGAATATAGGCGTTCTAAGGGTTAGTATTATCTAAATGGAAAATTTTTATTAAAAATAATGAATAAATAGGATAGAAATATATAAGGGGAAATGCTTGCTTAAGTTTTATCTTCCCTACGTTTCTTTGAATCAATCTTCCATTGGCACTCGTAACGAATATCGTCTTCCATGTATCTTCTGAATCACTTCGTATGGTCCTTCGTATCTGATGAGTTTACATAATCTCTTTTTGTCCTGAAATGCCTCTCAACACTTCCATCTGTATTATGGTGATACGGACTCGAAAAAAATATTGTGATTCCCATTGATTCTGTGAAATCCTTTATAACTTTTAACTCAAATGCTTTTCCACAATCTACATGAATCTCTTTTGGTGCTCAGAACTTTAAAATCCATTTGTTATTCATCGTTTCCTTTATATAGTTCTCATTCTGTTTATTCGCTGATGCCAATGAAATGTTCCTGTTATATAGATCAATTATTGCAATAATATATATTTTCTTTCTAAACGTCTCTGGGAATGGTCTGCATATGTCTATGTATACCATCTTTCATGGTTCATCTGCAGTAAGTTAAACTGTCTCTTCCTTCGTTTTATTCGTAACTACCTTTGGCCTTTGGCATGATTAACAAGCCTTAATTGTTTCTTTCATCGATTCTTTTATATCCTTTATATCATTATCGTGAGCTAGATATTTTGTCACTTTCTCAGCTCCTGCGTGTGATAGTAATACGTGCATCTCTTTTATCATTTCTCGTTTCTTGTTCTTCGGCACTCATAGTTTTCCTTCTAGTGTCGTTACTACAACTTCTTTCAACATATATTTCCAACACCATCCTTGTGCTATATCCTCTTTGAGATGTCTAATTTCCTCATCGCCTTGTTGCCATTTACAACTTACCATTTTTTCCATCATGTTTATACGCCGTGTTTTCATTTTTTCAGTCTTTGCATTCTCGTGACTCAGTAGGCATTGTATACAAGTCCCACAAGTACTTCTCGAAAATGCGTCTGAATTTGCGTGATTCACTCCTTTTCTATACTCCATTTTGACTTCTATATTATTGAGATAATTGATCCACGTCTGAAATCGGGTTTTTCGTAGATAACAAATTTAATTGCTTTGTTGTCTGTTCTCAACGTAAATCTTTTGCCGTAAAGGTAATCATTAAAATGTTGGCAAAAATAGTAAATTGCGAGCAGCTTCTTTTTCATAATGCAATATCCTTTTCGTAACCATAATTATCTCTTTGTGATAGTACATCCCCAATTGTATCAAAACTAGCGTCTGTATTTAGTATGAAATCTTTTGTAAAATATGGATATCCCAAAACGGGTGATTCCGTCAAAGCTTTCTTCATATCTTCAAAAGCCCTTACACAGTTTCTGTCCATATTTTATTTCACATTATTCTTTCCACATAGTTCCTCCAAAGTTCTGGCTTTCTTAGCATTGTCTTTTGATAAACCTTTTATAATAATTACATATACCCAGAAAGCTTCTTAGATTCTTTATACACTTTGGTTTCTGGAATGACTTAATTGCTTCTAGTTTTGATGGGTCTGTCTTTATGCCATCCTTGCTAATAATATGTCCTAAAACCTTTAGTTCTCGTGTAAGTATGTGGCATTTTTCTGGGTTTATTCTCAAACTTGCTCTTCCAATTCTTTCTAGTACCTCATTTAGAACCACGTAATGTTGTCTTTTTGTCTCTGTGAATATTAAAATATCATTCAAATAAACCACTGTCCCTTTTACGTTGCCCAGTGCTTTTTTGCCAATTAACTCCTGAATCATTCCTGGGATATTAAAGACATCCTGTTGAAACAATATTGGCATGTTGCTGTTGAAAATGCTGTCTTTTATTTCGAATTTTCTTCCAGCTCTTCCTAATAATAAGAATTTTCCCAGGTCTATTAAAGTAAAATGCTTTGCTCCTTTCAATCTATCTAATATCTCCGCTATATTTGGCATTGGATACGCTTGCCTATCAGTAACCAGATTTAACAGTCTGAAATCTAGACATAATCTGATGTCTTGTTTCTCTTTCTTCCAAACACAAACCTGCGGTGTATTCCATGATAAAATTACATTTCTTAATAATGCCATTTTAAAACAAATTCTGAATAGCTTCCTCAATCTTTGGTTCCAAACGGATTAATTGTCTTTGTTGCTTAATATTTATTGAACTTCCGTGTGTATCTATTTTATGTTTCATCAATGTTGTGCAACCAATGTCCTATTTATTTGCCATAAAAACTTTCTGGTTGTCCTTTATAATTTCTGTTAATACCGTATCGTTCAATTTTAATTCTTTACCTGCTCTGTCGAATCTTTCTGTTTCTGTTATATGCTTCCCAAATTTTGCAACAATATTACGCATGTGCTCATCACTGGTTACTTCGTCCCTCTGTGGATAATGTATTTGTATTCCAAATTGTTTCCACAACTCTATATCTCTAATCACTTCTGGTATTATGTGATTTACAATAGTTAATCTTATCACTTTATATATTCCAATTATTTCAACATTCATCATTACTTTACCTTTTATTTCCAATTCATTATCATTTGCGCATCTTAAAATAATAGACGTCTTCAAAAGTTCTATGTTATAAAATTTTTTATGGGTTCAAGCTCATTACGTTTATTTTTGCTGTCAAATCAAGTAAACAATCCATTTTACTGATTTTGAAATTTTGATTACCACGCTAGGTCTACTTTTCATTATGTCATACCTCATTTTATCTATTGCCGATATCTCTGTACTTCTTTGTTCGACATTTTCACATTTCTCAATCTTCTCAAAGTTATTAATTTTTTCAACTACTCGTTTATCATTCTCTTCCTGCTTCTTCTCTTTATCCACCCCAAAGTCTCTTTTCTCTATTGTCTTATCTTTAGGAGAGCCTCTAACATCCTTTATAAAACAGCTAGACAATGTCTTCTCTTGTCATGGTTTTCTCGTTTGGGGCCACTGAGGAACTCTCTTCTTCGTCTTCATCCATTACATTTCCTATGTATGTAACTTGTCTTTTTTTCGTTCTATGATAGATACCTGTTTCAGTATCGTTTCTTTCTCCTTGATAGTTGGTCTTCCTTTCGTAATTTCCACTTTGTCTTCCGTTATTTCTATTTGTCGATGTTTGCTTAATCCTGTTCAAATTTGTATAGCATTCATCTGCTCGATGGCCACCTAATCCACATTTCTGGCATCTTATTTTGTTGGTTGGTTACAATCTCTTTTTGTGTGTCCCTCCACTCCACATCCATAGCAAGTAATGACTCTCTTATGTCTATTTGGACACTCTCTCTATATAAACCCTGGTTGTCCGCATAAATGACATGTGATAACTCTTCGATGTCTATTCGGGCATTCTCTCTAAATATGGCCTTGTTTTTCGCAGTAAAAACATTTCACAATTCTATTCTCTGGAGTAACATTATCTCTGTAAATTTTATTTTTAATTTCCGTTTGGATATTTCTATTATCTTTTTATGGTGATAGCTCCATAGTTTTATTATTTCTAATTCGGCTACTCTTTCTCTTACCGTATAAACCTCTTTGCTCTTCTGCCACCCCTCGTACAACTTCTTGATCTTCTTTATTTCTTCTGTTCCCATGATTTCATCTGCCCATAACTTCATTCTCAGTTTCCTTTCCGCGGATCAGTATACCAATAACTGTTCTTCTAAGTTATCTGCCATCTATTTGTGGCTCATCAGTTTGTCCATCAGACTCTTAATTTTTTTAAATAAACATCTGGTTCTTCATTCGTCTGCCTGTAATCGAATGCAGCTTTAAAATCTTGAATTATTGTGGTCTTCTTAGTAAACACTTTACGCAGTTTATCTCGATAATTTTTAATCGAAGGATCAACGTCTAAATATTTTCCTTTAATCTCCTTGTTAATCCAGAGTTCAACAATCATCTATTGACAAAAATCAGTTAATTTGTCGATCCGAAAATATTTCTCGCATTGTTGGAAAAATATTTTAAAATCTCATTCTTTGTAAATTCCTCTTGTGTTAACTTCCTTAGTAAACGTTCCATTGGCGTTGTTGTCATGTTAGATGTTGTGAAAACATCTTCGTTTTGTTCAAAATCTATAGTCATTACAAGTTCAAAATTTATTCAAATCAAAAATATAAATTCCATATTTCCGAGTATTTAAACAAAATTAACAATGGCATTTAATTTAATTTTAAAATATAATTTCATTCAAAATATAAATTTATAATAAAGTACTTATTTCATTTATTAATTGGTATAATAATTTATAATCAAATATTTTAAAATATTTATATCTAATTTATCAAAAGTTAATTTAAATCTTATTTTTTAATTTTAATCATTTTAAAACTTTATTCTATGTTCGTTGATAATCATGCCTAAATATCCTCACAATGTGTAAACACCTGACTTGATGTTGTTGAGGATATCTAAATAACAAAATAAAATAATCATAAAGATGCATAAAATATTTTGGGGGAATGAATACAAGATGATTCAGAATTCTCAAAATTAAGATTAAAATTGTAAATTGAAAAATATGTAAACACTAAAAATCAAAAAAGAAACAAAAGAGGTCATTATCACTTAATAAGTATAAAAAACCATTTAATGGAAAATAAAATAGTCTTATCACGAAAGCTTTTGCGAGATAACACATAGGTTTGTTAATGAACAGTAGATTATCTCTAATTACCATTAAAAAACAAAGGGAAAACCAAATTAGATTAAAACATACAAGTAAAGAGAATTCATATCGAAAATAAATTAAAACACAAGTGTTATTGAGATAAATAATTGCGAGATCGGAAAAGCTATTTAACCGTTTCAAGCTATTTTTTATCAGCCTTCTGGTATTATATGCTGTACTTTGCTTTAAATGTAATAAGTGTTGCATTCTATTGATTCCTACAGTAACTTTGCTATGACAGCGGCCTGTTCATGAGGTTAATTACTGGACAGGTGATCTCAAATGAGCCCAGCCGAATGTAAAGGAAACCCCAAAAAAATATTTCCCGGTCGATATCGACGCCGAGGACGAGTGATGGGATGAAATAAAAGCCCAACTCGCGGATGATCCGATATCCTTAACCATTCGATGCTTGCAAACAATCTCTTGATTTTCATTGATGTTCAAATTATAGAAATTTGTGTATAGGAAAACCAAATTAGATTAAAAAACACAAAAGAATTCATAGCGAAAATAAATTAAAATACAAAATTGTTAGAGATACAAATTGCCAGATCGGAGAAACTATTTAACCGTTTCAGGCTATTTTTTATCAGCCTTCTGGTATTTTAAGCTGTACTTTGATTTTAATGTAATAAGTGTTGCATTCTATTGATTCCTACAGTAACTTTGCTATGACAGCGACCTATTATGTTGGAATAGAAAAAAAATCATATAATTTAAATTATTAAAGTTGTTTGTCGAGTTTATTAATTTAAAGCAAGGAAGCTCACTACATCAAATATACTAATTGTTGTAATCAGAAGCCCTAGTTAAATAGATATGAATTCCATGTTTTATTGAGGATTTGTTATTCCACCAGGAAGTTGTAATAAGCAACCAGCAAGTATGGTTGAATGCTAAACTTTTATCATTTTACAAAATTTAAAAATTGTTAGTTTCAATTTAATTCAATTAAAGCTGACATATTTCTATTGTATATCAGAACTGATTATTTTTTCTTTTTGCATTAGAAAGTTTATTTTTTAATAGTTTTCATTGGTTTATCACTACATAAATACTTAGTTTACTGAAATTTAGTCGTATTCTAGAAATAATTATTTTTTAAATTGATCAATTAAAAATAATTATCCACAACTGGAGTAACCTAATATACAATTTAAAAGATGAAGTTTTAAAAAATTACTACCCAGCCATTGATCAGTGTTTCCAAACCAGTCTTCGAAAAACTAAATTGCTAAATTTTGTGTTAAAAAAAAGCCAACGCCTTTAGTGTTCAAAAAGTTTTTTTAAAGCACTGAACGAAATCTAATAATTACAAAATAATTAATTACATTTCAAATTCAAGTCGCAATGAAAAACGCAACACGGCATTACCAAATACACGAACAATTGAACACATCAAAATACAAAATCTATTCCACATCTCTCCAACAGAATTACAACTCAATAACACGATAGAATGTGTAATTTTTGTTTGCAATTATTCGTATCGGCTAAAACAATGCATAAAACACATTTCAAAAAACAAATCTCAAATTTATTCATGAAAAAAAACTTCAACTTTTAAAAGGATGCAAAAGATAATCAGAGAACTGAGTGACTTTATCGACACCCCGAACCTCATATTCCAGAAGCGGCATCTTGATGATATGCATATCATCATAGAGGTCTTCGATTTCTGACAGATATTTGTTTTGGATCTTGTTGCGAGCATTGCACATGGAGCAATGTCCATTTTTATCTGTAAACAGCAATTGATTAACTATTATGTGATTCACATTGATGCTTTGCGTATGCAATTCCTGGACCAGTCTTTCCGTTTCATACAGACTCAAGAATTCAGGAATACACACACACACAAATGTCGTTTGATCAGGATTCTTGAATTGATTGGTAATTTTTTTAACCAGAGGCATTTTTTCTTCCAACAATCGAGTGGCCTCATTTTTCTGATCACCGAGACCCAGCCAACCACATAGTTGGTTTAAAATCGGACCAAACTGTAACAAATTATAGGATGAGAAAGTATAGTAGTCTATAGTGAACCACATAGCCCATTGTATGACGCAATAGTGAAAGCAGTGATCAAGGTCAAAAGTGAAGATCATTTTAAAGAAAAGTTCGATTCAGAGCTGATTGTAATGTCAAACTGTATTTAAATTCACGTTTTAATTCTCACAATACCGGAAATCGCTAGCGAACTAGTCACTATTATTTAGCTAGTAGCAGGTAGGTGTGATCCCCATGTACCACTATCAGCTATTGCGCACATACACCCTAGAAAATAGAACTAGTGTTTCAATCTCTCGAATGGAATTTCCCCGAGGTTGGACTACAAGTTATTGCGCACTATTAATGAATTTTATAAAACTAATTTAAAGGTTTAAAAGTGGTGTAAATTAAAAGTTTCATTTTATTGATAGCTTTTATAGTAAATAACAATTTCAAATACACTATAAAAATTATAACCTAAATTACGGCTTAACCAAATTTAAATTAATAAAATCAAATCAAAATAATTTATACTGTAAATAAATTTTTTTTAATTGTGATTATCAATTAATTTATTGTCATTATGGAAATTTTATATTACCATTTCAATACAACTTTATTACATAAATTTAAAAGTAACCTGATTCTTTAAGCTTAATACTTTTCCGAGACTTTTTTCCATCATTTCAGGAAAAGCCAATAAACGCAAAGTATGACCAGTAGGTGCGGTATCAAATACTACTACTGAGTAATCCATACTATCTACTAAACGAAACACTTCGGTATAAGATGTATATTCATCCATTCCGGGGAAATTATTCAACAATTCCCCAATTAATTTACGGAAATTAGCAGCTTCAGCTTGCTCATTTTCACCTAAACAATTTAGCTCTAATTCTGTTAAATTCACTGTTGGGTCTATTTCCATAGCATAGAGATTTGTAAATCCCTAATTAGAAAAATCAATTAATTAATATGTAAATGAAATTTACTTTAATTTGTGTTGGAATTTTACCAACTTTCTGATCAAAAGCATCAGAAACATTATGTGCAGGATCGGTACTGATCAGTAAAACTCGATCTCTACATTTTGAGAGTTGGATAGCTAAACTGCAGCTACATGTTGTTTTACCAACTCCTCCTTTTCCACCGACGAATATCCACTTAAGAG
Source organism: Schmidtea mediterranea (assembly GCA_022537955.1). NCBI lineage: Eukaryota > Metazoa > Platyhelminthes > Tricladida > Dugesiidae > Schmidtea > Schmidtea mediterranea. The sequence goes on along the minus strand of CM039680.1, from coordinate 157,615,402 downwards.
AAGTCTTATCTATTAAACCTTCGATAGTGGGCGAAGGTATTTCATCAAAATTATAAGACATTTTTTAATTACGTACACAAAAATTAAAATATATATTAATTAAATTTCAAATATTTTGAAATTACATATGTAATTAAACAAAAATGCAATTTAAACTGAATTGTCGTTCTCGAAATATTTTAAATTTCTGTATAAATCATACAATATAAAAATTGTAAGTCAAATTAATCATTGTGTATAAAACTTACTCAAATTAAATAAAATTTGTAAAATTAAACAATTTAAGAAAAATATTTTTAGGTACAATCAAAAGTATCAATTCCCAGATGGTAAATGTTGTTGAGCAAAAACTGACTTGAGCCCTTAATTTGTTTGACCAACACGTTAATGCCTGTGTGTTTTTGAGCAGAAAACTAAATATTAAATTTAGAAGTGGTGGGTTTCTGGGTGTTGATATTTTGAAACTATATGGTTGTTACCCAGACAACCCCATACAAATATCTTTCGCTTACCACTCGGCACCCGTTGCTAAGCAATGTTGGAACTGTGTTCGAGTGGGTAGATCGTCCGTAAAAAGTGAGCGCTATTGCTAATGCTATAATTGACCGAACAATCCATGAGTCCAACAAGCTGCCGATATAAGGCCTGTGCTCGATTTCGATTTTTAGGTCCCCTTATTTTCCTATCTCCTTCAAATGTTAACCTATACTCTAATTTTCCTTATCTTTATGTCCATTTGCCTGGTCCTTCTCATCGTTGACCGTGTTGATGATTTTTCTATGGCCTGTACGCCCTTTGTTATATTAAATATCCTCACAGTATCTCTCTTACCTTTATCCCTAATATAACTGCTATGTTACCTATTATTATTACTAGTATTATCATTGTTACTATTATACGTATTATTCTAATCCATGTTCACTACTATTGTTATTATTATTAATCTCATTATTTCTATTACCATTATATTTATTATTATTATTATTGTTAATATTATTATTATTATTATTATTATTATTATTATTATTATTATTATTATTATTATTATTATTATAGTTACCATTATTATTACTATTATAATTACAATTATCCTTACTATTGTTGGGCCAGAACACGAACGGCCTCGGAAATGTTTAAATGAATCAGTAATACACACGCAAATACAACATGCAAATTTAAAATCAGACCTATAAAACACCAACTAACCCTGCTAAAATATGAGAAAGAGAACAATTAAATATAAAATCAAGAAACATAAAAGTAAATTAAAACAATAGCAAAGTGCAACAAAATCCGCACGAAATAAACATAAACATAACATGAGAACATTAAAATTTGACCAAAATTTGACAATTTATCAAAAAATGCAAAAATTCATAAAAATGGAACAAAAATCAAATAATTTGAGTTGGAAACAATTCAAATTAAAAGTTAAAAAGAAAATTGTCAAATTAAATTATAAAATAATAAAAATAAGATTAGAATATACTAGAAAATAACAAGGTCAAATTTTGTTTTACTAAATCAAAAATAACACGCAAGGTTATGGTCATATAATAGGTATATATACTGATTCGTTTTCACATAATTTTAACCCGTTTTAACCCGTTTTAAACCAGTTAATCAGTTTATACAGTTAAATCTGAAAAATCAGTTTTGAAGCAGTGTTAATCGTCTTGAAGCAGTAGAATAATTTGATGTGAGTGAAGAAATGTTCGACGACTTTCTCCACGTCGTACCCAGATAACCTCGTATGAGTTCTGTTTGAGGTGTCGGCTTGGGGAAAGGTTTTTATATGTGATGAATGCAAGTATGAATATGTATTATGACAATTATATGAAAATAAATGATTAATCTAAAACTTTTTGTCGAAATTTTTCCGGCCCACAGCCGCTCACGCACCGCAAGTCAATAAAATCTACACACAATTCAGGCTGTGTAAGAGCAGTTTGTCTGCCAATAGCCTGTGCTCGTGAAGGTTCCGGCGTGAATAACGCAGGGCCCAAACGTCAAATCACAACCGGCATAGGGGAAATTGGGAGGAGGGGAAGTAGTCTTTTGGCTACTCCTCCACCACTCATTTTCCTATAATTTCGACCTAAATTTTAGTATCACATATCGGCAAAAATCTTAAACATTGAGTAGCTCGGTGAGCACTCTTAAAATCTTAATGTAAACATAATCATCCTAAGATCAAATTGAAAGGGAAAAGGTAAGAAAGTAAAATCGGAAATCGTTATTATGTTGTATACATTTCTAGTTAAAATTAAAATGATTATAATGAGTAATTAGAACTAAAATTTAGCTGGCATAAACTCGAACTGCGACAAAAAATGAACTATGAACTAAGTAATCAGGCAGACTCGAATTTCGGTTATTAGTAAATTTAACACCAACTAGCAGTATCAAGTAAAGAGTGTACGGATAACACTAACATATAGGTTTTATTATTAATAAATAACTACCATATTGGTAAATTTAAACTCCCGCAAAGCACTTAAAATATTTTTTCGTTCCGCTAAATAATAAATCTACCCAATATGTACGATCAACCCTAATCAATCCATAATAGAATAATATAATCCTATCCAAACACAGACATATTATCATTTTAAATAAATTTCCCAAATAAAAACTAACCACTAGTTAGACCAATAAGAAAAAATAACACAAAGTCAAAATTCGTATCAGAATAAAAAGCAAAATCACATCTAATCATCGATGATGTTACGTTTGGTCATACCACAAGAATGTGGAACAACACATAAACTTGCATAATTTTCCATTCATTAGAGCAAGGTCGAGTTGACTCCGAATCAAACAAACTAGGGAGCAAATTGGAAGAGGTACATTTGAAATCCATCTGCGACCAGTCGACTGAAAATCCCATAAAACAGCTCGAATAAGAATCCAGTAGAATAACATTATAGGGATATACATGCGTTCGAACCACAGGAGTAATATCCGGCATTAATTTCATTCAGCGGGAATAATGAATTGATATCGTGGTGAGGCGATGGAGGCTAATAAATTCAGCAGGATCGTGAGCTAAATCTTTAATACGAATGAAATTTTAATCTTTAAAATAATACCAAACTAACCAAAGATTTAAATCGTACAAGTATAAGTCTGAAATCCAATAGTAAAATCAGTACTGAATTATCCGATAAATTGAAACCAAATAAAATAAAATCCATACGACCACGCATAAACAGTGGACGTGGCAAGGTGCACAAATTCTCACCCAAATCGAATAATGAGATAGAAAATGAACACGTGGAGAAAAGTCACCCGACACAAATCGATTACAATGTAGGAATAGGATAGAGAAAAACTGCAAACACATGCTCTCAGACTAGGTTAGAAAATAAGTTATAAATTAGCCGACTGACGACAATCTGTCAAACCAAACAGTCGACCAGACAGAAATCGCTCCCCACACTATCCAAATGAAATTACTATGGAGCGAAAAATGGACGCACAGAATGGTAAAGATTTGTGATTACTGATATAATATTGGTTTTGATAAAATTATTTTTTTATGAACTTTGATTGTCCTGCCCACAAGGAGAAATGCCAATCCAGCGGGATCATAATAAGAAAAGGTCCTCCCTAGCAGAAAACCTCACAATAATCAAAACTCAAATCTTATGAATTGTTTTCGATGCAAAATAAATAAAATACGTTCACTTGAAACTTTTATTACAATAAACTTGTTCGAATAACTCAAACAAGAAATTCATTAAATAAGCAAATCACCAGCTTTCACACTAGACCGAGAATAATGCCGGCCTCATGAAATTTTTGTACGAAGTAAATGTTTTTTCATTCGAAAAAGTCCTGGTAGAATAAACGCGTGTGGGCGACTAACCCATTGACAAATTGCCAGTACCAGTATCATGCAATGAACGATGCCTATGAATTCTTTAATTTGAGTCGTAATCAGTCAGTCACCCTGCACCATGCCGAATGAAGCCGCATTTAAGCAAACATCTACCCCGCTAGGACCATTTATGTTCGACTGTTACATGCATCAGACGCCCGAGAGTCACGGCTGATTACTAAAATTCTCCTAAATATTAGACAAAGTGCCATAGATTTTTACCCAGTCGATTACTCTCTCGATCAGAATTACCCTTGAAAATGTAAAACATTCTCTATGAAATCATGACGTTCTTATTAATGATATTTGACCCATGTCGCCTTATTAGGATAACGTGATAGAACCAATGAGTTGTGGAACCGGACGGCTTACAATTTAATAATCACGCAGACGCCCCGAACGTAACCCCACCAGATCGTTTAGACGTTTGAATTCGACCCATATTATAATTGTATTAACATACACAGTTAACGCTTTTACTCGTTAGTTATTTATGAATTTAACCGCAAATCGTTTAACAGATTCCTGGGTGGATGAATCCAGAATAACAATGAGATTCCCATCTCACGCCGCCGCAAAATGTAGACAAGCGATGTGGGATGCGGGATACTCAATTTCCCCAGTCCGAGAATCAAGGTTTGGGAAGTAAGGTGGAGCAGAAGACATTGAACTGCCATATGTGGCAATTAAACGAGAGCCTGGACGAAACCCGGCTCGCGAGCTCCGGGGTCAGGTGGAAGAACTATTGGCACGTCTGGAAGCCCATCAGGAGAGGACTAACCAACAAGTGGAGAGTGCTCGGCAGCAACTACGGCAAATCAATGAAGATATCGCGGAGGGTCTGATTCCGAGCACGGATAGGTATGCCCCTCCATACGGCATCTCATTCGAGCTCGATGATCTTAGAGTGAATCGCCCAATTCCACAAATGACCGTATCAATGCCCAAAAAAATCCTTCCAAAGGAGATGAGGTCCACAATGAGAGAACATGGAACGGAGAAGGAACATTCATACGCACGAAGACAAACTAGACCGTACTCGAAAAACTATCATGCACAATCCCGTTTAAATTGAATTTAATGAATAAATTGTTTGGAATTTATTGCTTTACTTTCCTGCATCTAGTTTTCCGACTGTTTTCACATGACATACTCCTGTAGGTTTTTTTTCAATTAAAGTTAATGATAATGGATGCTATATTTAATCAAAGAAATCCGTTGAGGGTTGTTTATTGTAGAAATGGATCCGAATGCAATATTGAATGCAGCTCTAAAAAATGCCCAGAAGGAGAATACAGATCTCCACCGACAGCTGCTGGAATTAGTAAGAGAAATTCAGTGCGTAAAATCAACGTGGGTGGAGCCATCTAAAGCGAAGATCCTGTACCAACGAGTAACCGCCGCCCAACGGGGATGGGCTGAGGAAAAGCGGTTGACGCAGGCCATGAAGACGCAGATCCGTGGGCTAGAAGTGGAGCTAGCGGCCTGCCAAGAAGGCCAAGCCATCACATGTCCCTTAGTATCGTGACGCCACCAGCACATAAAACCACCTCAACGGTGTCCAGGAAAAATCGAGCGGGCAAGACGACGAGCAATGAGGTCGACAGAGCAGAAAAAATGAAAAAATTGTTATCATAATAAATGTTTTTTTGTTGAAATGTTCGTGCACTTATTAAGATTTATTAATGTTCTACGCAAAATAACAAAGTTTAAATCAGAGAAAGAGACGACGAATTGCACTTGCAAGCGAAAGGGACCGGAAATAGAAATCGCACACATACATTCTATCGGTGGTGCGTTGAACCCGCTATGGGATCGGGCCTTAGCAGTTCCTATAGGGTGCTCACCTTTGGCGATCCCATAACCAGTGGTTGCATTACCAGCGTTGCTTGGCATCGGGTAACCATTGGGGGAGAGACAATAATTTTCATATGGGGTCAAGGTCAATGACGTCATCAAAACCAAAAAACCCCACACTATTATCATTATTATTATTATCGAGTTTTTAGTAGGAATCCTTCCTTATTCCATAGCTTTATAAAATATTTTTCTTATATAAAAATTTAGCCGTAATCCATCTGTATTTCTTCAGTTTTCGATAAAGTATTTTTGTTAATTCGAAAAATTTAGCAGCGTTCCACCCTTACTTTAGGGTTTTATACTTATTTTACAATTTTCGATAAAGTATCTTCATTGATTCGGGAAATTTCGACAAAGACGGATGAACAGAAATTAAATATCAAGTAGAAGCAATATGTCGAAAATAGTCAATACAAAAGAAATCCACACTGCGGAGCAGTGTGTTGTTAACAGTGAGGAGGATATAACAATAAATAACGATAAAGAAAATGAGGTAATTAAGAAAGATGAAACTCAAGAGGACAAAATAAAATCAGAGCAAGAATTGAGCAACGAAAAAAAATAAAGATAATTCAAGAGATCACCATAGGAGAGAACGATAGACGACGAAAAAGCAACCAAAACAGCTATAAAAGGATATCAGAAAAACAAAAAACAAAATATCAAAATCAGAGGGTACTACTACAAAAATCGAAAAGAGAATCGATAAGGAAAGCGAACATAAACATGTTACAACAAGGGCTAAACAATAATGAAAAGGACAAGAAAGATGAACTTCAAATAAACGTAGAAAGTAAAGTATTGGATTCAAAATCTATACCAATAACAGGAAGCAATATAGAAATAGGAGTGACGTCAACCGAACAAGAGGTAATAGATATTTTAATGGTTAATAAAATTTCAGAGGGAGAACTAATCGAAAAGAGAATCCAAAAGCGACAAACGAGAAATCTGAATATGCAAGACAGATCAAAAACAGTCAGTGAATTGATAATTGAGACAAAAGAAGATGTAATAGAAGAATTCAGCAAAACAAAGAATGTGGAAAGGAAAATTACAATGCAGCATGAATATGCACAACAAAACACGACTAAGAAAACCACAACGAACGAAGAAAGTACTTGGACAATCGATACGAAAGCTAACGAAGTAAATATCAGAGAATATTGTAAAGGTTGTCAAAAATCGGGACACGTAGAGAACTACTGCTATCGACATCAAATAAGCCAACTATTCGGGAAGAGAGGACACGTAAATAGATTTTGTAACAAAAGACGCGGGAAAATGTTTTAACTGTTGACATCAGAAATGGAAGGAAAATAATAATCAAGATGTATGAAGATATAATCAAAGAAATAAATGTCGAGGACAACAGGATTGAGAAGGCTCGATGTAATAAAAACCAGGACAAAAGGGATGATGATGACGAAGACAGGAAAAAAGAAGATGATAACGAAGAGGGAGAAAACCGAGATAGTAATAAAAAGCAAAATTCAGTAGCCTACAAAGAAATAAGACAACAATCAAAGCCAAATAACGTAGACGATCAGAAAAGATCAAAAGATGAAGAAAACACAGACAAAATCTGTTGGAAACAAATGATGGACTCACAGAAGATTCAAAATCCAGAGAACAAAGCAAATCAAGGTATGAACTAATACCCATGTATGATATGGACGCAGCAACTACCGTCACTAATGTCACCACTCCAGTGGCTAAGTGAGATCGAAATATATCAAGTAATTGATGAGAGATGCGAAGGGATACGCACTTTGTGCGTAGACCCTTTGGAGAATATAGAGTAATAAATAGGCAGGAGTGAGTATATAATGTATATAGCAGATATGTTTATATAGTAATGTATAAAAGTAGTGTATAAATACTATATGGAATGAGTGTAATAATATCCGATAATATATAAAAGTAGTATATAAATATTATAGTCGAGAAGCAAAAACAAACTAAAAATCAGATCATGTGACAAAGAATAAAGCGAAATGAGAAGGACAAGTGATGCGATAAAACGTTAAAATTGAGAAACGAATCAATTGGAAGCTAACCAAGTTTATCAAGCAGTAAAGCTTAGTTGTAGCGACGATGCCCAACATTCGAAAACTAAATGTACAAGCAGAGATAGACAAGTTTGGACCAACGATCGGATCAGGAGCAGAAGTAGACAAAAGTAGACTTGGAGAGCAAATTAAAACTTAGAAAATTCAGTACAATCAGATGAAAGACGAAAATGAAGAACAACGATAACAAACCCACGATCGAAGTAAAATAAAGCAGCAAAACAGTAAAGAAATTACCAACACAAAACGGAAGCAATGAAGAAACAGATGAAATATCAAGTCAGTCAACGAAAAAGACGATGGGGAATAATGTGACAAATAAAACTGAATCAAATAATGCGAAACTGACGGATCACAACAAACGGTAGATAACTGAGAAACAAAATTTGTGGTCATTGAGTTAAACGGGAAAACGAAAAAGACAAAGAATTAAAACCAGTAAAGCTCAATATACAAAACTAAATGAATACAAAAAGGGTAGGAAGAGACTCAAAAATAGAGCAAGAAATAGAACCGGAAAAACAATTAATTGCAGCCAAACGAGACAAAAAAAATTGACATCATTAAATAGTAATTCCAAACCAGAATGACGTTCAACACCAGATATGAATGAAGAAAAGACAAGAGAAATAAATCAAAAACAACTCAAAAATCAAAAACCAGATAACAAGAAAGACAAATCAAATCAGTAAAGAGAGATTACAAAAGACAATACCAATAAACGACAAGACAAAGGATGATGAGAACGAACTACAAAATGCAATCAACTAAAATGGAGTATCGAAAGAATCTTGCAAATTGTAGTAAACGCAAATAAAGAAGATAAGCAACGTCAAAATAAAGTTAACACCAATCACAAAAACGAGAAACCAGACATGATAATAAAAGCAACAGAGGTAAAGAGGGAAGAGAAACAGAAACTCAAACAACTACGCAAAATCAAGTGAAAATAATAACAAGCCCTATTAAAGGAACCTGAAAATTGTTATAAAAACAAGGAAAGCGAAAGCAGCATGATATTGGCGATGAGAAGGAAGATAGCAGTAATAAACCCATATATACAACCTAACATCATATAGAAAGATGTCGAAAAACCCCACAACCAATCAAACAAAGCAAAAATTACCTGTAACAAATATGACAAGATATGCAGGAACTCAAGGAATATCAATTACCGACGGACCAACTTCAAATATACCCAATGTCCTAAAGCTTAAAATAATATACTAATAATCAAAGTGAACGAAGCCCAAACTTAGACAGATCGTTCAAACCCTCAGAACTCGATAAAATCTATTCCAAAAGTCAATAGAAAAGAAAACACCCATCAAGGAAATCATATTCAAATAATCATGGATGCTCTTTATAAACCCTACAAAATAGCAGAAAAGATCCGAAAATCGAGAATAAATAGCTCTAATTGATAACCAAAAAGAAGAAACCCAAACCAACCTAAAAGAATCATGAATAATCCCGAACCGATCAATTATCATCAAACAATCGAGACAAGATAATATGATAACGGGTCATCTATCCACAGAACCCAGTTGAACTTCACCCAGTTTCAAGATGCTAAAAAATCAACAACTAAAAGCAAAAATATCTATTCACAACCCAAACCCCCAAATACACCATCAAAAAAGGAGTCTTGAACGAAACATTCTTTCTATTCTTTTATCTGAGATTCACTACTCCTGCCAATCTTCTAAACAGTCGGTATCTAATCAGCCCGTTATCAAATAGTCAATCGCCCAGACTAAACGAAGTCTCAAAACTAAACCGCACAACAGATATCGAATCGTCAAAATCAGAGCCTACTAAAGAAAGAATTCAATCAGAAAGCAAAGAAAACCAAGACCTTAGCGAGATGAATATCTAAGTGACAGAATACCGAACTCATGATTTACAATGAACTAATGATTGTTAGACTATTAACTATTCTTTATGTGTGATCATAACCGGACTGTAGGTCCTCTTTCACTTCATCTTGCAATCCATATATTGATGTATACTGTATGATTATTTTTATGTATGTGGGTTTTAAGGTCACGACCCTGTAGCTCGTAGACCCAATTGAATGGAAAACGTAAACTCTGTATAGTTCATAGCTTGAATCTTTTAGAAATTGCGGGTCGCAATTTTAGGGGCCCCGGAGTGTTTTATGTTGGGCCAGAACACAAATAGCCTTGAGAATTGTTTAAATGCATCAGTAATACAGCACGAAAACCCAACACCAAGATAACTTAAAATACAATATACAACACCAACTAAACATTTTAAAATCTGAGAGAATATAAATAAATATAAAATCAAAAACATAAAAGTAAAATAAAATAAATTCAAAATGCATCAAAAACCGCACGAAATTTACATAAAAAATAACATAATAACAAGAAAATTTGACCGTAAAATGACCATTTATATAAAAGTAAAAATTAATGAATTAAATCAATAAAAATAAAATATTTTTGGCTGAATAAATTTATTTAAAAATGTTAAAAATAAATTACCAATTTAAATTAAGAAATAAATAAAAATTTAATTTAGATAACACAAATAATTTCAAGGTCGAATTTTGTTTAATCGCAATAAAATTAACACGCAAGGTTAAGGCCAAATTGTAGGTATATATACTGATGTGTTTTGACAAATTTTCAGTCTTATTTTTCAGAGAAAAATTTTCTAGTATACTTCGAGTTAGTGTGCATAACTAGTTGAGAGCCGTGCATTCAGTCAATCAACACTGATAAGTGTTTTGACTGAACACGTTAACTTTCAGATAGTGCACGGGTATCGATTTATATGATGTTATGAATTAATGACAAGATGATTTTATGCCAATTTATTTGATTGATACTGCGAAGTATTATGAATTAATGACAAGATGATTTTACGCCAATTTATTTGATTGATACTGCAAAGTGTTATGAATTATTGACAAGATGAATTTTATGCCAATTGATGGTTGCTACTATGCGAACCTACGAAGGGATGAATTTATGTATGCCAAATAAATATTTTAAAGCCAACAATTTTGTGCTCGAAACTTTTACTCAATTGATATGGTAAAATTTATTCTATTTCTTTTTCGGCCCACAGCCACCACATCACCGCAAGAAAGCAAAATCGACATACAATTCAGGCTGTGTAGGTGCAGTTTATCTGCCAATAGCCTGTGCCCGTGAAGGTTCCGGCGTGAATAACACAGGGCCTAAACGTCAATAATATCCGTCATAGGGGAAACTGGGAGGAGAGGAAGCAGTTTTTAGCTGCTCCTTCGCCACTCATTTCCTTTAAATTCGACATAAATAATTTAATAACAATCGGCTAAAAATTACTAACACCGAGTAGTCCAGTGGGCACTCATTAACTATAACATGAACATACATAGATCTTAAGAACAAAAAGAGGGAAAGAGTAGCGGGGAAAATTGCGAAATCGTTGCAACAGTTAAAATGAATAGCCATCGGAAAAAGATTAATCCGAACGACTAAAATCATGGAAAATAATTTTTTTTAATAAGAATTAAATAAATTATGTTGAATTGAAACGGAAAATATGGGCAGAACGCTGCGCAAATTTTCGGAAATAGTTAAAACATTCATCATAAAAAACTGTAAAATAAGGGCGGAACGCTGCTCAAATTTTCCGAATTGATTAAAATACTTATAGAAAATAGTAAAATAAAAGTGAAATGTTGTTTGATTGTTAGTATAATATTCTTATAAACTGTAGGATAAGGGCGGATCGCTGCTCAAATTTTCCGAATCAATTAAAATACTTATCGAAAATAGTAAAATAAAAGTGAAATACGGCTCAACTTTTGGTATAAGATTATTATGAAACTGTAAAATAAGGGCAGAATGCTGCTCAAATTTTCCAAATCGATGAAAATACTTTATCGAAAACTGCAGAATAAGGATAAAACCGTAAAATAAGGGCGGAACTCTGCTAAAATTTTTGGAATTAACAAAAATACTTTATCGAAAACCGGAAAAATACAGATGAATTACGGCTAAATTTTTATATAAGAAAAATATTTCTTAAAGCTGAGGACTAAGGACTAATCCCTACACAAAACTTTGTTAATAATATTGTTAATAATTATAATAATAATAATAATTATAATAATAGTAATAATAATAATAGTAGTAATAACAATAAATGTAATGGTAATTATAGTAATAATAATAATAAATGTAATAGCGGTAACACTTAATAAAGATAATACATATAATAGTAACAATGGTAATACTAGTAACAATAATAGGGAAAATAGCAGTTATATTAGGGATAAGGGTAAGAGAGATACTGTATGGATATTTAACATAATAAAGGGTTTACAGGATATAGAAAATCATCAACACGGACAACGATAAGAAGGACCATGGGAATAGACGTAATGATAAATGAAGTGATAGTATAGGTTAACAATTGAAGGAGATCGGAAAGCAATGGGACCTAAAAATCGAAATCGAGCACAGGCCTTCTATCGGCAGCTCGTTGGACCCATGGATTGCTCGGTCAATTATAGCATTAGCAATAGCGCTCACTTTTTGCGGACGATCTACCCACTCGAACACAGTTCCAACGTTGCTTAGCAACGGGTGCCGAGTGGTAAGCGAAAGATATTTGTATTGGGTTGTCTGGGTAACAACCATATAATTTCAAAATATCAACACCCAGAAACCCACCAAAAGCTTCGATGCACAAAGGTGGTTGGTTGAAAATATTTATTCAGCATATTACATCGCCACGTTAAATTCTTTCGGCCAAATACGACAATTGGCGATTCATAAAAGCATTGTAAGTATTTCATAAATACCATTCGTAAAATCACTGTGCACATTCCATAAATTCAAGTCGAAAAATCATTGTTCACATTCCATAAATTCAAGTCGAAAAATCAAGTCAATAATCATACACTAGCCGAGAGTGGTCGTGTTCAGATAAAACACTTACCAGTGTTAATTTCCTGAATGCACGGCTCTCAACTAGTTATACACACCAACTAATTTTCTGAAAAACTAAGACTGCAAGTAAGAATGAAATTTGTTCTCCGAAAAATAAGACTGAAAATTTGTCAAAACACGTCAGTATATATACCTCTAATTTGGCCTTAACCTTGCGTGTTAATTTTATTGCGATTAAACAAAATTCGACCTTGAAATTATTTGTGTTATCTAAATTAAATTTTTATTTATTTCTTAATTTAAATTGGTAATTTATTTTTAACATTTTTAAATAAATTTATTCAGCCAAAAATATTTTATTTTTATTGATTTAATTCATTAATTTTTACTTTTATATAAATGGTCATTTTACGGTCAAATTTTCTTGTTATTATGTTATTTTTTATGTAAATTTCGTGCGGTTTTTGATGCATTTTGTATTTATTTTATTTTACTTTTATGTTTTTGATTTTATATTTATTTATATTCTCTCAGATTTTAAAATGTTTAGTTGGTGTTGTATATTGTATTTTAAGTTATCTTGGTGTTGGGTTATCGTGCTGTATTACTGATGCATTTAAACAATTCTCAAGGCTATTTGTGTTCTGGCCCAACAGAAGGAAAAATGGAAAATTTAATAGAAAAATAAAATAATTAAAAACTAAATTAAGTTTTGATACAAAAACGCAAAAAATTTAATAATAAATCAAAAGAATTAAAAAATTATATTTTAAAAATATAAATTAAAATTCCATGTTTTATCGCATCAAAACACACACATGGAAAATCGTGATGTTGTGAGATCCGTGGTTGTTATTATGACTTTGACTCCAATCATATAATGCTATACGACTGCCACTGGTTACCCGTCGCTAAGCAACGTTGGTACTATAACCAATGGTGAGCTTTGTTAAAAGTCTTTTACTCATTCACGTTCTTTACTTTCTTTACTTGATTCTGTTAGTTGTCATTTATTCTCATATAGATTATTTGGATCATCAACATACTCGTTTTTAAAAAAAACCAATCAAACAAGAAGAAATGCTTTTACTCCCTATTTACATCACATCACAAGGAAATCTCAGTCGTTGTATTGTTTTCGTAGCTTCTGCCGTGCTTGTTCGGCTTTTCTTGGCCTTGCCCGGGGCCTTGGTGGATTCAGTCGTGCTACTGGATCCTCCTGATTCCGGTAAGCTACTTGTGTCGGGGTGAATACCAAAGGGTACGTGACTGCCCTTCCCTCATGGTTTGCCGCTACGGCCACCTCTAATACGCGAATTTGGATCTTCTGAGCTTGATTTAGGGTTCTCTCTTCTTGCCAACCCTTTTAAGTGGCATCAATCTTTTGATAGAGCCGTTTCACTCTGGACGGCTCAGACCAGGTAGCCTTGACCCGCGGCTAAGTTGGAGACATTGTTGGTGGAGGTTGTCATTCTCTCGGCGGAGCTTCTTTAGTTCTCCTCTAATCCCTTGGATTGCATCCATAGCTGAATTTCCTTAATAACGGTAGTATACGATAAATCATAATGATACACATTTAGTGAGTCTTAAATGAATCAGAGTTTCTCTCAAAATTTCCCTAAACTTTCCATTTATTACTATTTCACAGATGAATTTAATATTAGTATTTCTATTTTGGGTAAAAATAATATATCGAAAGCATCAAAAGAAAACAAAATACATAATTAAGAGAAACATATTTATTTAATTATCCACACAACTAATTCCCCTGTGATCTTTTGCATGCCAAACGCCTTCGCGAATAGGCGTGCTCTTCGGTTCCTCGATCTTACAATATATCCCGGATGTCTGGCTGTAACAGATTTTTTGGGACGACCAGATGTACGGGTGCATCGCATTCCAAAAGAGCTGGATCTTCGGGATTATATGCCACTCCGTAACTGGGTAGATGACCATCTGAGCTCGGGATACGCCCACTGACGATATCCCTATTAATCATTGCCAGACGCTCTCTCTGCTGATTGGCCAAGTGCCTGTACCGCCGTATTTCCCTGGCTGGATTTCTTCCTGATTCTCTTTTAATTAGAATACTTGGTAGTTCCGTGTCCATTTTCGACTGTCTGGATTTCGATTCGGCCATTCGGGAGTACCATAAGTTGAAATGGAGTAACCCCGATCCCATAAGGCTTGGCGATATCTCCCAGCGAACCTATTTGGAACCGTTAGTGTTGTACAATCGAAGTCGACCCATTCACTGCTGGATGTGCATTTTAATGGTAATACTAAATTTAGTTAAGTCGCGGCTCATTATTCACCAAAATATTGTTATCTATATACAAATAGAATTACTACTAATGAGCATATTTATTTTCAATTAATTTCTTACTGGTTCTCTTTCCGTCTACTCTCCTAATGACTAAACCAATTCATAATTTTGACTTCTACGGTGATGATACGTTAATTTCAGAACTCCGTGATGGGTGGATCATCCATTCACGTTTTTCAATCGCGGATCGACTAAGCTCGTTGTTATACTCGAATTATTTACCTATGTGATCTACTTCGTCGTCGCTAGCTGAGCATTACATTTGGTGTAGGGGTTCGTTATCAGAAACTAATTTCATCAATGTGTGGCTATCTTTGGGCGGACATTTCCAATCAAAAGTCTGTCCTCAACGAAAATAAATGGTATACTAAATCACTATTATGTGTTTACTTTTATGAAGCTAGGTTACAACAAAAAAAAATCAATTGCATAAAAGATCTCACTTTTAATTGAATATTTAAATTTCCAAGAAATTTTGTTTTATTAAATTAACATGTATTCAAAGATTAAGCCGAGATCGGCCTTACCTGCCGAACATTCTTCGGTGCGAATTCTTTCGTGGGAATGCATCAGCTTGTTATTGGAGTCTTCTAGATGATTCGGTGCCTGCTTCTGTATTCTTTCCTCTTCCCTGGCGGAAACTCCTATCTTTTCTGTCATTTCTATTTCGTAATGTTCCGAATTGCGTACTGTTAAATTGGACATAAATTTGTTTGATAGCGTGATAAGTTTGACCTCCATTACAATTCAGTACACGTATATATAGCTTGTTGATTCGTTTCCAGCCACGTGGCGGGTGAGAGATTAGATTGTCCGTGGCAGGTGGTGATTGGCTGCTCGCGAAATTTCCCTTCCATCGATCGTGGGGTGGTAGATGTCACAGCAGGTTTGGTGTTCACAATGCATGTTCCACGATTTCTTCTGCCCAAGTTTGTTTGCCAGTTTTAAGATTTTCGGAATTCTTAGCGAGGTATTTCTTACTAATTTTTATTAGATTATATTAATTCAATTTTTCCAATCTAGCCTTTTGTTCTCTGCTATGTAAGGGTTTGAACCACCCGCTTGATATATCTCACTCGTTGACACTAACGGGCGGCCTATTCATCTCTACTCTCTTCCTTCGGTTGTCGTGCTTCGAGGCCGGGTATTCACTGCTCTAATGTTCGGGAAAGATATGGTAATCATTCCGGATTATCGACTCCAAATACTCTGGTGTCGAGAAGAGCGTTTTAGGTGAAAATCTTTGAGAATAAATCATTTCTTCTTTTCTGCCTTTGGTTATGACGATGGTTTAGTAATTTATTCCTATATTCAGAAACTCGTTTGCTAACTGATCATTGCGTTTCGAATCAACTTTAGGGACATTGTTTACGGTAATTATCGTGATGGATATTTGATTGGAGGTGACCTTTGAAGCCCTCTATCTCCTCGTGTTTTTCTTATCTATTCGACAGTATTTTTCCGCCTTTCATTTTATTATATAGTTGGGGTAAATGACAATTCAGATAATGAGCAAAATCACCTGAATCTCAAGGGAGAAGGGAAAAGATTACCTGAATAGTCTTTAGTGTAAAATCCAGGACGGGTTATTATCTTTGTTATTACTGTCATGATGATTAAAATCATTATTGATAGGACTATTACTATTAATTTTATCGTACTTATTATCGTTATTAAAGTTAGTAACATCAGTCTCGTTAATTGCTCCGGTGTCAGTGTTCCTATGGTAGCTATCTATAATACATTTTCATCCAGTAGAGTTCAGTTCACTTTTTATGAGTTAGTTATCGTTAGGTTATAATTAATGAGTTTACAGTAATCTACGTATATCTTTAAATCATCTCACTTCTATGGTTTATCAAATTTAATTAAATTAATTATTAGAACTTTCTTTGATAGTTTCGTTACATCGATTTCCGCCAGACCCTTTCCCTTTTACCTCAAGTTGATCCTAAGGGTTTTGTATGTTTAAATTAAATTTTAGGAGTGCCCACTGCACTACTCCGTGTTATTATTTTAGCCGATGAATATTAAGATTTTAGGTCGATTTTTCGGGAGTAGCTGGAAAGGTAGTCAACCAAATGATTGACTCCCGATCTCCCTTCTGCCCCTATAATGCTAAATGAATTGACGTTCGAGACCGTCGTTATCCACGGCGAGATCTCTCACGGGCACAAGCTATTGGCGGACTTACACCGCACTTACACTGCTCGGTATTTATGTATGAGTTTAATGACTTGTTGGTGTGTGGATATGGGCCGGACAAATTTCGACGGAATTAAAATTCAATAAGTTTTTATCATATATTTTCATGATAATAATTTCATATTCATTTATTATACAATACAGGTAAGTCATTCCGGCTCACCTTAGTTATTTGGTGTTAATGGATCTGATTTTAAATCTGCATGTTATGTTTGCGTGCTGTTTCCAATCCATTCAAACAAAATTTAGTGCTAGCCCAACAATAATATATAAGGCAGTGCTGGGCAAGCAAATTTCAGTACTTTATCTTTTAAAAATTATAGTAGTAATCTTTTTTTGAAATACTATATTTGTGCGATTAAATATACTTAAAAAACTTTCTTTTTTCAACCATTGTGAAGAAATCGGTAGAGTAAACATTATTATTTTTATTTTCTTTAATGTTTACAACTTTTTATTTTGGTGGGATCTGGGTGTTGATATTTTGAAACTATATGGTTGTTACCCAGACAACTCCATACAAATATTCTCACGCCGGAACCTTCACGGGCACAAGCTAATGGCGGATGAACCGCACTTACACAGCTTGATTGGAGTGTGTCGATTTTAATTGCTTGTGGTGGTGTATCGGCGGTGGGCCGGAAAACTTGAATGAAAAAATTTTACCATGTCAGTTGGGTAAAAGCTTCGAGTGCATAAAATTGTTGGTTTAAAATATTTATTTGGCATTCAACATCGTCCATAAATTTATTCGGCGAATTGGCAATTCATAAAATCATCGTGAACATTCCTAATTCATATGGCATTAATTTATCATCGTGAACATTTCATAAATTCAATTGGCATTAATTCATAAAATCATCGTGAACATTTCATAAATTCATTTGACATTAATTCATAAAATCATCGTGAACATTTCATAAATTCATGGCAGTAATCATTCAAATCAATATTCATATACTAGGTGAGAGTTGTCGTGTTCAGACAAAACAATTACCAGCTAGTTATACACACTAACTCAATTAAGTTTGCAACAAATTTAAGTTTGAACAAATAAGATTGAAAATTATGTTTAAAATAATACTGCAAAGTAGTTGATAATTTGTGAAAACACATCAGTATATATACCTATAATTTGACCTTAACCTTGCGTGCTATTTTTATTGCGATTAAACAAAATTCGACCTTGAAATTATTTGTGTTATCTAAATTAAATTTTTATTTATTTCTTAATTTAAATTGGTAATTTATTTTCAACATTTTTAATTAAATTTATTCAGCCAAAAATATTTTATTTTTACTCATTTAATTCATTAATTTTTACTTTTATATAACTTGTCGTTTTTCGGTCAAATTTTCTTATTATTATGTTATTTTTTATGTAAATTTTGTGCGAATTTTGTGCGAATTTTGTGCGAATTTTGTATTTATTTTATTTTACTTTTATGTTTTTTGATTTTATATTTATTTATATTATCTCAAATTTTAGAGTGTTTAGTTGATGTTGTATGTTGTATTTTAAGTTATCTTGGTGCTGGGTTTTCGTGCTGTATTACTGATGCATTCAAACAATTTTCAAGGCCGTTTATGTTCTGGCCCAACATTATTATTATTATTATTATTTTATTATCATAATTACCATTATCCTTACTATTATCATTATTATTATTAAATTTTTAGTAGGGATCCGCGCTTATTTCTCAGTTTTATCGGAATATTATACAAACAATTGAGCCGCGCTCCACTTTTACTTTACGATTTTCGATAAAGTATTTTAGTTAATTCAGAAAATTTGAGCAGAGCGCTCCGCCCATATTTTCAGTCTCAACTCAAAATAATTTATTTAGTTCTTTAATATTATTTAAATTATTCCTTTTCATGATTTTGGTCGCTCGGATTAGTATTTTTCTGTTGGCTTTTCATTTTAACTGTTGCAACGATTCCTCAATTTTCCCAGTTACCCTTTCCCTTTCTTTGTCCTTATGATCTATTTGTGTTCACATTGTATTTAATGAGTGCGCACTGGACTACTCGGTGTTCAGAATTTTAGCCGTCTGTATAATTCATTTTAGGTCGAATTTACTGGCGTTGGGCAAAGGAAGCACGAGCTAAAAGACCCATTCTTCGATCTCCCTTCACCACTATAAGTAGTCATTTTACGTTCAGATTCACCATTTATTACTAGCGAACACTCACGGTCACAGTTCCGTTGCAGATGAACTGCGCTTAACGGAGACGTTAATTGTGTATATTTATTTTCTTGTGAGATGTGTTGGCTGTGGGCCGAAAAAGAAAATAAATAAATAAATGATTCCATTTTAAGCGAATTTTAGTAAAAGCCTCGCATCATCACAAATAATTTAATCCATATCGATCAATAAATTCATAGTGAAGTCATTCATATGGCGGGTACACTTTTAAATCATAAGTTAATGCACACCAACTGAGAGTTTTCGTGTCCAGACTAAACACTTACCAGTGTTAATTGCCTGAATGCACGACTCACAGTTGTAACGCACACCAACTAAAATCTGAAAATAAGACTGAAAATTTGTCAAAACACGTCAGTATATATACCTATAATTTGACCTTAACCTTGCGTGTTATTTTTATTACGATAAAATAAAATTTGACATTGAAATTATTTGTGTTATCTAAATTAAATTTTTATTATTTTCTTAATTTAAATTGGCAATTTATTTCTTAAAATTTTTAAAGGATTTATTCAATTAATTTTTACTTTTATATAACTTGTCGTTTTTCGGTCAAATTTTCTTATTATTATGTTATTTTTTATGTAAATTTCGTGCGGATTTTGATGCATTTTGTATTAATTTTATTTTACTTTTATGTTTTTTGATTTTATATTTATTTATATTCTCTCAAATTTTAGAGTGTTTAGTTGATGTTGTATGTTGTATTTTAAGTTATCTTGGTGCTGGGTTTTCGTGCTATATTACTGATACATTTAAACAATTTTCAAAGCCGTTTGTGTTCTGGCCCAACAATTATCTTTATTTTTTATTATTATTGTACGCAATTATTATTGTAGATAACATTATGAACCCATCTTGTTATTAATTAAATATTTTTTTGATTGTCATTTAAATTGT
Source organism: Schmidtea mediterranea (assembly GCA_022537955.1). Lineage (NCBI taxonomy): Eukaryota > Metazoa > Platyhelminthes > Tricladida > Dugesiidae > Schmidtea > Schmidtea mediterranea. Next base: position 157,595,030 of record CM039680.1, on the reverse strand, counting down.
TTGGTTTTTTATTTGATTTATTTGATTTTAACCAGATAGGAATTTTTATGATTGAACCTCCATCGTGAGGAATAAATTTAAAATTTTTATTTATTGTCCTATATTCAAATACCTTCTACATACCATAATTCACACACACACAAGTAAATAAACCTATTACTTTTTACCCCGGATAAGACCGGTGGCTAGCGGGGAACTCGCGGTGAAGCGTTGCTGGAACTGCCCTGTATTCTCCCTTTCTAAATCCTATCGCCCAACCCTCGAAAGAGCGTGTGGTGGCCATCGGAAAGGTTTAAATATAAAAACTAACAGAATTTGCAATTTGAAGAAAATATAGAGAATTTACCTTCAACAAATTACTTAGACGAAAATACAAGTAAAGATAGGTTTTAGACAAATACTGTAGTAAACGAACCAAGACTCAATCAATAAAGTATAAAAATCATGGTAAATGAAACAAATTCAAAAGTAAGAATATTTATTTGAAAATCGAAAACTCTCGTTACGTTCATAAACGCTCTCATTAGTCTGAAAAACGTGCATAATAATGATTTCTATTCAAGATGAACAAGGTCGAGTTGAACCCCTGCTTATTATCACACTACGACTATTATTATACTTATTATAATAATTATAATTATTATAGTTATGATTATTACTACTATCATTATAATTGTTGTTATTATTATTATTAGAATCATTATTTTTATTCTTATTATAATTATTATTATGATTGTTATTATAACGATTGTTGTTAGTCCTATCATTATTATTATTACTGTTATTATTATTGTTATTATTAGTATTATTTTGTTACCCTTACTGTTACAATTGTTATTATTATTTTACGGTTATACTCTTCATCACTCGATTACGGTTTTTATAAAAGTCACTATCAACGTCATTATTAATACAACAATTATTATTATAATCGTTATATTTATTATTATTAGTAATTACATTATAATTCACAATTCATTGGAGGACATTGCCTTCATCGCGTGTTTTTCATTAGTTTTAGCTGTCATCAACAACTCAAACCTTATAATATGTTCTCAAGTGTGTAAAGAGATCCCTAGAAGGATATTGCCGATGTTTTGTTAACAATAATTAATCAGAACTTGCAAGACCAATAGTTTTTCTTTAAAGATGACTTAAAATATCCGGGAATAAGAAGTGAACCAGGGTGTCCTCAACAATGCTTCTACCATATTGGCCAAGTGTCGTGTATATGAGCATTGTTGTAGATACCCTCCCACAATATATCACGGGGAAAATGACAGTCTCCTTCATCCCTTCCCTCACTAAGATGATGCAATAATTTCACAAAAAGAACGTTTTAGTATGAATTCAAGTATAAATTTATAAAATTATTTCTATGAATTAATATTAACCAAATAATGATAAATATATATTTTAACTATTCGTTAACTTATTCTAATGGAACAAAACAACCAAATAGCAGAACGATTTCGAAGAGATGTGGCTAAATACCACAATGAAGCCATAGTGCAGAATCAGTGGGCCGAAGCTTTAGTACGTCAATGTCGGCGTGTTGAACAAACATGGTTGAGGCCTGAACAGGTTACCAGTTTGCAAGCTGAACTGGATTGTTTACAGTTGAAGTTAACTAAGAAAGAAGAAGCATTGAAACAGGCCGAACAGAGAGTCCGTGAGCAGGACAAGGAGATAGCAGAATTAAAGCTAAAAGACGAGATCCGAGCTGGACTCGTACGGTGTAGCAGTCAATTGTCTACCGAACAGAAAGCCATCATCATTCGAAATGTGATGGGTAAAGACATAGGTGTGAAGATTACTTCACCCGAGAGTTCACGCCCGCCGGAAGAAAAACCGAAGAGGAACCGACAGAAAAACTGACCCAGCAAACGAGAACGAGAAAGACAAAATAAAGTTAAGGCCGCCCGTATGGTGGGGCACATACTCAAATCAAATGGGATTTGAGCACCATTAACTGTATTTTAGACTAAATTATGATTTTTTTTATTTACGTTTGACAATTAATAATAATGCTAACTTTGTTTTAGTTTTTGTTTTATTTGTAACAAAATTAAATCAGTTAGACAATTGAGAGCAGGGACTGTTAAACTTTTACGTCAATATTTAAACCGTCTCATAATTAAATAAACTTTAATTCATATATATCCCAAAAGTGTGTTCTAATGGGCAGTCATTGGTAAAAGGTTTATGAGCTACATTAGAAAGCTTCAGGCCATATTATCTTTAAGTTCCTTTTAACACTAAATTTGTGGGGTGAGTGGTTTGTGAAGTTGACCCCATGCATACAACCTTTCGTTCCCTCCGATGGTAACCCGTTGCTAGGCAACGTTGGTACTGAAACCACTGGTTACGAGACCACAAAAGTGACCTCTGCTCTCAAAAATGCTCTCAACGCGCTACCGATAGAAGGTCGGTTTACAATTCTGGCCCCTTCCGTGTTAGTTTGTCTACTACCTCACTCTTCCTAGCTAATTACTATATTTCGCTGTATAGAGCATTTATTTGGAATGAAACACTTCTTAAGAAATTTATGAAATAATCAAAGAAGATTTTATTTTTTAATAAAACAATATTGATTAAATTTTCATTTCACGAGTTCGTTCATTCTAGATGATTTTCTGTTGTTTTTTCTGAGCGTTGCTTTGCTCGCTCTGCCTTTCCGGGTCGAGGATGAGGTCGTTTGAGTGCTGATTGCTGGACTGTGGTTTTGGATTCTCGGTAGGGTATTTGCGCTGGAGCAAATACCAACTGGTATGTCACTGCATTGCCTTCTTGGGAAGCCGACGGTGCTACCTCCAAGCTTCTGATTTGAGTTTTTTGATTTTGGACCATTTGGTTTTTTTTACCCAGCCCCTTTGGGCGGCGGTTAGGCACTGATAGGTCAATTTGGCCCGTAAAGGTTTCATTTATGTCGCTTTGATCTTTTACATTACTCGACTCATTTGTAGGAGTTGGCCATGTAAGTTCGCATTTTCTCTTCGAGCTTCGCGCAGTTCCTTCCCTAGAATTCGGAGTATATCCATATCTGTAATTATAACAAAATTTAAACAGATTATAAATTTCGATCCTATTAATGATTTGCAAACATTCGGTTTCTACATTTTTATTTATTACGTGTGACTTTACTCGGCTAACAGCTAATCTATGTTATCGATATTATGTGGCTTATTGAGTTGACTTGTTTTTTACCCAATGGTTTGTGGCAACATTTAAACGGTCTTTATTTTTTCGTATTGTGATTTTTATTCGAATAACCTCCACAATTTATTAGATCAAGATTCATTAACTAGTACTACATGTTTATTAAACAAAAATTTATTTTTATTTAAAAAATTTATTCTGTTTAATTGTGAGATACCCTAAAATCGTGTTCTTTCACTTTCTTGTCATAGTACTGGAAACTGGAGCCTCCTGGAGTGGAGTAGCTGGAATTTGCATGTTCGTCGTCCCATTACAGTACGCTGAGACGATCCAGAGCCGAGGTCCAGATAAGTGTCCTTGGGATTACTATGCTGGCTGGTGCATCCATGGCGTTTAATTTGTATGATACTCCACAATCCGGAGGTACCCGTCGGTACTAGGGATCCATCCGGTATCAATATATATGCATTTATTCGGTGCAGGTGTCGGCGGGCTATAACGATCTGCAATTGAGTAAGGCGTTGGAGGTCTTCTAATTTAGCTAGTGTGAATTCGGCCTTCTGCCGAGCTTCTCGTGTGGGGTTCCGCCCTGGCTCGCGCTTAATAGCAATGCAGGGTAACTCGATTTCATCATTCCTGTTGGTAGAGTAATCTGGCCAATTTTATCCTTGAGTCGGCAACACCGTGTACCCTGCATCCCACAAGGCTTATTGGCATCGAGCTGCGTTCACTGATGGGAATTGGATTGTGATTCGGGTGTCATCATCCCAAGATCCATCCATTTAGTGCGTATCCCTCGCTGAATTTCAACACAGATAGATTAATAGGAACATTATAACTAGAAATTTATTTCGTGCATAATAGTTAGCTGCCTGATTTAGATGTATCTTTGGTAAATGTTCACTCTTAAGTAGGTGTTTTCACGATAAGTTCGTAATGGTAAGTGTCTTGTCGCCCAACACTCCTCTGCTCACAAACTGAACATTTCCATTAAAAGTTGAACTCAAAATTGGTTCATGTCTACTATAAATGCATAATCGTACGCTAGTTTACTGATAATATTCGATAGGATTTTATTACTTATTTGTTTTCGGAATCAAGATCCGTGCTTTCAAAAGTGTTACTTTTATTTCTCATCATTCGTTCAGTGAAGACATCGTAATTAACCGAAAAATTTTGCCATCGTATCACAGAGTTAAAACTAAACAGTTAAAGAAAACAAGAAAACATCGAATTCAAATCATTTTATCATTCCTATGAACATGAATAGGTTTACAATTCCCTCCGTGGTACTTCATGCTTGTGCCTATCCAACCGTTCGTTTGGTTAATCTCTGATATAGTATTACTCAAAAGCATTGTTTTCATCTACATACTGAGATTCGAGTGTTTTAGTAGTTATCCCAGTTGAGTCAATTTGAACTTTCCTTGGTGTAAAGTAATAATTTTAAAACGGTAAGAAAATTCGCCTCAGTATTCAATCTCGTTCCGTTATTATTCCCGATGTGGCCTGATCCTTCGCGACCATGGTTCGTCGGTGAGATCATGAGCGATCCTTTCGTCGTTCTTTCTTTCTGATTCACCAGTGTAGATTTCATAATGGCGTATTAATATTTTACCACTCGTATCATTATAAATGCGTCTTCTTTCACCAGGTTCCTACAGCGTTGTCCGTTTCGTTATATTGACGGTTTCTCCTGGATCTCAGTAAGTTAGATAACTCATAAATTTTCTCATTTATTTCTGCTTCTAGGTTAGTCTCCTATTATCGAGAATGTTAATATTCTAATTGTATGATTTTTATTTACATTTAAAAATTTAGTAACTCCATATTTTGGTGGATGCGCATTCTTGCGTTTCTAATTAATGCGAATCTCGACATTCGACATCGATTAAGCGACTCCATGGAGATCTCTTATCATAATCTCAGTTGGTATGGGAAGCTGAATTATTACCATTCATATTATATCACATTGGGTTCTTAGGTCTCCTAGGTCTTAGTCATTATGTTATAATCGTGCTGGCTTTTTATACTGCTGCTTTTTATTGGTTTGTCTATATTTAATTAAACTGTTTTTTAATTAATGTTTGTTCTTTAATTCAATTTCATTCGTTGACTGACCCTAGGTGGCAATTTTAGCTGTGAAAACCTTTCGGTAATAATGAAAACCCTATTACTTATTTGAGCTATAAACTATCTTAAATGGTAAATAAATCACTTTAAGTTTACCAATTTAACAGGTAGATTATTTAAATCTTTAGTTGAGGGGTATTTCTCCTTTTATTATTATTACTTATAATTTATTTATAAATTTTAGTTTAGGACATCGATCATTTCATTTACTTTTTACAGCTACTAAATATTTTTCATTACTAGTTTTAGATGATATTTATTTTATGATCATTGCAAACGGTTTCGCTAGTTTTCCCAACACACCCCTTTTGTAATTTGATCCTAAGGATAATAAATATGTCGATGTTATTTTATGAGTGTCCAATGAACTACTCGGTGTGGTAGATTTTAAGCCGATGAGTCAGTAATATTTTAGGTAGATTTTTCGGGAGGTGGATGACAGAGAGTCAGCCAAAAGATGGTTCTCTATCTTTCCCCTGCCCCTATAGGTTTTCATAATTGACGTTTGGACCCGTCGTTTCGCACGACTGGATCTTCACGGGCACGAGATATTGGAGGATATACCTGCAATTACACATCTTGACTTGTGTGTAGATTTTATTATTTTGCGATAGGTCTTGACTGTGGGCCGGAAAAATTTCGACTTTATAACACATCCTTACTTCTGAATACATATAATTGGTCATAAAAGTTGTACATCCGTTGTCATATCATCATTCCTCATTAGAAATTACAATCACTTGATAATATAGATTCACATCGTCAAATAAATTTATTCGTAGCACTCGTAACACAACTTGTTGTTATTCTGTAAGGTCAATTGATTTTCGCTAACAAAAAACGTTTTGTTGTGCCAGAACACAAACGGCCTTGTAAATGTTTAAATGAATCGGTAACACACATGCAAATATAACATGCAGATTTAAATTCAAACCTATTAAAATACCAATTAACCCTATCAAAATGCGAGAAAGAAAACAATCAAATAGAAAATTACAAAACACAAAATAAATTAAAATAATAACAAAGTGCAACAACAAGATCCGCACGAAATAAATATAAGCATAACACGAAAACCCAACGATTTTGACCAAAATTTGACAATTTATAAAAAATGCGAAATTTCATGAAAATGAAATAAAAATCAAATAAGTTGAATTAGAAATAATTCAATTAAAAATCTAAAGAAAAAATTGTCAAATAAATTCTCAAAATAATAAAATTAAAGATTAGAATATACCAGAAAATTCCAAGGTCAAAAATTTGTTTTACTAAATCAAAAAGAACACGCAAGGTTAGGGTCGTACAATAGGTATATATACCGATTCATTTTTACACAATTTTAATCGTTTAATCAGTTTTTCAAAAACTTGAAATCGTTTTACTCGTAAAACAGTTATTTTCACGATGTAAGTGAGAGTTTTTATTTGAAAACTCTCTCCACGTCGCATCCTCGCAACCTCGATGGAGCTCTGCTTGGGTGTCGGCGTGGGGAGAGCGATGTATTTATGATTTTTAAATTTTTATGATTAATGTAACGGGTAATTTATGTTTTCATTTCAATAAAATATTTATAATGCATAAAAACTTTGTTTTATATTGTCGAAATTTTTCCGGCCCACAGCCAAAACACACTACAAGTTAATAAAATCCGACATACTATTCGAATTCGTGTAAGTGCGTGGAATATCGCCGATGATCTGTGCCCGTGAAGACCCGGAGTGCGGAACGCAGGGATCGGAACGTTAATATTATCCAGTATAGAAGAAAGGAGAAGTAAGGAAGTGGTCTTTAGGCTACTTCCTCGTTTCTCGATTTCTTTAAATTCGACCTAAACTATATTTACGCACGGCTCAAAATCATCACACGAGTAGTCCAGTGGGCGCTCATTAACTATAACATGAACTTAATGCGCCTAAGGTATATCTATGGAATGGTACCGGGGAAATAAAATTGAAATCGTTGTTATAAATTTAAAATACAGATTGGAATTAAAATCGAACGACGGATAACTATAAATTTCGAGACGCGTCTTCACACTAAAGTTAATAAAATCATAGTTATAAACCTTCATAGATATATATGGTTAATGTCATAGTAAGAGTAACCAAAACCTCTATTAAACAAAGGGGAATTATAATAAATCGCTATAACTCTCTACGATCATACTAAGGGTCAAATGATTTACTCGAGCAGAAATAAAATTAGATTCATTGATGGAAGCCAATAACGCCACCTAAAAAGACATAAATGAGTATGATTGATCTGAACATTTAAGTATTTAGAGTTGATAAAGTCATTTGAGAACCAAATAGGATAGTGAAATAAATATTTTAAAACCGAGAAGTCCCTTAAAGAAATCAAACATTGTAATCGTTGTAAACCCAATTTCATATTCCAAACTTAAATAAAATGTACAGTGGAAAGTAAAAGGAATCAATAGCTCGAGGATCAATGGGAATCTAAACAGTACACAGTCTAACGGAAAAGACAAAAGTCCAAATAACGTAACCTAACTTATAATGTTGCCGTTCCCGAAACAAAAAAAAATATACATAAAAAATTATTCTTTAGACTAATTCAATAATTTCATTAGGGGCTCCAAAGATTAGTTTAAAGTAGATACCTTTTCGCCCATACTATAGATAAGGCGAGTCATCGAACCATTGACCGAACCGTTACCTTAAAATTGTACCATAAAATAAAAGGCGATCATTACGGCCAGGTTTTATTCATTAAACAAACAAAATAGAAAAGAAGAAAAACTACATGCAAATTCATATTTCATACCACAATAATAAAAATCACCCGACTATTGATACGGAGTTCTTCACGAACGACCCATTAAAGGGATAGGTCGCCATCTTTACCCATGGGATGATGCATATTCCCATCAGGATCGCCAAGAGCTGTCGATTGGGGTCACAAAATCTCTTTCCAACGAGGATAACTGGAGGCAACTGATATTACTCCAATTGTCGTCGAAGTTACATCAATATTATAACATCCAACCGAAAAACCCAGTTTTCAATCTCTAACATTTTTCTAGAGTAAAATAATAAATTCATAGTTTCATAATATAAAATATACACAACCTTATTTATACGTTGACAGCTGTAGTTCAAAAATAGCATTTATTATTAAGTGGCAGACCAATAATTAAAAAAGGGAAAATTAAACACGCAACCAAGATTCCTATTGTAAGAAAGACGTGCAAATTGATAATGAAATTTAACGTTTATTTAGTTCAATCCTTGTAAAAAGACAAACGAATGAGATGACACTTATAATCATTCATGCAATTACATTATTAGCGTGATATAATAGAAATATTAAATTATAGAAAATGTATAACTATTATCACTAATTATAAACATTAGAACAATAAAGTAAAAAAAATGTTGAGGATTAATGTTAACATTAAAACGCTCGTATTGAATCATAGTATTTTATGATAAAATATACGAGCTTTCTAGTGTTAACTTTTAAATTGCTTACCTGAAAGTCATTCCAAAATGGCTGATGTATAAAAAGTAAAAAACGCATCTAATGGATTTATATGTCAACATCAATTATGAAAATGTATCAAATAAAAATCAAACCTCAAAATCCGGGCGAGCACTACGATCTTCCCGTATCCCATCTAAGCAGAAGGAAGGAAGATTAAAATAAAAATAATTATTTTTTCACCTACCATTATTGAAGCCAAAACTGCCACGTCAGAAGAAAATCGGCGTCCAATTCTCTTAAATAGTCCACCTAGAAATCGATATATAAGAATTACACAAAGAGAAAAAGTAAACTGACCCGCCGTTGACATTTAGAAATATCGATTCCACGAAATTTCCTCACCGGTGAATGTTTATAATCGTACTCCTCACCGAGCGGTGTGCATCGGGTATGCCCACACGCATTACGATTCTGGAAGTAGGAAATAGAACCAGTACATGCATGTTATAATGAAATACCTGCAAGACACCCCACAGTGTCAGCTGATTCTGCCCAGCAGTGCGAGTAGACACACCTGCATGTTTCTCTTCAGGACGACACCCGAACTGTGTGAGTAATGTCAATGAACTGGGATTGATAGAGCAATTGCTAGTGTGTGGGCCAAGTGTAGACCGGTTGATGAAGGTGTGGATTATTTTTGTATTTTTTTTTGCAATTGGAGTGAATTGCAATGGTTTTGAACATAAATTTATTTTACAACGTAACAAAATAACTGGTTCTACAAGTCGTATACAGACATATATTCAAAGGAGGAATTTTGTCGACCAATTATTGTAAATTAAATTACCTGCTTAGAAGATGCCTAAAGAATTCAGAGAAATTATAATATTTTTAGTTAAGATTAATCGGTTGACTTTTCATTTGTCAAACCGTACATGGCGTTTCTAATTAAATTAATTTATTTTTTTTTAATTAATCAATTAGTTTGTGTTTTCTGAATAATTTTGTCTGAAAATTTACTATCAATTTAATATTATTATATTTTCATTCACTATTGGCGACAATTTCTTTACCTGTCTACTCCGGAAAATATAAATTTTTCAATTTTTAATTCATGATTTGCATTTTAATTTTTTCAACTTTTGTGTTACACTTGAGGTTTTAATTCATTTATATTAATTTGCCGCATCATTGTAATCAGAAATTAAATTTTAAAAGTAATTTATAAAAAGTATTTTAATAACCAACGAAAAAACATTAAAAATTACCCATATTATAAACCTAGTGTAGTAAAAAGTCATAAAACTCTAAAGACAATATAAAATATTTCTTGATTCAGAATTTAGCACTTTTTATAAAATAAAACAAAAATGAAAATATACTTGGTGTACATGCAAACTCCTCTCTATAAGATTACTAAATTCTGAAACTGGCATGACGAACTCAAACGATAAAATCTACGACATAAAGGGGACCCAACTCAAAAGCGAGCACAGGTCTTCTAACGACAGCTCGTTGGATCCAAGGGTTGTCCGAGCAATTACAGCATTAGTAATAGCGCTCACTTTTTGCGTACAATCCACCCACTCGAACACATTTCCAACGTTGCCTAGCAACGGGTGCCAAGTGGTAGCTAGAAAATATTTATATGGCGTTACCGGGGTAACCATAAGAAGATTTAAACAAACATCAACACCCAGTAACCCACCACTATTTTGTAATTATCATGGTTTTATATTTATTCTGTAATTATTTAATATTATTTTAAAGCTTTAGTAATTTACCATTTATGCTTTCTAGGTTGCCAAATGTGTATAAAATTTGTTTACAGTAAATTAAAGTTAATTTTCGTTTGAAACAATAGAAATAAGTATATAACAAAGTGATAAAGCGAAACGTCGAATTTCATTGCAAGTTACTTGTTTTCTTTTCCTCTCTTACTTATATCGCATAGAAATGTTGACATTTTCTTATTAGACATCTGTCGGTCAATGAGATAAAGTAGAATACAATTCACGAAACATGACTGTGTCACCCACCGGTATGCTGGTGTGTAATTCTATATTATAAAATTATGGAGGTTTTGGGTTAACCTAGGAAAATGTTATTAATGGAAAATCGGACTGTATTAGGAATGTTAATTCTCTAACAATTAAATTTAGAAGGATGACCATGATTTCCGATTTTCGATTTTCAAGAACTATATTAGGAATTTTAATTCTTATTCTTTAAACATGTTTGTTTATAGGATAAACTTGGTTCCAGGTAATAATATCCCTATACTGATGTTTCAATAATTGCTGTTATTTCTAAATTTGTCAATCGAAATGTAACTATTTGATTTTTTGCTTACCCAATCAATCATTTAATACCATTAATTTCCTTCCTTGTAACTTTAAACCCTGAAAGAAAAACATTTTTGTTTTTACGAAAAATAATCACGAAAGAATTCAACTAATGTTGTTTCACCTTTATTAATTAAGCAAGTCGATTTAAACAATAAGAAACTATTTTTCTCTCTTTTATATGAATATGATTGACGTAGGGCGAGGAACACGATATTTACCGCGCAGAAAATTTAACTGATTCGATTTAATTAAGTCTCGTTCAGATGTATCGGGAGCCATTTTTCGTATTCCCACGCAGGTTGCGGATCAATGGCGGCAAGCCATTCGAAATGCGGGCTTCGCGGTGCCCCGACAGAGAGAGCCCCGATGGAACACCCCGCGACCTGTAGAGGATGATGCACTACCGTTTGCAGCGGACAGATGAGACTGTGACCGAAATCCGGCCCAAGAAATCCGCGACCAGGCCCGAACCCTCCTTTCACGTCTCGAAGACCACCAGCGCCAAGTCGACTTCCAAGTGGTCAGAGCCCGGCAATATCTGGCGAATGTAGAAGATGATATCGCGGCCGGCAGGATTGTGGAGACAGACAACTATAAGCCGTCGCACTACCCCAACCGCACAAGAAACACGAACCGACCAAAATTCGTATATCGGGAGCGCTTTTACGCTCGGCTGGCCTCGGAAGAGCGCGATGGTGGGGATGACCGAACCCCGTATTTTTAATAATGAATCGATGACATTTAGTAAAGTTAAACTTAGATTCCAAATAAATGTTTAGTTGATTTTCTATTGTCTTTTCATTTTGTCGGTTCAGTATTATGACTATTTGTATGATTAATTAAATAACTTGAGATTTGTAGACAAGGATTAATTTTCGTTGTTACAGAAATTGAATCCCTGGAAATTCTGCAGAAGGAATTAGAGCATGCACGGAAAATCAATAAAAACTTCTACGAGCAAATTATCCAACTGACAACGGAAATTCAACAAACGAAAGCCACCTGGATGGAACCAAGGAAAGCAAAGGTGCTTTATCAAAGGCTTACAGCAGCCTAAAAGGGATGGACGGACGCGAGGCAATTAAATCAAAGCCTGAGAACACAAATAAGGGGGCTAGAAGTAGCCTTGTCAGCCTGCCAAGAAGGAGCGGCAGTGACATATCCCCTTGTCTTCGCCCTGCCCAACTGGCCTACCGAGAAACAACGGCCACAGGTCCAAAGGCTGCACCGAAGGCTAGTAAATATTGACCCGGCCGGAAAGAGCGGGCCAAGTGCCGAGCCGCTCAACTACTAAATAACAATTAATTGACGTGTCGAAATAAGTTGTTTTCGTTATAAAATATATATTGATTGTTACTTAAATGTTATTTAAAGAATTCGATAAGTGTTAATTCGTAGAGGTGATATGAGGGCATTGACATATGTAGATGAGAAGGATATGAGAATTTGGATGGGAAAGATAGAATCAACGATAACGGGGACCTAAAAATTAAAAGCGAGCACAGGTCTTTTATCGACCGCTCGTTGGACCCAGAGATCGTTCGGCCAACTACAGCATTAGTAATAGCGCTCACTTTTTGCGGACGATCTACCCACTCGAACACAGTTCCAACGTTGCTTAGCAACGGGTGCCGAGTGACAAGCAAAAGAATATTTATATGGGGTTGTCTGGGTAACAACCATATAGTTTAAATATCGCTACCCAGTATCCCACCAGTTTGAAGCTTTTTGCAAGAAAAAGTGATTTTTCACTAGTTGGTTAAAATCTTGTGAAAATGAATCGGTGTTTTTACCTATTCTGTGACCCTAACCTTGCGTGTTCTTTTTGATGCATTAAAACAAAATTTGACCTTGGTTTTAATTGTAATATCTAATTTTAATTTTATCATTTTTCTACATTAAATGAGCAATTTATTTTATTTAATTTTTAAATAGAATATTTCTTATAGAAAATATTCCATTTTTCTTTATTTTATTCGTTATTTGCTAACTTTTATGAATTGTTCATATTTTCGATCAAATCTTTATGTTATCTTGTTATTTCTATGTTAGTTTTGTGCGGATCATGATGCATATCTGTTATTATTTTAATTTACTTTTATGTTTTTGATTTTGATTTTATATTTAATTATATTTTATTCATATTTTAGGGTTGTTTACTTGATGTTAATAGGTCTGATTTTAAATTTGCGTTGCTGTGCTTGTGTGTTATTTCCGACTCATTTAAACAAAACTTTGTATTGGCCCAACAAATTATTGAATAAAATTAATATCGAAAACACTTATATATTAACACTCAAAATAAATTTAATTAATCAAATAAATTATTTTGTTCAATTATAGTCTTTCATATTTAGCCATTACGTTAGCTGTTTTGAAATTGTGAATCTGATTTTGCTAGTACGTTCATGAACGAGGTTTTCGTCGAACTTTCCGACGACTGAGGCTGATAGCCACCTCATTTTTCCCAATTGTAGAAATCTTTCTTTAGAAACTTTTTAATTCCTTTCAACTATTATCTTTCAATTTAATGAGAGCACTTTTCTTCCGTGAACCGCAGTCGTTTTAACTCGGCATTTCTCTCTCATAGAGTTGTCCTTACTTTCTCATATATTTTTCTTAGTCCCCTTAACGACAAGGATCACTTATCTAAGTCTTTAAATACTCTAAAAACATTTATGTGGGTCAATCCAAATTTATAAATTATTTTCCAAAACAATGAATATTTAAACATATGAAGAAAATATTACACGAATCAAGATATTTTAGAGTTTCTATTTGCTTTATTGCTTGAGGACTACTGTTAAAAGAATTTTTTTCCAACAAAAAATCTTTATATATGCGAAGTAATATCAACATGTTTTAACTTTACCATTATAAAAAAAATATCCCAACACAAAAATATCCCGTTAAAAATGAATCTTCAAGTTAACTGTTTTAATAATGTCTAGCAAACACTTGGTATCCAATCAAAACAAATTAACTTATCTGAGTGTAGACAGACTAGTAGTATTCATGTGGATTATGGGTTGACTCTAATGTAGAGTTAATTATAACCTTAACATTGAGTGAGGGTAGTTGCGTAGATTTGACAGTGGACTACTGCCGTAATTTAATTTAAACCGTAATATTTCAATTTGACCAAAATTTTCAACAATTTCAATTAATATTTTTCATGTAATCCATTCAAAATAAAATGGTGTTGTGTAAATTGTTACCCTTCAACCACGGAGACTTTCTCTGTATAAAATCACATGCCATTTTTCTCTATTTGTACGAATTATGAAGAATACATTTATAGGTTATAAAAAGAAAAAAATGAAAATTCTAGAATAGTTAAAAATGTATTATTGTCACATAATTAAAAGTTAACGCCAATAAAAAACTTTTCGTACGATATATTTCGACAGCATAACTGTCATCTTCAGGTACACAAAACCAACTAAAAATATTATGAATTAACGTTTAATTTAAACAAATTATTTTTTATTAATTTAATTTTGTAATAAATAAATATTTAAAAAATATATTCAAATCCTTTTAACTAATTTTAAAATGCTATTTATATAAATATTATAATTTTTATTTATATTATAACTTTTAAAAAATAATGTAATTTAAAAATTCAATTATTTTAATAATATTAAAAAAAAGTTTTTTAAAAAAAAAACAATACATAAACATGATTAAGCATACGTAAACTATTTAAAAACATTCGTAGTCACAGCACTTTGTACATTAATCTTTGGATCCAATGACCTTATCAACAATGCTTCACATATCACTCGTTCCCAATAATTATTAAAACTTTTCAACAAAATTCTAAAATCAGACATTCCTATTTCACTTTTACAGCCACTATTGTGCTCACTAATATTGGTCAAACATTCAATCGACAATGCTCTAGAACTCAAGTACAGAGATGACGGGAAGTCTCTCCAATGTATGTGGCATTACACCCATTACATGTAAATTGATAAACGAGATCAGAACACAATCCAACCGGAGTTTTTGATTTATTAATAAACATATTGCGTACCTTACACGAATTAGAGACGATCTTATACTCTAAATTCCCCATCTGTTTACTTAACTTCCTTTTATAATTTGTAAAACCTTCAGAGTACCTTCAAAGTTTTTTATTGGCGTTATCTTTATTAAATCGTTGCCAAATTTATTTAATTATCACATAATTATTTGCAATTTCTTTAGAAACCTGCGCAATTTAATTTAGAATTTTATTGTTAAATAGACATTTTAAGATATAAAAGAACAAAAAATTATTATCTGAATATACTATTTAATTTATTAATAAACAGCTCAAGTGCAACACAAAAATAGCATAGCCCCCAGAATAATATATAAATACGTTGCCGAGAACTGGACTTGAAACATTTAAACAATAAATTTCCCAATCACATTAGAGTTGCGATATAGCCGTTAAAATGTCACTTTACACAGTGAAGAAAGGAAAGAAAGAAAAACACAAAACCGACAGACTTTTTTGAAAACTAAAAATGGCTAACAACAAGCCGGAAAATATTTTTAAATTAGATGCCAATGTCAGTTTTATGTAAGGCCTATATCTAATTGAATGGAAGCCAAAAGACATTTTAGTATAAACAAAGTCTATTTTACACGCAGTCAAAAAAAAATTCAAAGCATCAATAAAGTGTGTTATATTGATATTTAAAAAACATATTTAAAAAATAAAAAAAACCATAGACATCATATATGCTATTACTGTACATGTGGATAATGTAGGCTACCACCTCGAGCAATAGGTTAATGTGACAAAATGTAGGATCGCACACACTTATTTTTACAAGCAAATGAAAAAAAGCAAATATTAATACAAGAAATTGAAAATCCAACGAAATAATAATAATAATAATAGTAGTAAATATGAAGAAAGCAAATTTATCAATGGCAATATAATAAATAATCGACCGACAGAACCAACAACGACTTTATTGGTCACATTTTCGTCTAGTAAATTACTACTAGGAAAATAAAGAAACATATGATTATATATGATACAAAATAGTGTGAAAAGTAATAATTATAAACTAGAGAAACGCAATTAAAATTACAAATATTATCGAAATATAAAAACAGACAAACAAGTCGAATCCGATATGACATTGAAACGATGACAAAAATAAGTCTAAGTCACTCACTTTTTAAATGACTTCGCTAAAAATAGAAAACCTAATTAATTAATTAATTAAGCTACAGATAGTATTTGGGGTCCTGTAAATAAGTTAACACATCTCCAGTTACTCCTAACATGTCTAAATCATAAACGCCCGTGTATTGTCGAATCATAAATCGACACAAGTAGTAAAGAGATCGAGGAACATTAGAGTATCTGGATACTGGATGAAGCAGGCGAACTTCATGTTTATGATTGGTGGTACCGCTGCCACTAGCGCCGTGAGAACAAACCGGATTGGAATTGGCTTCCAATTGACTATGGGTTTCATTATTGTTATTGGTTGCTGGATTAGCAGGAGCGACATCAGTTGACCGAGAAAAGCAATAAGCACTAGTAGCAGATCGACGCATTGCGTCTGCAATCAGTGCCGGAATGGAATCAAATTCCTCATCCTGTAAAAGAAAATATTTACATGAACAATCAATTATAAAAAAATACTGAACATTTTAAAATTATGAACTTTGAATTTTGGCGGAGAAAAATTTCCAAAACTGTGGATTTTATGAAAAATATGGCTTTAATTTTTTTCCTTTTTTAAATTTTTTTTCTTTATTTTTATTCTAAATTCTACCAAGTTCTGACATTCAGTGAAGCCCTGACAAATGGCTACGTTACCGATGGCATTTAAAAATGACTCTGAATAAAACTGAATTACAAGAAAATCAGTGTAAATTATTAACAGTAAGAATATATAATAAACGAAAATTAAATCTTTATAATTTTCTTATGAGAATTATAAAATTATTGGCCATAGATTCCTTTTTTCAAATTACTAAACTATTTTTTTTTCATTACGACAATAGATCAAAAACTGATTTTCCTAATGAACTCAATTTTTTGTTGTTGTAATGCAAATAATTTGAAACGTTAATTGAAAACAAAAAAATAAAGGATTTCACTGATAACTTACATTAAGGTTTACTGAATGAAGAAAACTAGTTTCTAAATTCGCGATGACCGAGATATCTCTAACCGGTGCGAAATTCAAATTTTGGCACAACTAAAGTGAAAAACATTTGATATTTTTTTATGGAAAGCATATTTGCTCAGTAATAGAAATGCGCCTATATATTAATTATTCTGAAAAGTTTACTGTCACGCAATAAATGTTTTTTTAAATATTCCCAAATTAGCCAAAAGTAATCAGCATACGGTAGTTAATGCAATTATGAACAGAAAAAAATAAAAGAAAATTGAAAATAATTTATATTGAAATCTTTAAGTTAACTCGAAAAGGTAAAAAATTCCAAAAATAAAAAGGCATTACAAAATTATTGATTTTCCATTTTGGGATCTTTGAAATCGATATTCCAGAAAGTTTTGACGAAACAGAATTTTAAAATAATTGAAATTTTATAAATTTTTCAAAATAAAACCCATTATGAAAAATAATTTCTTTATAAAAAATAAATTTTACACGATGAAAATCTGAACAAATTTTTATTTCTTGAATTTAGATAAATTTTACTTAAAAAGAACTTGTAAATTTATTTTAAGTGTATTTCCTATTGTTTAAATTAAGACTTTGAAACCAAAATTTAAAAATTCATACCACAATTTCTATATATCGTCGGAAAACATTAGGAAAATTCAACTTTACTATTGTTTATGTATCAAATTCTAAGATTTAACAACTTTCTCAAATAAAGATTCCAAAGTTCACACAACCATTACAAGTCAACAGATCTACAAACCAAAGATAAAGGGTTCATAGACTTGACAGAGGACAACTCACAAGCACGCAATTGAATTTCAGACTTCAAAGAGAGGTTTATAAATATATAACAACTGTAACAATGTATAATCAAGATAAATGAAATGGATTGTAAAAATTTCAAAACAAGTAGAAATGATGAAGTTAAAGAAAAGCAATTTTTGTAATAAATAAACGAGATGTTAAATAGCTTTATTAAAACCAAAATCGACCTTGGTAGACTTCAGTCTTCGTAATGATACTTAACAGTCATTTGAATTAAATGCCATTACCTAAAAAGATAATACAAAATTGTATATTTCAACCCAAATATAATGGTCACAGGCACAAAAATATTCCATAAAGTTTATAATAATTTCAATCAATTCGTACACAAGAAGACCATAGAGGTTTACCCAACTCAAAACAATACTTATTTACTTATATACTCAATGGCAAAATTTTAGTATTTCATATAATTGATAATATTGTGACTAAATATATCTATTTATAAATAATTTATTTTAAAAATGATAATTTTTCTCCTGGAATATATATATATATATTCTTGATCCTAATACTCCCTCATACATCCTTTAATCATATACCATTAATACCTCTTAGACGAGAGATGTATGGCATTTTGGCCCAGCTGACATTTGTCTACCAGCTAATGTTTGAAATATAAAATACAAATAAATAACATAATACACCTATCCCCCGACTTACACGGTTTCGAAAATTATAATTTTATTTCACTCTTATCAATACATATTTATAATAATAATATGCATATACATATTTATTTAAAAATAAAAATATAAGCATAAACAAGGAATTCCTCCATTTAGGTATTCGGGTTTTAACAAGTTTTTATTGAAATTATTTTTTCAATTTCTGCGCATTACGTTCATTTGTCCAGTTTGATTGATACAACAGTAGATTTGTGTAATGTAATATTATTTTGAATTTGATTACGCAATTTTCGAAAATCATCATAACGGTAAATATCCTATTAAGTAATAAAAATATTTTAATTATTACATACATATGTGATTTTAAAGATCTTTTAATGTCGAAAGAAATTCAGAAAAAACAATTAAAAGAAAAGTTATATCGTTGGAAACAAAGATAAAAATATTAGATAGGTCTGATTTGCGAGTCTACTTCTTGGAACTAATCCCTTACAAATATACTATATGGCTTTGTCCGGTTTCGAGTTACACGGAATTCTCAGGAACCAATATACCGTGCAAATCGGGGGATAGGTGTATATAAAAGCGAATTTAATTTTACTCATCATAAAATTTGTATTTAAAATTTAGGCAAAATACAACAATGAAAGACAAAAGAAAAATTATTTTTAATAATAATAATAAATAAAATTTTTATAAATCTGATGCCTATGACAATAAACCTTTCAGTCTCACTGAATCGTAAGTGAATTAATTAAAAAGACATTAACCGAAAGTTCCAATATCAACGAAAGAAATGTTTTCATAATATATTATTAAAAAATATTTCCTAATCTTCATATATGTTCAAAACGGAATAAATTATGATAGAATTTTCTAGTACTGATATTTGACGGATGTAATATTTTCCTTATAAATGCTGCAGTCTATTAAATTATCTTTAAGCAATAATGACGCAAAAGATTTCCAAGGCACCTAAACTTACAAAATCTGAAACAACTTTATTGGATTTAACATAAGTTTTGAGTTTGTTTTTTGTATTGTACAGTTAAACAGACAACATTTGAATGATATTATGGTGTCGTTTAATGTTTGTTTACGAATGTACCATTGCGTGCTGTGGAATGAAATTTCGTAAACTTCTGAAATTTTATTTGCAATAATGAATGGCATTAGCAAATAGAGTTCTCCTTTTGCACCAACGATGGCATCAATGTTTTTGGCTAGTTTGATATATTAATTTTTACTGATACTGCTGGAAATGTTGTAAGCGGCAGCTAATACCATTGCGCTTACCAGTGTTGACAGTCACAAAGCTGTTGGCATACTTTTGCCGATTTATTAGTCTCAAATTCACATTTTTTACTAAATACACGACATTGTCCATTGAACAGCGCTTTCTTTGAGCAGTTTTTAATATTGTGGGAATCTCGTAATTTATATTCAGATTATGTTGTTGATCTGTTGCAATTTATTTCATATATTGATTGAAATGACTGTAAATATGAGGATTTCTGGATTTTATGAATGCAAAGGTACCAATTTTATAGTAGTGAATTGACTGTCTTTTGATACAAAACCTTGAGCCATTCACTATTTCGACTTGATATATCATAAATATATTTGAGGGAAATGTCATTTCATTTTCATCTGCGGGATATTTGATTAAAGCATCGTGTTTAGCTATTACTTTCTGAACTTTCTTTCAGTCGACTTAACGGTTACTGTAGACGAATTGAATTTATCCACAGTTCTGTCAATTCTTGAGCGACCGCCTAAAACCTAATTTTTCTACTTTCCAATTCTTCATCCAATGCATTGAATCTTCCAACGATGTCATTTTCTTTTAGAATTCTGCGCTGGTTTATGAGAGTTTAACATGATTCGGACCAAATGTTATGTTCATACATCGGCATTTTCTTTTTATCACAATACGGGATTACTTGAATGACATGTAGATAATTTCAAAACTAAATCACTATTTCATTTATTTAACAAAAAATATCTGATATTTAGATGAATAACTAAATATAAATACGAATTAACCTACATATGAAAATATTTAGAACTGACTTTGAAATAAAGTTTTTATTTCCATGGTTTCTTAAAAAATGTCTTTCAATCAACCATGTTAAAGTGTCAATATAAATATACAAGCCTTAAACCCGCCGAAACAATTTAGGTCAATCCATTGTCATTTTAAAAAGCCAGCTACAATTTTTCTTAAACCTAATTCAACCTTATCACATCTAGCGCCCATATACTTCCTCCAACCTTTTCTCATTTTATTTCCAAATTTGAAATCGTGATTCATCATTACTTTTAAAGCTGGAAAATTAAAATTTTGAAAAAACTCGTTATCAGAGTAATTATCTCAGTATTGGTTCCTTGTGAAATTTAGTATTATCTTCACCATAACTCAGACAAATCGATTTTATTATTATGGATAATTTAATCTGTATACATTACTTTTAATTTGCTAATAGATTATTTTATCAGAACATAAAAGCGTGACCCGATCTCAGACAAAATGATTTTATTATGATTAGATTACACTGAATTATGTTTAGCCTAAAGTTTCAATATAAATATACTAGCCGAAAACCAGCAAAAATAATTTTGGTCGACCCATTGTCATTTTAAAAAGCCAGCTGCAACTTTTCTTTATCTTAATCCAACCTAACATAACACATCTAGCACAAATATAATTCTTACAACTATTTCTCAAATAAATTTTAACATTTGTGCAGTCTGATCCAAACAAGCATTTGATAAAATTACTAAGTTCAAAAGAAATTTAAAACAAATTTCACTGTTTTTGGATTTTCAATAACTTGGTAATTTGAAAAAGAATAAAACACACGTGTCTGTGCCAAATTAGATTTTTTCAAAAAGAAAAACAAACTATTGATTTATAATTATTTTATTTTTACATTTCTGTAAAACTAATAATATGATTAGTAGAATCAGCACAGTCACAAGTGTCATTATTGTAAAAATATCAATAAAGAATTCAAATAAGACAATTTGTATGTTTAACTTATAATTTATTACAATAGATATTACCAATGCAAAAATTGAACTTGAAATCATTTGAATAATGAAACAATTTTGAAATTAGTTTTTTGTAAAATCAAATTAATTTTGATTAAATCAAAACAAATTTAATTCATAAAAAAGGAAGTCCTTGACATAAAAAATCAATAATAATAAATTAATTGTACTTTTATGAATCTTCTTAACACATCAAAAATTTCATATATATATTACAATGTTTTTTGTAATGGATTATTTCCAATCATTTATAAAAAAATCGGAATACAAATAAATGATGAATATAAAAATAATTTTAACTTGTTTAATATTTAATTTATGCTGCTACCAAGAAAAAATTATTTTGTAATAATAATAATAATAATAAATTTAACGGATCGGGATCAGATTGAGTCAGCGCCTGTGTGCTATAGATTACTGTTACACATCCCATTGTTCTTTCTTTGTCGAACGTATGTGTACAAATGACGAGTAATTCGATTTGCTGTGTGCGTGTATTTTTGTTGTAGTGACTCCGTGTTTTAATTTTTAACTTCCTGGAATTGCACTTTTCTTTGTATTGGAATAATAAATTTTTTCGATTTAGAATTTTTATTTTTGAGAATAAATTATTTGAATTCAAAATTATGTTCGAAGCCGTATTAGCATGTGATGATACTGAATCCAAGAGAGAAGAACATCCAGTTATTCTTACCGAAAAGTCATTGAATTCTAAAGATAACAGAGAAATGACTGAAATTCTGTTTGAAACTTTTAATGCTCATGCTATGTATATTCGTATTCAAGCTGTTCTATCGCATTAAGCTTCAGAAGAAATATAGGTATTGTTTTAGATTCTACTGATGGTGTAACGGATACAGTTCTTATTTTCGAAGGATATGCTTTATCTCGTGCTATTTACCTTTCATTTGAGTAGAAGAGATTTCAAAGATTATTTGAAGAAAATCATAATTTTAGTATAATTGCTGAGAAAGAAATTGTTAAAGATATTTAAAAAAGGCTTTCTTATATATTTCTAAAGGAAAATTACGAAATGTGTCAAGGAATTATTGGATGCGCTACTCAAGCCAAGGAGAATTTATTTAATTAAATTATAAATTTGTGATTCATTGAGAACAGTATCCCGATCTGCTGAAATCAATAATAATAATAATAATAATAACAATAACAACAATAATTATTTATATCTTTAAATGTAGTTGCTTTAGATTTTAAATAAAATAGCAACAGAGAAATTACAATTGTTTATAGTTAGAAATTTTCATAATAAAATAACGAAACGAACAATTTGATATATGAATTTATATTACTTGAATAGATGTGAAAAATTATTTATCATTAATCTATTCATAAACAATAACAATGAAATGACAAATTTAATATTAAAATTTATTTTGTGTGAATTGAACTTTTTAGTAATTTTAACATTATTAAAAATGCAACACAAAATGATATTTTTGTTAGGATTATTAATATTAAATCTATTGTTAAATAAATTAAATATTAAAAACTATGTAGGTTATTTAATGGAGTTATATATATATATATATATATATATATATATTAATAATATTAAATTTTTTTAAAAAACAATACATAAACATGATTTAACATACTTAAACTATTTAAAAACCCTTAAAACATTCGTAGTCACAGCACTTTGCACATTAATCTTTGGATACAATGACCTTAATCTTTATCAACAACTCAACCAATTTATCAATACTTTTTACCGAATTAGCAAAAGTAGAAGAAGATAAATCAATCTCTTCATCATATTTCTCTTATACTTAAATTTACAAAAGCTTTCTGGAAAAGTGTCTGTCTCATAATATTTATCTACGTTGAATTAACAAATCCAAAAACGCAATCGATGACTTTCTCTCCGTTTCACGTATGAATACAATGTTCTTATGTAAACTGTTCATAAAATGCAAAATGGCTCTACATGTTTCTGATTTTCAAATACAAGAAAAATATAATCCACATACCTTTTATAAACAATTGGTTTCTCAAATTGGAAGGAAGCAATTTTCTTTTCCAAACTAGCCAAAAATATTGATGCCATCGTTGGTGCTAAAGGAGAACCCATAACGACTCCATCTATTTGTTGATACCATTCATTATTGAATACCGTTCATTATACTTTTTTGTAACAGTGCAATACAAGACACAAACTCAAAGCTATCCTTATATTCCAACTCTGATCGCATTAACGGTTTTAATAATCCATCCAAAAACTTTGCTATTTTATACTGGGCAGTACCAACCATCGACAAAACTGGTCTCAATAGTACACCATCTTTATGGATTTTTGGAAGCCCATATAGTTTTGCTGGCTTCGATCCTATTGGACGAATAGACTTACCTACCTCTTCATTAATAAGTTTCTTCTCAATAAAACCATTTAACATTTTTTGTACAAACTCTTCATCCTTAAGAGGAAGCAATTTTCCATTCTTCCGAACCTTTTGTAATTCCACAAACTGAAGAGAATTTAACATATCATTCAACTTATTTACATACACATCATGGTCAAGAATAACTATCCCATTTCATTTGTCAAACTTACAGATATTTATATTTTTTTAGCTAAGTTTTTTAAAGTCATAAAATCCTAATATTCTGCTTTTATGGATATACTCCATCGTACTTGCACTTAATGAGCTCTTCATATAATTACCTTTCATAGATCAGGATAAATGAAAATAAAAAACTTTCAATTTTTGCACACAATTTTGTTTCATCCAAGCGATTCTTAATACGGTGATTTGGACCAAATTTTAAAACACGCTCTTCTTCACCAGTCAAAACTATTTTACTCAAATTTATCACAGTATTCTCCACACTAAATTTATAAATCCCAAATTTTTCCTCAAATTAATCAATTTTTTAATATGGGCATCCTCTTTAGATTTTATTTGCACAATCTAATTTTTGATACACCATTCTACACATACTTGTAAACAAAACTCATTCGTAGCATTATTTAACATTAATCAAATATTTGTTAGCTTTTTATCAATGAAAGTTCTCCTTATTTTCTCTGATTCCAACATTCTTCTTAACGTTCTTCTATGTATTAATTAAATATTTTTACTGGAAAGACAAGCACTTAGTTTCATTTAAAAAATGAAAGTAATCATCTTTACTTCTAAACAAGTCTCAAGAAAACTAATGTCCAGTTCCTTTCTTTTGAGGGAGTTATAAACCTTCATAAACCTTTTGAATATTGGAACAGCTGCATCCGGTTGTATTGTGCTATGATCTCGTTTATCAATTTACATGTAATGGGTGTAATGCCACATACATTGGAGAGACTTCCCGTCATTTCTGTGCTCGAGTTCTAGAGTATTGTTGATTGAAGGGTTTGACCAATATTAGTGAGCACAATAGAGCCTGTAAAAGTGAAATAGGAATGTCTGATTTTAGAATTTTGTTGAAAAGTTTTAATAATTATTGGGAACTCGTGATATGTGAAGCATTGCTGATAAGGTCATTGTATCCAAAGGTTAATGTGCAAAGTGCTGTGACTACGAATGGTTTAAGTGTTTTTAAATAGTTTAAGTATGTTAAATCATGTTTGTATTTTTTTAAAAAAAAATTTTGATATTAATAAAATAATTTAAAAATTACATTATTTGTTAAAATTATAATATAGATAAAAAATTATAATATTTATATAAATAATATTTTAAAATTACTTAACCGTATTTGAATATTTTTTAAGTGTTTATTTATTAGAAAATTAAATAAATAAAAAAAATAATTTGTTTAAATTATAAGTTAATTCAAATTATTCTAAGTTGGTTTTGTGTACCTGAAGATGACAGTTATGGTGTCGAAATATATCGTATGAAGAGTTTTTTATTGGCGTTATCTTTTAATTAAATCGTTGCCAAATTTATTTAATTATATATATATATATATATATATATATATATATATATATATATATATACACTAATGTTTTGGTACCACTACAAAGATATAACGTAATGATGAACGTAAATAAATCAATTATCTGAACGTGTTAAAATTTATTAGAATAAAATGGTTTATTAATAGTTCTGACTCATAAATTTAAAAACTTTATGAAGTAAAATAAAATGCTTAATTTCTTGGCTCACCTATTCGATGGATAAATATTAAAAAAGATTTGCAAAATTTAAATTGTGATATTTTCTTTCTCTAAGAAATTGAAATTAACCCTCTCGTTTGCAATACCGCCGCGAGGCGACTGTATATAATTTCTCATAAAAAATTCGTGTTAAATAAGTTTGGTCCAGCACTATTGTTTGATTTACCTTAGAGGATAGGTTGCACTCAAATTGTGTTTTAACCTAAGACTCGTTGTATTATCTGACCTAAGAAGATTTCTAAAGGAAAAGATTCACGAAATTATTGGTTAATTATCTTAAGTTGCAACCCGTCAAATTTCTTGATTTCTCAAAGATCGGCCCCTATAAAGAAAAATTGTCATAAAATATATAATTCCCAGAAAATTTGCAAGTTATTTTCATTCAATCCTTTCCAATTTAGTGACACTGTAAAGCTTCTTCTATATAAGTCTGCCGTATAGTGCCATAAAATGATCAAAGTTAACAAGTGGTATGATCGAGAAACGCGGTTCTCGTTAGTAAAAATTGATGGATTCCTTAATATGTAAACATAAAACCAATTTATAAAATGGTACTTCCCAGTATATTTTTCTTTTCTATTCTAGCTGATATGTATCTAGAGCCCGCGTAAACCAGGAAAAATAAATCCGTTGTGCTAAGCTAATCAGCTTCAGAATGATTTTTCTGTCAAAAACGAATCATTTCAATGTTTATTTAAGATTAACAATCAGACTAACAGATTTCATACAAAAGTACCTGTATGACAAATTATTCGGTTATACCTTAGATGTATATGTTAATGTTATACATATAGCAGATATATTAATAATTGTATACTTCTTAGTTAGTAACTATCCCGGTATTTATATTAGTTAATTACAAATCTGTGAACATATAATTAACAATAATAATTTACAATAGACGATTAATTTTTATTATTTTAATTAACCTAGCTGCTGGGGAATATACAAAATGAAAAAAATGGAAAATTGATAATATTCAAAAAGTCAAAATCAATATTTTTTGAGGAGAGGAAATAGTAACCGGGGGCAAATGAAAATTTGAACACTTATATATAATTATCTTAACAAATAAATTTCATTTATTCAAGAAAAATCCATAAATCAATGGGTAATCTCGGGCTAATGGAAAATTACTCAGAGAGGATAAATCGATTCGATATGGCGTCGTCATTTCGGTAAATAAGATGACAGCTCCCATTAATGAAAATAATACATTGGACGTAATCCATATAAAAACATACTCTCAGTTATATTGTCACTTTACTCAGCGACTGAATTGTGTCATTTGTTAAGATAAAAAATGTTAACAGTTAAGGTTCAAAATAAAAATAGAAATAATATTTTAGTTTGATTTGAAGTGATATCCATTAGGTTTCTACCCATAGTTGTATTCTGCAATAGATTAAATGAAGTGTATTCAAGTGTAATTAAATAAAAGAGTTATTTTGTTGAGATTCAATTGATTTTGAATCGAAACACAATTTCTTTTAACATTGTTAGAAGACTTTGGCGACATAATATTTATTATCTAAAACAAGTGATTAACTCCCAGGAGGAAATTACTATATTATAAGTATCTTGAACAAGATACACACATGTGTACATAAATCACACCTTTGACATTCAGATATACATTACGTAACCTTCAGTCATACAAATTCAACATACACATACAAACTTATTATATTATTTAGAATATCTATTATTTACTGTTATCCTACAAACATTTTAATAATATTTCAACACAGCTATTCAAAAACATTTTTTTTTCAAACTTAATAAAATGTTCAAAATCAAAAGACCAAATGTTTTAAATGTTCATTAAAAAGAAACGATGCAATGTCAAATAATAAAAACAAAACATTGTCGAACAATTTATAAAAACTATTGAGAGAGATAAGTAGAGTAATAATAACATGAAAACAGGAAAAGATGTCAAGAATTATCTTGTTGCAAATCTCTAAGCGCACAGATAAAAGATACGAATATATTTTCTCCCAATAATAAAAATATATTTTTTTAATGAGAAACAAAATTCATAATTATTTTTACTCGTAAATCCAGATTTCTTTCGAATTTTTTCGAAAATTATTTCTTTTGCACCAGTGACAATGGCATTGAAGAAATGTGGGTAAATTAAGGTTACTTCATTTTGGATGATGACGTGAGAATATCGACAAAATGATCATTTGGCTTAAAATATTCTTCGCTTGAAAAAGTTTAATCATATTCCCTTAGTGTTAATGAAAACTGCCGTCTCGACTCACTGGTTTGGAATTTAGGATTTAAAATGACTTATAATACTTTTTCATGCGTTGTTACTGTTAAAAATCTCTCGATTCATTTAATTCTAGCAAGAATTAGTGTCAATTTATGTTTACTATTTTATCGAAATTTCTTTAAACGGCAATTATTTCCTATAAATTCAAGTTCAACGTGAATTTAGCACCATCGAGTGCCATGTATTCCCTGAAATAGTTCATTTTTATAAGAAATATTAATTTACATTTTTTAACTAATAAAATGTTTAAAATATAAATTTGAATTTTTTAATAGTTATGATTGCAATGAGTTTCATTTTTAAGAGGTATTGTATTCGATAAGTAAAATTAAAAAAAAGAGTTAAAAATGGATTTCATTAAACCGTGAAAACTGCCGTTCCTTATTTTTGACGAGTTTAAAAAAATTGATTCATCCCCTATGACACTTATCGAGAATTTAGTGTACTACCAATTTTTATTTCTCATGTAATATTAAAATGATAATGTTCTTCCATTTTGAGCCAAATTTTATCATGTTGTGTGATCACAAATCTAAAATTGTTGATTTTTACTTTTCATTTTGATTTATTAGTTAAAATTTAATTTGTTTATAATCAACTCTATGAATTATTATTCGATAAATTGAGATTAAACTAAAATTACTGTGAAAATCTTACAGGAAGAAAAGCATATTTTGAATTATGTCTCAAAATACGATTGTGAAATATTTGACCAGCTCCTTTAAAACTGAGAGTGAATTTGTTCATGTCCCCTTCACTATCTCGAACTAAGAAACATCCATCTTCTTTATGGCGTAATCGCTGTGTAGCTTCAGCTCGCGTTAGAGGACCCCAATACCATCCAAACGATGCTAAATAACCGTACCGAGGAGGATATGTATTAGCAACATGCATAGATTGTGGTCTGATGTGATTTTGAGAACTTTCTACAAAATATATAAAAATTATATTTGAATTAAATAACTTTTGTTAAGAATTTCACAAGTATTTTCCCGTTAAATTATTCTTAATAAAATTAAAAATATATAAATTTTATTTTTGAACCATGAGCTAATCAAACTATTCATAAATTCAATCGGTAGATTTTACAAATGATATATGGGGCCTTCCATAACTGACGTCAAGCACCTAGGGGAAGGGGTTCACAAATTCCTGACGATGTGTGACGATAGGAAGTGTTTAAGAACTGTGGCGTCACACCTTAAATTTTGCATTTGTTCAAAATAATTTTATACTAATTTCAGCTTTCCAGGGTCTCCTTTTTGATACATGTTTTCTCATACGACATTAGAGTGCAGCATTACACTAAATACATACTAAAATGCCAATAAAGTGATTTGAAACATGTTCATTTTCAAATATGAAATACGGCTTTTTAAGGGGGGACCAAAGATTTGTGATGTCATATTTGAGAAGGCGTCTAAAGTTTTGTGACGTGTAACGAGGGAAGAGGGGGTGAAAAATCTACCAAAATAGCGTGACATCATTTATGGCCGGCCCCTAACGAGCAAAATACACAACAAAAGAAAATAAATTTTTTTAAAGAAAACATTTAAAAAAAATACCCATTGTTATAAAATGATCAAAAATCTTTTTCAATGTAATTTAAGAGCGCTCAGAAAGAACCCCTGCAACATAAGGCTTTTGGGAATTTTTTTAAAACAATTTTACGTTTTCTAATGTGTTGTTTAAATGAAATTGCTTATGATAACTTTTTGCACATGATGTAAAATCGCTGTTTTGCTAAATATTTGCTTTGAACTGATAAGTTAGACAAAAAATTAAATTAAAGAACTTTTATTTAAAAATATGAGAAAAGTATGCCAATGAATAAAGAGATGCCATTACATGTTTTTAAATAGAAATCCTATAATCAAAAAGTAGAAAAGCAAATACAAAGATAATAAGCTATAAAAAAACTGTGATTTTATATAAAATATGCCATGAAGAGGAAAAATTAGAATGCATTGAATAATAAAAAACTGGAAAATAACATTTAATACTGGAAAACTTATTTTAAACTTTATTAACTTAAAAGATGTTTTCAAAATATAACAAAATTAAAGATATCCTAAACTTTTTAACTCCTTCAAAACTCACTTTTCCCTATTAGTATGGTCGCTTTGTATATAATACGTGACGTTATAATCGAATCACAAAGAAATCATAATAATATACAGGAACAACAATGTAAATACAGACAAACTGAGATGTTGAATAACCAGTTCCGCACAATTCTACAGACCAACTTATTGTTCGGTCTAACAATGCCAATTGATATTTCAAAATATGCATTAAAATTTCTAAAATATTTTTCAGTAGTTAAAATTTCATAGCAACAATTGAAAAAATTAATGGTTAAATTAATTTCCAATTAATTATTACTAACCATAATTCGCTAGTTTATAACTATTGATTATCTATATTATATTTAAACCAATCAATTATAATTAATGGGATATCTGAATAAAAAATTCCCCCAAAATGAATGGGAAATATATTAACTACAATTGTGCAATTGTTTGGTTCAGCTCCCGCCTAATTAATACGATCCCAGAAGGCTGGTGGCACGGCTCTTCTTTGATATTAGTTTCTCGTTTTGGTCTTTGGGTGTGAGGATAATTAAATAGAATAATTAATTATCGTGTTAAAAATATGTAATGAATGCTAATAAAATTATAATGATAAATTTAAATAAGTTTAAAAGTTAAAGTATGGAATGATGAAGTTGCTTGATTGTAAAATTAATATTTAAGAATGCTTGCAATTTAAATATATTAAATATTTATTGAATGTTTGCCTATTAATATTCCATATTCAATTGTTAATTCATGCTTGCTGAAATATTCTCAAAAGAAATACTAAAAAACATTTATGATTAAAAACAACTTTAATATTGTTTTTGTAGTTTTTTTTTGAATAAAGTTTGGAATTTATTGTAATTTAGTTTTTAATGGATGTATTAAATTTACGAAATTAAACTGCTAATAGGGTGCGTTCAATTCGCCTTTAAAGGTTTGCACTCAATATACTAATTGATATGAAACGATTCTTAATTTCTTTATTCAATAGACAATAGTAAATTTTAACATTTTTTTGGACAATGTTAAAAATTGTGGATGTAACATAAACTCTGATTATAAAAGATAATTGTCATGTAACAAACAAAATATTTTATTCAATTTGAAAATTAAAGCGATTTTCCCTACTCAATGGGAATTGCTTTAAATTAGATAAAATCTGCAAAATACTAAAATATATTAAGGTTTTAAAAATAACGATAAGCCGTATAGGATGATGCAAATCATATTTTATCTGATCGCAGAGAGTCATGCTACATATGGTCCACGAAAACGTTATGGTAAATTCTGTTAGTCCCCATCTATAGATATCGTATATGTATATACAATAGCATATACAATCGAGAAATCCCATAACTAATGACTAACGGATTCTGATAACTAGCATCACAACCTGTCTTTCAAAACTTGTTCCTTCTGATACTAACTGTTACGTAATTCCTATAAATTTTTATTGTTGTTAACCTCTCCTCCCCTTCGACACAGAAAAAGAAAAAACAAAATCTTTATAGTAAAGGTTTTACTATAGAAATTATAAATCAATAAAAAATAATGAGCGGAAAAAAAATTATTATAAGGAAATATGAAACAAATGAAAAAAGCCACGGAAAAAAAGCCAATAAAACTTTATAGTTTATTTGCTCAATCTATACTCAAGAATGGTTTGTTTGAAGCGTGATCAAATTTAATTTGTATGTATTAAAAATAAAATAAATATTTTATTATATCTTCGTGGTGTCAGTTATTAAACAATAGTAATAAAAGTAATAGTTATGAAAATTTGTCTACTTTATTTAAATTTACATTTGCAAAAATTATTCTTTTTTATGGTTTTGCTTAACTTAAATATTCATTAAATGAATTTATAATTGTGACATTATCTAATTTGTTTTTCGCCTTTTTCCCGCCAACCGAAACAAATATCCTATAAAAGTATAAAGGATAGTATTTGATTCAATATCAATACCTTTAGATTGCTTTTCATTTTTTTAAAATACAAAATTTTAAAAGACTAAATTGTTCAAAGTTATTATTTTTATTATATAAATTGTATTCTCACATTATGAAAGTCACATACATACACGCAATTCAACTGTCCGAGACAGATTTTACAGGCGACTAGGCAGGGCTCTACAAATTTTCCTTCACACACCCGGCACAATAAATTAATAATAAAACAAAGCATAACTATTGTCTAAATTACTCCATATGATGGTATTGTAAGAATTACACATTTTGAAATGTTTGTATTCCAGTATCGTTAAATTTTTCTCTTGTAAAATTAAATTTTAATGTTTCAGAGTTCAAAAGACATTTTTAATTATTAAATTAAAGAAGTCGACAACAGTGACAAAAATTTATGTGCAATTCTTTTATGAAAATAATATTAAAATTAAGATAAAATTTGAACTCTGAAATTAATCAAAATATTAATGATCTTTTTTGATATTAACGCAAGTTTGATTCAGAAAGAACAATATTTATTGAAATCATGTAAAGATCTGCCTCTTTGATTTGAGATTCAGACGAATGAAACAACTATTGAACAAATCATATGCGTAAAATATTTAAACAATAACCTACGTAAATTTAAAACAAATATAAATGTTTAAAATTAACTGAAAATATTTAATGAGTTTTGTAGCGAAAATTGAAAAGCAAACTAGAGTGTGTAAAAGTTAACAGAAACAATTGTAAAAAATTTCAAATATGGATGCATTGCAAAAAAACCAGTGAAATCACATGTGCACGTAAACAATGTGTTTGCATTTTGCACATTTGCACGGTTTATACAATGAATCACTTACATAGGGGTGGTATTCATCATGACTTATTTTGATTTTCAAAGCTCTCACAAACCAAACGGACACCGGAACTTATGTTCTATTAGAGTAAACCATAAAACTGTTAATCAAATGGATTTGATTGGCATTAACGAGAGATTTAATATATTCAAAATGGATAAAGTAAAATTTTAGAGAAACGCAAATTAACAAATTAATTTTTTAGATTTATAAAAAATGACAAAGCACGAGTCTTAGCGGATTAGTAAAGTAATCTCCGGTTGATTCGGATCACTTTTTGAGATTAAAACAAAACCGCTTTAAACGGAATAAATAAATCTTTAAAAAGCAAATACAATTATTATGTGAAGAAAGATTAACCTCGGGATTTGATATATAAACATGAATGGACGTTTCTATTCATTATATATATTCATTAACTTATTCTACCGATAAAATGTTAGCGTGAAGCTGGATATAGGGATATAATAAAAACTTTTATTTGAAATTGTTATATTCTTGATTATCTCTTGCCGAGAGATATTTTAAAAACTTATTTCAAAATAGTTTTATTAGTGAATTTTAATGATATTTTATTGTCAAAAAACAGATCAGAAACACCTGAAGATAAACTGAAAGTTACAACAAGCACTTGATAATGACTGTACGGAGAATTTGTGGTTCAATTTAATGTGCTCATATATAACAATAGTAGGGAACTTGTATTTTCAATTAGTTTTGAAAATGTTACTATGAATTTCAACAACATACGACGAATCTCTTTCACTTGATATCCATTTGATTTTCATTATTACAAAGGAGTTATTAAAAATTGCATTTGCTAAAACCCTACGGGCATATAATTCAGTATAATAGTAATTGCCAGAAAATCTGTAGTGTAACTGAGGGGACAGCAATCGAGAGCCGCACATTTCACAGGTACAGTAGTCCAGGGTCATACATTCCACGGAACTGTAAAAAGGTCTGCCACAAAAGTGTTTTCAAAAACCCTTTTAATGCACAACCCGTGTTAAAATTATTTTTCTGAATTAATCTAATTCATTAAAAAAGAAAATTGCCCTTATTAATGCAATCTGAGTTATGAAAGTGCCGTAACTGTTACTCGCCATGAGAAAGTATTTAATTTTATTGTCATTTAATAAATTTATATCATAAACATAAACGATTTCATATATTGTTGGCCAGTTTTGTTTTAGACTGTTGAAACAATGGCTTAATTTTTCTATTTTGATTTATGAAAGTCAACGGTTTCCTTGCGGTTTCCATGAAGAAGAACCACTAAAAATAAAAACTACTGATTTACAGAAGCTTTATGATCAAAGTGTATTATCCAAAATTTCTTTTGAAGTGTTACGAGTCTATTACTGAGCCCATTGTTTCGATTCTTTCGGAATACGGACTTTCTCGTCAAAATGGAGCTTTGTATAAAGATGGAAATTTATAGTCTTAGAGTTCAATATTCGGGGAAGCTCCAAGATATATAATTTACTATGATGGTTCCTTAATAAGCTACTATCACCAGTAATAGTGACTATAAATCTCATGATAATGAATAATATAATAATCAATCACATATATATTCTAGGGCAGGGCTTCTTAAACTATGGGTCGCAACCCCATTTGGGGTCGCGTAGCAAAATTCTCGGGTCGCGAGAGATAAAAATACAATTTAACATAAAATTTTTTTTACTTGTAAAATTATTGTTATAAAGATAAAATAACAATTATCGTAGATAAATATATCATAAAATCTTCTAGTTCGGAAAGATTGTTTGTACCTGCGTTTCTATTAAGAGTATTGTAATAACTTGAATAACATTTACTATGAATTAGAATTAGAAGATGTTATAGGAATTTTAAAAAAATATAAATTTATTTTTCTTTTATATTTGTATGGGGTCGTCAAGAAACTCGCAATCATAAATGGGGTCGTGAATTACAAAAGTTTAAGAAGCTCTGTTCTAAAGCGTTCGAAGCAATATAGACAATGAGCATCCTAAAAAGCCTTCCTAAGAATGTGACTTGCATAAATTGTCTACGAATTACAAATACTCAAACATATATGGAATTGCAGAAAAGTAATTTCTCCAAAATATAAAATGTAACTATAATTATAATTATTAAGAATAAACTCCCTTAATTGAATTCAATAAAAAATATATTGATTTGATTTTCTAACTTCGATTTCAATGAATAAATTATAAAATCTTTAATTTTATATTAATTTTTTACCAAAGAAATCAATTTAAAAAAATCAAATTAATTTTAATAGCTTAAATTAAAATCAAATATTAAAAATCTACAGAAATTCAAAGTATTACTTTGTACGTCTTTATTTTGTGATTCATCCACTTCTTCAATTTCTTTAGAATGTTTTCCTTTACCGATACTCCTACGTATAGCAGAAAATCGCTTTTCAGATTTTAATGATTCATTGGTATTAGGTTTTTCTGTGTTATTTTGCTGATGAGATTTATCTGAGTTGCAATTTTTTTCCAAAGGATCTAAGATTTCATTGTTTTCTTTAGATTTAGATTTCTTCACCATTGAGAACCGTTTTCGTATTTGATTAAAGAACGAAGTTTTGTGTTTTTTATGATTTTCTTCGACAGATTTTGAAGTTATCACATTGAAACTATTTTTACTTGAAGATTTAGGACTATCACTTGGATTCATATTCTCTTGTTCTGTTGGTGATGGTAACACATTAGTGTCTTCCATTGGAAATTATTGAAAGTTATAGTTTAGCTAAATACAATTTAATTTTCTTATCTACTTAATAAAATACGATATTAAAATAAAATGTTTATCATATTATTAACATTTGCATTAATAACATTATAAAATAAATTAATTTTATTAATTATAACAAATTACAATTTATTAACTATAAAGTTTTTGACATCATAAAACTAAAATTCTTTTCTATATTTATGACAATACAATTGAAAAAATTATTTGAAAATATTTTTTTAAATGGTGATTAGTAACAATTCCTAAAAAACTAATAATTTATTATTGTAGAATATTCTATAATTTTGGTAAAAATATGACAAATTATATCTCCTGTATCGAGAGAAATTTTTTTCAGATTACATGGTTTTCATTAATTTTAAGAAAAAGGAATAATTTTTAGGTCAATGACTGGTTTTCGGTCACTACGTTTGGAAATTTAAGTTTAGTTCTTAATGTTGTGTACCTGATGAGGATGAAAATTATTGCCACATCTGATTTTATAGGCGATTCTCATCAGATACGCACATAAAAAAAGATTATCATTCGGCGCATGTCACAAGTGAAGTTGGAAGTGTGCTAAAATTGACGGTCTTCAATAAAACGTGAGCAATGTTGCTATTGCTGGATACTAATGGGTAACAAGAAAACTTGATGAAGAGCCTAAGGGTTAACCAATCCTTAAGCAACGCCCACATAAGAGATAACCGCTAGCCACCCGTCGAAAACGACTTTGGTACTGTGTGCTAGTTGGTGAATATTAGCAAAAGGTAAGCCTCTTTACAAAGACTGCCAATGTCTTAATATTCCTTTTGGGTCCAAGAGCTTTCATAGAAGACTTCGTGCTCTGTGTACATGTCCCTGCTCTCGAACCACTAACCGATTTAATTTAACTCAAATAAAAACAAAATCAGAACGGAATTAATATTATAAGAATACAATAATAAATTTGAAGCAAGTCACAGATGTTTCTCCGATGTCAAAATAACAAGTCAATGTGTTTTAAATCCCATTGGATTTCAGTATATGCCCTACCATGCGGGCTGCTTTGACTTTATTCAGCTGTTCTCGTTCGCGTTTACCGGGCCTATTTTTCTGACGATTCAGTTTGGGATTTATTTCAGCTAGATGTGGATTTTCAGGGGTAGTGTTAGTCACTGCTATGTCCTTGCCCATTAAGTTTTGTACCACTATTGCTTCGTAACAATTGCACCGGAATTTTAATTTATATTTTTAAAATATAATTTTCTAATTCTTTTGATTTTATTATTAATTTTTCAAGTTTTATGTGTTAAAACTTTATTTAATTTTTTAATTATTTTATTTTTCTTTTAAATTCTCCGTTTTACTTTTTAAATTTAATATTTAGTTTTACCGCTCAAAAGTATATAAGCATTGTCGTGCTGACCAAACAAATTAAGGGCTTGCATCAGTTTTTGCCCAACACTATGAATGCTAACGCTATGACGCAACATGAATTCATGAGCTAACACAGAAGGTTCCGTACTCTTTCCTTTATTAAGTCCCTTTTTATAGTTAAATATTTAAATTGAAACAATATCTAAAATTTGAACAAAAATTAATATTAATATACAAAATAAAACATATAAATCAATAAAAAATAATGTCAAAATCTCAAAATATCATCAAACACGCTGATTGTGTTTTTTTATTATGTTCTTGTTCGTGGTTTTTGGACGAGGCTTTCTTGAAATCTATTGGCATTTTAGGCTATTTTCCATATTAGCTGTTCCTGTCAATGTGATTTTTTTCTTATCGTCTTGCTGATTTCTGACAAATATTTTACATAGTATTCTCAGAGTGCTTTTCTGAGTTGCACCAATCCCGATCGGATTTCATCTTTTAATCGCAACTGTCTCATTTAAGCTTCTCTCTTGTAAGTTGTCTCTCATTTGATCAGCCATTCTCCTTTCTTCATCTACCTGTCAGCGAAAGTAATTTATTTCCTGACATCGTGCGGCCGCATCAAACACAATTCGAATTTTTAAAGCTTCTCTGTCTCATTTTTTTCACTGAGAAATGTGGTAATATCCACTCATTTCCTTCAGTATCTGTGTCATTTACCTCTGAAATATATTCGTTTGTTATTTACTCTCGAATTATCTCATTATATTCGTCAAATAAATTTCTTTATTCAACCTATATTGTAGACTTTTTAATCTTTTTTCTGCCATCAGTCTACTTTCTGGTACCATCATTGGTTCTTTTTTCCATATTATGGATACTTAATATCGTCCATTGACAATTTTCATCTCATTTTTAAATTTTTCATAAATCTCCTGATTTTTCTTAAATCATATAGTGTTATCCGAATAAACCTACTCGATTTCCCAAAACTTCTGAATTTTTTTTTCTAACTTATCAGAACGACTAAAAAGGTTGTATGAAATTACTTTAGTATCTACATGTTTGTCTTACTGATGTTGGTCCAACACATGTCCACCCAAATGGCGTCAATCTTGCAATGGGTTCACAAATTTTCCCATCAATTTCTTTCAAAGATCGTTGTAGTTTGAGATAATCGACACCTATTGACACTTTAATCACTTATTTTTCATTCAGCATCGGAAAATTGATTCCTTTAAATTTCTTCCATTTATCATTTTCTTTAGAAAAGTTCACCACTTGGACTCTTCTAGAAATACTAGTAACTACTAATGCTTCAAAATCTCTAGATACATTCTTTAGATACATTCTATTATCTTCTTTGACTTGGTTCGATCTTGTCGTCATTATTGCCGTAACTTCATTTTAATTCCTCTTTCTTCATGAAGTAAATAATTGTATTTCGTTAAAACAATTTCGACAAAGTTTGTTTGTTTCAACAAATTCTTTTCTTTCTATCAGTTTCAGCCGGTTAAATTCCACACACTGATCCAAATAGTGTGGGCCTTTGCATCATATGCATTGCAATTCTAACTCTTTAGTTGTGTTTCCTTTCTTGCGCTCATATTTAGTTGCTACTTTGACGTTCGTTATCCCAAAATGAGATCGATCTTTCACTCATGTCGTTTCCTTCCTTCTTTGATCATTAACTGAAGGTTTCCTAAGTTACATTCCCAAACCAATTGAGAGTTTCGTAAGTAGTTCGATTCAAGTCAGCCGTAACCTGTAGCCACTCTTTCATTTTTGAATTGATTCTTCTCCTTCTCTAGCATGATTGCCAAGTCTTCACTACTTACTTTAACAAATATATTTTGTTTTTTTCTGATTTCTTCCTTTTTCTTAGTTAAATATTCTTTTCGTAACTCGGATCCAAGAATAAGCTTCATTTTTTCTTCCATTATAGTCTGATGAAGTGTCATGTAGTGTCTCTTAAGATCATGTTTTTTATTACGTGAAAGAGTACTTTCACAAACAATACAAAATGGTTTACCTGATGAACTTATTATAAACAGCAACTCATCTTCCCATTGTTTATTGAATTTCCATTTACTGTCATTTTTTTGGCGTCTTTTGCTTATTTTTCTTTACATAGTAATGAACAACAGGAATTTAAGTATATAAAAGATTTTTAACAAAAAAATTAAAAGGAATAAACAAATTAAAATTACGTACGTCTTAATACACAGAATATCAATTATTCTTGAATTTAAATTATATATTTGAGCCAAGAAAAGGAAATGGCGCTCTTATTTGACAAATGTTATATATATTATTTCTTGATTCTGTCTTTTAATCACTCTCAATACAAAGACTACGCTAGTATACTCAATAAAACACTCCTTCAAACTCCACACACAACTGCTAGAAATATGAAACACTCACCGCTCATTCGAACGTAACTTCAAAAATATGCTGTGTTGCTATTGCGCGAGGTGTACAACAATTTAAATAGGAATGCGCATGGTAAAACTGATAAAAACAATTTTATTTTGTAAACTTAACTAAAATAACATTTAAGAAGAATTTAACTTTCGACACCAAAAAGTTATATACTACGGAAGGTTATACGAATTAAACTGTGATCAGTTTGGTGTTAAAATATTCAGATGGGTTCAGTTATGATAACTATTTTTAAAAAAAAGTAAGCACAAGGATACACCACATAAAATCTTCCAATGTTCCACTTTTGGCGCTTGCGCTCTGGTTTGGTCACACCTGCACTAGAGCAACCAAAAATATATGTGTTAAAAAGAGACATAAGTGCACAATATTTATTTCACTACAAAATATTCAACACTGTTTTGTAGCTCTTCATTGCGTAACAAGGGAGTTATTGGTTTTTTGATTATTGATACAAAATACACAAACATACCAAAAGTCAAACACAATTTTTGTGATGTAACCTGTATATTATACCTAGCCGTACTTCGAAAACAAGTTCTTCCATATTAGTAACTAAAAGATTAACTACTCACGCATACACGGAATGTTTCAGGCATACTGGAGATATTTTTATGTAATAGGTTCTATGATTAATATTATATATTTACTTTTAATAAAATTTCGTAGAGGCATCCCACTAGTATGAATAACAAATATCAACAACAATATCTGGTATACAAAACAATATTTCAAATTTATTACAACAAACTTATAATGCATATATACATATACACATATTTAATTTTATTAATCACCATGTCTGATTCTAATCAAAGAATATACGACACATTAAGTGATATCCAGTACAATTCCAATAGTATACAAGATTAAAGCTAATGGCTCTCATCAGTACTATGTGAGAGGCGCTTAGATTTCTCTCCGCGCCAGAAAAAAGTAAAAAACAGTGTCCAGTTAACACCGTTATACACTTATCCCGATGCACTGGACATCAAATAAGTTTGCAAAGTTTCTTTTTGCTTTATTTTAATTAAATTTACTTCAGGCACCTTAAACACTTTAATTTACTTAAATTAACTTTAATTTAATCTAAGATCAGCTTTAGAAAAATTAAAACAATTTTATTTTATAATTTGTTTTTAAACTTTTTTATTGAAAATTGAAATCTTAGTGTAAATCATCGAGGATTTATTTTTAGGGTTTTCTAACCAACCGATTACATTAATTTTTATCCAGAAACCATATTACTTATGGACAGCCTTATCGCCCAAAGCACCACACGGATTTTCTATCGATATCCAAAAATATCCCTTGACTGTAGTCAGAAAAATTGTGTTAAAGTTTATATTGAGAAAATTTGTATAAAAATTAAATTTAAATTTTACATTGAAAAAATATCTATTTTTAAATTATTTGTATATATATATTTTTCTAAAATTGGATGATAATCCAAAAGTGTTCAATTTTTGTTTCAATTTATTGAAGTTATATTTTCCATTTAATTTATTTTCTTTCAATTGTAACGTTTAAAAATAAATATATAAAACTTGAAATCAAGAAAAATAAAATTTATTATTTTCACAAGTGGCAGTCAACTTTCAATGACCATATATAGATATTGATGGACCTTTACGTTGAAGTTGATGTTGTGAGAAGCATCGTACACTTTTGCATTCTTAACATTAATATATACATAATATTATTTACACAACATAAATAATTCTTAGTCTAAAATCGGATCATTTTTCTCTATCTTAAAATTATAGTCTACATGACATTGATTCCTTGGATTTTCAGGTGACTTCTCAAACTCTTTAAATAAAATTTGTTTCAATTGACTCAATCGAAGTCCAGGATTTTCTTTCTTTAATTCTGGTAGACGAAGTTCTTCAAATGCGGCAAAAGCTCCCTTTATTTTCTTTTCCACGTGTCTGACTGGTTTTTCTTTATGATTTAAAATTTTAAGTGTTTCTTCAACATTTCTTTCGTCATCAACAGATCCTAATGTATTGAGATTTTCTGGAATCAGATGTTCGTCTTTCTCAACTACCTCAACTACTTTCTTTTTAATTCCTGCGGCTTTTATTTTCCTTTTCGATTCTTCTAATTGATAGTGTGTAACCTTTTCTGTAGGTTCTTTTTTGTTATTAATTCCGCTTATTTCTTTATAATGCAAATTTTGAATTTCTTTCTTTTTATCTAAATGTTGTATCTTTTTTGCTTCTTTATCTTCCTAATTAAATAGCATTAAATATTAACTGTGGAATAAAAACATTTTACTTTTTGTTGAAGTTTTTTATTTGCATATTTATCATCATCTTTCCAATATTTATCCTCAATAGCTTTTTGTTTTAATTCTTTTTCACACTTTATCTTTTCCTGCTTTCTGGCTTTTGCTTCTACAGCTTTAGTATTTGCATTTATTTTTTTAGGCATTTCTGAAAATATTATGACTAAAATATAATAAAATAACAAAGGTTCTTACGATTTCTGAGTTAAACTTGTAAATATAGATCAAACAACAAATTTATCTAAACAAACATTTTCCAAAAAATATAAATAAGGAAATTTAATTTATCAAATATAATATTATTAAATTTAATTATTTAATGATTTAAAATTATTCATTCCAAATTTTTCATATTATTCTAAAAAACATAAAAATGAAATAAATAAAGTAAAATTTACCATAACAAATGTTATCACACATTGGCTTAGCGATATTTTACATTTTAGAAATGAAATAAAATGAGTAACCAAGTT
Organism: Schmidtea mediterranea; assembly: GCA_022537955.1. NCBI lineage: Eukaryota > Metazoa > Platyhelminthes > Tricladida > Dugesiidae > Schmidtea > Schmidtea mediterranea. The sequence continues at coordinate 157,552,667 of CM039680.1, read as the reverse complement.
GTTTTAATCAAACAATAGCCAATCAGATGTAGACCAATCTCATGATTTCATTGAGTATGTCTGTAACAATATTTTTGTACTCTAGATTTCGCAACCCTAATATGACTACTTTCCCACTGACAAACACAATAACACACATTGGGTTGTATTTTAAAAGCCTCAGTGCAGGAAATAATTCTGGTTCGAACATACAAAGACATTTTCTTAATATGTTGTATAGATTGATATTATGTCGCATATCCATGGTAACAGTAATTGACTGGATTTTAATATCCTTTATTCTATATTGTAATTTATTAACATCTACAGCTTTCTTGCAGCCCATAATTCTGCATTTGCAGTATTTAAAAAATATATGATATAGTATTTTCCACTCCTATCAACAATTTGCTGGAGTTTACCATTCGGAAACGTCATTTTTGACATGTCGAAAGTTTCTTTATAATTTATATTTGATAACATAATTAAACAATAAAGGAAAGTTGATGTCATCATTATCGATGATTTGTATCAGGAAGCTAATAAAGAAAAGGATTTTAATAATTTATTCATCAAAATCAGTCGACATGTTGGTGTTACTGTGATTTTTATTACTCAAAATCTATTTTACCAATGTGGGGCACACCGAACACGGAATTTAAATGTTCAATATTTAGCTATTTTCAAGAATCCTAGATTTTCTTGCTCAACAAGCTTACCCTAATAATCGTAATTTTCTTATCAGCGCATTTCAAGATGAAACAAAATCATCACGTAGATATATATTTCTTGATTTCACACAACAATGTAATGACGATTTACGGGTAAAAACAGATATTTTCAACAAAGAAGGTGCCATGGTTTATAAACTAAGTTGAAAAAAATAACATGTAAACTTTTTATGAGATCCAGGCTTAAAAATGTCAGAAAACTTAGACAAAGTATTAAAAAGAAAATAAAGACTGAAAAAGTTGCACCAAAAATTGGTTATACATCATCTAAAAAACTAATAACCGAAAATTTCTTTGCAATGAATCTTATTTCGAAAAACCCTAAACCAATTAAAACGAGTTGAAAAAGAATAAGATTAAAATTGTAAAAAATGATAGTAGTTTCCCATATTTTAATGCATTGTTAAAGGCATCGAGTATGAAAAGAATGTCTATTTTACAATCATTTCCAAATATTTTTGTTGATGATTTACTAAACATTTTACTAAAAGTAGTCAAAGGTAAAGTTAAAATCAGTAAATCTAAAAACTAGTCTTGAATAAACATCTTAAACCTTTGCTATCGCTAGTAAATAATAAAAATTGTAAGCAAATGAGTAGTGTGTTTTTAAGCATTTTCGGCTCATGGAACAACCCGAAAAATCCGTAAAAATCAAAAAAATTGCAATTTTTCAAAAATAACAATCTCTTTACAGAATTTGTTAACTTGATAAAATGCACACTATCAAAATAACATTTACTCATTAGGGAGTTTCACCAAAAATGCTTAAAAACACAATACTTGGGAAATTCCCTAATATTGAAAATAGAGAAATTCTCTAATATTGAAAATTAAAAAATTTAAAAAAATTATAAATTTCAAAATTATAAAAATTAATAAATTTCAAAATTTCAAAAATTTCAAAATTTATATTTTTAGAAATATGGTAATTCGAGAAAAATATCTTTGTAAATTTTGCAACAAGGTAATTTCTAAATCACACAAAGCAAAACATGAAAGAACTAAAATCCACCAAAAAATGTCTAACGCTTCAAACCTTCACAATTCTGGAACACCAGGTACTGCCTTCAAGGAGATTTACAACAATTAAGTACTAAATTAACAGAATTTCCATGGGCAAAATATCCAGGGGAACATCATCTTCCAAAATACAATCATTTTGGTTGACGAGTGCTCAAGTGTGTTTTAAAAAAGAACATGCTAATGTCTGCTAAATTCGTAATAAAATAATTAAACTAAAAATGGATTTAAAAATTTGTAATAAATGTAATATTGAAAAATCAATTGAATCTTTTAAAATTATTAAGGGAAAAGGAAAATCCTCTTTTCTTGGTATGTGTAAAGAATGTGAAAGTATATATCATAAGTTATATGAACAAAAATATAAAGAGAAACGTTTATTAAGAATTAAAAATTTGAAAACTACTTTAACAATAAAAGTATGTACAAAATGTAATATAGAAAAACCTATAAGTGAATCTAGGAGTAGATTAAAGAAGGATTATTATGTTTATAAGTCAGCATGTAAAGAGTGTGAACGAAAATATGTACAAAATAATAAGGAAAAAATTAATGAACAGAATAAAAAACGATATAATGAAAATCCCAAAGTTAAATTAATTCATCATTTCAAGTTCGTTATGATTAGAATATGGAGATTTTTCAGAGACTAAACGTTGATGGGGATGAAAAGTCTAATCAGCTTTAATGATTCCTTAAGATATAGTCCGACTCTCTTGGAAACTTGAGAGATGTTCCACCAGGAACTCGGTTAGATATAAGACTTGATGAAAATAATAATCCTAAACCTGGAGAAGAACCAATAAAAAGAGTTGATGCAGTGGCTTTAAAACATGACATAGCGTATCGTCAAGAAGATATTCGATCTCATTAAAAAGCTGAAGTTTGATTTGAATGATATTCAAAATCCAACATTTTCTGAAAGATTTTCAAGAGCAATAGGAAAAATAGCAATCAAAACAAAGATCGCATTTGAAGAAGCGCAAACGACTGTCTTCGGATAAATACCAACAAACTCAGATAATCAAAATACTCTAGCGAATGAACTACATAAAGAATATAGAAAACCTAAAAAATATTTAAAAATAAAAGTTTTCAATAAAGATGATATTTGGTTAGCAGATTTAATTGAAATTGTAAATCCTAAAAATAATTAAAAATTATAGATATATTCTAACAATTATTGATTTATATACTCGATATGTTTGGGTTTTACCATTAAAAAATAAAACAGGAAATTCAATTAAAGAAAGATTCGAGTTTTTATTTGAAGAAACCCCAGATAAAATTCCTAAAAAATTATATGTTGATAATGGCAAAGAGTTTTATAATAAAATATTTGAAGAATTTAGACAAGAAAATAATATTGAAATTTATTGAAATTTAATTCACCTGGTGATTGATCAAATTATGGTTCACATAATCCTATAATTGAAAGATTTAATAGAGTATTGAAAAATTGGATGTATAAAAAATTTACAGAACAAGGAAATAGAATTTAGATAGATGTATCACCAGAATTAATTAATAAATATAATAATAAAATTCATAGAACAATAGGAGTTTCACCAACAAAAGCAAGTGAGAATCCTGATCTAATCAAAGAAATTACCTATGATAACAATTATGCTAATGAAGATTTACAAGAAAAACAAAAATTTAATATTGGCGATAGAGTTCGAATATTCAAATGGAAAAATAAATTTGAAAAAGGTTCAACACATAAATGGTCTAAAGAAATTTTTATCATTTCAGAAATTAATAATACAAAACCAATAACTTGTGGAATTAAAGACTTGACTGGTGAAGAAATTCTAGATAAATTTTATCAAAATGAACTCCAAAAAAACATTTTTAATAATTTCTATTTAAAATGGTTGATGAAAATATTGATACACAACTGTTGATAATTTAGAAATAAAAAATAAGAAAAATAGTAGAAACAAACAAACCGGCATCTGTTTAGTATAATGTAAAAAAATATATGTTGGTAAAAAGAAAATAGCAGAAATTAAAGAAAAAGAACATAGTGGAGGAATTCTTCCGCTTGCAGCTTTATTACCATTAATTTTTGGAGGAATTACAGCTACAGTAGGAGCAGTAGGTGGAATAACAACTGCTGTTGAAAATATAAAATAAGAACAATTAACTGATGCTTCAAAGGCAAAAATTCTTAATTCCTCAGAAGAAAAATTCTCACAAGAAAAATCTCCAGAAGGAAAAGGAATTTATTTAGATCCATATCAAGGTCATGGAATTTGTGATTTTATAAAATGTATTAATAAAAAGAGTCCTAAAAATAAAAAATTAACACAAGTTTTGAAAAAATTGAAAAAAGGGAATATTAAAGTAGAGGTTGATGGTGATAAAATTTTTCTTTCGCCTTATAAAAAATAAATAATTTTTCATTATTAAAAATTTTATTATTAAAAATGTCTTCGTTTACGCCAACTTGGAATAAAAATATTATGAAATTCAATCACAATCCTATTTTAACGAATTCTTTTAGAATGTTGATAATTGGAAGTTCTGGTTCTGGAAAAACAGTTTTGTTGTTTAAAATGATTCTAACTCCTAATTTTATAGACTATGATAATTTAATAATTTTTTCTAAAACAATTGATCAACCTGAAATGAAAATAATTTTTCATGGGTTAAATTCTGGTTTAACAAAACAAGATATTGTCGGATTATTACAAAATCAAGATGAAATTCCTGATGATACATCTATTAGAGATTTATGTGAAGAAACAAAATGTGGGGAATTAATAACTGGGGAATTAAAAACTATTGATAAAATAAATGTTACATTCAGTAATAAATATCATGAAATAATTCCACGTGAAAAATTAAATCGAGCGAAGAATTTAATAATTTTTTATGATTGTGTCAACATGAAAAATCAAGAAATTATGGAATTTTATTTTACTCGAGGTAGACATAATAATTGTAATGTAATTTATTTAGCTCAAAATTATTATGATTTACCATCTAGAAGTATTCGCGATAATTCTAATTTTTTCATATCATTTAAATTAGGAAAAAGAAATAAAGATAGTATTTTTAATAATTTGTTTAGTGATACTTTAGACAAGGAAGAATTTAATAGTTTTGAAAATTATCTATCTATAAAATATAATTATATTGCATTGGATAAAGAAAAAAATCAAGTATATGAAAAAATAATTATTTAGTGAATTATTCAATCTCAAGATTACTGAATCTTCTTGAACAAAAATGGTTGGAAATGTAAATGATTTTAATCTTGATAAATATATTCAAGATTGTAAATTATTAAATATTCAGCAAAATATTTGGAATGATAATTTAATATCTAAAAGACTTTATGATCAAAATTTTAATTTTATGGCTACAAAAATTGAAAAACCAATAATTGATGTTATTAAAGAAACAAAAACTGAATTAATTTTAAATCAAAATAAACCTAGAGAAAGAAACATTTTTAAACAACGACTTCGTATAAAGATCCTAGCTTGATTCCTTTTCAAGATAAAAGACTAATTTAGGATTTAGAAACTAAAGATCAATCAACACAGATTAATCAAGAAATCATAAAACAAATTCATCCAATAAAATTAGAATTGAATGTAAATCATGATGTTATAATAGGTAACAAAACAATCACACCTCTTTTTACAGATATATACCTTCATGAAAAAGATGGAACCATATTAATTATTGATGGTAAAAAATTTGTATTAACCAAGGAAGGGAATATAATATACATAACATCAAATAATAAGGAGAAAAATTTTTTTACTAATGGATTGAAAAAACAATTGAAGGAAACACATTTAATTCTAAAGAAAAATTAAATGTTCCAATAAGTGATATTGAAACATATGAGAATTTAACAAAAGATATTAACTTTATTACAAAAAATGATTATTATAAAAAATTAAAATCGTTTGTTCAAAAACCACCAGGATATGGAGACCTCCGGTCGACTTCGTTTGATGAACAAGTTAAAAAGTTAAAGAATTTGGCGATGGAGGCATCTGGCCGACTTCGTTTGAAGAAAAATTAACTAAAGAAAAACTAATCAAGTCTCTACTACCCCAGGAATCAACAGAAACAACAGGAGATGGAATTAATGGAGATAATGGAGATAACCAAATATTATTTTTTATCCGATAATCCTTGTGAATTATTTGATGAACTAAGAAAATATTTAGCTTCTAGAAAAGCAGGAAATAATAATTGTGAAAATCACATAAATGCAATTTTGTCAAGATTATTAACCAAGAAATTGATTGATAAAAACAATATCTTAAATTTTCCAATTCTAAATTCTGAATTCTAAATTCTTGAATTTTTGAATAATAAATAGAATGTCTATTTTCAATTTGGATAAAAATAGTAAATTTAATCATTTATTACAAAAGAAAGATTATTTAGAAGTTTTACTATCAACTTCATCTGCAGAAGCAATAAATTCACCTGGAAATTTATTGTTTCAAATTCAACAATCATCAAATCCACCTGATATTTGCAATTCATTCATATATTATAAATTTGAAATTACAGGTGTTGATCCAACTGATGATATACTCTTGAACATAATTGGTTTTTAAATTTATTTAATCAAATTTCAATAACTTTAGGATCAACAGAAGTTGAAAATATAAGATATTCTGGTGAAATGAGTTCATTATTACAATTTTTTATGGCTGTTGCTAATTTTAAAAATCAAGATGGTGAACTAAGTGAATGGATTTCAGATACTGGTACTGGTTATGAAAATAATAAAGGATATAAAAGTAGAAAAAGTTTTTATTCAACCAAAACATTTGATAGAATATATCCTTTAAAAAATATATTTGGATTCTTTCAACAATATAATAAAATAATTTATTTAATACCATTTGAATTGAAAATGGAAAGGAATGAAGATTATAAATAATTTTTTTATGGAAAGCATAAAAAAAAGGTGGAGCACCAAAAATAAAATTTGAAAGAATGATGTTGATGGTTCCATCAATAACTTGTAATCCACATTTGGAAAGTCAAATTCTTGAAAGATTATACATGATTTCAAAACCAATCAATGTAAATTTTCTTCAAAGAATACCAGGTTGAGTAGATATTTTAGGAGGAAGTACATTTCCATGGAACCAACAATGTTAAATACTCGACCGAGATTTATTTTGATTGGAGTTAAAGATTCAACAATTAATTATACAACTAATAATTCAAAATTTATTCAATCAAGCGGTAATGATAAACAATTAAAATCTTTAAGTGTTCAATTAAATTCAAGTTATTATCCTGGAAAACCAATAGCATTTGATAAAGCAAAAAATTATCAATCAATGCTATATAAAAGTTATATTTTAATGTGTCATGAATTTTTAGTTGAATCACAATTAAAGTTTTCAGATTTTAAAAATTTATAATCTATATTTCGTGTTGATGTTAGTGAACAGGATGATAAACTAGCAATTAATGGAGTAACTGTAACAATAGAAATGGAAAAAGATGATGGTTTTAAAGAAAAAAATGTTTTTGTTGTGTTTTGTTTGAAAAAGAATTAAATATTAGTAGGTAGTTAGGAGCACTCTGCTACCACACACCATTGCATAATAATATAGGGGGGGGGTTTCTCGTGATTATTTTCTGTGTGTATTGATTACTCAATGATGTAATTTTTGTGTGTAATTTAATTGATTTTTTTAGTGTGTATTTTTTTCCAAATTTTTTATGTGTGTATTTTTTTTTTGAAAATTTTAAGTTGATAATGTGTATTTTTTTCGAAAATTTTAAGTGTATTTTAAGATGATATTTTAAGTGTATTTTTAAAATTTTTTTCAAATTTTTTTTATTCATTACATATTTTTAATTAAAGTATTTTATATGAAAATTTTAGTAGGATTTTTGAAATATTTTTTTAATAAAATTTTTAACAAAATAATTATTAAATTTTTATGATAAAATATATAATGTTTTAAAGGATTTAAAATTTTATACGTAAAACTATTATAATTAAATAAAAAATGATATTGTTAACATAAAATAGTAATAATAATAATAATAATAATAATAATAATAATAATAATAATAATAATAATAATAATAATATTAATAATATTAATAATATTAATTCAGCCAATTAAAATCTTTATAAAAAACTATAAACACATAAAATAAATTGGTAAAAGATCAAAATTTATTTACATCATCACAAATCTGCTAATAGTAAGCTCTTCTTAGCTCAGCCAACAAAATATGTACAACTTCCTTCTTCTTGTAGTCCCTGCAGCATCTGCATCTAAATGGACAAGTCAACATTGAGGGATCTGCACAAACAATGCAGTCATCTAAACATTTCAAACCAGATCCTTGAACTGATTCGTAGTGCATCCGTACAATTTCTTCAATGTTGATTCCTGTCATTTGATAGATCCGTGTAGCCAAGTATTCAGGAGCACAATACGAAAGCTTGTTTTTCATATTCGGAAACAGTTCTTCCATCTTCATCAGAATTGTTTCAAATACGTATGCTACTTGCTCGTCGATCATTTTTAATTTCTACAATCGTCACAATTCAATCTATTTAAACACAATCAGTGCTTAATAAATAATCTAGTATTTCTTCGTCGGTATTAAGATTATTAATTTTTGATTTTATAAAATTAAACATTTCTTGTACTAGACTGTAGTATTCCAGTGTTTTTATCCCCATGACAACGACTTTTCCGCTTGCAAATACATTCACACAAAGTGGATTATACTTGACAAGTCTTAATGCAGGAAACAGTTCCGGTTCGTAAATGTTTTCTGTTGTTGTAAACAAAGCATACAAGTTGATTCGACAACCCATGTCAATATTCAAAGATAATGATTGAATTTGTAAATCTTGAATCTGATATTTGAGATCTCCTTCCTGTAATGGTCTTTTACAACCCATTACCCTGCATTTTCCGCTCTTGAAGAATAAAATTGGATATTTTCCACTTCTATTCACTACATGTTGAGGTTTTCCAGTCGGGAACTTCATTCCAGTTACTTGTATACATATTAGGTAACCGATAATTAGTTACTGAACAAATAAATATTTGGTTACTTACCAACAAAACTTTAAATAAAAGTAAATCAATAACAAGAAATACAAGTAATAATACAAATTTATTAATAAAATCTTCTTCACTCTCTTTCACATCATTAATGCCTCTATAATATATAGAGTCTATATCTGTAAATCACTTGGTTGTTTAGTTACTGAGTAGTTAGCAAGAAAAATTATCTTTTCTGAATAAAATTTTGTATTTGATTATTGTATTTTATTGAAATCATTGAAATTATTTTGTAAAAGTCAATACGTTTTGTCAAACACTTTTCAACTATTTTTTTAAAATTTTATCCAATTTTGAACAATTATTCTTCTATTAAATATTATTTTTCATGAAAATATTCATTTAGATAGTATTTACCCTTTAAATAACAATATTCAACCGAATCAACCCTTTAACAATATCAATAAACTTGTTCCTCATCTATAATCTCCACTTAAAATACATGGTTATTGACTATAAACCCAAAATGTTACCAATAACTAGTTACTGAACCAATAAATATTAATGATCGGTTACTGACCAACAAGTTTTGAAATAAAACACATAAAAGGTTGAACAAAAGAAATACAAGTTGAAATTTTATTAACTTCTTCACTCTTTTATCGATCATTGATGTCTCCAAATTGGTAAATATTTTGGTTGCTTAGCTACCCAGTTGTTATCAAGTGATAATCAATCAAATTCATTGAAACCAAATCCATTGTTATATTTACTTGGTATCAACTTCTGAATACTGATAACCCATACACAGTGAATAATTCATTGATTAATAACTGAACAACAATCACTAGGTACTGTATACAAATAACTGAGTACTGTACAACTCTCTATATACATACTAGGCATTGAATAATATACTTATTCATTAAAATGCCATATTTAAATAATATTTACCCTTTGAACACCGACATTCAACCCTCTTAACCCACTTAAAAATAAAATAAAATTTTCTCTCAATCATTTCCCCTTAAAATACTTGGTTGTTCACACACTCACAATATGTTATCAATAACTAGTTACTGAAATAATTAATATCAACAATTGTTTACTGACCAAGAAATCTTTAAATAAAAGCACATAAAAATTTGAACAATCAAAAGAAATACAATTTCAATTACAAATTTTATTAACTTCTCCACCCTTTTATCGATCATTGATGTCTCCAAATTGTTTGGTTGTTTAGTTACCTGATTGCTATCAAGAAACTAATAATCATTGAAGCCAATCAAGTGTTGTATTTTCTCTGAATAAAAATTTATTGCTTTGTTTACAGTCTTGTATGTGATTTATTGAAATTATTTTGTAAAACTAATTAAGACTTTGAAAGTTTTCTACTATTTTTGTAATATTTTATAAAATATAATAACAAAGCGTTTGATTATTATGCTATTGAAGAACAGTCATCCATGATTTCTTTTATAATAAAAAATAATCCAACTACGCTTTTTGGTGATACGGATCATACTTTTAATTTATTCCGTCACCACGATGACTTCTTTGTTATGTTTGTTTATAATGGTCAAAATATTAATTATCTTAAAATTTAATTAATTTTGTGTGCACACAATTTTTTTTGATCAATTGTTTTTGAATTTTTAATTTTAGTTCCTGTATCAGCTTTAGTCCATCGAGATTTTATTTTTTTATAATGTATAAATCTTTCATCTAACCTTTTTTTTCTAATAGGAATTCATTTATTTTATCAATCGAAGGATTATTCGTAGAATCTTTATTCATAGGAGCTTTAATTTTATCAATTGGAAGATTTTCTATATAATTAAAAACATTTTGTTCATTCAAAGATGGATAAATCTTTCTTTCTTGAAAAGTTGGATAAATTATTTCTTCATTAATCTCGCTTTGTTCCAAAGGCAGTCGAGTGCGTTTCATTTTTAATTGTCTATTTTTATGGCTTCTATATTTTTATATATAAAATCTTCTAAATCTTTACATTTCTTACTAGAAAAAATTGGATTTGATCCTATAGTTGAAAATAAATCATCTAATTTTATATTATTCATACTTGGTAATTTTCAATATATAAATTCTATTATTTCAAATTCCCTATAACCTTGATTTATTAAAAGATCTAGAATTATTCCACTCCCACCAATAGTTAATTTAGACATTGGTTCAGAGACAGAAAATGAATTGTTTCTAAGATGTAAAGTTTTTCGTTTGTTTCCCATTATAGCTCTAATAAATGTTCCTTTTGAACCCATTATTCTAATTTTATTTATTTCAATATTTTGACCATTATAAACAAACATAACAAAGAAATCATCGTGGTGACGGAATAAATTAAAAGTATGATCCTTATCACCGAAAAGCGTATTTGGATTATTTTTTATTATAAAAGAAATCATGGATGACTGTTCTTCAATAGCATAATAATGAAACGCTTTGTTATTATATTTTATATCCTTGAGATTTGATGTTTGTATATTTTTAGCAACATCTTTTTTGAATGTTTCGAAATCATTTAAGAGTTGTGAAGATTCAATTTTATAATGACTTGTTTCATTCTTGAGAGTATTAAAATCAATTGTATTTGATTTAAAAGTTTTTCTAATCTCAAAGATTTCATTATCCGTTAGGTTTTGCTTGATTTTCATCTTGGATGATTGATTACTCATTTCACTTAATTCAAAATTTATTCTACTAATATTTGTATTTATTTCATTAATTTCTTTATTATATCCTGTTTCTAAAATTATAATATATCGTTTAATTTCTTCATCTAAACTTTTACCAATTTCATAAATTTGAACAATTTGTTTTGTATTGGATTCTTGATTCAATTCCTCTACAAATCTTTTATTAACCACATCTAAATCATTTTAAGGATATAAAATATTTGAAATTGAATTATTATTCATGTTTAATTCTCCTCTCATCCAATTACCATTTTCATTTACAAATTTATTTTCAACTTGTTCTAAAATTGCGTTAGTATTTAATGCTAGAGTTCCACCACCAATATTTTCAGGAATTACAATACTCATTTTTAAATTTTATTTTATTATAAAAAATCTAGAATAATTTCTTTGAAAGACAGTAGCTTGCACTCTAAATTTAATAAAATAAAAATACATAATTGTCCACATATTTTTGAATTCTCTTTTTGAACTTGCAAAGTATTATAAATATAACCATCAGTTAAATATAATTTCATTTCTTGGATTGGAATAATTCCATATGAATCAAAATAAATTTTATATTTTTTAGAACAAAGAACCCATTGAGATTCATTTTCTTTTGTTGTTTGAAGATTAAAAATAATATTATCAGACATATATTTATGGTAATTATTTACCAATTAGATTCCAATTTGACTGATAGATTTTGAATAGTAAATGATATTTTAATTATAATTTAATGATATATTTAAAAAGTTGATTTAATCAGTTGATTTTTAAAAATATTTTAGTGAAACCTAAAATTTCAATAGATTTTACAGTAAAAAAAGGATGGTAAATTAATAATTTTTATTTTCCATTTTATTGATTTCGTGGATATCAATCACAAAAGTAGTATAATTTAGAGATTTTTAAGAGGATGCTCAGTGTGGTTATCAGTATACATATAAAAATCGTTGAAAAAAAAGGATGGTAAATTAATTATTTTCATTTTCCATTTTATTGAGTTCGTGGATATCAATCACAAAAGTAGTATAATTTAGAGATTTTTAAGAGGATGCTCAGTGTGGTTCTCAGTATACATATGAAAATCGTTGAATTATATCTATGGATTGACTGGTAATTTTTATTGAATTTATACTTGATTTACTGATTAACTTTAGTTATTTGAGCAACATGATATTTATTTTATGATTTTACAATAATTTAGTGAAATTTAATTTATGTGAAAAACATAAACTTTATTCGATTTAAGTCATTTTTGATGAATTTTTTATTTGATAGAATTTGTTGCCAGAATCAAATTGTGGTGATTTTCGACGGAAAATGTTGGGTATCGATAACAATTTTGTAATACTTTAAAGAAAATTTATTTTTATTGGTAAAATTTAGATTTTTATGATAATTTTAAGGGAATTTGATTGGTTGAATACATATAGTAAATATGATCCGAATAATGGAATTTTAAGGATCTTATTCGGTTAAATATAAATTTCTAAAGAGATTTTACCTTGTAGGTTTTTACAAAAAATATGTATATTGTTGGTGCAGTGGGGGAAAATGTTATTTCAAGGGAAATGATTGGTTAAGAGGAAATATTATGATATTTTAAGCTGAAATAATCGATTAAGAACAAGTTTGTTGTCATTTTTAAGGGGGTTGAGTTGGTTGAATATCTGTGTTCAAAGGGTAAATATTTTCCAAATGGAGAATATAGAGGAGAAATTTATAATATTTTTAAGGGGCTTTGTTCAGATAGATATCAATATGTGTAAACATTTTGAGAGAGTGAAAATATTGTCATTTAAAGAGAAATGATTGGCTAAGAAGAGAATTTATGATCTTTTAAGGGGAAATAATTGATCACGAGATGGATTTTATTTTAAGGGGATTTCAAGAAATTTATTCGGTTGAATATCGATATGTCGGTGATTTTTATGAAAATAATGAATATAGCTGGAATTAAAGTCATTTAAAGAGAAATGATTGGTTGAGAGGCGTACGCAAACATAACACGCACATTTCAAAATCGGACCCTTAAACATCTAATAAACACCTAAAAATGCGAGAAAAATACATAATTTAACATATAAAATAGAAAACATAAAATTAAATTAAAATATTAACAAACGCACCAAAATATGCACAAACTGACATAGAAATAACACGATATCAAAAGATTTGACCGAAAAAATGATAATTTACGAAAAAATTAAAAGAGTTCATGAATAAAGCGAACAAAAATAAAATAATTTTAATTAGAAATGATTGAAATTAAAAATAAATGAGTAAATTGTAAAAGAAATCGAAAAATAATAATAAATTAGAAATAAATTAGACACATAATTGCAAGGTCAAATTTTGTTTTAACGCATAAAAAATAACACGCAAGGTTAGGGTCACAGAACAGGTATAAATACCAATCCATTTTCACAAAGTTGGAATGCAAATCACTTTTTCACTCAGTGAATAAATTACTTTTGTCAGAGCAATTCAAAGGAGCAACTCTCGATAACTGTTTTCATACTGCGAATCAAGTAACTTAATGTAAGCTCTACTTGATCGTATGTGTGGGAACCTCTTGTCGTATGTTGATATTTATGAACTATGAACGAACTATGATGAAATTGTTTCAACAAATATATGTATTATGAAAAATGAATCTTCAGTTTCATGTCGAAATTTTTCTGGCCCACAGCCATACATCACACAAGAAAGTAAAATCATAACATAACTAGTCACACTGTGTAAGTGCGGTTTCTCCGCCTATAGTGTGTGCCCGTGAGAGCTCTGTCGTGCGTAACGACGGATCTCGAACGTAAATATTCTACCCATTATAGGGGCGGTGGGAAGATTGAGAACTAATCTTTTGGTTGGCTCTCTTTCACCCATCTCCCTTAAAATCGACCTAAATATTTAACTACACATCGGCTAAAATGATAACACCGAGTAGTCCAGTGGGCACTCGTAAAATCTAATATGAACACAAGAACCTTAGGACTAAAATTAAGGCTCAGGTAGTGGGGACTTGAAACCGATGCGATGCAGATAAATTTAATAACTAAATGGAAATTAATTTGATTTCAGGTAATTGAATCCGTAACTTAAACTAGACGTAAATAAATTAATCTAAATAAAATGATGGAATTATAACTAAATTTGTGACCAGAACATACTATAACGAGAAGACTTTTGTAACGTAATCGGAGGATAGTAATTAATTAAATAAAATGATCAATAATTAAATACTCATGTAATAAAAATCAAGTAAAATTTCACAAGTGTTAATGATTTGAATTATCCTCGGATTTGATCTAAATTAACAAAGAATTATGAGTAAGAAGCCAGAAAAATGGAGTAAAGGAACGAAACAGCAAACGATAGAGTAGAATGAACTGATTCTGAGAAAAATTACGACAGGATATAGGTCCGCTAATATTTCATAAAAGTAGTAGTAATTAAGGCATTAGGCATTGATAAATTGTAAACCAAAGTAATGATTAGATTTAAATCCTTCTAACCCATTGAAAGGTAAATATGTAATTCATGAATCCAAGGATAATTCAATGAGTTAAATAATAAGATTATACCACCGATAACCAATAAAAAGCGACCAAAATAATCATATTAACCGCACCTGACACGAATAAATAAATTAATAATCCACACAAGATAGTAGATCAATAACAACGAAATATCACAATATAGTTCACAAATGTAAATAAAAGAGCTCAACTTTCATGAGAGAATCCGTGATAATTCGAATGCGATACATTTTCCACGAATAGTATTGAACCTTTAAACCCGAATAAAACTTGAGATACCCTGAAATTGATGGAGGTAATAAAATCAGAAGTTCCAACCAAAATAGCAAACCCTATAGTTCAATATCACAACCCAACTAAACATCAGAGTAGAGATTTAGACTCTTTCCCAACCTCGCTATTCTCTTCATCGAATAGCTGTCGTCGAATATTTCACCCAGCAGTTTTCTCCCTGACCAGCATGTACAATTGAACATTTTTTCAGAAATAACAATTTTCCGGAGTAACTTGCAATAGAGTGTCTTCTTTGATACAGCGACGTCGAATAAGAGCAACAATCAGATAGAGAACGTCCTAAACTTCCATTCATCGAAGTAACAATGAGATTAGTCACATAATAATCCATAGAATCAATAGAGAACAATTCAATTGTTATTATACTAAATAAACTACAGACAGGTCATAGTCTGAGTTTACAGCAGAATAAATCAACTAAAATCCGACGCGAATGACAGGTCGATGACGTTAATCACATAAGATCATAATAACAAAGACGATGAAGCGATCAATAACAATGGAATTTCACCGCTAACCTGAACGAATAATAAATAATAGTCGACATCAAATAATAAACAATAAATAACTTATAAAAATTGTAAGAAAGTTCAACTGCGAGAAAGAATAAATTAAAATGTCAGTTCACTCACCCCACCACGCCCTCACAAATAAACTTAACAATATAAAAGAAAATAGCAGAAACTCACATCTCATACCGCATAAACTTCGATGAATCACCAATCAACTAATACCGATCGTATTAGGACGCGTGAACTCCAACAATAACAATCGCAGAAACGAACGTTTTAATGGCCATAAATGAATTGAACCGATATGTTTAGTTTTGATAACAATAAATGTTTATGCATCATGGGTTATTCAATTCCTAGTTTTATAAATTATCTACTTTGGTATTAGTGTAGCTAAAGAATGTAAATTTTCTGCCCCTTTGCAATAACTTTCTAAATATTTTGTAGACAATAAATGATATAAAAAGATAGAACGTTTTTGTTATTAAACTTTGACCAACCAGAGAGTTAACGCCAACTAACTGAGACGCATGAGACGCAACCGATAATACATCGTAAAAATAATTAAGAGAGAGGACCGATAGGATTGAATCAACATTGTAAACGACTAATCATTTAAATATTGTAATTTTAGAAATGAAAGCCACGAAAATATTACATCAAGAGCTGAAAGAACTCCGACGAGAAAATCAGCACCTGCACCGGCAACTCCTACAACAGAGTCGAGAGATGCAACAGCTGAAAGCCACTTGGGCCGAACCCGAAAAAATGAAAGCATTGTACCAGCGCCTCACTGCCGCACAACAGGGCTGGAAAGAGGAAAGAGTGTTGAACCAGGCGCAGCGAACACAAATCAAAGGACTGGAGGTCGCCTTGTCGGCGTGCCAGGAGGGAAGTGCAGTGACTTACCCTCTGGTATTCGCTCCGGCACAATTAGCTTATCGCGACCAAGAAAAAGCCCAATCAACTAACAAGAAACCCCGATCACACGCTCGACCAGGTCGAACCGAGCGGTTGCGAAGACGCGCCCAAGGAGTGGCCAAATGAGATAATAAACTCATGTCTGATGATAATTTGATTTGAATGACATTAAATAAAAATTGTTTAGTTTATTATGTTACTATTTGGAAATATAGAAACGAAAAGTATTAAATGGAAAGTGATAAAAGGACCTTAGCAGTTCTGATATCGGAACTCACCTTTGGACGTCCTGTGACCAGTGGTTACAGTACCAACGTTGCCTAGCAACGGGTAACCATTGGCGGGAGCAAAAACTATTTTATATGATTGGGGTGAAGGTCATCCACACCACTAACCCCACACGAGTTTAAAAATATGATGACTCACCCAATGACCTTGACTTACTTTTAAACGACCTTGAGAAAATATAATGAGTCATCCAATGACCTTGACTTACTTTAAATGAACTTGAAATTTTTTGGATGAGTCATGCTCTTTGTTTAAATGACCCTGAAAAATGTGATGAGCCATCCAATGACCTTGAATGAGTCATGCTCTTTGTTTAAATGACCTTGAATGAGTCATTGTCTTTTTCTCAGGAAAAAATTTGTACTTTTAGACTTAGAAAAATGTGGTCCAGCGGTGACATGGTCTAGCGGTGACATAACCATCTACTTATTTGATTATGCGTGAAAATTTGTTTCAAAATCAGTTTCACTATTAAAACAATAACAGCTAAAGCATGAAAAATTGGGTCATCTGAAATGAAGAACCCTTTTAAATTATGTTTTCATATTTAGGAAAAATTCTTTAGGTGATCCTCCTATTTTGATCAATCAGAGATAACGATTTTTCCGAAGTCAATAAAGTTATATATCATAAGACTAATCAAATAGAGAAATAGGCACCATAGGTTTTCATTAGGAATTATACGAATGACATGTTTATGAATTGCCGAAAGTTGACATTTTCAATAATTTAAAGATTATTTTGCACATTTAAATTATTTGTTAAGTCATGTCGAGCACAGGTTTATTCGTCTTGCTTTTAAATTACTTACTTATTAAAGATGACGAAATGATTTTTGAAATTGTGGTTTAATATTAATATTATTATTAATGTTTCAGTTTTGCCTTTTAAGTGTCGTTGTAATTGTCTTTTTAAAGTTTATTCCAGTCAGATTATTTTTTGTAAGTCATCCACTCATAGTTTTAAATGTTGTACTTGAGTTATCAGTTTGGGATTATTTCCTTATCTCATCAATAAACCTATCAAAAAATGTGACCAGGCCTTTACTGATAATGACTGCATACTCGCATAATAAAGAAATCTCAATCAAAATTGCTATCTTGATATTGAAGATCATGGGACAGATAACAATTACAAGGAGCTACTTGCAATTGAAGAGTTTTATTTAAAGGCATAGTTTACCTTAAGCAATGCTTGTTAGTAGACAAATGTGTGTATTCCAGAATAAATGAATATTACATAACAAAAATATATTGTATAATAATTTTTCCGAACCCCTTAGTTGTTTAATTGAAATTTATTTAAATCAAGGGTTATATAATTTAAAACATTTGCTTATATTTCTTTTTAAGTAATTAGTATGTAACTATTACATGATTTTATTTTATTTAAATTTCTTATTTGTTTAATGAACAATTACACAAAAGTATAAAATCATCGATTATTATGAAATGCATTTGTTCTAGAGTGCACACATCTGTCTACTACTACTAATATTAATAATAATATCTAATCATAAAAAATGGCATAATTTTAATTATTTTAATTTATTGAAAAATATATTGTATAACATTTCGCTATCTGTTTTGACCGTGTATCAGTTTTCTTCAGACTAAAAATCACTAGAAACCAAAAATTAACTGATAATAAACGTAATCAAATTATATCGAAAATAAAATCAATTTAATTTGTTGAATATCAAAATTGTAAATTAATTTTGAAAAGCGCAAAAAATTATAATCATTATGATTTTATTTTAGTTAAATATTTCTTATTTTTTTAAATATTTCTTATTTTTTTAAATATTTCTTATTTTTATTAAGTCATTCTGATTGTGGTTTCTAGCCTGATAAAGACTGATATATAGTATGTAGGGATATTATGTCGATGCTCTTATTTTATAAAAATAAAAGTATATATTTTCAATTCAAAACTGTGCAAAACGTGCAATTTTCGTTTTGTAATTTATCACAGTGGTTTTTTTTTAAAAGTTTTTTCTGAAGACCACTTTTCCATATTTTTTCAAGAAAGTTCGGCAGTAAATTTTGTATTTTTCAAGAAAAAAGGTTTTCTTAAGCGAAGATTCTTTAAGATTTCTGAAAATGACTTATATAAATATAATGAATTTTAAAATATTCAACTTTGATGAGCGAGATTTGTTCGAACTTTTATTGAAAAATGTGAAAAAATATGAAAAGCATCATTTTTTAAGACATTTTTGATATAAAAACGATAAAATTTTGCGATAACTTTATTTTTGTAGAAACTAACTTTTCGATATCTCTTTGAAAAGGTGGCTATTATAAGCTATTATTATGTTTATCATATTTATTATTATTATTATTATTATTATTATTATTATTATTATTATTATTATTATTATTATTATTATTATTATTATTATTATTATTATTATTATTATTATTATAATTATTATTATTTTATTATTATTATTATTAATATTGGAAAAATTATGCTTGGTGCATCTATTGTCAGACTTTGTTAATAGGCCGTAATACAATAGAAGTCATTATATATGAACAATAATCAATTTCAGTGAAATGTCAAATAGTGCAAAATCTGCAGCAGATTATATCAGAAATGATGACAAATCAGGATTTCTGACTAATTTTGAAACTTTTGAAATCGAGGACTTTTATTCTCTTTCGGTTGAAAGTTTGAAAACCGCAATAACCTGGTGCAGAACGAAAAAAATTTATTTGATTCATAGAATTATCAAAAGAACCCAAAACGTTACTAATCTGTCATTTCTTTCTGACAATCAAAACCTCCAATTTTACAAGCAACATCATTTATTAGATTGTGACTTCAAAACCTGGCTTCATGTTGCAGTAATATCTGAGAGCCACCAAAATGGAGATGCTAAAAATGTAACTAATTATGTGGAAATAGTTGAATTTTTAGTGAGTAAACTGGAAGTTGACGTTTCTCGAACGGATTGTCACGGATATACGGCTCTTCATTATGCTTGTGGAAACATGATTTTCACCAAAGATTTATACAATTTGCTAAATCATAGTTCGAAAAAAATCTTGATTTTAACTTCAAAAGATGATCTAACTCCCCTAGAAATCGCAAGCAGTGACATTGAGAAATTGAAAATAATAAAAGACGTCGAAAAAGAAGGCTTGGATATCTTATTGTCTGAAATTGACAGCATTTCCTCAGCGATACCGAAGATAAATGAAGGTTTCAAGCTCTACGAAAGTAAATCGGCAACTGAAATCTGGATAATACTGTTAAACAATAATGACCAATATGAGTTGATGAATTTTTTGAAGAAAAATAAAAACTGCAAAGAAAAATTTTATTTATCCTCTCAAGAATTTCGGGAAATAATTTCAAACTCCAACGATAACGGAAATGGGCTACTCAATTTTGTTCAAGGCAAAAAATATTTTTTGGACAAAAATGAACTAATTGATGAAAGACTTTACCATGAATTGACTGGATATCAGGTGAAAGGTCTTTGCCAAAGTAAATCCTGTTGTCAATTTTATTTCAATTCGGCTCTTTTTTTGGTCCTCATTACTGGGAGATTCAATTTAGTTTATCCGCTTGTTCGTTATTGTCAATTTCATGTCATTCAATATTGTCTCCTCACTTGTTTGATCTGCTTTAAACTGTTGTCATTTAAAATCTTTTCAGATCAATTCAAAAAAGACCTTAGTCAAGTAAAGGAATTCTGTGAAAACTATTCCATAGCAGTTTTGAGTCGAACTGCAATTCGAGATTTAACAGAAAAAAAAGAAACAATTGTAAATTTTCTAACAACAACAGAACTGTCAACCAAAAAGATAATTCTAGAAATTGCCTATCTGGGAAATTGTTTCAAGTTTCTATGTTTACCAATTTGCCAGAGATCTTTGACAAAGTTATGGAGGGATAAAGGCCCAAAATGGCCAGCTTTAAAATTTTACGTCCATTCAACTATTCATATAGTCTTTCTAGGATTGCTTGCTTATATACTTATAGACAGACTTTACCATGACATTTCAATAATTGAACTTATTTGCTATGTCTATGGGTTTGGAAATCTTTTAGAAATATTTCGCCAATTTTCCCTTTGCTATAGATATTCATTTCTGAAAGAATTCATCAAAGATCCAACAAATTGCATTGATATATTCTCAACTGTCATTTTATCAGTAACCGGACTAACTCGAATTATAAATTCAAAGCTAAATGTAGAATATTCTTCACCCCAGAGGTTGCTTTCACAAAAGAATGGGGGCGATATTCTGTTTGGTTTTCACATAGCCTTGTGCTGTTCATTTTTACTGTTTTCTTTCAAGGTCATTTTTTTCGGGTTCATTTTCGAACAATTCGGTCCAAAACTGAAAATGATAATAAACATGATTATCAAAGATTTGTTGCCACTGAGTTTTGTATTTTTGGTTTTTATCATTTCATTTGGAGTCACCTTTCAATCTTTGATATATCCCAATAGTTTCTATGTCAAACCATCCACAAAGAACTTGGAGAAAAAGATGTTTGATATTACAATAATAGATATTTTCAAGCGGGCAACCTATTCAATTTTTGATACAAATTATTGTATCAATGAATTAAAGGATAGAGATCTCAATGTCAACCAGGACAATGTCCGTCAGGTAGCCTTACATATATTATTGTTTGTCTACATAGTGGTTGTAAATATCATGATGATGAATTTGTTAATAGCAGTCTTCAGTGAAACGGTCACCAAAATAATCGAAAAGTCTCGAGTTTCCTGGAAGGCTGAAAGATATAAAGATATAAAATTATTCATGTGTCGATCATTTCTCCCCCCACCTTTTAATATTCTTAGCATTGTAATAGAATTTTTAATTTTCATTGTTCCTCAATCTCATGATCAAATCGACTGCAAAAATGAGAAACATCTTTTGCAGTTTATGTCTTTCAAAATTTTACAAGCTTTTAGTTTGAAGGATTTTCGCTATAAACTAGTGGAACGAGAAGATGAAAGAGAACATCAAAGAGAAATTGAAATAGAATACCTTCAAACTTCTTTGAATAAATTAGAAAATTATATGAACAATATAAAATCAATTTTAGTTGATAGACAAAAAAAAGGTAAAAAATAGATGTGCAGTTTCAGATTTTTATTTCTTAGACATAATTGTTTTAATCAATAATAAGATACTCAATAAAATTTTTAGACTTATTATTTTATAAAATCTACAATATTTAATTTTAATCCATTTGTTGACATTAAAAAAATACATCTTAAAATGCAGATTGGTGTGCAAATCCAATAAATGATTCATAACTTCTGAGAAAACCTTTTGTTTAACATAAATTTAAAATTCGATCATTTGTCCAATATTTTCACACATCGAAAATTTACATGCATTTTTAATGTGTTTCTAGTGCCTCAGTCATTCCAATTATATTTATGCATTATTAAATTAAATTAAATTAAATCACAATTTCACTTTTGTTTGAATAACCAACTGACATTTTCACTTTTATCATATATCTCATTAAAAATTTTGAAATTACAAACACAAATTCCTATTATTAGTAAAATTTTAATTTCCAGTAATTTCGATCATATTTTTCGTTGACTTAACAAATCCAACTTCAGTTGTATCAAATCAACCTCAAAACATCACCAGATTCGATTAATACGTTCTTTGGAATGTTTATTTTCCTAAAGCTATTCTGCTCGATGTTCTCATCTTCAAAGTATTCACATTTCTAAAAGTACCTACAGATATTAAAAAATCCAATCTTTAATCGAACATCAGTTACTACAAGTCTACTTAAGCCGAAGATTGTTAAAAGTTTTTACAATAACCAACATAATGTATGTTCAAACAAACGTTTAGGATTGTTATTGTTCGTAAACTGTTTCAACTGCATTATAATCGGAAGTGTTTAAACATTGTGTTTATGTGTGTTCCATTTATTTTTTCCATCATTTTCTCACTTTCTATATTAAATGCGTTTATTCATTGCAACATTAAAACTCAACACAGGTAAGTTTGTGTATTTCTATAATATAAACGTAGGAATTTTAAGTGTTTATATTAAAATGAATTTATTCAAAGCGAACAGATTCAAGTAAATAAAAAACTTTATCAAGTGTCAATTTTCAAAGATTGTGTATTACATCCAAAAATGCATGTATAATCACAATGAAAATAAATGAAAATTTAAAATTAAAATGAAAAAAAGATCAAAGATGAACAAAAATAAAATTATTTACTTAAAATAAAAAAAGATTAAATGTTGTTTTTAACAAATTTCAATAAAATTTTAAAATAATTTATATTTAATGTAAAATTTACAATATTCAAATAAATTATAAATTCTGAAAATGAGTAAAATGAAATGAAAATATTTTTACTTTATGAATTAAAATTTCAATCATTAAATTAAAAATAGATACGCTTTCATGAAAGAAAAAAACGAAACAATTAAAAAAATAAAACATGATTTTTATTGAACAATAAATAAACCTAAAGTCATTTATACATCAAATTATACTAACATGAAGATTATTAAATATTAAAAATTTCAAATAACTGAAATGCATCAATAATAAAACAAAAACATTACTGTAAACGTAATCACGAGAAATCGCGTTAAGCAGTTTCACATATTAGGAGCTTGTGATGCATTCTCCGTCATCCCAGCCACCAATCAGATTTGTCCATGGCAGAGTCAAGCCGAATGTGTCTGGAGCTTAGCAACAGTGGCTTTGTAACTTTGGTAAATAGAAGGCATGTACCGCTTTTCTTTTGATTCACAGGTACCTTCTCGTGTTTAACAGTGCTTGGTGTAAGGCTATATTGTGTTTTCTCAAAGTAACGGTTTAAATCAGCAAAAATGAGTATGAAACAGACATCGTTAGAAAGATTACTTGAAAAAAGAAAAGTTCAAGTGAAAAGATAGAAGAAGAGCGTTTAACATCAAAGAAACTTGTAATCTTTAACATAAAGTATCATGAGTCCGATTTGAAATGTAGATTTATCAGGACAGGTGATTTCCATACACCGTAACTACTCTGATGAATTTGCGGCGACCAGCCCTCTAATGAGGCAATGAAACCTTCAAGCATATTGGATTTAAAAAAACACCTAGAAATATTTTGAAAGAACAAACTGGAACAAGAACAGAAAGAATTCACGAGGGCTTCCACATCAATAAAAGAAAATGTACTGAGAGTATCATATGCGATGGCTACCCGTATTATTAAGGCTAACAAGCCATTCACTGTTGGTGAAGAAATGACCTTGCCCTCCACTAAAACATTTGCAATGAACGTCTAGAAGAAGCAGCTGTGGAAAAAATAACACTCGTCCCTTTGTCGGCTAGAACTGTGACTAAAGGAAATAATCGGATAGATTAAGACACTATTGTTTGAGAGGATTAATTACATTCCAATTTTTCAAGATAAAATACAAAATTATCTTAGAATGTGGTGAGGAATCTGGTAAAACTTATTGTTCGAAATATTTAACAGAGATGAAAAGAGCTACTGTGTATCCACTAAAGAACTTCTCGCTGTACTTGAATATGTCATGCATTTTGATGAATATCTTCACAGGTAAAAGTTAATAATTCGATCCAATCACAACGAATTGATGTTAATAAACATTTCCTTAACGCCAATCAGTGCACAATTTCAAACATGGCTAGCTAACCTGGCTAAATATGGTTTTGAACTAAAATTTTCTAATTGGAAAAACACGTAAATGTAGATGGATTACCAAAATTGATAGGTTTGATTTGATACGAATACGGCAATGGAAGTGTATATATACCATCCAAACAACAGAGACAATGGAAAATGTATTGAATAAGCAGCAGAAGGATATTGAAAGAATATACTCTGAATAATTTAGGTATTAAGGCTAGATGATATAAAACTTCGAAAACCTTTTTAAAGGAAACAAAACTACAATCGTAATCGACAAAGTTTAAAGGTGCAAGACGTATGCGGTCTAATCATATTTCAAAACTTATATCTGTAAAAGAGTATTATTATCAGTAAAACAGTTTTTATTATTATTATTATTATTATTATTATTATTAATATTATTATTATTAATATTATTATTATTATAATTATTATAATTATTATTATTATTATTATTATTATTATTATTATTATTATTATTATTATTATTAATATTATTATTATTATTATTATTATATTATTATTATTATTATTATTATTATTATTATTATTATTATTATTATTATTATTATTATTATTATTATTATTATTATTATTATTATTATGATTATTATTACTATTTTTTATTATTTCTTTAATTTATAAATTTGATAAATATTTTAAATTTAATTTTAATTAGTTAACTTCAAATTGTACTTTACAATAATATTAAAAAAACTTAAATTAAATAGTATTTCAAATTTACCAATAATAAAAATAAAACAAATAAATGATTGTGTTAGAAAAATCAATATTTTATGCCAAAATTGTCTGTGATTGGTTTTCTTAAAAGCATTGTCTTAAAAAAATTAATATTTTAAGTATTTTTTAATCAAATGGATGAATTACCGTTAATTGACAGAAATTCAGATGATGGAGATTATTTTAAAAATTTGGACGAAGAAGGCATTCTAAAAATTCTCCAAGAAGATAACCTAGGAATCAAAATAAATGAATTAAAAAGCAAAAATATTTATTTTTTTCATAGATTATTTCAAATTGTGACATGCTTTCAAAAACTGAATCCGATTAAATGTAATTTCAAAAACTATATGAAAGATTATTTATTGGACTCCGATGGAAGAACTTGGCTTCATTATGCCGTTGAAAATAAAAGTACTGAAGACATTTCTATTCTGAAATTTTTAATAGATGATCTGAAAGTTGAAGTCAATAAATCGGATCATTACTGTCGGACCGCTTTGCACATTGCGTGCGCAAAATCTGACTGTGCCAAAAATAAAATAAAATTCCTCATAGAAAACGGTGCTGAATTATTTTCAAAATCCCTTGACAAAAAAACCCCTTTAGAGTTGGCATGTTGCAATATAGGAAATTTAGAAATTATCATAAACAGTGTAAAGGATTTTGATTCGGTTCTGAGGAAAAAGTCCAATATTTCAGAAAGTATTCCGGGGCCTTTAAAGCCGTTTTATTATATCAAAAACCAAAATCCGACAACCATGTGGTTAAGTATTCTGAAATACGATGATAAATACCGACTTCAGTTTATGATGAAAGATTCTGAAAATTTCTTTGACAGATTTTATCTGAAAGAGAAAGAATTTTCTGATGTTTTATGCAATTGTCACGACAATGGAACCGGATTGCTGCAATATTGTAGGAAGCAATTGTCAGTTGTGACCGAAAGAAAATGTGAGAATTTATTTTGTAATTTAAGTGGACTGAAAATAACGAACAACTCAAATGACGAGGATAAAGTTTATTTCAAGTCGGCCTTATTTCTAGCTCTTTTAACTGGAAGATTCGAATTGGTTCCTTCTTTGCTAATGTACAGTCAATTAAACGTGATTTTATATGGAATGCTGACGTGTTTAATTTGCAGAACTCTTTCAAAAATCAAAAAATTCCCGGATCATGTAATTGAAGAAATAATGAAAGTAAAACAATTTTGTGAAGATTATTCAATAGCTGTGTTAAATAAGACCGAAGTCCGAGACTCGACAATGGAGAAAAAAGTGGTTTTCGAATATTTAAACCAATCAGAACGATTTTTTAAACACACGATTTTGGAAATTGCATTTTTCAGTAAGAGTTCAAAATTTCTGGGATTACCGTCATGCCAAAAATCATTGGCGCAACTATGGAATCCAAAGTCGCGCAATCGACCAATAGCAAAATTCTATGCTCACGCGATATCTCATATTATCTTTTTAGGGATTTTTTCATATATTTTACTGTGGGATTTCTATTTAAAATTTTCACCGATGGAGATTTTCTGTTATCTCTATGGTTTCGGGTATTTCTTGGAAGAAGCTTCATATGCACTTAAATATAAACAAATTAATTTCATAAGATTACTGAAAAATGATGCAAGACTTTATATAAATATTTCTGGAATAATATTGATGTTGATAGGATTTATTATTAGAATAATAGTTAAAGACGAAAGATTACAAACGACCCAATTTGATCAACTCTATAAAGAAAGTCTCAATCCATTGTTAAACATATCTCGATTGATTTTATGCCTTTCTTTAATTTTCTTTTATATAAGAATAATATATTTTGGATTTATTTTTAAAATTTTGGGACCGAAATTAGAAATGATCAGTAAAATGATTGTGAATGATCTTTTACCATTGACATTTATCTTTTTAATTTTCGTGATTTCATTTGGAATAACGTTCCAGTCAATTCTATTTCCAAACAATCTCTATGTTTTTATACTGAACCGAACATCCGACCGAAAATCTCCAGGATACATTATTCAAGAGATTTTCAGACGGGCGGCTTTTACTATTTTCAACTCTCGATATATAATTGAAGAAATAGAAGATAAAGAAATTGTCTATCAAATCAGTGAAAATAGCAAAAGATCTATTCACATGCTTACGATATTATACATGATTCTGGCAAATGTTATGTTAATGAATTTATTAATAGCTTTATTTAGTTATACAGTTCAAACAATAATAATACAATCCAAGGAGTCGTGGGCAGCCAACCGGTATGGATATACGTTTAAATACTTTTATCGTTCTTTCATGCCGCCTCCATTTAATATTTTTGAAATAGTAAGGAGGGCAATATTATTTCTATGCCATAAAAAAAGGATGAATTCAAATTATTTACACCCGAAAAATGATCCTCTCAAGGAATTGGCATTTAGGATTTTACAGATTTTCGCCTGTAAAGATTGCAGATTCAAGTTGATCAAAAGTTCTGAAAATAAAAATTATGAAAAAGAAATGAAACTAAATTCTCTGAAAAATTCCATCAATTCAATAAATAGATCAATTTTAACTGTGAAAGAGATCTTGGAATGTTAATTTGAAA
The DNA here is from genome assembly GCA_022537955.1 of Schmidtea mediterranea. NCBI lineage: Eukaryota > Metazoa > Platyhelminthes > Tricladida > Dugesiidae > Schmidtea > Schmidtea mediterranea. The sequence goes on along the minus strand of CM039680.1, from coordinate 157,524,633 downwards.
GATTTTACTCAAGAAAATTTATTTAAAAAAAAACTCAAATAATTACTATTATTTTTATTATTATTTAATAAAAAGTTAAAATAATTTTTTCTTTCATTAATTTGTAAAAAACATTTAAATTCAATGCTATGTCAATAACTACTTCAAAATTTTCTGTTATATTCTGAAACTCATTAAAATTTATTTGTTTTAATTGAATTCTGGAATCTATGTTAAAAAAATTATTTTCTTGGAGTTTAGTAAATGAAAAATTTAGTAATATAAATCTAAATTTTTTTTCAATTTAATGACGGTAAATTTACTTTTAACAGATCAGATCAAAATATTGTCTATTTGAGAGTAGGCGTTGATTCTCAGTACCTGCAGCTGAAATGTCTATTTATAGACTTATGACAATATATGAATAATAAAATAAGTTTATGACGATTGTAAAATTAAACTCTTCAAACCTTTATTGAAAACTAATAATATTTTCAATAATTTTTAATATAAATAAATTTCACCATAATATTTAAACAATTTATTATATATGTATTAAATATTATTTTTAATATTTATCACTCTCGGCCTCTTCAGCGAGCTTCCGAATCTTTAACCATCCGATCTTTACAAGTTTCATTGCATTCTGAAATTTTAGTTTAACCTGTGTAGATTTTACAAATCGCTGGCTTACACAAGGTGTCTCATTATGCATCCCGTATTTCTTTCATTTATACATTGAAAATTCTTATTCTTCTTTTACACTGATCTCTCTCTCTCTCTCACACACACATTGAGTTGGGGGCCTTCACTGTATGGACATTGTCTGATTTTGAAATTTAAATACTCCCTGAATTTGCTATTAAATTTATTTTCCGGCCAAAAACAATTGTTTTATTTATTTAGTAACTATATTTCTTACTACAATAATAATTTTTTCAGCAAAATGTTGAAAAGGTGAGCTAAACTCTTGTCATACTCAAAATTTCTGTACCTAGTCTCGTATATGACCCTTACTGCCTAGTTTGCCAAACCAATATTTTCAGATATGGAAAAATCATTCAAACAGTAATTTCATTTTGTTTAGTTCTCTTTGACAAAATTACAAGCTTTACTGAACCGATAATTAAATATTTATTTTCACATTTAGATATTCCAATTCATGCTGTATATACTACTATTTGCTCAAAACAAATTTCTGCTGGCCTTGTGAGTAAAATTTCATGCGTACTTCTTGTCCTATTTTTATACTTACACAGAAATAAAATTCATTTATACACTTTAATTCTCGTCATTTTGAGGTGTAGTAAAACTGTAATCTATTCTGTAGGTACAAGTGAGCCCACGATGAGTCATCATAATTTTCTAAATGTTTCTAAGTCAGTTAAACAAAATAAATAATAAATCTTACTTTCTTATTACCAGGATTGCCAGACCTCCCGATTTCGTCAGGAGTCTCTCGTTAAAAAAGTATATTTTTAGACTCCCGATATGTATAGCAAAAGCCATCGATTTCTGCTACCGTTTTCTAAATTGTGTTTTCCCAGCAATTGGCATCACTTAACATTTTGAATTTAAAATTTTTCGTTACTTCCGGCATGATGTTTTCGAAATATGGCAACCCTGCTTTTTACCAAACTTTGAATAAATGGTTATCAGGTGAATAGAATTTGAATAAAGTAGTAGAAAATGGGTTAAGTTGTTAAACCTTTGAATAAATTTGATTAAATATGTGAAGATTATTGTTAGTTATTTGAATGATTTTTTAAATAAAAAATTCTACAAGGTAGCAAATTGTTAGCAAAAATATTACTTATAGATTTAATATTAATAGAGTTAACTAAGTTTTAAAATCTTTGAAAAGGTTTGCTGGATCTTTACATAAATTTGATAACACTTTAGATAAAATTGAATGACGTTTTTAAGAAACCTTCAACATAGTAAGGAATTGTTAAGAAAATAGTAATTGTAGAATTAAAATTATTTAAGATCATTATTTATTGAAAAATCATACAAGAACAATTAAAATGAAAGAAGGAATCATCTTTTCTTCTAAACAAGTCTCAAGAAAAAAATGTCTAGTTCTTTTCTTTTGAGGGAATTATAAACCTTCAATACATGTGTGTGTCTTGATTGGTTATTAAAATATAAGTATAAATAGAAATAACAAAGACGCGACGATTTATAGTCATAAATAAAACATGAAAACAGATTTAAAACCAGTGAAGACGAATTATAGTGATGTTATGCAAATTTCAAAAACAAATTAAATTCTAAACCACCAAAAATTTTGTGGCTTATATTCTATAATATGAGAAGCAGATCAATGAAACATCTTACCTGTTAATGTATCTATGTTCGAAGAACTTGATATACTTTGTATGACATTTTTGTGACCTTAAAGGTCGGTTGAGGTCAAACTGCTCAAATGTTAAAGTTTGGATTTTTTTAATTTTTAATAATTTTTAAATATTTTCTAAATAATTTAAATAAATTTTTAAAATTTTTTTAAATAATTCAAAACAAATTTTTAAAATTTTTAAAAAAAATTTAAATAATTTTTAATTAACTTTTAAAAAAAACTCAAATTTTGAATCCATTCTCCAAGTTACTAAACTACATGGGGGCTAAGGGAACAAACTAACCAAATTCTCAACATGAAGAATTCCATTTTATTTTCTGGAGTACAATTAATATCGCACAATTGAATTGTTCCATTCACTGAAGAACTAAGTAATACACCAGCGTTTTTGATATTCCAAAAAAATCCAAAACCTTCCTGAGAATGTCCTTGAAGAACGAGATCGGGCTTACATTTGCCACTTTGATCTGGCATGCTGGGATGTCTCGTATAATCAAACAAATATAATTAATATCTGTATGAGGAATGACTAAACCATATCCTGCAAATTCATCTTTCTCAGCATCATAATGTCTAGATTCGAAGCATTTATATTCATTTGGTACTGTCACTGATGCAATGAGAAGATAATCAGTTTGTTTACCAACTATAATTCGTCGAGTGAGGATATAGATTATTTCCTTGGATAGTATTGGAAATTTGAATTGTAATTTATGACGAATCCAATGAAGCCAGTTCTCAATGTTTTCCAAAAGATTAACTAATTCTTTAATCACTTTATTGTCATATATATTAATAATGGATTCTATACTATTAACCTTCAAAGATATATCGTTGACATTATTTTCCAATTGAACAATTATTGTCATTATTTTTAAAATTTTATGATAAAAGTTATTTCCATTTACTAAAGAAGCTTCATCACAATCTTTCTTTCGCCAAAAATTGTGCAAACATTGCCAGAAACTTTCACTTTTATCATTGGATGCATTTAAGAGACTTTCTTGAGAATATAAATTTGAATCACTACTGTCTTTCAGCACATTATAGCTAGAAGAAGATATTTTTACCTTTTTTATTAGGATTTTTATCAAAACCAAAAGAGGTTTTGTGCATATCTTACTTATAAATAGGAACATCCATTATTAGTTGAAATTTTTAAATTAACAAATTTTTATATTTTCAAATTTTTCTGATTTACCGAGACCACTTAAAACAAAAACTTTTTAATTCCAGTATTTCAATTTAAACAAAAACTCTCAAAGAAAAGTTTGTTTTTTTAAGATATAATATTTTTTTATTTTCACGTCTTAATTTCAATTATTGTTGTTACTTGGAGAAAAGATTCAAATTCTGAATCCATTCTCCAAGTTACTAAACTACATGGGGGCTAAAGGAACAAACTAACCAAATTTTCAACAAATTTTTCAGTTGAGATATTTTTCCATTGATTTTGTGTTTTGGGAAATTTTGGAGTTGGAAAAGTTTTTATAAGGATTTTGAGTTTTGGGTGGGATATTTTTAAATTGGGATATTTTTCCCATTGGAAAGTTGTATTATATTATCCTTGTATATGCTCAATGTTGACAAAATTTCTCTAAGTATTTATAAACTTGTAAAATAAAAATTAAGATTTCGGAAATTTTTGTAAGTTGAATTTTTGGTTATATATTCGAATAATTATGTTTGATTATGTTTCAGTTCCCATGTTTCGCAATGATAGGCTATCCGTTCTGAGGTTATACAACTCATATTAATTTGTTGTTTTTCCGTATTCGTGATTATTATTCGATTTTTTTAACTTCAATTGACATCTCTAATTTCTCATTATGGAATTGTTTTGCTTCTGTTAGATTAATCGACGTTATCAACATTAATAATCTTTGTAGTAGGGTTTGTCAGTTTTGATTCTTTTGTAACTTTACTGTCTGTTTTTCATCGTTTTTGATTTCGGTTGATTTCTATTTATAATTTTCCTCGTAGATGATTATAAAAACCTTGTGTAAAAATTGTAAATTGTATTAAAAAATTTGTGAAAATCGAGTAAAATGTAAATAAAACGCTTATCGTTAAAACTACAGTTATTATATCACCGGTAAATAAACCTAGTAAAACTATAAACATATCGATGTATAAAAGTAGAATCATTATACCGTACTGTAGAAATCATGTATAATAATAGATTTAAATTAACTAATTTAGAAAATGAACAGCCAAGCATGCCAAACAGACGCAGAAGTTCAATATAGGCAACAACAAGGAAAATAGAAGGGCGATTCAAGCAAATAAGAGCAGAAAAAATGGCAATTATAATCTATGAAATACTATTCAAAACCAAAGAAGAGGAAATGAATAGAAAAACCTTGGAACTGGAGGTAAAAAGCCTGGAACTGGAGGTCAGAAAGACAGCGCTAAACACTAGCAAGAAAACAAATCAAGTAACATTCGACCAAGAGATGGCAGAAGTTAAATCAAGAAAAGAAAAGCTGAAACAAACGATCAGTGACTTTAAAGATTACATTTGTGGTTTGGGAACAAGACGTCGCCACATAGCCCTACTGCAAGAAGAACAGGACCAAGTTGAACAACTAAAGACTCAAAACCACTGTATAAGAGAAAATCAATAACAATTGCTAGACGAGTGGAATCAGGAAAAAGAAGTAATAACGACAAATTATTACCGGGCTATGAATTTAGACATGCATGAGCAACGCAGAGCGACGCAGCTGGAGAAGCAAGCAAGAAAATGAAAGGCTAAGCTGAAGTAACAAGAAACCTGTGAAAGTAAATTCTACAAACAAGAATGGGATAGTGAAAGAGACCGGTGTAAGGCCATAACCAAAAAAGTGGGAAAAATGCAAATTGGTGCTCAATAAAACTAGAGGTCAAAAACCAAAAACGATGGTTCCAGAACCAATCGAAGGACAACAAAAAAAAGTGCTGGAGCACCTAAAAGGGCAAGCAAAAAATTGGAAGCAAAAATATGTGCAAAAATTCATAAAAAACCACAAACTAAAGTTCCAAGTCGAAAAGTAAGAGATGGAAGCCGAACGGTTTTATGAGGAGGAATACATGGATATGAGGCGAGCTGGCTAGCGGACAAGGAAACAGCTAAAGAAAACCGAATAAAATTGAAGCACAAAATCCACTGCATTCCCCGCAACTGGTAGATACAATCCCAAAAAAGACGCAAGAAGAGATCGGAATAATGAAAGAGGCGTCAAAAGAGTGGGAAAATAAAGTGGATAGCATTACAGAAAATGCAAATTATTTGGCTCGTCTATTGGCTGAGGAAGTGGAAATATCGGCAGAATTCTGGACAGAAATATTGCAACTGAGAAATAAACCACCAATGGTGCTGTTGCCGTTGTTTCCAGTACCCCTAGCGTGAAATAGTGGAGGTTTCGCCGAACATGACGAAACCTGGAATTAAATAACTGACATATGGATTTGTAAAAATTGTAAAAATTGAAGTATAATAAAAGTTTATTATATTTAAAAAAATTCAAACCCAAAAATTTGAATGTAAATGTGTATACAGATATTTATATAAAACGAAATGGAAAAATTATTGAAATGTTTTACAGAAAATGAATTGTTGGAATCCATGCAGGAGATCCGAAAGCAAAGTGATGTGAGAAAAACAATTACAAAAAGTTCTAAATGAATTAGTAACCGCACTAAGACCCAGGAAAATCATCGACCTTTAAATGAAGATCCTCTAAGAAAATGAAAGCAAGAAAAAGAAAGATTACGTAAACAAATCCAACAACAAGAGGAAGAAATGAAAAGATTGCAACATCAGAACAATCAAACCCAGAAACAGCTAAGGATAGTAAAAAGAGAACTCACGGAAACAAAAACGAGCCTCAGAAGCGAACAAGGCATGAATGACGAAATTAAAAGGCAATCAATACAGCGGAAAGTGGATGAAGTATTAGAGGAATATTGGAAAGAATAATCCAGTAGGCTAAAAGAAATTTCCAAAACCAATCAGGAATACATCAAAAAATTAGAAAATAAAAATGAAAGAAATCATGAAAAGAAACGATTTCTGAGGAAAGAAAATCGAAAATTAACAAACATTATTAAACGGCAAGACCGAAGACTAGCTCAACAAACCCCCGTGGAAAATCAACAGTTAAAGAAATATACGTCTAAAGAGAGAAAAGATATTAAAGCTGCAAAGAAAGCAGCGAAGACACAAAACTGGAACCGAAGGAAACCCTCAACAGACGGCAGAAATCGACAACCTCCAAACCCTGTTAGCCATTACACATAGGCAAAAAGAGAGGAGATAACCCGGATCCTCCGAATAATAATATGCCACGAAGTAAAAACAGAACCAGAAATTGATACTGAATGGTCCGAATCAGAAGTGAACCCAAATCTGACCTCTTAATAATAACGAGGAAAACTATATCAGAGAACCTAATTTAATGTTCAAGTTCCAATTTAACGTCCCAGCTTAAAAAGCCAAAAAATCAAAATGTTAAAGGCTCAAATCTAATCTTCACAATATAACCCAATAATAACTAATTCAATCTAATAAAATCTTATCTTTCCAATAAAATCTAATCTAACAAAATCTAATCTTTACAATACATCCCTTACAATTTAATCCAATAAAATCTAATCTTACAATACAACCCTTACAATTTAATCCAATAAAATCTAACCTTTACAATACAATTCTTACAATTCAATCCAACAAAATCCAATCTAGTGCAATCCGAGCCTCTACAATCCAATCCAATACGAAACAAAGGACTACAATCCAATACAAAGGACTATATATGACTATGATGATCCTATCATTTTAATTAGTTAACCTTATCTTTAATCAGACTATTTAGTGATTCTATTTTATGTTGTGCATGTGTATAATCAGACTTTTTATGGTGATTATACATTTAAATTATTTAATTTTATGCATGTGTATAAGTCACGACTATAATCGTGTAACATTTTTAAACTCTTTCAATATCTTGATTTATGTAATTGCGGGTCGCAATTTTAACTGACCCCAGAGTGTTTTATGTTGGGCAAAAACTGATGCGAGCCCTTAATTTGTTTGGCCAGTACGATAATGCCTGTGTATTTTTGAGCGGAAAAACTAAATATTAAATCTAGAAAGAAAAATGGAAAATTTAAAAGAAAAATGAAATAATTAAAAAATTAAATTAAGTTTTGTCAAAGAAAACTTGAAAAATTAATAATAAAATCAAAAAATTATATTTTAAAAATGTAAATTAAAATTCCTTGTTTTACCGCATCAAAATACACACACAGAAAATCGTGGTATATAAGGCAGTGCTGTGCAGGCAAAACTCAGTACATCTTTTAAAATTTATTATCACGTACTCTCTCAAAGTCGCATTTTACTATTAAAGTCGAAAATTTCATTTTATTATTATATTACCGAAGTTATAAATCCCATTTACTACTATTATTTTGTTAAGGTTACGATATCCAGAACCCAAAAAAAGTAAAATTTGTTAATTTTATTATTTTCTTTTATTATGTGTATCTCATGTGTTGAGGATACTTAAATAATAGAATAAAATAATTAATAAACATGTAAAATGATTGGGGGAAACAATGAGAAGTGAGTAAGATATGGTTCTGGAGCTTAATAAAAAGGAATGAAAAAGAAATGTTGAACAACGAGAAAGAAATAAAAGAAAATCAATAAAAACAGACAATTAAATCAAAGAAGGTCATTTATAATAAACAAGTGCAAATTTTAGAAAACAAAAACAAAAGCAAAATTTGCACGTTATCTCGAAAGGCCTTTCAAGATAAGGAAAGAAATATTGTTTGGAAATCCCGGCAAATTTGCCTACCATTTATCAACCTTAGCAAGTAAATCATTCGAGGATGACTCAAAACAACCAGGTCTAGCGAAACAGATAAAAGAATTAGTACAAGATCAGTTTCTGTCTGGATTAAACAAAGAAATGAAAACAGCATTGTGTTGCGTAGATTATGATAATTTCGATGATCTTGTTAAAAAGGCAATGATAATTGAATTAAACTTAAAAAGTACAAAAGAGAAAGCTCATGAATTTGCAATACTTCCAGTTAAAAGAGAAAGATCGATTACCCCACCGTGGACCAGTAGTGAGGCAGTAAATACACTCCAGAAATCAAGAAGTCTATCGCCAAGTTGGAGAAATGAGAATGATATAAACAGATCAAGCGGTAAAAGGCAAAGTAATGAAAGAACAAGACTCATCCAATGTGAAAATTGTAAAAAACTAGGGCATTAAACAAATCAATGATGGCAGCAGAGCCCCAAGGAGAGTAGTTTCTAACTGGCAGAGAAATGAGATAGAAAATAATTATCGAAGAATAGCGCTTGATAAAAAGGCTAATGTTAATGATGTTCAATGTTATCACTGTGGGAAAAGGGGGCATATTTCAAGAAATTGCTTCACAAAATCAAGGTCAACATCCACTTCTCCATCACTAAAACGTAATAACGTGAATATAAATGGACAAATTCAATGTCATGCATATAAAGGTTATGGGCATATCTTGCCCAAAAAACTCGAATAAATTTTAAAGAAAACAAGAAGATTTCAAGGCGAAAATCAATCTTCCAGCAATGTAGCCTTCGTTCAACGAGACAATTTTAGAGAAAGAATCAAAAGCGATGTGGAAATCCTTAATCAGAAATTGAATAAACTATTATCAAAATTTGAATCAGACGATGAAGCTGATACTCATATGTTAGACGAGGGAGAAGTGTCCGGTAGTGAACCCTAATCAAGCAACGATCCAAGTAGTAAAATTTGCGATGATTTACAAAGTGAAATAAGCACAGTATTCATTGCCAAAGTTCGACGGCTGAGTGCAGATCCAGAGGCTTTCTCAGAATTCTCAGAGGTTGATTGAAGTCTTAAAAAAATTGATTAAGATGCCTTTGAGTTTGAGAAAAACCATAACTGTTATAAATTTTGTGCCAAGTGTTATCAAGTAAACAAACAAAATGTATTTAAAGACATAATGAGACTATTGGGGCAATTGCTGCGAAAGCATAAATGGCTAGATCCTATAATTGTCAAAGTAATTGGACTAGACAACACAACGTCATATTGCCAATTTGGAGCTTATGAAAAGGTAAATGAGTTATAAAAGGAGATTATGCACAAATGTAAAGGTTGGAGAATAGAACTTGAATTTATGGAGCAAAGGGTAGAGGATGATGATTATTTGATCGATTGTGGAATAATCCCTGGAGTGGAAAACGAAATAAAAATCCTGAACTTAATTGAAACTAAAGAAACCGTTAAAAATGATTTCGATGAAACTAAAAGTGATTTAATAAAAATACTGATCAATGAAATACAGTTGAGGTTAATGATAAATTATATATAATTTTAAATTCAGAATTTGACGTGGAAGAAAAATTAAAATTTTTGGACTGTATTAGATCTTATTTGAGTTATGAAACTGGTTTTGGAGAAACAATAAAAACTGTTATTCGGAAATTTGAACAAGAATTTAAAGAACAAGGCATTTATATTGAACCATTTGCGATATTATTAACGATAAATGATCAAGGTGTAGAATATACAGATGAACATTGGTGTACAAAAGTGAGTAAACTGCGAAGGAGGGCAGCAGAAATCATGGGTAATGACGGAATCATTGTGTTGATGTACAAGAGTTTTGAGTTAATAAGATAGTTGCCGTTAAACAATTAAATTTTAGTGAATCAACAAATTGGAGTAAATTTGAGTAGCCAAATTTTAATTATGAAACGAAGAGTAGTAATGATGAAGAGTATGAGAAAAGTGAAATGATCAAAGATGAAGTAGAAAACGTCATTGCACCAAACATAGAAGAAAGTGCGACAAAAACAGAAGTTAAAAGTGAGGTTTGTGCAACAGAGACAGCAACTGATGAAGCAAAAGTGGAACAGTGTAAGAGTCCATATGAAATAAAATGCGAAATAGTACAGAAACTCCAAGAGGAGAGAAGGCAGGTTAGTTTGAGTAAAACAAAAGGAATTCTAAAGTCCTTAGCTAGTGAACTGAATATTAAAACAGGATTTCGAGAACAAAATGAAATATGTATTAAAAAAATTGCAAAAAACTTAAAAAAGAGACTGCGTACTGTGTTAGAATATGCGAAAGAAAATATGGAATTTTGTGATGAAGATGTGATATTGAGTATGAAAAAAGATGAAATGGATAAAGAAACGGTACTGACAATTATGATTTATATTTTATTTGAAATAAAAAAGAAGAGATAATTGAAGAAGCAACCAAGGTTCTGAATAAACATGTTGGTAGCTGGATAAGTGAAAATGGGGGTTGGGAAAAGTTAATAAAAACCAATCTAAACAAACAGAAGAAATAAATAAAGTGTGGAATCGCAATGAGAAAAAAACCAATGAAAACTCCGTTTATAATGTTTATGATATTGACGTTATGTGGAATTGTAACCCAAACTACGTCATTAGTCGCATATGATTGCTCTCAAACAGAATTGGGGAAGATTTAGTCTGTGGTAGATATGACAGAATGCCCCGACGTGTATCCGATGAAACTGAAAATAGAAATGAAAAGAAGTATTATGTTTATCAGGAATCGGGCTTTCGAAGTTCAACAGAACGAGAATGTAGTGTTAAAAGAACAAGTTTTATATTTTATTGTGGAAAGTGAAGTCATACGTCATTAATCAAGATGTATGCGATTCCAAGACCAGTTGATATAAATCCAGAAAATTGTGTAGCCGCATTTCAAACAGGAGAACTTAAAATTAGCTCAGAAATCAGATTAAAAGCCAAATTAAATCATGCAGTACGAGAAACAACTATTGAAAGAGGAGTAATGAAAGCTAATGGTGATTGTGTAGGAGAATCTTAAAAAATGAATGGAGAAATTATCGATAAAGTTGTCGTTATGGAAGAATACTTAACAGAGTTGAAAGAATTCGAGGGAGCTTTTGATGATGACACAGGTAAGTTACAAACTCATCCATTTTGTAACATAAGACAAACGAGTTGTCAAACAGGAGAATCAATCCTTGTGTATGAAGTGAAAACAAATCAGTGCAATTTAGTACATCTAAAAACAATGAGTTTTAACGAAATTGTTGGAGAACAATTGAGAGAAGGATCGGAAAATTTAAACGCGAAAGCAAGAGCGAATGTGACACTTAGAATTACTCCTTTGATAACAAGAAAAACTCCAGTAGTGTTGATATCAACATTGCCAGATGATGGTATAAGATTCATTCGGAAAAACATTGTTAACAAATGTGGCCAAACAGCGTATGAAATCAATTATAAAGGAATTTATGTATCGACGAAAAACATTGAAGAAGCCCAAATTCGAATACATAGCATAGATATCAAATTAACGAATTATTTCAGTTATAAAATGGATTATTTATTTCACTATAGTCAGAGTATCATGGAAAATATATATGGAGAAATGATATTAAATGATTGTAAGTTAAATAAAGAAATACTCCGAAACAGAATGGCTATGGCAATTGTTATTTCCGTCAAAAAAGGAAAGAGTAATTACCAAGGTGATTGATACTTTATTACCAGGAGGTGACGGAAAAGTAAATTATGATTATTTATTGACGCCAGATCACTATAAAAAGCCAAGTATAACACGATAAAAAGATTTGGGGTAAATTCATGTTCATGGGACAAACTTGTGCAGATCTAATTAGAATATATGTTATTATTATTATGCTCAAAGTTATGGTATCTCAAATATTGACTACTCGCCAATTATATATTATTTCAGGATGGTCATGGAAATTGATTATTGAATGCATACCCTTTCTCGCAAGATTCATAATTACCAATCATCAATACAAAGAAATGGGAAAAGTAAAATCGAAATTAAAAAACAGACGAAGTAACGCTGATTCAAGCTCAGACAATGAAAGTGGGAACGGAAGGGATGACAATGACAAGTTAGTGATACCACAATTGTACTACTGTAAAGAAGATACAGAAAAAGCACTCAAAGATAATCTAAAATAAAAATCGGTAAATGTTAATCCATCAAAAATGGATGAAACCGATACATTTAGTCAGTTATGCATTCCTAAAACATTTCTTCCAACAGCACCAACATATCCGGTTGAGAAACTAAAAGAGATGAAGCCAATTACGAATACAGAATTACTGACTGAGCGAGTTGAGCCATCAAGCGTAGATATCGAGAGAAAAACATGCTTGGATTTCCATGAAATTATGTTTTGATGACGTTATGAACAAGAGGAAGGCAACATAGAATGAGGATTCAGTTAAATAAACATCGGGTTGAAGCCCTGATCGATTCCGGTTCAAGTCACTCAATAATATCAGATGAAGTATTGAATTTCGACGAAAGAAATCAAATTCAAAGCATCAAGGAGATCGTAAGGTCTCTGACAAAAAACAAGTTGACTATAGATTAACGAAAAATTAATTATCGGAAATATAGAAGTTGTTCATGATGTGCTAGTGATGAGAAAAAGCCCAATACAATGTCTAGTGGGAATGGACGTCTTGGAGCAACTGGAAGGGATTTATCCTGATTTAAAACCCGGATATTTAATTGCAGGAAAAACCGGTAAAGTTATTCATGAAGTTGAAGATGTGTTTTTAAACCAGGCATTAATAATACCACCACAAAGTGAGACTTTTGTTATGTTAATACGATGGGAGTGCCAGACGATGAGTTTATATTTGAACCGAGTAAAAAGTTATTAGCGAAATATGATACTCCAATGTGTGATGAAATAGTAAAAGTGCAAAATCTACTAATTCCTGTTCATATTACCAACGTTAATGATAAAACAGTATCACTAAAACCAAAAACAAAATTTGGAAAATTAACGAAGATGTTAAAAATTGGAAATAAAAAGTTACCAAAAAATATTAAAATATATAAAGAACCTCAAATTACTAGTAAAGAATTGTCGGAAGAGCAAATACAAATATTCATCAAATTATTGATAAAGTATCAAGATATTTTCGCGAAACACGAGTATGATTTGGGCGTGACTTCAATAATAGAACACGAAATCCCATTAATAGATGAAACTCAAATCAAGTTACGACCATATAGAATTCCATATGCACATCAAGATGAGAGTGATAGACAAATAAAAGCCATGAAGGAATTTAATATCATAAGAGACAGTTTTTCACCATTCTCATCATCCATTGAAGTTGTAAAGAAAAAAGATGGCGAATTAAGATTTTGTGTTGATTATCGAAAAAAAGAACCAAGTTACGAGAAAAGATACATATCCAATTCCAGTTCCTAAGAAATGTTTGATCGAATTGGAGAATCACAGTATTTCACTATTATTGATTTAAACAAAGGTTACAATCAGTTCAAAGTCAAGGAAGAAGATAAAGGAAAAACCGCGTTTTCAGATGGAAAAGGTTTATATGAATTAATGTTTTACCTTTTGGTTTAACAGGTGCTCTAGTCACCTTTCAAAGGGGCATGAATTTTGTGTTGCGAGATATTCCACGTGCATTAGTTTATATCGATGATATTATAATATTTTCAAGCTATTTTAATGAGCATATGAGAGATGTCGAAATGGCGTTCAAACGATTTAGAGAAGCGAATCTGAAAATCAAACCCTCAAGGTGCGAAATTGGAAAATCGAAAGTAACGTATGTTGGATATATTATATCACGAAAAGGTCTTCAACCAAATACCGATAATATAAAGAAAATTGAAAACTATCCAACTCCTAAAAATGTCGATGATGTCAGACAATTCCTTCTATTAGCAAGCTATTATCGAAAATTTATTAAAAACTTTGCACATATTGCCCAGCCACTGACAACGTTATAAAAGAAAACTACAAAATTTGTGTGGGAACAAGCCCAACAAAATGTATTTGATACCTTCAAACAAAAGTTGAAAATGAACTAAATATTAAGATATCCAAATTTTACGAAAACAATTATGGTAATGACAGACGCAAGCAATTGTGCACTAGGAGCAGTATTAGGACAACAAGTTGAAGGTGAAAAGTATCACGTAATCGCATATGCAAGTCGATCATTAAAACCCCATGAAAAGAACTATTCAACCATTGAAAAGAAACTCTAGCTTTAGTATATGCCATATACTATCAAACTCTAATACTTTCTCACACTCAACGCAAAATCCGTTTGGTTCTTTTGCATTACCAATTCAAGTGAAACCAAATTTTAAATATTCTTCATCATACTTGCGTCTTTTGGATGTGAATTTGTCGGATTCAATTACTTTTTTTTATGATGCGGATCTTTAAATACTGCTTCATTTATTATGCTCAAAGTAGATGTAGTTGTTGCGGGACTAGAACTATCTTTATTGTCCTTATCAGGTAGCTTTCCAGTTTTTAGCTAAATATCCATCGTAACAGCAGTATTGTATTCTAATTATTTTAGATAAAATTAAATACTTTAAATATAATTGATTTTCTATCAAAACTGGATTTAAATAAAATTCAAAAAGCAATTAAAAAAGTATTAAATAAAAGCTCTAAAACATGTTAAAAAATTAAAAACATTGTAAAATAAGTGATAAATATTTATACAAAAAATGTAAATTTAAAAATTGATAGAAAAATGTTAAAATTCAAAATTCAAATTTTATTAAATACAAGAAAATATATATACAAACACTTATTCTGAATTTTTTAAAAATTATATATTATATAAATGTGTTGTTATACCTTATTTTTTATTTTTTAATTCAATGTTAGATGTAATGAAATAATTAAATTTATACACTAGTAGAAATCACAATAAAGTTTGACAAATGTATTTTTTTTTAAAACTAGGTATTAAACACAAGTTTTTATATTTTTTAGAATAATTTTTTATGCACTGTACTTGTAATATTCTTAATTAACTTTCGTAATAGACTAAAATTTAAAATGAGAAAAATAAGATTTTTGCTTTATGTACATGGTAACTATAGTAACTACGTCTTTGTAACTATAGCTAACTACGAATTTTTTATAAAAAAGAATATATATATATATATATATATATATATATATATATATTAAAAATTTAATATGCATCAAAAACTAATCTAAGAATGCCATTTGAATATGGTAATGATAAATATCGTAACCAATGTTAAAGGATCCAAAATCAACCTACTCTATGTAGTTAAAAAAGTACCATTGTTGAATAAAATCGATATCTCTTCAACATTTTCTAGTATAATAGGAATTTTTCGTTGCGGAATAACAAATGGAATCAAAGTTGGTGAGTTATTAGATCTATCCAAGTCATTTATAAATCATGAGAAACATGCATATGTGGCTCAACAATTAACGATGAATTACAAATATCCTTGGGTAATCAGACAATATAATCTTCAAACAAATACGAATAAAAATATCTACAACTTCATACAAATTTATAGTTGGACAAAAGAATGGACAAACCTCGTTGAAATTGAACCAATGGTAAATAAGTTCAAGTTATTTTGCAAAGATATACAATCAATATGCTCAACAATAAAAAATCTTTTATCATATATCAGAAATTACGAACAAATCTCACTTACAGTCTTTCAATGTACTATTACGAAAAGCTTTTGGATAAGAATTTAACGTATATGGAAAATTGATGGACTCAATTTAAAGTCCATCACGAGATAATCTACCTTAGAAACAAAACAAAATGGGCAGAAAAGAAAATTCAAAATAATGAAATAATGCCAAAAATGAGGTGAAAATCGGAGAAAAGGTAAACATTTATATTAATAATAAGATTCAGGTAGTCAGGTAGTACTGTACAAGTATCACGCGAGTACTAGATTCAGTCTTCAAAATCTGAGAACAGGACTCATTCTAAATTATGTCGTAACAAAAATCCAATACGATCATTGGAAAATCAATCTAGAGCATTGGCAAGTTATATTCGTTGAAAAGAAGCTATTTCCTGTGAACAATAACTTGTTTAATGAAATAACTAATATTCATAACTTGATTCTGAATTTAACTTTGTCATCTATGAAAAATAAAAATTGCTCATTGATTCTTGGTACAAACTCATTCTCTAATGATTTTACTGAAACATTCTTCACATGTATGCTGATGACAATCCCAAGCGCTATATTGCCTATATATACAATCATGATCTCAAAAACTGATAGCAATAAAAATAATGCTCATCGTGTACAATATCATGAACCAGATACCTTTCAGGGTATAGAGACATTGGTGTAGTAATATGATTTTATTATGCATGATATTTATTAGTATCATTACTATTATTATTTATCTATCCTTCATCCTTTTGAAAGATCTTAAAGAAATGTACTTTTCGTTCATAATCTGAATGTGTTTAAATATTTAAAATTAAATTTTGTTATCGTATAAATTGATTGGATGAATGATTACATGACTGCGGCGGTGGAGTTTCGGATATAAAAGTGATAGTTGCTTTTGAAATGCTTTGATTAAAAAAGAATTTTTTATTTAAAACTATTATCGACAATGGAGACGATTTCAAAGGGAACCAGATTATATGACGATTATTTCAGAGAAAAAAGGAGCCGAATGGAGAAGGATGTCAAAATATTGGAAAATCTAAAAGTACACAATTGGGCAAGAAGGGAAGATGAAGAAATGAGAGTGTGTTTATTTGAAATAGAACGAACCAGAAAATTGAAATTGGCTGAAGAATTATTGAGCAAGAAGGAAGAAACATGGCAATTACATGTAATTAAAGGGTCAATCGAAATATCAAATAATGACGGATCGATATGAAAATGAGATGCCAAACAAAACATCATGGCAAATTTCAAAGGAAATATGGAAAAAACAAATTACAGCAGCGAACGGGGTTGCGTGGTTAATCCTAGAATGCCGGGTGAAAAGTTCCACAAATTATGAGGTGAAAAGAAAATTGTCAATCAAGGAAGATAATGAGTTGCTTCCAATAACGGAGGACATGTTGAAATACAGAAAATCCTTTCTGAGAAAACAAATCGCAAAGAAAGAAATCAGAAAATCTATGATATTTATGGACGCGGAAAATGGCGTAAATGTGAAAAATGAAATGGTCCCGCTATCAGCGTGCCTAATAGAATATACTGGCAAAATTATATTCAATTCGTTGATAACTCCAAGAGATAAATTAAAAAATTATGTCACGCATGTACATGGAATCACGGAAAAAATGTCAAGAAATCAGGAAGATCAGTACAAAAGTATGGAAAAAATTCATGAGTTACCGACCCGGAGAATTTTAGTTGGCCATGATCTAAGAAATGAGTTGTTGTATAGTGGAGTACAAGCAAATGATCTATGGGGAATACGAGATCTAGTAGCAGCTAAAGCATTAATAAAAAAGAAGTAACAAAAAATGGACAATGGTTCAAACTATCTATTGTGGAAAACGAAATGTGTGGAATTAAAATGCAAAAAGAAAATCATTCTGCTCTGGAAGATGCTGAGGCTGTTTGAAGAATTTATTTGAGTATTGAAAATGATTGGAAGGAAAACATAAATAATAATGAAACAATAGCAAAAAGAGTTTGCTCATTAGAAGAATATCAGAGGAGAACAGCCCTACCAAGAGTGAAGGAGTTTGATGACTTGCAAAAAGAAATTGTGCTGCAATCAATAGAACAAACTTTCCACAAATTGGCAGAAATTCCGACAATCAGGAAACAAAAAGCTCAGTTGCAAAAAGAAAAGAAATTAAATACGGCAATAAATAGCACAATTCTGGTGCAACGAGCACTCAAAAGAAAACTACGAAGTGAAAAAGAAACTCAAACAATGGAAGAAATTTCGATAAAAAAGAAAATTATAATCGATGGAAAAGAACTCCAGTTATCAAAAATTGTGGCGATTTATAAAAATAGAAATCAAAAGGTCAAAATTGTGGATGCTCAATAAATGTTTGCGAGTTACTTTGATTTGTTATCCCCAATTTAAAAAAAAAATATAATAAAATAGAAAATAAATAAATAAAATAAAATAAATTAAAATAATCAAATTATAATAAATTGAATTAAAATAAATTTGGATGAGTATAGTAGTAATAGGGAAATACCAATACGCTCTGTATTAAAAACCCTATTGGGAGTTACTCAGAATATAAATAAAAAAATATAAACTTGTTGGGGTATTACGAAAAAGCACAGTAAAATCGATAAAACACCAAAATGATAAAAGTGCAATATTAATTAAAAATTTATAAAAATTCGAAAGTAATATTGATAGGGGGAAATTGGTATGGTTGAACGCCAAATTGAGAGACGAGTCCAGAAATAATAATAAAAATTTAGTGAGGGGTCCTTAGAAAATAATATAAGAAAAAAAAGAAATTAATTAAGAAAAATTAATTACTAATGGGAAGCCCGAGTCAATGGGAAGTCCGAGGCAATGGAAAACCCGAGAGATGAGGAAAACCCGGCGTATAGACGGAATAATATGGCAGGGTAAATTGGCCTAAACAACATTAAATGGGTGCCACTGAGTTACGGAGATATAATTATTTCGTAATTAGTAATTTAGTAATGGACCAAACGTTGTTGACAAATGTCGGTCTGGAAAGTAATTATGGTTAATAATTTAATAATGAGAAAATGTTGTTGACAAGCGTCGGAAAATAGTCTGAGCAGGAGTATAAAAGAAAAAGGGAAAAACACGAAAGGGCAGACATTATTAACCAGAGTGGATCGACGTGAACTAGCAGTAACTAGGTTAGTGGAGGAATCTAAATCCAAGTAAAGTCAAAGCTATCTATCAGAAAGAGTGGTTCTCCCTTGGACAACCTACTCTAAGATAATCAGAGTCATATAGTGGTTAAAAGGTGCAAATGCATTAGTGAAATTATGATTACAAACATTGAAATAAAACGGATTGAGTTGTAACTGTGATAAAGTGCAAATAAAATTATTCTGTGTTGGGTTTGCTTATTTGATTCGAAAAGGACACGAGGAGTCAGAGGGAACCGACTTTCAATAATAATAACCCAACAAACGGTATTAGTAAAATTGTAAAAAATTATTCATATTCTCTTTAATAATTGTTATTGTGTCTTTATTGGCATTATTGTTATCATTAATATTATTATTATCATATAAAATTGGGAAATATTCTTGTGAACCCCAATGCCCGAACTTCGAGATTTGGAGCTCATAAGAAGAGTTAATTCGCCGCCTGCAGCAAGGGCGTAACCAGCGAGCGAAATCAACCCAGAAAAATGTCTGTAAAATTCTAGAGTAAAATTCAAACAATTATTATTAAAATTTCAACGAGATGGGCTTTGAGTTACCGAAAATAATTGGAGTGTAAATGATGTAAAAAAAATAAGCCATGTGTAAATTAATCAGTATTAAATCGGTATTTGCCTAATACAACATTCAATGTATTCCATGATTTAATATACTTTATCATGTGTTAATCATCTTTGACCCTTCCCCTGTCCAATCATTTTCGTTTATCGATTTACGGAGCTTATGTATCATATGTGATACGGGGGTCAGGCAAAAGATTCAATATTGTAAAACATAATTTTCATATGCTAATAATAAATGGGACAATTTAGTCTATATTGAATTAATACTTTGAACAAAAAAAATATAAATAATGTTATTTAAAACTGTAATTATTATTTAGAGTATAAAATAAAATAAATAGTTTAAAAAAAATTATTAATAAATCAAAGCTTACCATTAGCAATTTAATAATATTCAATAATAAATTATTATTTATAAATAAATTTCCAAAATTTGGTGCATCCATATGACGTAAATCAATAAAATCATTCGTGCCTCTACTAGATCGCCAAAAACGAAATAAATCTGTGCAGTCTATATACTAAATACACAGGCAAACTAATGTCACCAGTACACCAAGCGAAGTTGAGATAAATCACCTATAATATAAAAAGAAAATCAATAAATTTATAGCATATAAACACACCAACTCACCTTGAGGTTGCTTGGAAAATCGTCAATGAGACAAACCCTAAACTATAGAGACACAAAAAGTGAGAGAGAAATAAAATAATGTACATTAACAAAACCCATAATAAAACATGCATGCAAACTTTTAACATGTAGCCATCCGAAGTTGAAAAAACCCCTATAATAAATAATTTTATAGACATTTTTGAGATATTTTTAGAAAGAAAAATGGCGGAAAAAATTTTTAATTTAAATTTTGAGTTTTTTGCTAGGAAATTTCGAGTAAATGAGGATGTATCTTCATAATATTTACCAATAAAACTAAAATGAATTTAATATTTTAGATATTTCTGTCGAAAAAAAGTAAATCCTGAAATCCGAAAAAAGTATAAATTTTTAAATTATATTAATAAGTTTTAAAAAATAATCATAAACCAAATTATTTTGTTTACATAATCGATTATTTTTTTCAAAATATGTATAAAAATATAATTATTTAATGCAAATAATAATTTTTATAACTTCAAAAATAATTTAACTTACATTTTTTGAATAATATCCGAAAAAAATACATATTTTGGAGAATAGTTATTGTTACTAATTTTCCTAAATATTATTTATAATAATATATATGAAATAGTTGATCAAAGTTATATTTAAGAGCTTGAATTATGATCATATTTCCTTATGAAATCATAATTCAACTCTTAAAATTTAACTTTAAGTTATATAACTATATAAAAAATAACTTACTTAGCAGCCATTTAAAAAATGGCTGAAATCCATTTCTTTTTTCACAAAAAATAAATTCCGCCAAGTTGATTTATGTATTAGCTTGAATTATAGCGGAATTTATCTCAGTGACAGCTGGTGTAACTAAAAAAAAATTTTAAAAGTGAGAAAAAAATGAAAAGTTCCCAAAAATAAGGAAAAGAGTGAACCAATGAAATTAAACATGAGGGAATTAACCAGCCAATTAAAATCATTTATTAATGTTCATGCAATAAAAATTTTCACATTTTGTATAGTTGGGGGTGATCCGTAATGCCTGATCGGCAACACACAACTACATACTCTCTCTCTATTTTATTTCAATATTAAAATAACATTTTTTATCTGGATTATTATTATGATTATTATTATTATTATTATTGTTGTTGCCATTATTAACCTTTCAGTGGAAGTTATTGTTATCATAATGTGTTGTTAATTGTCTTGATTATCATTAATAATAATTATTATCTTAAATATTCTCAAACCGTTTAACGAAGCCTTCAGAACGTTATTGACACTGATATGATTGACACCATCGGTAATAATACCATTGTCACTGCTCAGTATTATTTAATACTTCAAAAGTTCATAGAAGGGACATTAAGATTAGACTTGAGTTAGCACGGTATTCGGATTGTCATTTGGATAATTAAATAATCCCGGTCATGAACACTAACTCATTTTTTCTTTTAGAATATACTAGATCTTGCAATAACGATAACTCATTTACTAATAACGTTGATTTAAATTATATAGGAATGGGATGAGAACCAGGGTGTACCCAACAATGCTTCTACCACATCGGCCAGGTATCGTGGGTATGAGCATTGGTGTAGAGACCTTCCAAAAACTATACCACGAGATAAATTAAAATCTCCCTCATAACTCCTCGCAACCATATGATGCAACAATTTACCAATAGGAACGTTTCTGTATAAACCTATAAATATATTTTTATAAATTAATAATAATCAATTAACGATAAATGTGTATAATAACCATCTTTTGACCATTTTTTGACAAGAACCACAATTATCAGAAAGATTTAGGAAAGACGTTGCCAGATATCACGCAGAAGCAATCACGCAAAACCAGGGGGCAAAGGTGCTAGTACGTCGCTGTCGACGTATGGAGTAGACCTGGGTGATGCCCAAAGAAGTGATTAAATTAGATTCAGAGATAGAAGAACTACGGGCGAAATTGGTCTAAAAGGAGAAGGTTTTAACTCAGGCAAACCTAAAACTCAAAGAATGGGACAAGGAACTCGCCCAGCTGAAGCTGAAAGAAGAAATTCTGGAAGGATTATTTCGGTGTGGCAGTAAGCTGTCTTCCGAACAAGAGGCCATTGTAATTCAAAACGTAGTGGGCAAGGACATAGCAGTTACCATCTCTACGCCCGAAAATTCACACCTAACTGAGGTAAAACCAAAACAGAACCGTCAGAAAAATAGGCCCGGTAAAATTGAACGGGAACGGGAGAGTAAAGTCAAAGCAGCCCAAATGGTAAGGCATATATTGAAATGCAATGGGACTTAAAAGACATTGGCTCTTTATTGTAACGACGGTCAAACTCCTGTGATTTATTCCATATTTGCTACATACTATTGTATTTAATAATATTAACTTTATTCTGATTTTGTTTTATTTGAGTCGAATCAAATTAGTTAAATCGTTGAGAACAGGGACAGATAAACACAGAGCACGGAATTTTTCATGACAGCTCATGGACCCAAAAGGAATATTAGGACATTGGCAGTCTTTGAAAAGAAGCTCACGCTTTGCTAATATTCACCCACTAGCACACATTACCAACATCGTTTTCGACGGGTGGCTAGCGGTTATCTCTTATGCGGGCGCTAGATAGGAATTCGTCAACCCTTAGACCTTTCATCAAGTATTCTTGTTACCTATCAGTACCCAGCGTAAAGAAACACATTTTTCATTGAGAGTTTATTTTTAGATGTTTTATTGTGATTATCATCGAGGATTTATTTTTAGGATTTTTTAGCGATAGGCGATGTAATTCATCTTTATCCAGAAACCATATTAATTATGGACAGCCTTGTAATCCAAAGCACAACAAAGCTTTTCTATTGAGAGTCAAAAATATCCCTTTACTACTGTGAGGATAATTATATTGAAGAGTTAATTCTAGTGTAAAAATATGGAGCGAATTTTAATAAAATGATAATGACAAATTTAATTAATTTTAAAAGTTTAATTATGGAATGATGAAATTGCTTGATTGTAAAATTAATATTTAAGAACGTTTGTAATTTTAATATATTGAATATTTATTAATATTCCCTATTCAATTGTTAATTCATGCTTGCTTAAATATCCTCAAAAGAAATATTAAAAAACATTTATCATTAAAAACAACTTTAGATTGTTGTTTTAATATTGCTTTGTTTGCAGTTTTTAATGAAAAAAGTTTGGAATTGATTATAATTTAGTTTTTAATGGACGTGTTAAATTAACGAAATCAAACTGCTTATATGGCGTCCATGAGGGTCAACTTTATCAAGGCACCTGAAAACTTCAAAATCGGAATTGATATTGAAGATTTCATCAAAAGAGCAGAAAGAATCTTTGAATTAATGTCAATTGCTGAGGATTTCAAAGGAAGATTTTTAAAAGCTTTTTATCTGAGGCAATCCAGAAATATGAGTGTACTTATGAGAAGCACAGTTATGTGGACTGCTTAAGATCAGGTTTCAAAAAACCAACGAATTTGATGGAAGACTTAAGTGAAGCACTCGAATACAGACAAAGTGAATATTCTGCGATGATTTTTGTGAAAAAATTGAGAAATTGTCAAGAAGATTTCTTATTTTCAATGCGGTGGGAGATCAATATTTAAAAAAAGTTTTAATGTTAAACGAATATAAATCGGTTTGGAAATGAAAAATAGAATTAAAATAAACGATAAAGTAAATAAAGAATTAAATCGAAGCAACAGCTCAATGATAGTTATGGGAACAGATAGAAGATACGCAGATGTAGTCAGAAAGACCTCAAATATTCCAGCACAACCAATGCCACAAAGATACAACTACTTTTCGAACAGATATACAGTCGGCGAATCTAGACAAAACAGAGAATACCCGAAGAAACAACACAATTTTAACAAGCAAGTTGTACAAAGAAATAGTGAGCCAAATTCAAATGCTGGGTATGCTTTGAAGAGGGACATAGGAAATCAGAATTTCTTAATGTAAAATGTTACCATTGTCATAAAGCAGGAAATTTTAAGCACTAATGTTTTCAGAGAACTGAACAATGTAGAGACGTGAGAGATAATGACCAAGAATACACACGAGCAAAGTTCCAAGGTAATGATCGAAATAACCGAGACCGACAATATCAGAGACCAGTTGCAGCAATGGGCGATGACGAAGAGGAACATGGAAACCAACATCCAAATGGATATGCTCCACTGCAAGAGGAGTTGATTGAAGCATTGCAGTAAGTATGAGTAATATATTGAATAGGGAATCGTATGATAGTTGTTTGTATGATGATTGTTTGCATGTATTGAATGATGAGAAATATGAATATATAATTTATAATGATAATTGTAAATGCCTGTCTGATACAGAGTTTGATGGTGAAAGCCATTTCAAAGCAATACCTAGAAAATGATAAATTGTTTGAAACCTGTTACAAATTCACAGTAAGTAAGGACATGAAACGTTTTGACAACGAATTTTAATATTTTCACAAACTTATAGAAAATAATGACAAATCTAACTGTGAAACGATAGAAGTATTTGATAAAAATATTTATTGCCTCCCCGTTCTGGGTTTATCATGTCCAATATAAGGATGAATTGAGATTTGATGATGTTTGAGAAATTCTACAGTATATTTGTAATATTATTAATGTAAATAATGAGAATTTAATTAAATATAATAAACTAAATGGTAGACCAAGTGTCACAATATTGATAAATAATAGCGAATTGTGTTGTTTGTTAGACACAGGGGCAAAAATCAGCGTGATAGATGAAACTGTATTAGATAATATAAGGAAGTTTAATATAGATAAATGCTAGGTGAAATTGAGATATGCAAACGAATCACCAGTGTCTATAGTAGGAAAAGTAAATGTAACATTTCAAATAGTAAGGACAAGATAGACGAGAATGATTGAATATATTGTAGCCAAAGAGATTTCACCGAAACTGATCGGAGGAATAGACTTCTTGAGAAAATTCGATATAATGTTAAATATGAAGAGCAGTTTATCAAAGAAAGATGAAAACATCGCAGGAATAATACCTTTAAAAGAACCGAGTGAATCTAACCAGTGTAAAGACAGCAATGTTAGAGAACTATGCAGAAAATATTATTCCGTTTTCATGAAGCATAAATGGGTTGTAGGTAAAACGAATTAAATAACATACGAAATATTAACAGCAGGAAGACCTATTTCGATTTATCCAAGGCGACAGGCAACTCATTTAATTGACCAAATTGAGGAAAACATAAAGAAGATGGAAAAATACGGAATTATAAAAGAATGTAAGTCACAGTGAGACACACCTTTAGTATATGTGAAGAAAAAAGATTAAAACGATATAAGAATATGTTTAGATTTTAGAGCTCTAAAAAACGTCACGGAGAGAAAGTGTTATTGCATATGGCTCACACGCCATGTCAAAATATGAATTTGGCTATTGCATAACAAGAAAAGAACTGTTAGCAATGTATTATTTTACAAACTATTTTAAACTTTATCTTTATAGGAAAAGATTTATACTACGTACGGACCATAAAGCGATAACATATATGATGAAGACACAGAAAGCTATCACCTCACAATTCCAGACATGGATCAACTATTTGAGCAGTTTGGAAATAGAATTTCAATTTAGGAAAGGAACAAAACATTGTAATGCAGATGCATTGTCGAGAAACGAATGTATGAAATGTGTGTTCAATGCGAAACCATCCACGCTAAAAATATGAAAGCTAAAAACGAAACTTTTCGCAATAATGACAGAAAATCCCTACCAAGAATGGCAAATGGATTCAGAAGAAATATAAGAAATAATAAACAACGTTAAGCAAAAGTAAGGCAGTAAATTTAGTGTAAATGAGGAAATAATAATGACATAAAACAATAGACTGTAGATTCCGATGGAAAAAGAGTTGAATTCATTCATAAATATCATAAATAACTGTGTCATGCTGAACCAATGAAAATTGAGAAAAATGTGTCGAATAACTTTGCAATGAGAAACATGAAACGAACGATTCAAGAAGTAGTACAAACATGTGAAAATTTTCAAAAGAGAAAAGTTATATCGACACGAACTAAAGAAAAGGCGCTGAAAATGCCCGAAGCAGATTTATTCGAATCAATATTTGTAGATTTTTGTGGTCCATTAAAACAAACTCAGTATGGAATGAAATATATAATTGGGATCATCAATAGTTATAGCAAATATGTTGCACTTCAAACCGTAAAATCCCAGGATGAGAAAATCGTTATTACAACTCTAAGAAATAATTGGATTTTAAAATATGGGAAACCCAGATTTTTACATTGTGACAAGGGTAAAGTATTTGGGAGTAAATCTATGAATAATTTAATGAAAGAGCATAACATCAAAATAATATTCTCAAGCTTGTATCATCATTCGGCAAATGACCTAATCGAAAGACAAATAAGAACTATTAGGGAAGCTATCCATTTCATCCTAAAAGATCGGGATCACAAGAATTGGGTAGAGTCATTACCAGAAACCGAATTTATGTTGAATTCCACGTTTCAAAAGACGATTAGACATAAACCATCCAAAAGAGTGTTTGGATAAAGAATTTACAAAAAATGTTCTACAAATATGCCAATAGAAAATAAAGGTTTGATGGAATAACAAAAGAACATTGAAAGTAGGATACATTGTGTTAATGAAGAGAAATGATAACAATAAAGAAAATAACAGATATGCTGGGCCTGTGAAAGTAATAAAACCAATACACGAGAGGAGCTATGAAGTCGAACAAAGAAATGGAAGGATATTTATACAAAATATAGAGTGGCTAAAGCTTTTTAAAAAGGGGAGATGTGAGGATAATTAAATCGAAGAGTTAATTCTCGTGTAAAAATATGTAACGAATTTTAATAAAATTAAATAAATTTGGCAACGATTTAATTAAACGATAACGCCAATAAAAAACCTTTCTTACGATATATTTCGATAGCACAGCTATCATCTTCAGGTACTCAAAACCAACTAAAAATATTATGAATTAATTCATAATATTTTTAGTTGGTTTTGAGTACCTGAAGATGATAGCTGTGCTATCGAAATATATCGTAAGAAAGGTTTTTTATTGGCGTTATCGTTTAATTTAATAAAATTATAATGACAAATTTAATTAAGTTTAAAAGTTAAATTATGGAATGATGAAATTGCTTGATTGTAAAATTAATATTTAGGAATGATTGTAATTTAAATATATTAAATATTTATTGAATGTTTTTGTATTAATATTCCCTATTCAATTGTTAATAAATTTAAAATATTTTCAAAAGAAATACTAAAAAACATTTATGATTAAAAACAACTTTAGATCGTTGTTTAAATATTGCTTTGCTTGCAGTTTTTAATGAATAAAGTTTGGAATTGATTATAATTTCGTTTTTAATGGACGTGTTAAATTTACGAAATCAAACTGCTAAAACATATAGTTAGAAAAAATTGTGTTAATATTTATATTGGAAAAATTTGTGTTAAAAATTTATTTTAAAATTTACATTGAAAAAATATCTATTTTAAAATATTTTCTAAATACATATTTCTAAAATTGGATGATAATCCAATAGTGTTCAATTTTTGTTTCAATTGATTAAAACTATATTTTTGATTAAATTTATTTTCTTTCAATTGTAACGTTTAAAAATAAATATATCAAAATAATTTATTAGGTAAACATAAATATAAAAACCTTAAAATCTAGGAAAATTTTAAATTTATTATTTTTACAATTGGCAGTACTTATACATTAATTGTCAACTTTCAATGGTCATATCTAGATATTGATGGACCTTAAGTTGAAACTGATGTTGTGAGAAGCATCGTACACTTTTGCATTCTTGTCATTAATATATACATAATTCTATTTAAACTACATAAAAAAAATTCTTAATCTAAACTCGGATCATTTTTCTCTATCTTAAAATTATAGTCTACATGACATTGATTCCTTGGATTTTCAGATGACTTCTCAAACTCTTTAAATAAAATTTGTTTCAATTGACTCAATCGAAGTCCAGGATTTTCTTTCTTTAATTCTGGTAGACGAAGTTCTTCAAATGCGGCAAAAGCTCCCTTAATTTTCTTTTCCACATGTCTGACAAGTTTGTCTTTAGTATTAAAAATTTTAAGTGTTTCTTCAAAATTTCTTGTTTCGTCATCAACAGATCCTAATATATTGAGATTTTCTGGAATCAGATGTTCGTCTTTCTCAACTACCTCAACTACTTTCTTTTTAATTCCTGCGGCTTCTTTTATTTTCCTTTTCGATTCTTCTAACTGATAGTGTGTAACCTTTTCTGTAGGTTCTTTTTTGTTATTAATTCCACTTATTTCTTTATAATGCAAATTTTGAATTTCATTCTTTTTATCTAAATGTTGTATCTTTTTTGCTTCTTTATCTTCCTAATTAAATAGCATTAAATATTAACGGTGGAATAAAAACATTTTACTTTTCGTTGAAGTTTTTTATTTGCATGTTTATCATCATCTTTCCAATATTTATCCTCAATAGCTTTTTGTTTTAATTCTTTTTCACACTTTATCTTTTCCTGCTTTCTGGCTTTTGCTTCTACAGCTTTAGTATTTGCATTTATTTTTTTAGGCATTTCTGAAAATATTATGAATAAAATATAACAAAATAACAAAGGTTCTTACGATTTCTGAGTTAAACTTGTAAAATAGTTCAAACCACAAATTTATCTAAACAAACATTTTCCAAAAAATATATTTAAGGAAATTTAATTTATCAAATATAATATTATTAAATTTAATTATTTAATGATTTAAAATTATTCATTCCAAACTTTTACGTTTGAGTAGTCTGACCTCAACAAACTTTTAAGGTCACAACAAGTGCCAAATAATCAATCATTTAAACACAGGAATATTAAAATATCTTAACTCTCCCATTCTTTAGCTTTTGTTCACTTCTTCAGACGCTTTATTTGTCTTTATTTCGTTCAGTTCTAGGAATGAAGCTCGATTTGATAAGGAGATATAAACTTAAGTCCTAATACTGCATACCTGCCCCACCTCAAAAACACGAGTGCCCCTTTTTGTCGTACTCATAGCTCTATCTATGTTATATCTCGCAATTTCCATCAATTTTCCTTTTATATATTTGCTTGCTCAAGTTTCAGTGTAAATTATCATAAATTATCTCAAATGATGAAAAACCCGTTGTAATCTTCCGTCTGCTATTTATTATGAGTTCTATATTAAGTAAAACATGAATGTCGCGGCTATAAGATATTTTATCGTTCTTATGGGTCTTTCAGCTAATGCGTTTATTAATGCTGCTAAGGTGTGCTAAATTCCTGTTTGATACCAAGTTTCTGTAGTCTCGCTTTTACAAGTTTTCCTTCAACATTCCGGCATCTGCTGTCAATATGCTCTTTGGTTTTCTGAAACGATATATCCAACTATGAAGCATCGTTTTGAAAAATTGTTTTTCCTCTTGTTTTGTGATTGCAGTCAAAGAAATCAATTTATGATTATAAAATGATAACTTCAAAATTCATTATTTTACAAAATGTTTAAAAAAACTTGCATAGATGATATAAATACAATGATTAATTTGTTCACTAGTTTGATAATGTTCATTTAGAGGTTAGCTAAAAGTATTTCCTTGTCCAAGTTAAAGTCTTAAAATAAAGGTATTATCAAACTAATAAGATTTTCAATGCATAGACAAGTTAGTGTGTTACCTATATTAAAAAAAAATTATTGATTTTTTCAATTACAAAAGTATATTATACATACAATTGTAAATTATGACAATAATAAGTATCAATAAAAAATTTAATCGACTTTGCGTAACAAATGTATAGCTTAAAATTTACTACTTAGACTTCAATGTTGTTAACTTAGCAGATGTAATACGTGATTTTATTACAAAATATAAATTTCTAGTAGTTTAAACAGAAACTAGTATTATTTTTAGTTAAATTGAATTAAAATACAACTTCTCTTGTTTTTGTATTGCGCAACTTTTCGGAAAATTGATGCCTATAAATCTTTTAAGAAGTTAACCGAATTCCTGAACTTTCTAAAAGTTGCAAAATTTATTGTAAAATTTGGTTGTTTAATTTTTCTAAATAAAAAAGTTAATTGACATTTTATTTGATAATATTTGCTATTTATAACAAAAATAAAATATAATCTGTCAGAAATTACAAAGGAAAATAATATATTTTAATGTTTACAATGAACATTTTAATTCAATTTAAACACTCTTTAATTACGGTTATGATATTGGTCAAATATTAAAGATCGATTGGACAATCAATTTATTGTAGTTTTCGGAATCCAATACAATGAATTAGTGATTATGTGAATTCTGCCTTTTAAAGAGTTGTACAATGATGTTATTGAAACAATAAATCGTAAGTATTAGCTGCTTGATTTCCAAATTTTAGCACATCCATAATAAATAAGTAATAATAAATAGTAATATATTTTTGATGATATTTTAGAAAGTATGAGTTAACTTAACTTCAAACTTATTTATGTTCTTTTTTAATTTAATTTTATTATCTCATTAAAGTTCTTTACATAGTTAACGCAATAATTAACACCCTAAGATTAGCTATTTCAACATAATTTGTGTATATTTTTGCAGTGTCGTAACTGGGTTTTCGGTGCCCGTAGCTAATTTATTTTTGGTGCCCTTGACAAATTTCAGCTTTGCTACTTTTTCAATTGTTTGCAAAACAATTGAATTTCTCTTATTTTATTTATGATAATAATTACGTAGTCTGGCAGTGACAGTCATACAACGTGTATATCAAAAATGCAAAAGACAGGAACAATATTAATTTATAGTTTATTATTTACTAAATAATAATAAATAAATAAGTGAATAAAACTGGATAGTGTTGCGTTAATAGACTACAGCAATACTTGAAGTACCATGTATTATAAATAAAAACAATAGTGTTAATTTTTCATACTCACTAACTAATACATAAATATAGAAACCCAGAATTAAAAGTAAATTTAAGTAACTACATTGATACACATAGCCAAGGATTTCGATAAATATGATTAAACATATGAAGGCTTTTAAAGGAAAATGCAGTAGTAATATATATAAAAATCAGTGTTTCTAGAGTAAGAGGAAAGTAAGAAAATTCATCAATGTCTTTATTTTAAAATTATCTTGTAAATATGTTACCGACGTACAATAGTATGAAAGTGTAAATACAACGGTTGTTATGATAGAATGATTTTACACTTAGAAAACGGATGCATGACGCATTGCACTTGCATAAATACTATGGGAATTATGCATTTATGTCAATATTTAGCCTTCATTTTCTCGAAATCCCGGAAAATTATTTATAATTAATTCAATTAAAATTTATTTCGCCGATTTTCATTATTCAAAAAAATATCTTCAAAAAGGAATCTAGCACGAAAA
This sequence comes from Schmidtea mediterranea, assembly GCA_022537955.1. Taxonomy (NCBI): domain Eukaryota; kingdom Metazoa; phylum Platyhelminthes; order Tricladida; family Dugesiidae; genus Schmidtea; species Schmidtea mediterranea. Next base: position 157,492,908 of record CM039680.1, on the reverse strand, counting down.
ATCCATGCCAATGCACTATAATGAATAATGCTAAAAATATAATTAATTTTACCAACCAATCAAATCTAACCAATGGAAATCTAGCGCAATATTTAAATTATGAAAGACAATTATCTGATTTTGTATTACTAAATAAAATCGTGGTGCTTATATGTCCTTTGATTTTTTTTAGTTAATTTTTATTTATTTTAAATTTGTATTATTTAATATTGTTGAATATTAAATAATATAAAATATACAAACTTTGTATAAAACGAAAATAAATATTAATAAATTGGAAGCATGCACCTTATAAAAAAAATAACTAAGGAATCTCATTTCTAATACACAAATATAATGAGGTTGTTTGCGATAATAAATCAAGAATTGAGAATGATACTCTGTTAAATGTTGTGAAAACATATTCGTTTAGTTCAAAATCTTCATTAAAAGTCATTAAAATAGTCATTAAAAGTCCAAAATTTATTCAAATCCAATAAATTTTAGATTCAAATCCTTCCGTATTTCTGAATATTTAAACAAAATTGACAACGGGATTGATTTTTTTAAAAATTTAATTTTATTCAAAATATGAATTTTCACAATCAAAATATAATAAAATACTTATTTTATTAATTAATTAGTATAATAATTTTTGATCGATTTTTTTAAAATACTTTTTATCTAATTTATTAAAACTTAATTTAAATCTCATTTTTAATTATAATAATTTTAAAACTTAATTTTATGTTCGTTGATAATTATGCCCAAATATCCTCACACCAACATTTGCTAAAAATTTGTAAAAAAACAGCAAACATTGAATTTTAGTCGAGAACTAAATGAAAATAAAAGAAATTTTAAATGAGAACAATTAAAGGTAAAAACTAAAAAAGTCACAAAGAAGGTTTCTATTAAAAGGTTAAGTATCTGAATTCAGCAATCAGTAAAAGAAAAAATAAAATTATAAATGCATTTATTATGATGATATTTTTTATATGATCTTTTATTTATAAAAAAATATTTTTAGTAGTTTATATTTTATGTTACAAAAGAAAAACCGTTACAAACATGGTCTAAAAGTTATTAATAAATTATTTATTAAAGAAACAAAGAAATATTTGATATATCATTAAAACAAAAAATTACATTCTCTTTATTGGATACTTTATTTACAAAATCTTTCATCTAACTTTCTATTAATTAATAGAATGTTCATTTGTCTTTCATATTCTTTATCTTCTTCCGTTTGGATCAATTTATAACGGCAATCTTGCAAGGAAAATGCTTGCAAAATTTCGAATGAAGTAAATTTTGATTTTTTACCAAACATTTGCTGACCTTCGAGCAGCTGAAAGGTTTCCAAGTTTAAATTTGACGATTTTCTATTTTCGGTTCTTTTCAATTTAATCAAATTGACAACAATTTCAGTTGTAATTTCTAATATATTCAATGGAGGGGGCAACGTAGACCTATCGAAGTATTCTTTAATATCTTTATAGCGGTCAGCTTTCCAAGACTCATTCGATTTTTGTATAATTTCCGTAACTGTATAACTAAAGAGAGCGATTAAAAGATTCATTAACATAACATTTACTACTACAATAAATATTATTAAAAAGAAATATGTCGCTACTCTCCCGTTATAAGTTACACTGTTTGTACCGTCCAATTCGGTTATTTCCTGCAATGTATATTGAACATCAAAAATCGTAAAGGTTGCCCTTCTAAATATCGTACTAATTATGTAAATAGGAGATTTTCTAGCAGATGAATTCAGTTTGCTGGATCCAAGCAAAACATTCGTGTAAAGAAGAGATTGAAAAGTCACTCCAAAACTAAAAATAAAAACTAGAAATATAAAAACCAATGGAAGAAGATCTTGAACAATCATTTTACTAATCATTTTTAATTTAGGTCCCAGTTGTTTGAACACCGATCCCAAATATATGATTCTCATTGAATACAAAATAAAGGAAATACATAAGACAAATCTCGTAACAAAAAATTGGTCTTGGATTTTGAGACCATTCAACAGCCTATCGCTTTGAAACATGAATCGTAAGCTAGCTCCAATACCCATGAAAACCAATGAAGTCATGTCTATGATATTCGTTGGGTTTCTCAAATAGAACATCATCAACCGATTTTGCTTCAAAATGTATATCTGGCGTAATTCTTCCAATAAATATCCCAAACCGTAAATATAGCAAATTATTTCTTCAGGAGAAATAAAAAAATAAAACTCACTAATTAAAACAAAAGCAAATAAAATTAAAAAAACCAGGTGAATAATAGAATGGATCATATATTTAACTGCTGGACATTTTCGGTTGTTCTTCCACCAAATCTCATCGAAAGCTCCTTGACACGAAGGCAAACTGAGAAATCGTTTACATTTCCCCAAATGGGCAATATCTAAAATTGTTTTGTCGAGATATTTTGATTTGTTTAAAAAATTGGAAATTGACTTTTTATTCATTGTCGTATCTCGGATCACAGTGCGATTCAAAACAGCGATTGCGTACTTTTCACTGAAATCTTTCAATTTCAAAATGTTCTCCAGCACTTGATCGGGAAATATTTTCACGTGAGTCAAATTGTGACAGATCCGACAAATGATCAAACCGAAAGGAATGATCTCGAATTGACAATATGACAAAAGAGTTGGAACCAATTCAAATCTTCCGGTAATTAAGGAAAGAAACACTGATGATGTGTAAAATACGTTTTCGTTTAGATGGGCTGATTCTTTCAGATTCAATCCGGATAACTGTTTAAAGATCTCTTCGGGAGATTTGGTTTGCTTATTAATGAAAAATTGCTTTTTAACATATGTCACGATTCCTTGCCCGTTTTCATGGCATGCCATTACAATGTCAATGAACAAGTCAGGTTGAATGTAATATTTACTTTTGAAATTCGGATCTTTTTTCATTGAATTTATTAATCGGTGTTTGTCATTTTTGTGCAATAAATTTAACCACATTTTATCCATTGGCAAGTTTTCATTGAAATAAAATTCTTCATGTTGAGGTAAACCACTAGAAATGTCATCTATTGACTCCAATAACTCCTTTAAGTTTACAAGAGGATTTTTTTGGATGTCCTTTAATTTTCTCAGATCCCCACAAGATAACTCCAAAGGGGTCACATCGTCAAGCGATTGGGAGATCAGTTGTTTAGAGTTTTTAATCAAAACGTTTAACTCACCTTCATTATATTTCACTTTCTGACAGGCATTATGTAACGCGGTATTTCCATTAATATCCTGTTTTTCGACATCTAAGTAAAGATCTTCCACAATAAACTTTAAGATTTCTATGCTTCTATTGCAAACGACAGCAACGTGAAGCCAAGTTCTTTTTTCTTGATCTAGCAAATGATTTTGTTTAAAATATGTTAAATTAATTTTTAGAAATTCTATGGAACTCAATTTTGTTGCTGTCCCAGTCAGCTGATGAACCAAGTAAACTCCAAGATCCTTGCTCCATTTAATCAACCTTTCCTTCTCTTTATCGCTTAATTTGTCTGTGATTTCAGTAACATCTTTCGGCAAATTAACAATATTGGTTTTGAATTGTTGGAAATTGTTTTGTTTTACTATTTGCACAAATTCTTCGATTAATAAAAGGTTTTCAATTGACATTTTTCCGAATTTATTTCAAAATCCAATTATAAAAAGCTCAAATTGTATTTCTTTGAAAAATTGCTGACTGTGTGAAAAAGCATTAAATATACATCAAACTGCGTTCAAGTTTTAAAATGAACAATAAAATATACCAAGAAAATTAGTGCAATTGAATGCTGATTTATAGAGTGATTTTCTGATGTTTAGGTTTAATAAATAATTAATTCTTTTAAATATCGAAAGTGAAGTTACTAAAGCTAAAAATGGCAGGTAAGGAATTTACTTGAGAGAAAAAAATTTGCAAATCTCACAATTTAAAGATAAAAGACAAAACGAATCTTACCAAGTGAAGAACTAGAAAATTATACGATAGATTTAATTAGAGAGGAATTGAAAACGGGCGATCAATTAAATTTCGTATTGGAATGAACAGACCTTAATTTAGGTCGAAAATATTTCTATCTAAAGCACTGCCGAAATAACTTACCTATTTTTGACACGTTTAAATAATTTCAGGACCTACACTTGAGGTTTGGAAACATAGAGCTTTTATTGTATTCCTAGTTCTAAGAGAATAATAATTGAAAAAAATGTAGATTCTCCTGGAAAATCCTCGGTATTCAGACAAGTCCAAAAATACCAATCAAGGAAGGAAAGAAAAAGTATCTTAATCAAAATCTTAGCCAGTGACAAAATCCAAAATAATCTGAGATTCAACGATGCAATTCTTATCTTTGATAAACATCAAACAATAAACTCTAAAAAAGAAATGACTGAAATCGCTAGTATGTTCTGTTGTTGACTTTGATACTTTTAGGATTAAAAATCAGAGAAAACCCATGTTTGCCTTGAGTGGATTTTCTGAAGGTTTTCTTTGTTAAAGGAGAAAAGCTTTTATATACTTTTCATTTTCATTTAAAAATTCAGGAAAGTTATGTGGTTTTACTTTGAATTTTATATTAAAATTTAAAAACATTTTAAATGGTTAATTAAAATTTAAAATTTTATTTTATTTAAAAAATTTTAAAAAAAAGTTTATGTTTAATCAAAAATCAAAAAATGAATTTTAAATGAAAACCAAAACGCATTTAAGAATTGAGAATAGCTACTCTCCAGGAAATGGAAGAGGATTATTTGATAATCGAATTTTTTTTCACAAAAATAATTACTTTGCAGTACGAACTTATTTTATTGTTTACCTGTTTGATATTATTATTGTCATTATTATTATTATTATTATTATTATTATTATTATTATTATTATTATTATTATTATTATTATTATCATTATTATCATTATTATTATTTTATTTACAGTAAGATGACAGATAAATTTTAATCAAATAAATAAGCAACAATATCAAGACAAACTGTATCATCCATCAAAATTATGGAAATCTCAGATGACAGAAATGTCGACGGCATAGAAGAGAAAATGCAAAACTCATACTGGATTACATTATGATTAATAGTTCTAGCAGACAAATTAAATTTTTAGCAGCCCTGCTGATGCGGGCGACATATGGCCCAGATTGATTACGGGGAAATCTGCTGAATTGAAAAATTCCAGCAATCCGCTTGCTTTTTACTAATATGGCGATATATAATCATATATTTAATTAATAATTGAATTTGATTTCCCCTCAATTTACGTAGAACAAGAAATTTTGTTAAATTCCTGTCGAGATGAATAATTTTTGTTTTTCAGTAGTGTATTATTTCTGTTTTTTTAGAAATTTCAATGTTACTATTAAAATTCCTTTTTCCAAATGAAATACAAAGGTTATAATTGAAATTAAATAAATTGAAAAATAATAATAGTTATTATAATTTATAATTAAGTTGTTTAAATATAATTTTAAAATTACACCTAAATTTTTTATGTAAAATCTATTTTGCACTTTTGTTTAAGTAATTCTTTTTAAAAGCGTCAAAAATACATTGATTGGAATGCGCATCAAATTCATTTAAAATTCATTATCATACACTAAATGAAAATAAAGTAACACAAGAAAGTTCAAAGAACAAATAAAACGCATTTAAATAAATTAAAAACCAAAAGAAATACAAGCATTTATTTAAAATAAAATTAATAATATACTATAGTTGATAAACATCACAATATTGAATGTGAAATCTATTATTGCGGCATTACAACAAATTAAAGAAAAGAGGTAATGATTATGGTTGAAACGATTAAAAACAACGAAACTTTAGTATATAATAATATAGGCTAAGAAATAATTTCTCCAATTTAATCACTCTTGACGATTATTTGAAAAAAAGATTTTGACCATGCTTCCGGTCCACGGAGTTATGATGCATTTCCAAAGTGGCCCGCAAGATAATTTGGGTTGGCCACCTTTGATTTAAAATATAAGTTCATCGATGAAAATTAAAATTCATTTTTCATGTCAATCAGTTAGGTAAAAGTGTTACAAATACTCATACAATGGACTATATATATTTAAATTAATTTTGTATACTTAACATAACTCGTATATATAGTAACACACAATACATATTATATAGGCATAAAAACTTTGAGTAAACAAATTCAATACGCACGAATGTTTGATTTGATGGACATTTTTATACATTCACCTGATTCGACGGAATAATAATGGTTATTATACAGGTTGGGGAGTAAAGCCAATTAAATTACAAATAATATTACTAAAAATAATAAACGTTTACTAAAATTTATTTATGTTTATTCAATGAGTATCCCATATCATCACTTAAATACCGCAACGTAATATGTGAGAACAAGCACAACGACTCTAGTATATGACGTAATGAAAGATAGTATTATGATTTGACAATAATTAGGTAACTTTTAACATTAAGTTTTTAGAAATTAATATGTAACCTTATGGATTTATCTCTATAGAATCTAAGTCAGATTAATTTTACACTAAAATTAATTACCACAATATATAATTTTATTATTAATTCAAACAAAATTCGTTACAACACAAGATATTCAGTACGTTTTTATAACAAAGGTTTTAAAGATTCGTTATATTATATGTACCATTATTCTGACGTATAAGGCTTTTATGGTATTTAATGACCTAAAATTAATTATAGAAATATTAATCCTTCCATGCCAAAATTGGGTTCAAATATGGTTTGTCAAAACCTTCTAAAGAGTTCTAAATATTAACCTTAACTGTCACAATAATTGTTATTTAGATGGAATCGTGTGTGCTCAACATTATGTTGTTACTTCAACCTTCGAGGGTTTAATGTGGTTGGTCAGAACCATAAGATAGTCATTTTGTTTTTTTATTTCATTTAGAAAATCGGATATGGTCGAATATTACCAAAGTCAAAATCCCAAAAACCTAAAACTCTTAAAGACATTTTTTGCACATATTTAATTTTTTAAACTTTTTAAATTTTAAAAACTTGATAAAGTTAGTATAATGTATTGGAAAGAAGAATCTAATAATTATTTAATTATATATTGTAAATATGAGTTTATTTTTAGAACGTTTATTATCATTTTCAATTCAAAATAAAAACATGCACATGCCTTTGTTAAACGCGCACTTGTATTGCAATATCTTTGTTAAACATGTATGTATTAACCAATAAAATTTAAGCAAATGTATTGTATTTAATAATCAGATCAATGTTTGCAATATTCGGTAAAGAAAAATTCGAAAACAAAACAATTGTTATATTTGTTCAATTTAAGAATGAAACAAAATGTGTTTGACCAAATATTGCCTTTTGGATAATTTGGCTATAGTAGAAAGACCATAGTGGTTAAAGCTTCTTCAATAAAACTATCAGAAAGAATTGGTGATTTAGAAACCAGATTTAATCTAACATATTAATCATTAAGAAAAGTTATTGGGAAAATATTTGAAGATATTCATTATTTAAATAGAACCATTGCTATTATCAAAACTGATTTAAATAAATCAATAATTAAATTGAAAGAAATTAGAAAAATCAATATCCCATGCAACCAAAATTAGTATTATTTCCATTTTATTTTAAATTATTTTATAATTTAAATGAATTTATTAATCTGATTTTTTGTTGTGGAATTTAAATTTTATTACAAAGATATTGCAATAGAAGTTCATGATTAACAAAGTAAGTACAAGTATTTTCTAGTTCTGGTAATGTTGTTCCTTTTTAAAATTATAAGAATGTCTTCACTCTAATATTAAGTTCACAGTAGAAGAAGAAGTAAATTCATTTCTTCCATTTTTAAATTTATTATTCGAAAGAACGGCTAAGTGTTTTGAAACTGAAATATATAGAAAGCAAACGGATAGACACCTATCATAGCTTTTGTGACTTTAAATATAATAGAAATATGATTAAGAGTTTGATTTTTATATCTTGGTCGTTATCTTGGACGTTTGAAAAATTCAAGAAAAGTATACACAAGTTGGTTTCTCTTTTAAATAAAAATGGATATTTTAAGACGTTTGTAGAAAGACTGGCTAAGAAAACCATTGATGGCCTTATGATTGCACCTAATGGAAACAATGACAATTATAGCCAAACTAATGAGAATGAATCCATAAAATCTCATTTTTTTTACAATTCCATAATAGGAGAGCTTTAGAAATTATAAATTGTCTGTCACAAATTCATTAAGAAATTCAAATTTATTCAAAACAGTATCAAAACATGTTTAGTAAAAAATCTCAAACCCCAATAGGTTTAGTTTCTAATCTAGCGTATAAACTTTCATGTAATGGGTTCAATACCAGATACATTGGAGAGACATCGCGTCATCTCTGAACACGGGTTCAGGAATATAGTCAATTGAGATGTGTTAGTAATATTATTGAGCATAGAAAAATGTGCTACAGAACAACTGATTTAAAAGATTTTAAAATTTTATATAAAAATTTCAGTAATAAATAGAAAAGAATTTTATGTGAGGCTTTAGTTAATTTATCATAATCCTCTAAAATAAATGTTTATTCAGCAACAAATTTATTGAGATTATTTAATTAAATCGTAACTATTATATTATTGTTTCGTTATAACATTTAACAAAGATTATGATTGCAGTCTAAAGATGAAGATAATTTCCTCGAATATATTTCTTTTATTTGGATTTCATGGTCATCATTTCTTCTAAATATTTTCGATATTATTTATAATACATATATATAATTATCAAAAACATGGTTAATAAATCAATCAAAGCTATATACATTTTTTTAGTTCATTTTAGATGCATAGATCCTTAATGCAAAATACTCGGCTTATGATAACATTCCAAAAATTAATTATTTCAAAAACAAATCTTTTCAAATCTTTGAATGTCTTTTTCAATTTATATTACATTATATTAAAAATAACATATAGTTTTATCGATATTTACTTCTTCTTCCAAACACCATATAGAATATAATATTAAAACATTGTTAAAAAAAGATTATTTAGTTTTAAATTTTCAAAGAATTATCGCACGCTACCTTGTGGTAAAACTTTCGAAAGCGTTTTTAAATTTAAAATTTTTCATGATTTTTAATATTTTTAATTTTGAATATACATTTTATTTTAATAGCATGCATTTTTTCAATAACATATAGATTATAACATTCCAACACAATACAAGAATTTATTAAGTTTTGAAATTTTAGAATTTAAAAAAAATATATATATATATAAAGTGCTATTATTTATCGCATGAATCATGTTCTTTCCTTAAATAAACTAAGTTGAACTATCGAAAAAATAAAATGGTGGAGTGAAGGGTGGTGGGATTGCGCTACATGTCAGTAGGTTCGCAGTCATTTACTATCACTACATAAACGTAGCTACATTTTTTCCAATAACAAACAGTAATGTGGATAATTCCAACTCACATTTTATAAAATCCTTTACGTTCCATTAAGAACACAAATTCTAGATTTCGTTTCTCATAATTTATGGACAATGTATAGACTTATAAAGTATTTTTTCTTCGTTTTATTACAGTTTCTCTTGAAAGTTTTTGTCCGCCAATACTTATTAATGTACCGACATTTAATGCACTCTTGACACAGGAATTTTCAGTAAATATCACTCAGAAATCTCGAGAAAATTGAACTTTTCTACTAATGGATTTTCAGTGCCAAGCGTAATTTTACTCGCAAATTTACTGAAAAATCGCGCTATATTGCCTAAATTTATATTTATTCAAGTAATGAATATTTTGTTGGATGCAATTAATAGATATTTGTATAGTTTTTTGATAGGATTTTACATTTATTTCCTGCAATAGGCTGTGGAGGTTCAGAAAGATGACTACTGAAACATGTGACTAGATAAAAAAAAATTAATCTTGAAACATAAATAAGTTCAGTTGGTGAGACGAAAAAATTAGACCGTTTAAAAAAATGGAAAAAAGCACCTTTTTAAAATTTTAAAAAGATGTTTTAGATAACCACTCGCTATACGATGACATCAACTGTTATCTGTACCAAATGCCAATATTTGGCGCATAGTATGTCATTTGAACTTTGTTAAGTTGGCAATTCTATCAACAAATAATATAAGTTTAAATGACCTGACAGCTCACTGCGAATAGCAATGGATTGGTACACATGCTAATTAATTACCAATACAAGTAATTATTCCAATTGCTTGCTAAGACTTTAACTGTCGGTTCAATTTAAAAATAATGTCACAGAGTTATTAAAATTATTCATTTTCTTTATAATCTTGATGATAGTTAATATTATAACTTTTTTATTTCTTTATGCATTATTATTTACACTCACAGCCTACTTACTCTAAGCAGGATCTGCATAGGCCCAAGTTCAAAGCATCTAAAGAGAGATTAAAAGGTTTGTAATTTATATTTTTTCTCATATTGTTTTTGGACCTTCTAAAATATAAAGTTGGAATTTTCAAATATGAACTCCAAAACATGTGTTCAAATATGGTATCTGAACCCATACCTTCACTTCTAAGAATCATCTTTGATGAGATAGCTGAAAATATTATCTGCAAATTGTATTTCCCAATAATGAATTCCGAAGTCAAAAGAACTAATTTAATTGAATTTTGGATTTATGAAATTAAAATAAAATTCTGAGATGCAAAAAATGAATAAAATTGATTAAAATAATATTATAGTATAATATTATTTATTATCCAATCAAATATAAAATAAATAGAATTAATTAAAATAACATCTCAGTTTGAATACAATTTAATTCCAATAAAATTTAAAATAAATAAAATTAATTAAAAAACATCTCAATTAAAATTGAATTAAATTTATTTAAATTATTATCCAATGAAATTTTAAAAAAATAAAGTTAATTAAACTAAACTTTTAATTTAAATTTAATTTAATTTTTAAGATATTATTCAATGAAATTTAAATGAAATTAAAATAATTAAAATATTATCTCAATTTAAATTAAATTGAATTTATTCAAATTTTTAACTAATAAAACTTGAAATTAATAAAATTAATTAAAATAATTTTTTAATTTGAATTGGATTGAATTTGTTTAATTTATTATCCAATTATAATTATCAAAAGAAAAGTTGAAGTGGTATTATATCGATTAAAAATGTAATATTATAAAGTGATTTTAAGAAAGTCTTTTGGAAAATGGTAGTTTTTGTAAGGGTCAAATATTTTTTAATTCTTAATAAAAATATTTTTTTGAAATTTATTTTTAATAATAATTTATTTATTTTCTAAATAATTTAAATTTGAATTCCTAATGTTGTATGAATAGCAAGATGTGTGTAGTTCATGGTTTCTCACCCTGGTGTTCATGGACCCTTTTTGTGAGTCTCTTTTGCAAACTACAAATGCAAATGACGTTTTAGCAATGTTATAAAAATGTTAAAAAACACAATTTTTATTGGGAAAAAAAATTAATTCAATTTGTGCATATGGGACATCTGAAATGCTGTGAAATAAATCTGGTTTTCTCGTAAAAACGAAGCTTCTGACGTTCTTCTTACTCATTTCCTGTCAGCTTAAAAGAAGTGCTATCAACAGTTATTAAAATTGTGAATTTAATTAAAAGTAGAGTATTTACTTCATCGTCTTTTTAAAATATAGCGTCAAGAAATGCAGGAAGAGAATGAGATACTTTTTTATAATAAAGAAATACGCAAAGTCAGATTTTGAAACGCGTTTTCATGTTAAGAAAAGAAGTATCACATATTCTCGAAACAAAAAAACCTTCTCTTTGAATATTTCAAATAAAAAGATATTAACGACATGAACGATAGAAGTCTTTCAATTCAAGGACCTGATACAACAGAAAAAAATCATATCAAAACTGCCACTTTGAAAAAGTAGAATTCAGAATGAAATTTCTGAATATGTGTATGTTGGACAGATAACTTGTTTCTGAATAACTTTGAAAATTACGCTTATCCCTCGGCTGAGGATGCAACAATCCGTGTTTTGCAGATCGCTATAGATAGACTTCAACTAGAAATGCCAACTCTACTTTTGCGGATTAAAAATCTGAACTTGAAATTCGGAATTTTATGAAGTAAAATATTTTTTTATAATAAAGATCATGATGTTAATTCACTCGGACAACAATGTAGGAATCTTGACATTCATAGGAGGCGAACGTTGTACAAGAAAATTTGACTGTTAAATGTTATTTCGTGTAAAATATGATGATTTACTTGGAAGTCCATTACATCTTCTGTCTTCTAAACCCCTCAATTGATGTGTAAATCTTACTAACGAGGCTTATATTTTAAGAATCTCTTCCAAAAATATCACATTTAATTGTTTAAATTTGGATTTTTTTTAGAAAATATCAATTTAACCAATAGGTAAACAAAAACTCTTAATTTATAAATTTAAAATAAACTTTTATTCGTTCAAAAGTATTGAAACAAAGAAATTATATAATTATTTACATTCCATCAACCAATGTCTAAGAATGTCTATGACAAAGTTTACACAAAAATAAATTTGGTATTTCGAGTCGAAGAGAAAAATCAACTTTTAATAAGTATTTTATTATTCATTTGACTTAAATATTATAAAAATACCAGAAAGTAAATAACTTTCACTTGAATATTTACATTTCATACTTTCTTTCCTCTCTAGTTTTATTATCAATAAATTGAGTGAAAAATTAAAAAATGAAATTATTTTTCCCCACTATATTAATCTTAAAAACTAAATTAAATTTTTGTAAATTTTTATATTAATTAATAATAATTTTAAAAAATAGATTTTTCTCAAAATTTAAAACGCAATCTAATTTTTGTAATTTTTTGGAAAAGAGAATTTCTCAATGACAGAATTGAAATTTTTCAGATAGAATTTTTTAATTTAATCGATAAATAAAATTTTACTGAATTCTGAATTTTAGTAAACAAATGCTTGATTATTTTACAGATTCTGAAATCAATACAAAACAAATAATAAAAACATATTTATTTTATTTAACCTTTTTTTCATCTAACATATTCCCTTTGAAAATACAACATATGTAATATTATTCAATTTTGACTTTGTAAGACACAAAATTACAATTTACAAAATTGGCCAGGACAAAAAATAAATAATTTTTAAGGGAGATTTTTACTGATATTGGTGAAAACGAAAATAATGTCGAATCTGAAATTGAAGACTATAAAACAAATGCATTCACAGCAAAAGTCCTTCACGCGGGACTTGTGTTCATGTAAAAAATTAGGAAACTATTTTCAAGAACATGATCCGAATTTTGAACGAACTCTCGAGTTTCTACGAGATATTATTAAACTTTTAATTCAGTATGAAAAAGTCTACCAAGGTATGACTAAAAATAAAACACAAAGGCTTATTGCAGACCTTATTCCTGAAAAGTTTCAGCAAACTACGAATAAAATCAATACAGAACTGTAGAAGGAGAATTTAATGAAATTATGTTATCCAGTGATGAATCTGATATTATACTATTTCGAAGCAATTAAGTTTGATCAAAATTAGAAAGATAAGTCTTATTTATAGCTAATATTTTTCCAAAATCTTTTTTTTTATTTATATAAAGTACAAATATATTTTTTCTATGAAATATATTTTTTATATATATTTTTTAATTTTACATATAAATTTAACTATTTTTGTGTTTTCTTTGATTTAAATAATATTTTTATATTTTATTAAGTGCTTCCACATACCCAGAAAAATACTGATTTCCCGTATTTTGTAATTCCTTAATTAATTTAAATGGACATTTTATTCATTTTTATATTAATTTAACAATAATATTCTTTTGAATCTCTTTGGCATTAGTTAAAGTTTATAAATGGTTTTTAAATGATTCTTACTAATTGAAGGTCATTCTTAAATGCTCTTAAGTTTCTTACCTCTTTTTAGTTGTGCCGAAAAATTGTGTTAAATAGAAATATTCATTTATAGTTTGTTATAAAAATAATAGAAATTATTAACATCTATATTTAAGTAAATTATGTTAATTCTTTTAAATAATAAAGAGCAATCAAATTAAAATAATTAGTAAAATTTTGCATAAAATATTTTTCTTACAAAACGTTTGCCAAAAAACCAACTACTTCTTAAATGCTAAAAAACAAATAACAATTGTAGTTTTGTCATCCATCAGAGAAACAAACAAATTCTCATTAAAACATTCTAAATTTTCACTAGCAAATGACAACATTTAACCTAGCGTTTTTCATGGAGACAGAAAAAATTAAAATTTACCAAAAATTATTATTTTCCATTAATAGTTAATTCTGGGTTACTAAAGTGGACAAATATTTTAGCCATTTTTCATTTGGAGCCAAATTTAATCAATTTTAATTATTTTTTTAAAAAAAATATATAATTAAAATTATAAAATTTAATCTATTAATTTAAAATAAATTATAAATTCAGTCGATTGTATTTAAAGAAATTTAAAAAATTTGTCAATTTTAAGTAATTACAATTTTTAATCAATAAAAATATCAAGATTTAATGAACAGAATTTGATTTTAAACAATAATTATTATAAGATCCGCTGGGTTAGGAAGTAAAACAAAAGAAAAAAAATTAAAATCAATCTAATTGAATTTTTGTCATAGAGTATAAAACATCTGCAAAATATTTTTTTTAATTTGCCGTCAATTCTTTCTTTTTAAATTGTAACTATTAATTCTTTAAATTCAATATTCAAGTGCAAGTATTCAAACAAAAACCGATTATATAAAAGGAAATATGGCTGAATTCTGATTGGTCGACATAATTAACTTATGAAAGAATTGTAATGGTATAATTGTGACGAAATAAATTTCCTTCATACTTAAACTACAAGTGTTTCATATAAAAAAAATAATCAATTGGAAATATAAAAAGTGGAGGAAATATCAATAATCCATATTGTTGTGATTCGATTTCTACAATGATCTGATTGATTAATCTCCCATTGAAAGAGGCCGCTAATCATGGTCAATTCGAACTTCATCAAATTGGAATTGTGGAGAATTTGGATATTTATTTTTCTGGCAATTTTGCATATTTATCTGATTTATACGAGCATTGTTGATTATTTGCGCTTGAAAGCTCTCTCGTCTGATCCCATTTATGGAGGCAATTGGAAACCGGGTCCAATGAATTTTCAATTGAGTTGTTTGCTCTGTTCAATTACTCTGCTGCCAATCATTCTTCTCTCTTCTATGATTGTCACAGACAATCTAGCCAATGATGGCCACGTTCTCGGAAAGGATATCGATAATAATCACTTCATTTTCGACAGTGATGAAAGGGGTCAGCTAATTCGAATCGACATGAAAAAATCTCAATCGGATAAAAATCTGTTTTCCTGTGGAGTTCAGGCGTCAATTAAGCAACAATTTCTCCCTATATCAATTGTGTTACAGATTATTTCTGGGTTTTGCTATCTGTTGCCGTTGCCTTTCATTGAAGCGCAGAAAATTCAACACCAGATTAATAAACCAAGTTAGTTTTATTTTGATTATTTGAAATTAAATTTCTTTTTAATTTTATTTAAAGACGTCATTATTTTATTAGAATATTAATTAAATTAATTAATTAATTAATTAATTAATTAGATTTTATTTGTTTATTCATTACCCACACATTTTCCGAAAGGACTTTATCAAATGGTAATCATTAGTATTAAATTTTAATTATATTTTTTGTTTGAATGATTAAACTGAATTTAAACGCTTGTTTTGTTGAGTTCATAAAAAATATTCCATTGTCATTAAAATTTTTTTTAAGGAATCATGTTTAAAGTCTGAAACTATTAACTGTTACATTTCTAACATGGATGTCAGAAGTAAAGTATTATTTAATATCATTAAATGTAACAATTTAAAATTTTTTTTTGATGAAATCTATTGTAATATAAAATAGTAGTTTTAAATATTAAAGTTTTTGAATATTTAACAACCATTAATATTGTGATAATTTTTATAAGGATGATATTTTTTTCTAACTAGTAAATAATAAGATAAACCCTTACTGCAAAGTATGTATTAAATGGATGAAAACATTTTCGATTATAAAATAATCTTATTTGACAAAAATTATTTTTCGATCGAGCAAGGAATTACCTTATAATTTACTTGTTTGAAATTTTAATTTATTCTGCTATCAAGAAATCACCGTTTCATGATTTTTATTTAATATTTAATATAATTGTGAAAAAAAATATGAAAGTATTTGAAATAATAATTTTAGTGTGTATCACGAATATTTTATAAATTGGAAAGAAATTAGTAAATAAATAAAACCGTAACACTATTAAAGTTCAAGGTCTCACGAATAGATATAAATCTTTATATTATCAATGGATTTTAAAACAATTAGCAAATATTGGTAATGTATACGACTGGATTAGACTCATAAATTATTAATATAAATTTTCCATGATTTACTAACAATTTTTCATGCGACGTTTTACCGAAACTATCGAATTGAATATTATGAAATATCCTTTCAGACTACAAAATGCACCCGAAAATTATATTTTTATTGCAAAATGATGCTTTTACATTTTTTTCATTCGGTACTACTAGATTTCGTTACTGTTTTAAAATTTATCCATCCAATCTAGTGAACAAAGATTTTTAATAAAACTAAAATTAATTAAGTAATATTTAGAATATTGTTCATTCATTTTGATAACACTAAATGAACCTGTCTCATAATTCTAGGACGTCTTTTATTGTTTAAATAAACTCAGTTCAAAATACCATGAGGAATTCTTATTTGTTTTTTCGACAGCTTTTCTGCTAACCTAAAACTGTCAATAATTGTTTAACTGGAAATGAAAATTTTCATCAGGAAGATTAAACTTAATTCTTGACAGAGTGAGATTACAGTCGGGTTCTTTTTGTTTTTGGTAGTAGGTTTATGCATAGGGATTATTTCTCAAAAACTGCTTTTCTGTGATTTTTTTTTAGCAAAATGTACTGACTATTTTAACCAAAAATATTTTATAAATATTGTATAATATTTTGGGACCAACTACAAGTGACCAAAATGAAGTCGAATAAGCTTTTAAAGAAAAATATTTTACAATAACAGATAAACATCATATTTAGTGATATTGAAGAAAGGTAACGGCTCATGAAAACTATTTGATGATTATAGACTTCTCATCCAGGTCATAGTGTCCATTATTGTGATAAATATCCATTAGAACATTTTAAACGGATCTTGCTATTTTATCAAATTGGATGCACCATCAATTAGCAAAGACAGAAAAAGAACTCAAGAAGACCATTGAAATCCTTGCATTTAGATTGTTCTTGTAAAATATGATTTCTTTAGGACTTTGAATAAGTTAAGAAATTCTCACTAAAATGATTTTTCTTTTTTTCTAGCAGCCTCGAAGAACAACAACATCACTTCAAAATGGTATTATGAAAAATTACAGAAGTTGAACTCAGATTAATTAACATTAAATTCAATTTTTAGGTTTCGAGTTGGGTAAAAATTAAATTGGAGAATAAGAATATCATAAATTAATGGCATGAGACTTTCATCAAATGTAACAATGAGCTTCAGATGTTGTTTGATATTATCATTGGTATATATCAAACATGTCATAAATAGTCGACTTCTTTAAGATCTAATAACAAAAGCGTCAGCTAATAAAAAAAGACTTAATTTAGAATACATATCACGATGTTGCATTTCATAAAGCAAAAGAAATTGTAACAAAAATAACTTCGAAGCCTTAACTATTCATTTATCGGTCATATAGATGAAGCAAAAATAATCCTTCCAAGGTTTCATTTGATCTTTGGAATAGTTGCATACCAAATAACTCACTGTCACCAGTGAAACTAGTATTTGGAAACAAACTTAGACTACCTAACAATATGACACTCAATGATGTGCTAGACACTGAAGAGGAGGACTAATATGCCGATCAACACTCCAAAAATTGAAAGCAACACCAAAGATAAAATAAGTTTCAGTTCACCAAGAACTCGCCAATTGTAAAAGTCTGGCTTCAACGAAAGGACTAAAAGCTCCATGTAGTGGTCCATTTAAAATAATAAATAGATCAGTGTACAAAAACATTCAAAATATTAAAACAATAAAATCAAATTAGCCATTGAAATAACTTGAAATAACAGTTTTATCAATTAAGGTTTTCCTTTATTTAGCTCGTAAAATAAATCCTAATTTTATATCGAAAGTGTGTAACGCTATTTTAAATATAAAACCAATCCTGCTTTTATATGGAAACTTTATCTTGACTTGATATTTTTCACGTGGGTCTTTAGAGAACGTATCTATTACAAAAAAACAAAATGAGGTGTATATTAATTTCAAAGCAAAAAATTAAATTTGTTTATATATGCAAAATGATGTGATGCATTTATATTGGAAAAACTTGTCTCAATATTTGGCAAACATAATAATGAGAAATGTAAATCTTTGCCAAGAGAAATTGATATTCCTTTCGTTTTAATAAAAAAGCTGTATTACTTTAGTAGAAGGAGCTTGGCTTTAGTTAAATTCCTGGGATAATATCCTCCGATTGCCACTTGAATGTGGCGTGGTCGCAAATGGTACGCTACATCAATTAATTAAAATAGAATTGAGATAAAAGTTTTTCATTAAAACATTTAAATCTACTACAAATATGTGTATTTAAATTAATGCTTGATAAATATTATTTTTTATTTATTAATAATTATTTATATATTTTTTGTTTTTCTAAATATTTTTGATTGGTTAATAAAAATAATTTGAATGGATTCTATTTGATGAATATCCATAAAATTCATTAAGGCAGCATTTCTCAACTTTTGTGTCACGAGATTTTGGAAAAATACTTAAAATTGTTATGGTTTTTTCAGTTTTGAAATTATTATGAAATTTTTAAATAATCTACAACAAAATGTTCTTATATGATAAATCCACAACTAAAACTATAATAGTTAAGACGCAAGGCAAAGTTAATTAAGTTAATTTAGTTTATTTTCTTAAAACTTAGTGTGTCGTTTCTCTAAAAAAAGATAAGATTAAATAAAAAAAAGATTTTTAACGAAAAGTTTTATATTTATTAAATAACCATTTTTACCCTTTCATTATACCATTGTAGCTTATTATTTGTTTTAAAGAAACTTTATTTTTTCTCTAACTTTATTATTGTAATTATTATTTATCAAAATTTATAATTAAAATAATTCCTAAAATATATTGAAAATATTGTGAAATTTATTTATATTTAGATTTTCATAATAGATATTTATTTGGTGAATTTCACCACTGGACAAATTCTAATTTAAATATTTTAAATGAAAAAAAGGATCTATTGAATGTAGAATGTCCCTTGCAGATTTTTAATAATTCTTTGAATTATGTTTATAAAATTTACGGATGTAATTCCTTAATATTAATTTAAAAATTTTGCAAAAAAGAAATTTTATTCTAATTAAAATTAGAAAAAGCAATATTTTATTTTTGTATAAATTTAATTAATTTTTAATTAAACCTTTTTGGACCAAGGATTATTTAGTGCGGTTGTAAATAAATTGTAATTTATTCTGTTATATTTTTTTCACTCAAATTTCAAAAACTTTCTAACAATATTAAAATAATATTAAAGTATATATCTGTATAAATATTTCGTTATATAAAGTCTCATTCAAACAAATCTGGGACTTAATAATGATTAGGTATGGAATTTTATTTTATACAATTAATATTTTACAAAATTTTTCTGTTTAAATTAACCATATTTTTACTTTAAGGGAGGAATTTTACTTAATGTTAAAACCTATTGTAGATGCAGAGTGCTTCGTATTTAGTGACCAACATTTAAGTGTAGCCATGATTTTTGAACGAATATTTGCAAATTTGACTGAAATTTAAGTTTTAAGTTCATGATATTTATAATTTTTTGTCAAAAATTGTCTGATAACAATACCGAAATCAACTGATACAGTTTCTAAAAGGCTGGTTTTTGTCTAAAATAAAGTAAAATATTTTCTTTTCATGAGAAAAAGATCAATGTTAATTATATACTCAGTAAGTTAAAAAAGACACTTTATTTTCTCCAAAACCAACATAAATGAAAACTTATGGAGAGTATTTTTCTAAATAATGTTTTCACCTGCTAAAAATTTCAATTCATTAAATTGAAATTTCCTGCTGTCGAAATTAATTTTTATTTATGGTTTTATTTACATCAATTTGGTGATAAATTGATAATATGAGTTTCTTAAATACCAAGTTTGCAATATGTCAAATATATTTATATATTGAATAAGAACGATACAATTGCGGCCAGATTCTTGAACATGCATAAAAAATCCCGGAATTCAATAATAAATTAGATCGAGCGTCTTACATGGAACTATTGTAAGCCTAAAAACGTTGAAGCTAATCAGCCACTAGAAATTACATCGAATATCAAACCGATAAAAATAATTAAAATTAATTTTAAAAATTAATTAAATTAATTTCTTATAAAAAAAGATTTTTAACTTATAGAAATTTTGATTCCAAAGGATTATTTTTTAAAATAAATTAAATTTGTTTTAATAAGTCGAAATTAAAAGTTTATTTTTTCTACAAAATTCAGATATAATCTTTTGTGAACATATAAATTTCCCATTTATTCCAGGACACATGTTGCAGATGTAAATGGAAACCAAAATTATTTTTTTAGCTAGAAAACCAATTGATTTCGGTAGGAAATAAATATTTTGTTATTAGTTTAATACAAATGCCAATTAAATGTTATGAATTGAAAGGAAATCTGTCGAAATAAAATGTAGAATATATTTCTTCCTTCTTGTTATTTTATAATTGATGTGGTGAAGCAGTTTGACATGAATAAGGCCTAGCGGTAGTCGCTGTTTTTAATATTAAAAAAAATTATTTGGTTTCAGCAACTTCTATATTTTTCCAAAAGATTTTCTAACAAAAAACATTCATTCTGTCTGAGATATTTTAATGAAACTAATTTAGTTAATTGTAAATTTATGAAATTAGTTTTTTTAATACATTTATCCGTCATTTCCGACACCCACCACAAAACGCTTCAGGGGTAATTATTCACCTCCCTTACCAAATACTTTATCAAATGAGATCTCTTAAATGTCAATTCTTTTTAAAAATATGACTAATAAAACAAATTAAAACCAAAACTTTAATAATAATTTGATAAAATTTTAATGAAAAAAAGAAAATTTGTAAAATGTTTAAATAAAAATATAAAGTTATATTAAATTTATAACAAGTTTATTTATTAAATTACTAATAAAATAATTTAGGAATAATCCTAAAGATCTTCATGCTGGTGAAGAAATTTTGGTATTTTTTTATTAAGAAAACGAATAAATGTCACTTCTTAAAAAATCTGATAGAGAATATTTTGAAATATGTCCGTTCATTATATCATTGTAGCTTAATATTTGTTTTAAAGAATACTTTATATTTTCATTGACTATTTTACTGTATTACAATTATTATTTATCAAAATTTATTTTATAAAATTATTATGATAAATATATAAAAATAATTCCTAAAATATATTGAAAATATTGTGAAATTTATTTATATTTAGATTTTCATAATAGATATTTATTTGGTAAATTTCACCACTGGAAAAATTCTAATTTCAATATTTTAAATGAAAACAATGATCTATTGCATCGGCTTTTAACATTTATTTTCATTGTACCATCAAGTAAGAATTTTAGTGTCGGCGTACCACCAGCAAAAGTCAAATCAAAAACAACATAATTTATAATTATAACGCCCACTATTGATTATTACTGACTTGACTCTTAAACTTAGAATTAGTGATTTTTAGTAAGTAAGTCACTATTAGTGGACATTAATCATTTAAAACAACAAGACGCATGATGGACAATTATAATTTTTGAAATTAATATGGTGAAAATGTTAAATTTTAAGTTATGCAATTAATAAATAATTTATATATTTTTTTGCGTACTACTTAGCTACATCTGGCGTAAAACCACTTAAAAATTTCTGATCTATTGAATGTAGAATGTCCCTTGTAGATTTTTGACAATTATTTGAGTTATATTTAAAAATTTCCGGATGAAATTCCTAATTTAAAGTTAGAAATGTTGCAAATAAGAAATCTTATTTTAATTAAAACTAGAAAAAATCTTGAATTATCTTGAATTTTGTTTTTGTATAAATTTAATTCATTTTTTAAATAATTTTAATCTCAACCAGCATTAACTAGACAAAATATCGAAAATCCAAAATTTAGTAAAAGAATGTAATAACATTTACTTATTTATTCAAAGATTTTATAAAATCCAAATTGGATTTTAAAATATTTATAAGAATTTTGTCTAGATTTACATAACACAGATCTATTCAATTTTTAATATTGGCAAATTAAATTTGAGAAATTTTTTTAAATATTTGAAAACAGTTGTGTTAAAGAAACCACCAATTAGAAATAAGAAGCATAAAGCGAAAGTCTTGTTAAATTTTGTTTTTGAGTGATCAGGACCTATTTCAGGTCCAAATATTTCACAACTTCGGTTGATTTCTTGGTTGCAGCATAAATTAATATTCCAAACATGTTAATATTAAGGAAAGTCTTTGCTGCAAAGTATATATTAAATAAAAAAGTTTCAATTAAAAAATAATCCTGATCAATAATATTAATAATTGGTTTGAATAAAATGTCATGCTGGTTGGCACAGACATCGCTTATGTATAAATTATGTCAGAGAAACTTAATACTTTTTACTTTTCCGAATTGTTCAGCGTCTCCAAGAACTTGATTCTTAGTAATATTAAATAAATCATTTATTTTATTCTTATTTCCCAACAAAGAAAAGTGAATTGAATCGTCTAATTGAATTTTTTGGAGCCAGTTTATAGGTCAGATTTTCTGGTTTTATCGGTTTCACTATGTTTTGCATCTTACTATTGAGATACCAATGTTATACTACTTCACCATTGCAATTTTATATTATATTACATAAATATGCTAATTAATCAGTGACTTTTATCCCCATTAGTAAAATTGCATAGAACTCAAAGCATTACATTGATCTCCCATAGCAAGCACCAAAACTATAAGCTTCTTCCTTTCTGCTGGGTAAGTCTTAATGCAGAAAAATATTTCTAAAACAATGTAGAATAGCTCCATGTGGTTTAGATTGTTGGATATCCTCAACTAATTCCTTATTTTTAGCTTCTTTAGTATTAGAGTTGGATAGTTAGAGATTCTGATTTTCTCTGCATGGATTAACAATAGAAGTATGAAAGAGTTTAGTTTTAATTTCCATGCTAGATTTGTAAGAAAACAAATCATTCTCATGCAAATTCGATGACATTTGATCATTACTGTGCAGCAGAGATTTCAAATTTATTTGGACATATCTCCATCAGTTTTATGAAACTTGAAAACAAACTGCTTTTTAAATAATTCAATTTTTACCGGTTAGCATTGATGAGTCTGTGAATAATTTTCAGTTGATATTAATTTGAGAGAGTTTCCATTTTGAATCGTACAACGCAAGACCCCGCCCTCTCACAAATGTCGAAACGATTTCCGTTAATTGCTCTTTATTATAGATTTTCTGTTCCTCAATCAACAAATTTATTTTTCTTCTGTCATTTCGGAATTCAAATAATAATATTATTTGATTATCATGTGCATGTACTACGAATAATTTATCATTAATTAAGATATTCTTTCTTTTTCTTCAGCATCAGACTTTTGATAAACGGTAATTCGTTAGTCCTCTATATTTTCTAATATCTACACTTTTTGTTTTATCAGTAAATAGCGAGGATTCTTGAGGGATGTTATGCACAAAGAATTGCTACTTCAAATCTTCTACAAAACACTCTGTAATATTGCTTATAATTTTACCTTGGTCACCAGTAAATTAAAATTATTAAAAAAATTCATTAAACATTTCAATTCATTCACTTTCATTTAAAGCGTTCGCAAGAACTTGGAGAGGTTTCGAAATCCATTCAATTACATAATTACCAAACTTTTCTTCAAACTCACAATTCTAACAACACAATTGAAATATTTAAACAATTGACCAAAAATTCAACAACAATAAATGTTTTGTTATCAAAACCTACAGCCTTTACGAAACTTTAAACAATTGTTTATTTCAACATTTATTTATTTTATTTTATTTAATCTTAAATTTAATTAAATTTCTATAATTTCGTACAATAATAAATAATAACAATAATAATAATAATAATAATAATAATAATAATAATAATAATAATAATAGGAATAATAATAATAATAATAATAATAATAATAATAATAATAATAATAGTAATAATAATAATAATAGTAATAATAAACGAAACAATTTCCAATAATTATTTTTAAATTAATGATGAGTATTTTCTAAATCCATTAGGCAATTTTTTAGACCAAATTGTCATGGAATTATGGAACTCGGGAATCAATTATTAATAATGATACTCTAATTCAGAACAATTGAATATTTAATCAAAATTAATCATCAAAATTTGACAAAATTATTTTTTCAATAAATATGAGGAGTCAGTGAATGAAAACAGTCATTCAGTTTAAAACAAAATTAATATTTTGCAAAAAATAGCGATTTCATGAAATGCATGTACAAATAATATAAATGATTTTTTTTATCCATTTTCGATCCGACAGAATTTGTCGGTGCATGGTGGACTGTTAGATGTGCAAAATCACAATGATAAATTTTATTTATGCTATATTTCTTCATTATTTTACTTAGATATTTTTAAATTATTACATTTTATTATCATCAAAAAGAAGGCATATTTCCATCAAGATTAATTTCAACAAAACCTTATTCAAACTTGACTTCTTTTCCTTTGGGATGAAATTTTCTTTTGTCGGTGACGCTTGTGTAAGATTGACCGGTCTGCTTATTTATAATATAAGCAATTTTTAATTACAAAATCAAGATTTCTTTTTGGATTTTGTTGGTATTTCAGCAGGTTTTATATTTCATTATTGCATATTCATAATAAAAAATTCTCTTTTAAACATTCTAATAAAGATATTATATTTTGTAATCCCTAATTCTTTTATGTATAGCATAGTTTCTTATTATCTGCTTTAACAATTCAAGGTTAAAATTCCATTTCAACACGTTTTAATCTCATTTAAGCTCTTTTAATAAATAATTTATGCTTACATTATTTTCTGAAATTAAAAATTTAAGTAAGATTACACTCCTTAAATTTTATAAAAATTTCTATTTAATTTGTTTTAGTATAGTGAAAGTGACAAGGATTTTCTCTACATATTCAATTTTTGAAATTTTAAATTAATTAATTTTTTTAAAATTTTTAATGAGATAAATAATATAATAAATCCAGAAATATTTGAAAGTTATTTTTTTAAATTCAAAAACTTTATTTAATTTTTTTGGAAATACATTTAAGTCTATACAGTTCTAAATTTAATTTCCTAATATTTAAAATTTAATTTTAGTAAATAAATTATAAATAAAGGGTTAATTATGTCGCCTAAATTATTTTAAAATAAATTTAACCATTTAAACATAAAAAGAACAAAATGTATATTTTACATCCATCAAATAATTTTCCAATTAAATTTCTTCTATCATATGTTATATTTTTATAGTAGAATATTTGTTTCATATATTATTTCTTATAAAAAATAATATTTGAAAAGGCAATGACAAACATTTGTGTCAATTAGCATGAACCAAAAATGATCTACAGTTCACATTTTAATGAAAATATGGCTAAAAACTAAAGAAATCAAATTAAAAAGTCCGGGGAAGGCCAAGTCATAATCCTGTATATGTTGTATCTTTTAAATTAAAAGCAGTAACAAAATAAATTGCTATAAAACCAGTAATTGGTCTTATTTTGTAGTCACTTACATAACTATGTGAAAATGAAATACTTCAGATCAACAGATCACATTTTTTCAAAATGACGCATTTTATACAATTGACTAGAATTGGAAAACAATTTAGAGCAAAGTTAGATCCAAATCATTGAAAATCTCATAAAGTAATACCTTTTCGTAATAATTGTCTATTTTATTTTGGAGTGAATTAAGTCCAAATTAGAAAAAACAACATATTTTCTCATCTACCATCTGTATGTATATATATATTTCAAATCTTTCTACCAAATTTAACCTACCTTATATCAGCTTAAATCAATTCTGTTTCATTTTTATTTTAAATTCGCTGTCTATATGAGGGTGTTGGTTATACCAGTCTTAGTGTTATATACGGTAACAGAAATTTGATTTCAAATTTTCAGAAATGTATCCAAGACTCACTAATTGGTATAAAAATAGGATCCAATTCCTTCACGTTCTTTATAAAATCACCAAATTTTTTATTGGTAGCTTTGATAAACCATCAAACATTTTCTGGGTCTCTTTATGTTACCACTAAACCTTTTAATTTTTCAAAGTTAAAAATGATATAAGACTCGATTGAAAAGTCGAATAAGTAAATTGTTGAAGAAATTGCATAAAATTTATAATCATTTCCCATAGTCAAACTATATCCCATAGTAGTTTTTAATTTTTATGTTGATTTATTTTTACAGAAGACCTTTAATTTGTTCACTTTACTTTTAAATATTACTCAATTCTGTTTCCCCTTTGAATATGTATTTTTAATGCTCCCACTGAAAGATTATCTAAGTGACCCAATGATAGGCTTCCGAGATTTTGGAAGGAAAAATTAAAAGAAAAAATGACTAAGATATAACAGTACATGCTTTGATTTTTTCTTATTTTGTCGGATTTTTAAAGTTCTCTATTGAAAACTTTACTTGTAAAGAATTTAATTCTTCGTACACCGAAGAGATTTTCTGGATGTTTAAATAAACAAATTGTAAAAAACAACAAATTTAAATAAATTTCAAATAATCTGTGATAATTAGTAAATAAATTACAATCCATCGCAATAAATATTCAATCAGCACAAACTTTACTGAGGTTATATAATTAAAATTATTAACAGTTTTTGTATAAAATATTTGGCACGGATTTAAATTGAATCCAAAGGATGAAAATTCATTTCATGAAATACATTTAAGTTTTCAGCTATTTAAATTGCTAAATTTAATTTAACTAATTGATAGAACATATTTAGCTTAACACGTTCGGAGCCAACTGAAATTTTCAAAAACTGGTCTACTACATCATTTGATTTTACACCAAGCGAAGTTGAGATAAACCACCTATAATATAAAAAGAAAATCAATAAATTTATAGCATATAAACACACCAACTCACCTTGAGGTTGCTTGGAAAATCGTCAATGAGACAAACCCTAAACTATAGAGACACAAAAAGTGAGAGAGAAATAAAATAATGCACATTAACACAACCCATAATAAAACATGCATGCAAACTTTTAACATGTAGCCATCCGAAGTTGAAAAAACCCCTATAATAAATAATTTTATAGACATTTTTGAGATAATTTTAGAAAAAAAAATGGCGGAAAAAATTTTTAATTTAAATTTTGAGGTTTTTGCTTGGAAATTTCGAGTAAATGAGGATGTATCTTCATAATATTTACCAATAAAACTAATATTAATTTAGTATTTCAGATATTTCTGTCGAAAAAAAGCAAAACCTGAAATCCGAAAAAAGTATAAATTTTTAAATTATATTAATAAGTTTTAAAAAATAATCATAAACCAAATTATTTTGTGTACATAATCGATTATTTTTTTCAAAATATGTATAAAAATATAATTATTTAATGCAAATAATAATTTTTATAACTTCAAAAATAATTTAACTCACATTTTTTGAATAATATCCGAAAAAAATACATATTTTGGAGAATAGTTATTGTTACTAATTTTCCTAAATATAATTGAAATAGTTGATCAAAGTTATATTTAAGAGTTTGAATTATGATCATATTTCCTTATGAAATCATAATTCAACTCTTAAAATTTAACTTTAAGTTATATAACTATATAAAAAACAACTTACTTAGCAGCCATTTAAAAAATGGCTGAAATGCATTTCTTTTTTCACAAAAAATAAATTCCGCCAAGTTGATTTATGTATCAGCTTGAATTATAGCGGAAGTTATCTCAATGGGGCTTGGTGTAATAAACAAACGTTCTACGACTTAGTTCAAAGCTGGCGCTTAATTATCAGCTTCAGAATACGAGTTAACTCCTAGTTTGCAGTGAACGTGTTAATAGACACAGTAGCGGTAACTAAATCGGAATGGTTTCAGATACTCATTTAGTTTAATTTCTATATTAAGTTTAATTATTTAGCTAACAATGATAAATATATTTGTGTTACAACAAGCTTTGAGTTTGACACAAAGGTGACTATATTCGGGTTCTAAGTACAAAATTACTTATGCAAAATGTGCTAAGGAAAAACTAAATCTTCTAATACTTATTACAAGTCCTGTAAATTATAGCCGTAATATGAGTCTTCTATTGTTTAAATATTGTAGTCCAAACTTAATTTTAAACAGGTTTTATGATCTAACCCTTGCAGTCGTAGTACATTGATTTATTAAAATCATATTTAATTTTTTATTGAAAAAGGCCAACATATTTGTTACATTTAACATTTTAAGATGTTATATACCGTTTATGACGATTATTTTTATAAACATAGGATGATCACATAAAAAATGATGCGAAAATTGCAATTTTACATCGTCTTGCGATTCTATTATCCTCAATATTTGCCCGATAATAAAGTTTTTTTCCAAATTTCTTTAAATACTTTAAATCATATTGCATTTATCATAAAAAACTATATATCTTATATTTACATTTTTGATTCGATTTTATTGTTTCATTGAGTAAATTCAGGGAAAGCTGTTTTAATTTTATTTTAAAAATAAATTAACCATTTGACATGGATAAACATCCATTTAATTTTAAAAGAAGTTATTACAATAGATACATGTGTTCTGACTGAAGATTGTGATTTAATGTAAATTACACGCCGTGTAATAAGCATTTGATGAAAGATTTATTTTTCTTAAGCAGACTAAATCTATGTAACTTAGTACGTAAAATCCGAATATTGTCACATTTCGGTCAAAAAATCAAAGCCTGTTGTAACATAAACATATATCTCATTTTAAGGTTAAATGACATATTTTGTTAATACACAATTAAAGTTTAAATAGGCATAAAATTAAAGTAGATGAAATACTTAGATATTTAAAATGTGCTTTACTAAATTAAGTTTCGATATTATTATTATTATTATTATTATTATAATTATTATTATTATTATTATTATTATTATTATTATTATTATTATTATTATTATTATTATTATTATTATTATTATTATTATTATTATTATTATTATTATTATTATTATTATTGATATTTTTAATTATTATTATTGTCGGGGATAGGTTCTTAGCCTTAAAATAGTCATTTTGACGTTACTAAACTAAAACGTACAAAAATAATAAATTTTAAATTATGACATTTTAGTGACGTCACAGAAAACATTGTAGTAATAAATTTTTTGAATACGTCTTCAAGAAATTACTAAATTAAGGTTCTTGATGATGTCAGTTTAAAAATAGTATTTTTAATAATAATAATATTATTTATTTTTCTTATTTAAGCCCCAAGTTTTATTGTTAATGACCGATTAAGAAAAAATAACATAAGTGACTTAACAGCTCCAACTAAGTCAAGACAGAAAGAAAAGTGAAGAAGTTAATAACTGAGAAATAGTGTAAGAGCTGGAAAAACTAGAATATTGTCGCAGTTAATCTTTTTCAATAAACAATCAATAATTGGAATTAATTCAACAATGCCTTCAAAAGGAAAAAATATATATTTTAAAGAGAATAAAAGTGATCAGAAGAAAGGATTTATTTAGAAGGAAGTAATTATTAAAACGAGGAATAAATCTCAAAACAGAAAATTTTCGGACAGCTAGCCGGGGATAATTTATTTGAGGATACATATTCATTCTGTTCATTTGTAATTTCTTTTGTAATTTGTATTCAAAGGTTTACGGCAGATTCCTCAATCCGACTTATAATTAATTCATAGTAATAGTTTCAATTTTTGAAAATACCCAGAGCAGAAGACAGCTTTTGTGGTATTTGGGGAAGCGCCTAAACTTATTCTTCTTTACCCAATTCTGTTCTTAGATAATTTGTTGCGTCGGAATTAGTGACCATCAACTTCTTGCGGGCCATTTGTTAAGGGATCCATTTATCCAGTACCTTTCAAAAACTTATTAAATATTTTATACATATTTCTAACACAAAATGTAAACTTGTAAATTAAATAAAACAAATTAGTAATTAATTGTCTTGTTTTGTTTTATTTAATAGGACAACAACTGACCTTTTTATATTTATATTTGGCGTATCCATTATTGTTTTTTATTTACAATATAAATTGGAGTCAGAGAAAATAGTGTTAAGATCGTAACCCACACTTTTTGATCTTAACATTATTATTATTATTATTATTATTATTATTATTATTATTATTATTATTATTATTATTATTATTATTATTATTATTATTATTATTATTATTATTATTATTATTATTATTATTATTGTTATTATTATTATTATTGTTATTATTATTATTATTATTATTATTATTATTATTATTATTATTATTATTGTTATTATTATTATTGTTATTATTATTATTATTATATTTTATATTATTTATATTATTTATATTATTATTATTATTATTATTATTATTATTATTATTATTATTATTATTATGCTGATGAAATTAAATTAAGTTATATTTTCGACCTTTATTTTAAATTTATTAATATAATCTAACTTAATTATAATTCATAATACAAATATATTCACTACATTTTCACTATCAATCATTCCAGTATATTATGATATCTTAATATTTCTTTGTTTTACTGAATAAATTTTGGATTATTACAGTTGTTAAAATCATAAAAATTAATCGAATTCCAAATAATTTTTAGGAAATAATTAAATTTTCAACAAAATTTAAGAATAAAGATTTGGAGGTTGTTTGATAAGTAAAATAACTGGGAGAGATTGTAGCAATTAAGATATAATTTATAATTTATCCAAGAAAAACGACCAAATTTCTACCAAATAATAAATCAGCAAATATTATTCTAATTAATTCCCCCAATTTGTCATTAAATTTGTAAGCAATCTGCAAATTTAAAATTTTCAAAGTATTTAGTGCCAGAAAATACTGGCGCATTGAAAATTAAAAATTTTTGTTTGATTTCCTGAAGTGAACCATTAAAAGTCAATAGATGAAGCAGTTTAATATCATTTTGTTTTAATGATCTCAATATCCGGCTTTCTGGTTTCAGTGAAGGATGGGATATGTGCAAAATGAAAATATGATAGCTAATAAATTTCGTTCTTCCAAATTTGATATGTCAGATATTTTCAGTTTTTCTAGCCGCTCAAATCGGTTTTGGTTTATTTTGTTGGTAATAAACTTAGATTTATCTCATTTTCAGTTTTTGTTAATTGAAATAATTTTAGTTTTTCAATTTTATTATTGATGGAAGTTTTATTATTCAAATTAATTAAATAATGAATATAATATTATACGGAATGAATCCGGAACTTAATGACTGATGTTTGTCATTTTAAATCGAAGCATTTTCTGTATGGTGCTAATAAAATATATTCGTTATAAATCAATCCATCTAGTCGACAGTGATCAAGAACTTGAGAATAAAGATGATTAATAGCCATTCCAATTTATGTCATTGCAACAATGACATTTAAATACATAATAAAGAAGATCCAATTAAGATTTTATTTAAATTTATACATTTCAAGTTTTAAATAAAATTTATATTTTTAAGAATTAATGAATTAGGTGGTTCATATCTACAATTTAATATCCATATTCTTTTAATTTCAATTTTACTGGATGATGGCAGTGAACCTGTCGAAATATATTTTAGTTATGTTCGAGTAACGCTTTCTAATATTTATTTCAGTGATATTGCTATGTCTATGTTTTAATTATATATTCGAAAATTTAATGTATCACATGAATGATTAGAGAAAATACAATAAAATTTTATAATTTGTAAAAGTAAATTATATCAATTATTGTTATTAAAAGATAACGCCAATAAAAAACCTTTCGTACGATATATTTCGATAGCACAGCTATCATCTTCAGGTACTCAAAACCAACTAAAAATATTATGAATTAACATTTAATTTAAACAAATTATTTTTTATTAATTTAATTTTTATTAATTTAATTAAATCGTTGCCAAATTTATTTAATTATTTAATTATTGTTATGTTTTATTTTTAATTAAAGATAATTTTCTCAAGTTTTCGTCAAGGTTGAAGGCACTTATTATCAATATGAGAAGACTGCTCTCATGAAGAAAAAAAAGGATTGATTAATATCATAAAAGTTAAAATTTTTAGATAAATATTTTAAACGAATTTTATTAAATGAAAGTTGCAGAAAATTATTTCATTAAAAAAATTATAAAAGCTATGTTAATCGTTTAGGAAATTTTAATGATAGACAAACACAAATTGAAAAAGATACAGTTGCTATGATTGTAAATAGATTAGAAAGTAATAAACATTTAATAATTTTGTAATTTAAAATTAATTGTTGTTATGTCAACATTCATAAAGTTGGCCAAATGACTATTTAAAATTTACTTAAATAATTTTGCATAAATAAATAATTAAATAAACATAGTAATGATGTAATTTTTTTAATACCACATAAATTGGAGAGAATTCCTATCATATTTTTACAGGAGTTCTTGAAAATTGACCAATATTAGTGAGTAAAATTTGTAAAATTATGAATTTTAAAATTTTATTCAAAAGTTATTATAATTATTTGGAACGTGTTATACGTGAAACTTTGATACTAAGGTCATTAAATAAATGTGTGAAATACTATGATGAGTACTAATATTTTGAATGTTTTTAAATAGTTTGATTGTATAAAATTAGGATAAATAAAAAAATGTTTTAAAAATTCTAATTTTTTAATATTAATTTAAATATTTTTATAGTATAAAATTTATTTAAAATAAAAGTTTAAATGGTTTGAATTTGAGTTTTAAATATTAATTTAGAAGACCTTTTAAATTTAATATATATAATTTGTTTTAAGTAAAATATAATTTTAAAAGTTAATGTAACATTTTTCAAAGAAAGGATACTAAAATATTTTAAAAATAATGAATGGCTTGAATATGTAAATTTAATCTATATTATTTGTTTTATTTTTTGCCTGGTATTTACAGTGAATCTAAAGAAATATATCGTAAAACGTATATTTCAATGACTCTTTCTTTCAATCATTTGAATCTCGGCTTTTTTTCGAAAAAATAAACTTTTTTTTAATAATTTAATTCCACAAAAAGGAAACTTGGTAATGTAGTTTTGTATGGACATTTCTAGAACACCAAGGTATACAAATAGTCATTTGACAATCTGAGCAATGAAATCTAGTCTTCATTTTACATATGTTGGAAAGTTCTTTTGATCATCAAATGCATCTGTAAAATGTAACTCAGTAAAACGAAATAGAATGTCTTTCTTGTAGTTCAGTTTTAAAAGAGCTGTACTTTGCGAAAATATCTTCGAGAATTTATATTCTGAAATCTAAAAGTGGCATTTTTCATAATAATGTTATAATGAATAAAAATTTTAAAAATATAAATTTTTATTCGTTTAATAATACAAATGTTAAATAAATTATAAATGCCTAATTAAAAAGAAACAAAATCATTAGACAATAAACGTTATATTTGTCCGATTTATGTGATTCTGCATTTATTTGCAATGAAAGTATTTTATTTATAAATGTATTTTGGTTTTTACAGTAATGTGTTAATTCTTATTATGTTCATTTCTTTTCGTTAGATTATATAATTTACTAATTGTGAAATCAACATGAAATCATTGATAATTTTTATTTCTTTTATTTTCCAAAAGCTTTTAATTTTCATTTAACAAAACAAACTAAAATGGAATTATTACTTTAAACTATCAATTTTTTTAGTTTTTATATTATCTATTTTTACTTAATAATTATTAATAATTTTTTATTAAAACCATTAATTAAAATTTGCTACCATTTTAATTTTTCAGTAATATTTATTGTAAATTTCGTTATCTGAGGGTAATATAGTTTTGGGTCTGTGTTTTAGTGGCGATGGAAATTTATTTGTTTTTTAATTTTTTATATTTATTTTATAATTGATTTTATGTCAGATTTAATTTAAATACAAATTCACAAGATATATAAATAAAAAAGATTACAAAAAAGATTTAATATTCAAAAATTAAAACAAACTATTGAAGATACTCAATAAATTCAGATGTCAAAAGAATTTTAATAAAATGTTCAATTGATCCAAAAAATACGATTGCGATTAATTGAACATGGAACTATTAATTAATAATAATTTTATTCAATTTAAAGTTTATTTATTGAAAGATGAAGATCGAAGTCGAATAAAAAATGATTAACTTTGGTAAATAACAAAGTTATAATTTATAAAAATATTAATTAATATTAATAGTTAATAAAAACCTCACCCGAATATTAGTTTTGTTAATTTTTTGATACACTGACTGTTTTCTAATATATTTTGATTTAGATAAATTTAGTCAAGCCAATACTTTGAATAATAACTCGTTAAGTGTTTTACCGGACTCCAGTGGAAAAATTATAATAATTTCCGGGATGCCAAAATATTAGTTACTTAAAAATAATTTCCAAGAAGTTTAAATATAATTTATATCCAGTTTTATATGTCATTGCTAGAGTACCATTTCATACGATTCTCAATAAAAAAAGAGCGAGCCCTTTGTTAAAAATTCCATAGCTCACTACTTATATCATATAAGTACTGATTAATTTTCTGTAATATTCACTTCTAAGTCTGTAACATAATCTAGCTTTAACAAAGCAAGCAAAACAAACATTCTATTAAATATGGTGTGCAATTATCATTTCTTGCGTAAAGCCTTTATTTGGGTAAATATTTATTTTGTGTTTTATATTTGTGAATTCAATAGGAAGTTGGTCTCAATTATTTAAATAAGAAGACCTTAAGTTGAGATTTGACTTTATCGACAATAACATTAAATTATTACTAAATATTTATAAATCACAGAAATTAAATTTTATAATTATTATATTAATTAACTGTTATTTTTAGCGACGATTTTAAAAGATGAGACTCGAATCAAGCAATAAAAAATATAATTTTATTTGTTATCAATTAGTCAAAATAGTTTCTGTATTTTTTGTTTATTTTTCTAAATATTGCAGGCTCAATGTTTGCCATTTGCAGTGTCAAAATTGCTTTTAGAGGGAAACTGATGGCAAATATATGAACATTGTAAATTGTACAAGAACATAAAAAGTTCGTGATACAATTTATGTCAGGTTTTATGAAAAAATTATGAATTACAAACAATGGGAAATATTTACTGATGAAATTAATAAAACAAAATCACAACATTAAAAATCGATATTTTTTATTTTAAAATCAAAACAAAATTTATAAGTTAAGGATTTTACAGCCATTTAAAAACTAATTGTATAACCTTTTCGTTTATGACATAATTTTACAGTTTACTCTATGAAGTCTGAGTTTCACATTAATTCATGTATTTTTTTCAATGGAAACACGTGAAAAAATTGTGCTCAGTTTTTTTGTTATTTGCTCGAAGATTGATACAACACATTCTGAACTCTTAAATTGCAAAATGATTGGGTCAACAGTCAGCGATACTGAGGTAAGTCCTATTCTTCAATGTCTGTTGTGATTCTCTTCCAATTATCTTGAACTTTCAATGTAAATATTTTCTATATTACAAGTGAGGAGTGGATTGCCCTACCTTGTAAAATTTCTGTTGGGGTTATGCAATTTTGAATAACTTAAAAAGTAAAAATAATTAATTAAAAATAATCAAAAATCAAAATCAATATTTCCAGAGGAAATGGGTATGTGTCGACGATTACGAAAATAATAATATAACATTAATTTGGGACCCTTAGAAAAAGTTATTAAGAAAATACAAATTAATTAATTAATTAAAACGACGAAAACAAATAAATTAAATTAGAGAGAAATTCTCCGATTTTAATAAATTTAATTAGCTAAGGGAATTAATTATTCCTTAATATAATTCACTCCGAAGTTTTCTCCCGGGGAACGGCCGTAGCGGCTAAAAGATAAAAGCAAATTATTCCACGAGTTCCCCGGGAGTTCAATCAAAATTCTGCAAAAACTTATTAGTTGTCGAGAGGAGATTCTGATATAAAGGAGTCTCTAATCGACGACGGGACAAAAAATATTTTCAAATAAAACTAAGCAAGTGGAAGCGTAACAATCTATTGAAAATTTGGGAGAATTGAAAAGAAAGTAGTTAGTGGCGAATCAGGCTCTTGCCAATAGAATTTTGAGATCTAGAATAGTATAGATTTAAAAGGCGGCTTCCAGTGGGGATTCCTGCCAATCATATAAATTGCAAATTGTTAATCGTTGTGAAATTGTTGGTATCAAATAAAAGTTTTCCTGTGTTGAGTTATTTCAGTATTATTTAAAGAGCACGTGGAGTCAGAGCAAGCAGTATGGATTTTATTTTCTGACAATGCCATATTTGCCATTTCTGCAGAGGTTTACATCCATTTTTTGTTAATTCTAGTAAGTATAAATTTGTGACCTTACTCATGCATCCATGATTTCCAATTTGAATTCTGAAACCATCTCCGCTATTATTTCTAACTTATAAATCTTATAAGTCGTCATTTAGAACATCTATTAACCGCCCTGCAAGATATATGGAATCAGTCATTATTTTCATTCTTTTGAGATCCCATTGACTTCCCAATTCCAGACCTTTAACAACCGAGTCTAATTCCGCAAAACTTATATAATTAAAATCATTTCTTTTTCAAAGTCATGCTCCATCATCTTATACCTCACTGTTTCATATTTCTACCACTATACCTATAGCTATGCTGCTAGTGTGGCAACAATCTTTCCAATAATTTATCTTGGAAACACACACAGGATTCGCCAGGTTCACGAAAATCTTTACTCTTGAAAAACGATACTGTTTCATTTCCCGCAGGGTCTTCTCACTAGATTATGATAATTAGCAGCTTACAAGCTGCTTTACTTGCAACCTTAGAGCCCTAGTACCGTTAATTGCTTCCAGAGACTTGGTTTCTAACCCAAATCTTCGCAAATATACCAATACCAGTTCAGCGTTTATTGATGATGCATCAACCGTGATATCATGGATGCTTGCTTTATTGATTTATTCATCCATTTTTAAAACATTCCCCAATATTGCCGACCTAATTTTTGGTGCCTTAAAAAGACCAAATCCAAATCATGTTAAATTGTAATTGACTTTATTATATTTGATAATTTGAAACTTGCACAGAGATTCATCTACATTCAATTGTGAATGGGCTTTATTCAGATCTAAAAAAATCAAATTCTCACTCATTTGTCTCCATCTTCATGACATGCTCGGCCGTTTGCCAGTGTGACTTTGAATGTATTAATTTAGCTCTCGAAAATCTAGGCCCGGTCCGACTTTACCTTTGTTTTCCACTCATTCGCTACAAAAGGAATGATACCCCTCTCGTCGCCTCTGGATCTTTCCAATTAACATTTGTTAATTCACTCTTCAATTTCTTCTTTAAACTTGTCTCTTCTAACCAAAACTAAAGTTATTAAAATACATGTTTATTAGCGATTTGGTTTCTTTTAATTTTTATTTGAATTTTACCCTTTAAATACTCAACACAATTTTTTGTCTTTGTCTTTATCAAGTGTAATTTCTAGTTAGCAAAAATACATGTCGATTGATAAAAATATTATGAACATTTGAAAAACCGTCTACCAGATAAACATAAGTTTTCGGAAATATTTTATGAAATCTAAAGATAATTAGAAACAGATTTGAAAGCACTAATATTATTATAATAACAATTTATAATAACAGTTATCATGAAAATGTTGGTTTGAAACTTAGCTATAATAGAATTCCAATTCATAACTTTGCCGACGTCATCAAAAAATAAAGACAAATTGATAACAGTAATTTTATATGTTAATTAAAATAAATAAAACAAAATCGCCTTATTTCTGTCTTATTTCAATCATTTCTAAATAATTATTAAAAATAAAACTTTACCTGATTAATTAAGTAAACAAAAAGTAAAAACAATTTTTCTGTCAATATAGTTCATTTATTTCACTGTTTATTGTTTAGTCAGGTTTAAATGAACAAAATAATTTTCAACCAAAAACGAAGTTAATAATTGAAGAAAAATATCAGTTTGACAATGAAAAGGAATTTATCAAGAATAAATATTATAATAATTATTTTTCTGGAGACGTGATAGTATCAATATTTGTATTCATGCCTCTCAAATGAAAGTCGAATAAGTTTCATTAAAACAAAAGAAAGAAATTTGTCATAGTTAATTAGCTAATTCATAATATATATATATATATATATTAAAAGATAACGCCAATAAAAACTTTTCGTGCGATATATTTTGGATTGTGTTCTGATCTTGTTTATCAATTTACATGTAATGGGTGTAATGCCACATACATTGGAGAGACTTCCCGTCATCTCTGTACTCGAGTTCTAGAGCATTGTCGATTGAAGGGTTTGACCAATATTAGTGAGCACAATAGAGACTGTAAAAGCGAAATAGGAATGTCTGATTTTAGAATTTTGTTGAAAAGTTTTAAAAATTATTGGGAACGCGTGATATGTGAACCATTGTTGATAAGGTCATTGGATCCAAAGATTAATGTGCAAAGTGCTGTGACTACGAATGTTTTGAATGTTTTTAAATAGTTTACGTACGTTAAATCATGTTTATGTATTGTTTTTTAAAATAAAAAAAACCTTGTTTTTTAATATTATTAAAATAATTGAATTTTTAAATTACATTGTTTTTAAAAGTTATAATATAATTAAAATTTATAATATTTATAGAAATAAAATTTTAAATTAATTAAAAGTTATTTGAATATATTTTTAAAATATTTATTTATTACAAAATTAATTTAATAAAAAATAATTTGTTTAAATTAAATGTTAATTCATAATATTTTTAGTTGGTTTTGAGTACCTGAAGATGACAGTTATGCTGTCGATATATATCGTATGAAAAGTTTTTTATTGGCGTTATCTTTTAATTAAATCGTTGCCATATTTATTTAATTATTTATATATATATATATATATATATATATATAAGTATTAAAATGTATTTTATTGATATATTTTTTAATGTTCAAATCTTTTGAAATTAAAAATTTCTATTTATTAAAACAAACATTCC
This sequence comes from Schmidtea mediterranea, assembly GCA_022537955.1. Classification (NCBI taxonomy): domain Eukaryota; kingdom Metazoa; phylum Platyhelminthes; order Tricladida; family Dugesiidae; genus Schmidtea; species Schmidtea mediterranea. The sequence continues at coordinate 157,453,471 of CM039680.1, read as the reverse complement.
AATTATTCTGGCTAAATTAATTAATTTACTGATAAAATTCATTCTAAAATTTAGGTTTATCTGAACTTTTGATTCTCTTTTTATTCTAATTTCATTTAAAGATATTATTGAAGTTGTTTTAATTAGAATATATAAAGTTTAAATGCATAGCCAGTCTATAAAGTGCAATAGCATTCCAGTCAAAGAACAAATTTAATTAGTTTCTCCTGTCATTTTATTTCAGAGAAGTTTTGTTTTTTTTAATTTTACCGAAAGTAAAAGGCAAATTTCAAAGAATAATTAAAGTGATACCCATCAAATTTCGTTTTTCTTCATGATGGGTAATTCATTATAATTTTACAAATTTCAGAAATATGATTTTTTTAAAATGTATTTATTATAAAATCATTAACAATTTGGGAACGCCGAATCCATTACAACGATAAAACATCATATTTCTCCCTTTTATTTGCATTTCAGCTTAAATATTACTCAATATAATGATGACAGATTCAATTAATCTGAGAATAATAATCTGGAGCTATCCGCTTTCCTCACAACCCAACGTACTATAACGGGAAATGCTAAATGTCGATTCCACTGTGATTTATGCCATCGTTATCAGTAGAGATTGCGTAGATTTGTAAACATCAAACATTCACCCCCACCCCTCCTCCTCCTTTATTCGTGTCGACGAAATTGCGCTAGTTAAAAAACCGGGAGTCTGTTAAAAGCATCGATTTGATTAATATCAGCTTCATAAAAATTTAATAATAAAATTAATTTATCAGATTTTTCATGAGTATTTTAGGTTATAAGAATTTTTGGCAACGAAATATCTAGATTTTCTAATACTTTTGGATATTCAAATGTCATGATGGAAATGATTACAAAATTTAAAAATTTTTCCCCAATGGAAAATTATGCCATACTGAGAAATTCTGATCAAATTCTGAGAAAATCTGCAAAATTTTATTCATATAAATAAAGTTTTATTTGCATTTAAAGTTCATATAAAGCTTCCATACAAGCCATCTGGACCAATGGGAAATAATCAAATTACGCACAAAGTATCAGATTTTAAGTTGTGTTTTCCATAAACATTGAATGAATTTGCATTCATTTTCTTCAATTTTCCTTTGAATATCGTCTTAATAATATTTATTTTTATAATCATTTATTTATTTATTTATTCATAAATCTTACTATATGCTTACTCTTTGAAATCTATCTTTGAAACTGAAATAATAAACTTATAGTAAAGAAGAAATTTAGTGATTTTTGAAAAACTTCAATAGGATTAAAAAGAAATTTATCAAATGTGAAAAAACAATTTTTTTTTCATGCCTGAATTTCAATATAATAAATCATTTACCACCTAGCAATTGAAGGATCTTCATGTTTTTCCAATAACTTGTAAAAAAAATAAATTTTAAGTTATAAAATAATAAAAAAAATGAATAAATATAATATGAGAATGTAATTTATATAATTGATTAAAGCGGTCAATTAAATTAATCATTTTATTTTTAACTACTTAATAAATAATGAGTTAATTTAACATTGTGTGAGTTTGTGTTGTTGTTTGACGTGGTTTGTTGAATTCATTATTTATACATTAGTGTAGTGCAGCGTTTCCTAAATTGGGTTCCACGGAGAAAAAATAAGGGTTCCGTCAGATAATTAAAAATTGTAGAATATAAAATAATTTAGATTAAACAATTTTGATATTAAAAATTAAATATTTTATTTTTAGATTTAATATTTTAATTTTCAAATATTAAAGATGTGATTTTGTATATCAAAAAATATTTAAATCATTGATTTAATAGTAGTATGAATTGATTATTTTTGATAATATAGCAAACAGTATACTCAAAAACTTTCTTAATAGTTGGTTTTAAAAAATTTAGCACATATAGATTTGCGATTTCTAAGTTTTTATTAACTATTAAATTATCTTAATGTCGTTTAAGCAATTTTGTTTAAGCAAATTATACTTGACTTCAAAATTAATTTAGTTATATTTCAATAAGAAATTCTGTGTGTATGTACTACTTAGGGTTGCCAGAATTTTCAAAACTCAAATCGGGACAGTACAAAAAATTTTTTTATTTTCTATGTATTAATTTATTAAGCTTTTAAAAATAAACTAAATTTAATAGGAACACAAAAATTAACATGATCGTACAGCAGATATGTTTTTGATGAACTATATGCTTTTTAATGTCCGAAATACCACCATGGCTTATACTGATATAAACTTGGCAATGTAAACAATATACTTCGGTGTTTGTTTTTCCTTTCTTTATAAACGTATACTCTTCAGTATATCTTTCCAAATACTGGCAAGATCTTTATGGCATTTTCAAACTAAGTTAAAGGTATAGAATAAATAATTAAATGTAATATTGTCAAAATGTTAAATTAAAATACTTACTACAAATTTAAACTATAAAAAATTTAATTATCTGAACTAGCAAACCAACACGTGCATAAAACAAACCCCACTAATTTCAATGATAGTATAATTTATTTTGACAGTTACCATTGACATTGATTAAAAATAAAATTGGTATCATTGATCAGTGTTACCACTTGTTGCATCTAAAATGTACCAAATAAATATGTACCGTATTTGATCGGATTTTTAATTTTGGGCAGGTTAACAATTATTTAATTATGTATTTCATAAATTTAACTTTGATTTTTATTATAAATATAAATCGGGACGTTTGGCCGTCCCCAAGACTTTTTTTGGGGACACTCGCAAACATCTCTGAAAACGGGACAATCCCGAATAATCGGGACGTCTGGCAACGGTAGTACTACTGCTTATTATATTTTAATAAATAATTATTCAATCAATTACAATTTAGCAAAAACCCTTTTGCGAATATTAAACAAAATACAACGTCAAATTTAATTATTCATATTAAGTATTATTTAATTTTACAATGAGTTTGGAAAATTTGCTTAAAGGTGGAAGTTTAAATAAAAAGCTATTTCTTCGACATCTAAGGAACCAGACAAAGAGCTTTCTGTTGTGAACCAAGAAGAAAACTCTTCTGAAAATCTATTACACTATCAATCTGGATGTATGGATATAGGGGATCTATCGAAGAAAGCTCGGTATATTCCAAGCAATATTGATTCTTCTTATAATACTAAGAAACGCAGAAACTATATCAGTGATTTGTCATTGGGTTTCACAGTAACTAGAAAAAATGTTTATCCAGACTCCCTGTGTCTACTTTGTACCAAAATATTAGTCAATAGTTCCTTAGCACCTGCCAAATTACGTCGTCACTTTGAAATGAATCATTCGCAATATAATGATAAAGAAATTCTTTTTTTAAAAGAAAACTGGAAGAATAAAACAAATCTAAACTTTTTTTTTCAATTATAAAAACATTTAAAACCGATAATAAAAATGCCACAGAGGCTTTTTACAGAGAAGGTTAACTGATAGCACTTTCAGGAGAAGCTCACACTATCGGTAAACATTGATAAAATGATGTGTTAAGTGATGAGTCATGTAGAAAAGTTGAAATTGTTCCACTTTCAAACAACACTGTTTCACGACGAAATTTAAGATATGGCTGACGATATCAAACTAGAACTTATTTCTCCTCCCCATCAATGCGATGCATACTCATTGCAATTAGATGTATCCACAGATGTCGCGGGTCTATCAATATTGCTGGTTTTCGTACGTTATGCTTTCAATAAAAATATTGAAGAATATTTGCTTCTGTGCGAAAGTTTAGAAACAAATGCCACGGATGAAAATATTTTTAAGACTATCGATAATTTCATGAATAAAAATTTTATAAATTGGAATAAATGTATTGATTGGTGCTGTGAAAAGGTCAAAGCTATGTCAGGAAAGGTGGCAAGTGCTGCAATATGCAGAAAAATGTAACAAAAAACTGCTCCAGTAGAAATTACAATAGTTATTACAGTAGTCATTACAATCACGACTGTTTAAAGTAATTTTAATGATAGTGGAATTAATCACACGGCTTTTCTGTTGCATATAGAAGTCCGTTGGTTATCTCGAGATAAGATCCTCGTCAGATTATTTGAATTGCGGCAAGAGCTTTTGGTATATTTTCTCGGTAGCAGATTTAAACTATTTGATCGATTAGCAGACCCTATATGGCTATCCAAAATAGCTTATCTTGCAGATTTATTTACCAAATTAAATGAAATATATTTGTCACTCCAAGGAAAAAAACATAACGTTTTTTAACGTTAAAGATAAAATATTATCCTTGGCTCGTAAGTTATATTTTTGGAATTCTGCGATTCGACAAAATAATTTGTACTGGTTCCAACACTTAATGATATTTTGATAGAAACGAAACCACCACTCGATCTAGAAATTAAAAACTACATTGTGAATCATCATAATCTACTAAAAGCTACTATCAATCAGTATTTCCCATTTTTAAATCAAAAAAATTTATAGCTGTGTTCAAAATCCATTCATTCAAGCGCTTGAAAAACCCGTCGAATTTTCTGCTGAGGATTTTGAAAAGTTAATTGAAATGAATTCCAACATCCAATTAAATCAAAAATTCAAAGAAGTTTCTCTTATTACCTCGGGAGCGGATTATCTGAAGAATATTCAGAATTATCAAAACGAGCAAGTCGTATATTGTTGCCATTTCCAACAACCTATTTATGCGAGGCAGGATTTTCACTGTATTCTGCAAAAAAAACGAAGTATCGAAATCGTCTTGACGCTGCACCAATTATGTGAATTCAATTAAGTTCAATCAAGTTGTTATTTTATTTGAAAAATTCTTGTTAAATTAATTAAAATATTAATTTCTACGAAATTATAATTTTAGGTTTTTATTAAAGATAAAGGACATTTTTCCCTAAATTTTTATTGTTTGCGATAATTATCAACTCTGTGGAAATTATCCCATTTATCACTAATTCAATAAAAATAACATTAATTAAACATATTAATAATCTCATATTTATGATTTTTTGTAGAACTTTTATAATTGTTAAAAAATAAAATAATTTACATTGGTAATCGTAACTTAGTTATTTACAAAATTATAATTAATCAACACAAAACTGTTTATAAAATTACACCATGCAAAACCAAGTTAGAATTAATGAAGAAATTATATAGCTATAACAAGCTGAACTAAAATCCTAAAAAGATTATAATTGAATTTTTAATACCGTTTCAATGAAAAAATAATAATTATATGTTATCTTTTTATATAGTTAATATTGTAATAAATAAATAAATAAATAAATAAATAAATAAATAAATAAATAAATAAATAAATAAATAAATAAATAAATAAATAAATAAATAAATAAATAAATAATAATAATAATAATAATAATAATTAATATTATTATTATTATTATTATTATTATTATTATTATTATTATTATTATTATTAAATTTCTACAAAATCTTGCCGAGTCAAATTTTGTATAAAATCTTATATCACTTATCAAGAAATCAGAGGTGAAAAACAAAAAAGTCCTTATAAAATTATTATTATTATTATTATTATTATTATTATTATTATTATTATTATTATTATTATTATTATTATTATTATTATTATTATTATTATTATTATTATTATTATTATTATTATTATTATTATTATTATTATTATTATTATTATTATTATTATTATTATTATATTATTATTATTATTATTATTACTATTATTATTGTTATTATTATTATTATTATTATTATTAATATTATTATTATTATTATTATAGTTAAAATTTGTCATAAAATAATCTTGTTATTAACGGATAAACAAACTCTAATGAACAATATCTATTAAGCATTATTTACCTGATTTTCTCAATGCGTTTGTCGTAAATATTTGCCAAAGTGTCAATATACATTGGAGACATATTAAAATAGTTGTGTGTAATTTCCATTCTTCAAGGAAATTTATTTCATAAAGTTGTTTTAATGAAAGGATAAATATTTGGCTATGTCGAAAACTCGACGCACATCTATTATTCTTTCTAAAAACAGTAATTTATATCGATTTTATTAAAAATGATGTTTAATTAATTGATTTAAAATAGATAAATTATTAAAAATAAATAAATAAAATTTTTAATTTCCTTTATTTTCAATTTTTAGACTGTGAATCAATATTTGTATTTATTTAATAAAAATATTACTTTACAGTCTAAAAACAAATGAATATTAGAGTATATAAAAATAAAATAAATCAAGAAAAATGAATAAAATATATAATGAAAAGTAAATAAATTTTTAAAATAACAATATTATAAAGAAAAAGAAAAAATCACAATAGAAAGGAAATTAAGAAATATATTTTAATTCGAATAATTATACATAAATGCATTTTGATAGATATGTAGAAAAGAATTTTCACAACAAAAAGCTTTTTTTTTATCCTAGCCATCAAATATGAATTAGTTATTTGTGTTTTGAGAAAATATTTTAATAAACATCTTTAATCAAATTTAGAAAATTATGTAAAATTTTAACTCAAACTCTACCTCACTTGAAATTTTTCTATATTTCGGTTTACTATGACATTCTTCAAAGTTTAGGTTTAAATTTCTATTTCGTTTCTAAAGATGAGATAGATTTATTTCTTTCGAGACCGCAAACATATAGATTACATCAACAGGAAGTACAATAGAAATGTAAAATGTTTAATTTCTGAGTTTATAATAGTTGAGGCAAAAATTTGCAATCAGCCTGACTCCTCGTGTTCTTATCTTGAAACCAAAAATATTGAACTTTAATTGAATAACATCACAATACACTTTTATAGTACTAATCATAGATCACAATTATACAATTCACATTTTTCACACAATTAATAAACTGCAAAGTTTTATACAAGATTCAGATAAATCATCTCAATGACTCTTTTTTCGACAAAATCTGAATATTATCTTTTATGCTACATGCTATCATTAGTCGCCTTAGTTATAAATCTTTGAGATCATTTCACTTATCAAAATATTTCAATTTTTTCAGCTTGAAAATTCATTTTATACGCTTTTTATAATTAATAGGATAAACGATATTATAACTATTTGTTTAGTTTAATAGTTTATATATTTAAAAATATCTAAATAGTCCTCACTTGATTTGAAATTATTATATTCTTTCTCATATTTTCACTTTATTTATTTCCACCATTAAAAAATATTAAATTACAGATTTTGAAATTTTCATATTAATTTTATTTACTTTTCCACACGTTTTAGTATAACCCCAACATAATTACCTTCTATTATTATTATTTTAATATCTATTAATTGGTCTAGTAATTATTAAAATGAGGTTGTTTAAATTATACAATAAAATAAACATTTTTTGAAATATAGTTGAAGTAATTTTTAATAACATGTCATCAAAATCTGTGATATGTTTAAATAATTTACTGATGAAGAATTTTAATTATTATTATTAAAAATAAATTAAAAATTTTAATATTACTTTAAATTAATTTAAATTATTAATACGCAGTTATTTTTAAGTATTTTTAAATTTAACATTTTTTTTTAAATTGAGGGCTAATTTTAGTTGCAAAATGATTTCCTTGAATTCAAGATAATTATAAAAATAATTTTTATGAAATTTATATTATTATAGAAATATTTGAATATTTATTTAGCATTTATTTTACTAAAATTTTGAAAATAAAAAATGAGATTATTAATTATTTTAATAATTTTGCAATTATTTCATAATAAATAATATATATTTTTAATATTTTGAGATCATCAAAAAGAGGAAATTGTAATCTTAACATATAGTTTAAGGCACGAATTAGAAGTAAAATATGTAAAAAGCCATAAATGTTATTCTGGATTATTATTTGTAAAATATTTCTTTAATAATTTATTTTACAAATCTACTATAACTATTTAAAAATACTTTCAGCACCTTAATTATTGAGAAAAGCAACACAAATAAATCTAATTCGCTTTTTTTCTTTTATCATTTTAACATATTATTTTTTTGATATCCATTACAATTAAAACAAAATAAAACATTGAAAATAACACAAATTGAAAATTTACTGAAAAATAAATCAATTATTTAACTTAATTAGAAAAGAAAGTTTTCTTATTTTATTGAATTAAATATTTCCCATAAAAAAACCGATTTGAAACAAATTAATTTATATTTTATGTAAATTTTTTGACAAAAGATACAATTTTATATTTATTGTTTCGACTTATAAATCATATTATTTCAATTGTCAGAGCTAAGGGAAATCAAATAAGCGATTTATGACGTGTTTATGAATGGGAACGAATTGATAAAAGACTTAGCAATTTTATTCCATCATAATGATATTATCTCAACTGCATCCGTCTTTAACAAAAACTGCACTTCATATTGATTCACGGGGAAAATTTATTGAAGTTCATTAAATTTTTAGTTGAGCGTAAAGTGGAAAAATTTTTTCTCATCATGAAGACAATAAAGCGTCGAAGAGATTTTGGAATATTAAATAGTTTTCTTTTGACTATAAACTGATAACAATCGTTGTGTTATAGAAAATATTTTTTCCTTAAATTCATAAAATTTTGTTTTAATAATTGAAACTTTTATCAATTTCTAAAATCATTATCACAATTAAATTATTGAGTTTTTAAATTTCGGATAAAAATGTCACAAATTTTAAGAAAGGTAAAATAATTCCTATTGGTGTGTTTACAGTGAAGAAGTAAAAAACTTCTTTGTTAAATAAAAAAAAATAATACAGTAGCACAACATTTTTTAAAAGACTTTTTACTTAAAATAAAACATTCAAAATCACAGATTCAAAATTAAATAAATATCATTAACATGATCCAAATTATTCGAATTTGACATTTACGAAGGATTGAGTTTATTTTGAAGTTTTTTGATGTTGTTATGACCATTGTGAAATGTTTTTTTAAAAATTAGGAAATTTGTTTCAAACTTGTTAACCTCGTGTTTCAAAAGGAAGGTTGTGTAACGTTTAATATTTTTTCCCCAAACCCTTCTTTTTTTATATATTTTTTTAATGCAAATAAAAAAATTAATAAATTTTTTATAGTAAATATTTTGAGAAAATCAATCAATTTAAAAAAAATAAGAAGAACAAAAATGTTGTTTTGATTGAAAAAAACACAATTAAATTCGAGTTTTTTATAAAATTATTGTTAACACATTAATAAGTCATTATTGTTATTACTATTACAATATTTTTTATTAATATCTATAAGCATATAATTAAACACAATATTGAATGTACAATTTAACACTTTTATGGGTTTCATTTTGTAAATATATGTGTTTGAGCTAAAAGTAATAATCGGCATTATTAAAACAAAACCTATTCAAATAATCACATTTTTTTGGTTCAGTGCCAACACATTTTATTGGTAGAGTTAACGAGAAAAACAACATAATAATTGATATTTATATTCATATTTTTGACTACAGTTGCCGGGAAATTCTGAAATGGATTATTGAAACAATAAAACTGAAAGAATTCTTCTTTAACAATTAATATCTAGTCTCTCCCATCAGCCCATTATCCCAAACGGTTGACTCATAAGTTTTATTACAATAAAGTTGTTGACGCAAATAAACAAATATATTTTTTTCAATTAACTTATTAAAACTTGACATTTTTATAGAAATAATTAAACTATATATTGTTTTACACATACAAAAATATTAATATTTTTTTTATTTAACTATATATATATATAAATAAAAATTCAACTTGTTTGTTTATTATATAATTTAAAAATTTAAACATATGATAATAAGAGCATGTATGTTGTTTAGAATCTAAAATTTAGATATCCCAAAAGTTTTGAGACTTAATTTGAAGTTAAAATTATCTTAATTATTATTTGTAATTGATATTTTTGATAAATATTTTTGTAAGGTTTAAAAATTTTAAATAAAAAAAGTTTATAATTTTTTTAATATTTTGGATTTATTTTTTGCTTAAAAAATCTTAAATAATGAATTTAAACTACCGTTTCATGTTTAGAATTTTAATTATCACATAACAAATTTTTTACTGATACTTCCCTTCATAACAATTTATTGTTTAAATCCATCATATTCGTCCTCCATATTCATATTAGGAAAAAAATTTTTTTCATTTTAAAATAGAATGTTAACACGTTGACGGACAGTAGGAACAAGCGAAGTTCGAAAATTGACACTATATGTTTTTGTGATTTTTAGAATGTTAGAAGTATAGTTTTACTCTTTCTGCTTAAATAAACTTAATTTTGATTAATTTAGTACCTTTAATTAGGTTGCGGCTATAACCGTCATGGCGCCAGCGGACTCTATACACTAAGTGATAGGACGATGGCGGCTATAACAGCAAAAATTTAAAAACGTAAATGACAGGTTTAATGGTTCAAACAAGCAATTTTTGTATGCAACAAAGTATTTTTGGGAGTTTTACACGAAATGTTAGTTCTTAATCAAACAAAAATAAATAAATGACAAAAAAATTTATTATAATTTTATAATTATTATACATTATTTTCGGTATGCCATGTTTCAAAGCATGGTGCAGGACACAGTGCAGGTTTTGACATGCAATTCTTGCAGCAATATGATGTTTCCTTCCTTATTCCCTGTTTATAACATTGTTTACAACGCTGAAAATATGTTTTTCTTCACAACCACGTGCATACTGAATCTGCGACTCGTATAACAGGTGAAATATGAACTTCAACCTAAAAAGATGTTTTCAAAACACGACACTATGCTTCTACGTATACGCCAGTAAGTGCACATTTGTGCTGCTATAGCCGTAGTGTCTAAAAACGACCGTTTCGTTTTGGACGGCTATAGCAGTCATGCCACATTGTGAACTTCGCTTTGACGGCTATAGCCGCAATTGTCCGTCAACGTGTTAATAAAAAACGAAAAATAAATATGATAAAACTTTAAAATATTGAGAATTTTGATTTTATTTTTAATTTTTTTATAATTATTAATTTAAACAAAAGTGATTTATTTATTTATATATATGGACGCCACAATTTTAAATGAGGCTCCAGTGCGAAGCACAATTAGTGCTATTGATAAAAATGCTCTGAATATTTCATATTCAATAAAAATACTCATTTTGATAGTTAAACCTATTTCCGGCTTGTCTAAGTTTTCCTTTCCTCGAGTTCGAAACACTTTGTTCTCGATAAAGACTCGGTAATTTTTGGTGACATTTTATCATGGTTATAAAACTTGATTTATTTATGTATTTTATATGAATTCTTCGATAAATACCTTCGATAAATTATTTCTACAAACTCAGTGAAGTTAAAATCTTAGTTGTCTCTTATTTTTGATTTATGTCTATCTCAATATTTGTTTAAATTATTTGATTTATTAAAACTAACTGCTTGAGTAGGTTTTCTTTGCGAATTATTTGCAAGAATATAGATAAAATTTATTTAATTTAATTATTAATAATATAAATATTTCAAATAAACACTTGTTTATTAAATTTTGTTTTATAAACTTATCTTACATTATGATAAGGACTGTTGAGTGAAAATTGTAGAAATCACGAAACATTACAGAATATATAAGATATCGGGAATAAAATAAAAAGGGAGATTAACAAAAATTAAAGATACTGAAAGAACAAGCTTATTGATGGTTTCAATAAATTTTTAATTTTGGGATATTGGTCAAGTTTCGACGGGAATTAGCTCTGAATGTGACAAAATCAAAAGAAAAAAACATTTGTTACATTTCAGTAATCGGTTTGCATTTTCCTAAAAAAATAAAAAAACCAGTAGTGAAAAATAAAGATATAAATCACAGCAAAACTTTACATTTATTTCAAAAAAACTGTTTTCCTAAGAATAATAATTTATAGTTAATATTAATTAAACCTTTTTAGATCATTTATGGCACACGGATTTGGATTTCTTAATGGACCCAGACATTGACCATGAGGACTTCACCAATCAGAATCAGTGGAACTTTCAGCTACCAATGAGACCAGCTTATTTTAATATGATTTTTTGTTTATCTCAACTGACGTTTCGATATCCCTCGGTATTTTGGCGAACCAATCGGAAATTTTCATTGTTATTCTATTTAATATTAATACTCTTATCTTTACACATACTTGTTGATTATTCTTCTACTTCTATTCTTATTAAGTTAGCTTTGAGCCCAGATTTTATTTCTCCTGCATTGTTGCCTTTATTGTCACCTATCATTATCTGCGTAATTTCCATTGTTGGATCAATGATCTTACTGCTCATGCAAATAACTTTATTCAATTATGGTTTGAATCAGTACTTTTCTAATTTGATACGCCATAGACAAACGCTTCGGTTGCAATTCAAAATTGAACACAATAAAAAGATCAGCGACCAAACCGGATCTTCAAATGTTAGTTCAGAAACTTTAAACGCTAACGACACGAATTCCAGTGACTTGAGTGAATGTGACTTTCAGTTTAATAAATATCTCAGTCACTTTTTTGCCATTATTTTTGGACTAGCAGGGATGAGCATTAAAATACCTCTGTTTCTGCAGAATTCTAACATTTGTTCTTTGACTGGAGATAGAGTTATGTATCTAAACATAATTATTACTACTATATTCAGTACTTGTTGGCTGATTACTTGGTTTGGTCTTTCTTTGCATAATAAATGGCAATTTAAAGTGATTTTTCCTATATATGATAATCAACGAATGCATCCCAATCATGTGGCCAGTGTTGGAGGAGTTACTTCTACAACATTACCAATGGCTCCTAATATCATTTCAACGAATAACAACGCATTTATTGAGCATAGTTCACCTTTATATGCTACATGCCATCCCAGTGGTTTGACATTGGTACATCGAAACTTTACCCCAAGCCACATGAAGCAAAGTTTTGATTCATGCGAGGAGACGGATTTGTCAAGTAAGATTTGTCTTCAATAATTATTTATTATTTTATTCAATATTTTGTACAAATATCTCGCAATTGTTTGAGATTTTACAATTAGAGTCCTTTCAAAGTGATTCTCTTCTTCATATATTAAACTGCTACAATTTAGAACGTATATTATTTTTGAATATATATATATATATATATATATATATATATATATATATATATATATATATATTCAAAAATAATTTAATATTGGTAATATTACCCAATAACAAATATATTACTAACTAATATAATATAAAATTTTTTTGCGCAAAATAAATAAGATTTATTAAACAAAAACTAGATTTTATATTCATAGATTATTTTTATTTTGTTATCGCATAATGTCCATATGCATGATTTTCGCCTTTTCTTATATTCTTCATTTGTTAATGGATGTTTGATTGGTTGAAACTAAATAATTGATGTTTTAGTATCCATTCGACACCCGGTACGGCACATATTTTATTTTTACTGTAACAATCTCGGTACGAATGATGCGTTATATCAGTACTCTTTATTGTCATTCATTTATTCTTTATTACATTCCAACCGTTTAAAGATCCATTAGCAAAGGGTACGTTAGTTGCTGCAGCCTTTGCAAAAATATAATAAGTAAAATAATTTTCACATACACATAATTTGACTTGATGTTTATTGCTAGTTGATTGAAGTAATTAATAAATAGTACCTTCACACTGGGTCGTATTTGTTATAAGCGTTCTGTCATTCACCCGTGTGTGTGTGTCTATTGCGCAAACACTCCTAATTTTAATAACTATCCATCTTCTTTAGGCCATATGTAACCTATCCAATGAGCGCGTTACTGCCATTGCAATTTCTTTTTTACTCATTCGCTTAATAAGCCATTGCGTATTCAATCTCTACTGTGAAGTCAACCTATAGCACATCATTAATCCGATTCACACTTACGTAGTCACAAGTTTAGCCTTCTAATGACAGCTACTACACCGAAAAAGATGATATTTATATTGAATATGGTCATGCCAGTTATGAAAAATGGTCCCAAACTTCGGCAGTGTGTAGTTTGCTACAAGGTAAGGGTTTATAAAATGTTTTTCACCTATAGAAGTATGCAAAAACGGCTTTTTTCATTACCCTTCTTTCTGAAGCTTCTCAAACGACATCTGAAATGATGGCGTCCAGAACATGCTGAAAAAGATGCACCTTTATTCAAGCGGATGAAGGTTGGTGTTGAACGAATCGGTCTTTACAATACTGGACAGTTCAGTCATCAAAATCAATTAAGAATTCTTGTATCGAAAATAGTAGCACTGAGAACTGCGCAGAAAAGAAGCCGCAAAATGAGCAATTTAATAATAATGTATCTATCCTCTTTGCGAAATGAAATCATTTTCTACTTCCGGGACTTGAATGAGCTTGACACAAAATTGATCCGGAACTCATTCATTTTAGATGTTAGGACTATTACCAGTCGTACTTTGAGGTGTAATTGAAAATCACTAAAAGAATCCAAAAATAAATTTATTAAATAAACAATGTCATCAATCCTTTTTCTATTTTTGTATTTGAAATTTTTATTTTCAAATATAATTTTAAATTTTCCATTTCATATTTTCAATTTTCAATTTAAAATATTTTGTGGAAACAACTTTAAAAATTTATGTAATCTTTAGCTTCCTTCACGTTGATCTCTTTTCTGGAGGTATTGCAGAAGCAATTCATTGATCTAGAGAAACTTTTTTCGGCACTAGGTTCATTGGAAAGACTACCCCTAGTCAAGTTCTGGTGTAAAATGTGCGAGTCCTATCCCGCTGTAGCTGACATCTCGTCATTACTGACTTTTTCAGGAACTAACCTTTGTGAACAAGGCTTCTCTGCTCTATTCAACATGAAAACAAAGTTTCGTGCTCAGCTGTCTGCAGCCGTGTATCACTCTCTAAAACTGCACCAACACATTGACTGTGAATCTCTAATAACCATGGTTAATACGTTGTTTTCATATCTACGAACAGTTACTTCGTGAAATGTCATGAAAATAATATTTACTAATTAAATAATTTAATTTATTTTATTAATGACTGTTTCTTAGTTAAATGAAATATTTTTACTTGTTCAGGCTGTCACAATTATGTTTTGCTGCATAATGCAAACAACAACAACTCCTTTGCAAATACGATTAATCCAGCAGTGGCCAATTTTGAATCTATGCTGCGTCAGAGTTTCATTAAAACAAAATCAACAGCCTCGCCATTTCTAAATGCAGATTCTACTCAAATTATTAACATTGATGATACCGTAGGCAGTGAAAAATCTTTCAATTCCAACTTTTCCCGTTCTTTAACAGTGCAAGATAAAAGTTGGTAGAAATTTCCTTTTCATTTTAAATATCATTTTAAACTCACTTTTATATTTAAATTTTTGTCTTTTGTTGTTTTAAATGATCAAGGAAATCTTATTAGCAAAAGTAAAAACCTCTTTAACTTTTATCCGTATAGGCAGAGTTCAGTGAATGTCTAGAAGTTTATCCAAACCCTTAGCTTCTCAAAGATTTTTATAATTTCCCATTGCATTTTGCTTATTAATTTTTTTATCTAATGACTTTATCAACAAAGCTTCACATGAAACACTTTCTTAATAGTTATATAAAAGATATACTAAAATTTAAAATCAGAAATACCTATTTAACTCATTGTGCTAATAAACATTGTTAGAAGACTTTGGAGATATAATATATATTATCTAAAATAGGTGAGTAACTCCCAGGAGGAAATTATTATATTGTAAGTATCTTAAGCAAGATACACACATGCATGCATAAATCACATAAATCACACCTTTGGCATTCAGACATACATTACATAATCTTCAGTCATACAAATTCAATATACACATATACATATTATATAATTTAGGATATCTATTATTTACAGTTATCTTACACCCCCCTCGTTTTAAAATGTTTGATCCATTCAACATTTCTAATATTCGATTATCCATTCTGAAATTCAATCACGAAACTTCTATCATGCAGTTTCTTTACTATTTTGCCTGGACCCTTAAATTTATCTTCATTTTTTTTACAACGTCTTTTTTACAAACACAACATCTCCAACATCGAAGATTCGATTTAATACCATGTTTATCTACAAATCCATTTATTAAAGCTGACTCAAATGCTTTTCCTTTACCACAATGAATACTCTTTGGAGCGCCAAATTTTAAAATACATTTTTCATCAATTATTGCTGTGCAATTGTCTTTTCATCTTGCCCAGAAGCTGCACTCAAAAAAAATATATTTACTAAATTGGTCTATAATGGCCAAAATATATCAATTTCCACTCCTAGAAGTTTTCATTGGGCCACAAAAGTCGATGAAAATGTATTTCAATAAATAAACTCCCTTAGCTTTAATTTGTGTCTCTGCTGTTCGGGTAGTCATAGCTTTTCTTTTTTGAAAATTTTCACACGATCCGACTACTTCTTTGATAAATTCTTGTCTGCTTCTCATATCAGATTTCTTGGAAATATATTCGTGAACTTTATTCACTTCAGCATGGCACAGGACTCTGAGTGTACAAAACAAATTCGGTTTTTCTTTCGCCTGGAATCCATATTTTTCCTTTACCTGAATGAATAATGTCATTACTTTCTATAAATTTTGTTTCTTTCCCCATTAGTATATCTTTCTTGATATTTTCTATTTCATTAGAATCTTTTTGCTACAGTTTTCCATCTCCTTGACACATGCGTGCTAGAACCTTTGTTTTTAGTTTTCCTGGTTTTGATTCCTCGTGAATAGTTTGACAGTGTATGCACGTATCACATTCAGTTCTCGACAGTGCATCCGCATTAGAATGCGTTTCTCCCTTAGTGTATTCCATTTCAATATTTAGACCACTTAATTGATTGATCCATGTTTGAAATTGAGGTGTGATTGTTTTCTTGGTCTTCAACATAAACGTTATTGTCTTATGATCTGTCCTCAATTTAAACCTTTTGTCATATAAATAGTGCTTGAAATGTTTGGTAAAATAAATTATGGATAATAATTCTTTCCTAGTGATACAATAGCCTACTTCGTGTTTATTCATTGCTTGTGAACCATATGCAGTTACTCTTTCTTTACCATTTTCATCCAACAGCGATAAAACTGGTCCAATTCTGTCGAAACTGGCATGTGTCCAAAATAAATTCCTTTGTAAAATCAAGGAATACTAGAATTGGAGCTTTTACTAATACTTTCTTTAATTCTTGAAAACCGTCTTCGCATTCATTTATACACATAATTTTTGTTTGATTTACACAACACAATTTCTCGAGTGGTTTTGAATATATACTATTGTTCTTTATAAACCTCCGATAATAATTCGTTAATCCAAGAAAGCTTCGTAAGTTTTTAACACATTTCGGAGTTTCAAAATTTTCAATCGCGATTATTTTATTGTCATCAGTATGTATTCCTTCCTCGTTTATCACATGTCCTAAATATTTTATCTCTTTTTAAATAAACTGACATTTTTCTTGACTTATGTTTAACCCAGAATCACTTATTCTTTGAAATACTTTTCTTATTCTCTTATAATGTTCTTGTAAGGAAGAAGAAAATATTAATATGTCGTCAAGATAAACAACAGCTTTTTTACAATTCAATGACCCTAATACTTTATCCATGAGCTTTTGAAATGTTGCAGGCTTAGCTGCAATCCCAAACGGCATACAGTTAAAACAATATTGAGTATTATTGGTGAAAAGTGCTGCTTTTAATCTAGATTCATCTTGTAACTCAACTCGGTAATAAGCATTTCCTAAATCAAGGGTGGTGAAATATTTGGCTCAGTACAAAATATCTAACATTTCTTGAGTAATCGGAATGGGAAATATTGTTCTTCCTGTCATCGCATTTGACGCTCTATAATCTAAATAAATCTTAATCTCATATTTATCTTTCTTTAATGGAGTTCCACGGAGACTCACACTGACTTATTATTCCGTTGTTTTCCATATTCTTAATATTTTTTTTCAATTTTCTCACTTAAATGAAATGACTGGAGCCTAGGATTAATAACAATAGGTTCATTTTTCGTTAATATTTTATGTTTTACTAAATTGGTTTTGCCTACATCTCATTTATGTTTCATAAATATATTTTCATAGTCTATTATTATTTTATTCAAAGTTAAATCTCGATTAATTTGATCATTTTTAAAATTGTTTGATTTTGCTTCATCTAACATTAAATTATTTTCTTTTCGCGGGTTCAATACAAGTTTAATATTAAATTTATCTAACAAATTAATTCCTACAATTAGACTTGGTGAAATTTCATTTGAAATGAAGAAATCAACATTATTTACTTGATTTATAATTTTTAATTTTAACGAAACTTTGTCAAATATTTCTAAGTAGCTCTCATTTGCACACTTTACCAATAAATTAGTATTTTCATTGAAAATATTATACTCACAATGAAAATTTTCAGATTTTGAACCACATTTGCATAACTTCTTTTGAATGGCTTCATAACAGCAATATCTTCGTTTTTTATTTCTTTATTAATTTCTTCTATCTTTGTAATAATATCCTTAATCTCTTTGACAATGGAAATATTTCTCATCTTTATTTCTCTTTTTATATCTTTATCTTCTATTGTATTTTGCAATAAAAGGCTCTTTTGATAATTCCTGTCTTAATACATCTCTCAGAGTCTGATCTACCAGACTTTTTAGCCAATATTTTGAATTCCATGAAATATTCTTTGCCTTCACATGATTCTGCTTCTTGTGGCAAAAGGCTTTATTCAACTGAATATCCTGACACAATTTACATTCTATTTATATTTTCTCGCTTTAGGTTCTCGCATTTCTCTTTTTTTAGAGTTCGTCTTTCGAGAGCAGCTGATGTATCCAAATCCACATTTCCTATCAACATATTTCTTTCTGAAATTTGGTCCACTCTCAATTCTAGGACTTCTAGTTGTACAAATGCACTGGTTTCTATCTGAGATTCCACTGCTAATGTATTTACAAGAAAATAAATCACAAATTGTCTGAAATGATTATTTAGCTGCTTGGAAAGAAGAGCTTTTTTGTCTAGCAAGGGCATATTTCTTGACCTCGTGTTATCAACTTCTCTATTTTGTTAATAACACTATGCTGAGCTATGGTGGGGATGCTAGCTTTCACCCAAAGGACAATTATATCTACTGCTACAAGTTTCATAATATCTTGCTAAGATTTCATTTGTGATGATGCTTCGTGGAATTGATTTCAATACCACAAGAAACATTTAAATACTTCTTGATAAGGAACTCGATTTATAGGAAGTACAATTGACTGAACAAATATTCCATGGTGACAACTGAATCTAATTGAGCTATAAGCCATCTACAATTAAATTAAAATAATAAAGTATTTAGGTAAATTACAAATACACTATAAAATTATACTTATGTTATAGCTTCAACAATTCAGAAATACAGATGGATTATCAAATAAGCGCTGTATGAGACAATGATATAGTACAATAAACATTTAAATGAATTATAATTTTTTATTTTTATGAAATACGATAATAATGAAAGTCAGTACCAACATTTTATATTTTATTAGGTAATTTTAATATGGAATGATGCATCCCTTAAAATGTACATAGATATATTAATATATTAAAATTTAAACAGTCTGATCAAATGCCTTAACATATTCTAAAACATTTTTAATGATTATAATAGTACTTGTATGCACGATTGGCAACTTTTCCACACTAGAGGCAGTATAGGTTGTGAAAATCGACCCGCCCTAATAAACATCAAATTTACACAAAATAATCGAATTTTAATCAGATCATTACTTTCACCATATTTTTCATATACTTAAATTCACAAATTCTTTCTTGTAAAGTATATATCAGTTGGTTTTCTATAAATCTCTGTCAACCTTCTTTGTGTTGGATTAATAAATTTTGTAACGTAATCGATGACTCTCTCTCTCTCCGTTTCGCATGTGAATGTAATATTCAAATAAGATATGCTAAGCAGGGCATAATATTCCCTTGAAAAAATCTATATTATCAGTGTTTTGTTAAATTAAATCACAATTTATTGAAACAAATTTATTTTAGATCGTTATAATCTTCTTTCTCAAGATTCCTCAGACGTTCCCATGCGTCATTTTGTTAATCGGTATTATTCAACGGATAATTCTAATAATCGAAAAGATCAACGAATCAACATTGGAAGGTCCCCGTTATTGTCGTATCAATTTTCAACAGAATCTTCACCATCTGAATCTCAAAGTCGTCGAACGATTCTCGATCCTTTAACGGCTAGAGTAAGCTTTAAAGATGAAATCTCAATCGTTCAACCTGACTCTATAACTCAAAGAATTTCTCCAGACTCTAAAATTGATTTCAATAACAGCAATAGCTTGAATAGACAGTTTGATATGTCTGATCTCAATCCGGCAATTGAGAAAATGCGAGCTTTGCTGGTTGGGAGTCCGAATGGTCATTTCTCTGGAGGTTCAGTTTTGAATCAAAATGGCTTCAGTGATAGCAATCTCATTGTTTTGGAAGCCACAAACCTTAACAGTCCAACAAAGATTTCAAGAAATTCCGATGGAAACAACGAAGAGATATCGAATAGGTCTCCAAATTACGTAAATGTAAGCAATTATGATGAAAACAACAGTGAAGATGAAAGATTATGCTCCCAAGTTTGAGGTCCGTTTTACCTTAACCTCTCTAATTTATATTCACTTGAATTCAATTTATGTTGTTTTATGTCAACCTTCTATCGAGTTTATGATGATATCATTTTTCAATTTATTTTCTTATTAATTTATCGCTAAATTAACCTTAACAATTAATATAATTTTAGTAATATTTTTATTACTCCAACATACAATTATATAATTTTATAAATTAATTCATGTATAAAGTTTTTGTATAAAGATGGATTGGGTTATTTTAAATACATAGATACTTACTGGCGTTTTAATTTAAATTTTATTAATTAAAGTGTTAGGGAAAATTTGGAAATTTAATCAGTACAAAGATGTTTGGTATCAAATGAAATAAATATATAAACATAAATTGAAAAGAAACCGAAAAGATTCCATCCATGTGGAAATGATAGAGATGAAAACTTGAAAGATTTTGTATTGAAGTGATCAGGAAAAAATCTTTCGATTATAAAACACTTTGGAAATGCTTCAATGGGTTTTTATTTGAATTATGTTGTTATAAATAATTTAGCTTTTGATAAATTATTTTAAAGTTTACATTGAAATAAAATTTATAAAAATTTATTAAAAATTAAAAAATGCTGTGCCGAAACTTGGTGAATATAAAAAAAATAGCAATATCTTTACTGATTCATAGTCAAAATATTTTTTTAATAAATATTGTGTATGATTAAGTTTTTAGTAGTATATTTTTGAGCATTATGTATTTAGGCTAAAGATGTTTAAGCTAAAGACGTCTTAAAAATTACATCAGCTCTTTGTTTAAAATGTGAATTTTTTAATTTGAGTTTCTTATAAATTTTTTTTTATAGATTTTCTTTTTAAACATTTTTTCTTTTTTCTATCTATTGTACATGGTTGATTGATTATCGTATTCAATAATTAATAATATATAATTAAATAATAAAAAATAAATTTGTAAAATAACTTAATATATTTATTAATAATACAATAAATTTATTGTCAATATTTAAAACAAATATATGATTGCCATCTAATAACATCCATTTGTTAGTCACTGAGTCTTTTCGGTTTATTGTTTCAGTTAACACGAACTGGCCTCTTTGAAGAATTTGGAAAATTCTGTGATATTTTAGTATTTTCTGATTTTTTGTAACTTTAATCAGTATACTTGTTTCTGCATTAATTGTCTGAAAGCTTATCTCACCGAATTCCGAGAGGTACATAGACTTTTAATCTGATCGAGCCTTATCTTTATTGCTTTGTTTGTCGTTTTACTGTGTATCAAGTACGTTCGTTAATCTAAAATATCTATTATTGTAAAAGAACATATGTACCTAATACTAATAAAATGTCACTAGAATAAATTTTCAAACACTATAAAGTCTCCGACTGTTCATGCATTGCAGTACTTACCTCTATTATAATATAATATCATGCATGTGACACTGCGCAATGTTATTTTACTTTATCAATTAATTTCATTATTTTGTTCAAAGGTTTCTATATATTTTGCACACACTTTACCTATTACATTCCCAGTAAATAACTAGGGGATTTCTTCCAAATAAGATTTCAAATGGGGAATATTTGGCTGATTTTTAAGGAGACATTCATTATCCATGTTCAACACTCATCATTATTTCATCCCAGTCTCCACTTTTTCATCGTTTCTCGTATCAATTATTTTATGGATTTGAATACCTTTCGATTTATTCATTTGATTTTGGATACTAAGATGATGATTCTAAAGCTGTCAGATTGAAAATTTGTCCCATAGTCTGAATGAACTTATTCTCGAATTCCAAATCGACTAATCCAAGTTTTCCATAGTTCACTCGCAATTTTTTCTGCATTTAATAACCACGTTAATATAAGTTATACCTATTTAAAAAAAAATCAATTATTCCAAAAATATATCGGTTTTCTTTCTTTATTTCAGAATATTCTCTTGCAATATCAACAATTGATTGCAATTTTGCTAGTATCGCATATGCTCTTTTGGTCAATTGGCACGACTCACATTTTTGAATAAATCTCGATACTTTGTCAAATTTGACTAATAGGATTCATTTTTTATTGTCACTGACGTTTATTCAGCTCATAGATGACTTTACCTTTCATGAATAATTCGGATTAAATATTCTCTGTTACTCCTTGGTACAACACAATATATCTATTAAAATCATTCTTTAGTTATTAAGATGTATTATTTCGAATTTTTAAATGTTCTTTTATTCTATAATTTGTAAAAATTTTGATCTTCTATTCTTTTTTCTGTCAGTTCTGTTGGGCTCAAAGCCAAAATTAAAACAAAATTACAAAACCAATTTAAACAAAAAGGTGTAAATTGTATAAATTAAAACAAAATAATTATTGTCGTTTGGAAATTGTCAATATGGCTGCTGTAACATAAACACGCACCGCAAGAAGAGACCAAAAATAAAATAAAACATATTAATTAAAACAAATTAAAAATATAACAAAAATTAAATAAAACAAATAATTAATTAAAATCCGGAAAAAGCCTACAGATGCAAAAAGAAACATAAAACCAAAACATAAAACCGCCAAAACCTTGCAAAAGAAGGTTTAGAAAATACATAGGCGGAAGCGGCGACCAAAAATTTAAATATTCAAAAGGAAAAATGAGAAATAATCAAAAAGAATAGTTAAATAAAAAAATAATAATAAATGAAAATTTATGAAATATTGAGGAAATAATATCAAAAAATAGAGAAAAATATGGAGAAAAATAAAATATTTAAAATAAAATAAAACTAATAAAACCCCCCGAAAAATGGCCGAAAAAAAGCTCAAAATTCTCTGATTGGTCGCACCCAGGCACAAAAATACTATATATACGGCAGTCATTTTCACAATTTTTAGACAGACTTACAGAATTTTAGACTACAGATTTTTAGACAGTCAGTCAGTCAGACAAAATTTTTTTAGAAAAAATTCTTAGAGACGATTGTGTAGAAAATTTTTATGCCAATTTATGCCAATTTTTCAATTCTGGTTGCATGACTGTGGATTGTAAGTACTGTTATTTTTGTATAAATATATATTTCGGAGTTAAAGTTTTGATTTTATTCTGGATGATCGTGGCATCTTTTGGTGCCACTGACAAGTCCCCCTAAAATCTTATTTATATATATATGTATTGAAATAGCTATCAATGGGACAGATCTCGTGCCGGCTGGTGGATTAAGTTCCCTATTTGAGCTCGTGGGTCGCGCTTCGTTGATACCTCGGTAGTCCGCAGTAGGGTCTGGCAATTGCATAGGACAATTACGCAGGGCATCGTTGTATAACTCGTAGCGGCTACTGAAAAGTGGCCGGGGCGAGTAGAAAATAAACTCACGGGAAGTGCGACTTTAGTTAAGAGGGAATAACGTTTTGTAGGGAAAATTTAAAACATCGTCAGGAAATTAATTGGAAAATCGAGTAGAAAAGGATAAGATAGTGTAGAAGCATAAAGTTGAAAGCATTTTTCCAATAGTTGAATGATATAATCTGGCAGAAAGGTTTATTAAAGTGACCGCAGAGGGTTGTAACTACTTAAAATCATGGGAAATGTACCGGGAGTTAAAGAACTGTTAATCAAAATTTTAATATTGGAAAAGATAAAGGTAAACTAGGACAAATGTAGTCGATACCGGGATTAAACAAATGAAATAGGAAATTTACCAAAAAATAAGGGAGGAACGCTGCCCAAATTTTTGAAGGATACCTTTATAAATAACGCGTAAAGATGACGAATAAGTATGGAAATTGTAGGAATAGATGCGTAAGGACCAGGAAATAGAAAGAGAAAGACGTAAGACCTTCCATCTGCATTCCAGAACCCGAAAGTGAAAATATCATGGGGAGTAGTTCTAGCAATGGATCTCACCTGCTCATGAATTTTCAACCCTTATGTACATTACCAACATGGCAATCACCATGGGTACATAGGAGAGATAGGATAATAATCTTGCTGGCATTTAGGTGGGAGTCACACAAAAACCCTAGATAAAATAAATAAAAAACCAATCCTAATTGCCAACAGTTCATTTTCAAACAGTTCAAGGATCAGTTAAGGTTTGTATCGTTTCGTTGGTTTATATTATTTAAGTAGGTCGGAGACACAAAAAATTTGTTTTGACTGGAAAATTAAGGAAGTTATTTGTGATAATATGAGGATTCATCGATATTTATGACATTAACACTTTGAAGCCGTGCGAAACAAATAGTATTATTTATGATTCTCTATATACTCTCTATCATAACCATGACTCATTGCTTCAGGGATGAGCTAAAGACCCTTCGTCTCTCTATAGCTGTAGAGTCTACAGTGTAGACGCACATGTAGTACACATAGTGTTAGTGATTTCTCGACGATTTTTATTTCTCGAAAAAGAGAACTCTCGAAATCGCTTTTTCAAATTTCTCGAGAGCTCTCGAGAAATTTGCGAAGTGAATAATTGTATTTGAAATAAGAAAATATTGACATGTATGTATAAATGTATAAATAAATATTAATAAACTTATTATATTAGTATGTAAATGAAATATAACATCTAGAAGAGTAATAAACATTTAAAATTTTAATAATATTTGGCCATTATTTATTGTTTTTGTAATATCTTTTTAAGAAACACATTGCGTCCAAAGTTTTATCACACATTCTTGCTCTTGTTTTTGTCAAGAAATTTTCTGCCGTTGAAAAATTTCTTTCATTTTGAGTGGACGTCGGTTTAATTAACAATAACACGTCAAACAAGCATTGTAAATTATCAGTTATATTTCCAGTTGATTCATGTATTTTGAATTCTTTTTCTATTACTCCGTAAGATAAACGGTTTTTTATTTTGCTCTCCATAAGGCTAAATGAAACTTCTTTCTCCAACTGTTGAGCCAGTGATAGGTTATCGATTTCTTCGACCGATTCTATTGATTCCAACGATTCAACAGAACGATGAGAGTCATTGCAATTTATTGGTACATTAAATAATCTTCCATAAATTTTTTTCCCCATTTTGCATAATTCTGATTTTGAAGAATAACCACAGAAGGCATTATTTTTTGCATTGGAGATTGATTCTGGATTTTGTAAATATTTTATTAATGAAACCAATGGCTTGTTTCTTCTATTATTTAACTCATCTTTAATAGTCCGTTGAAATTGTAAGCTTGAAACCAGAATCAGTATTCTCAAATTGTTTAAATAAAAATATTAGATCTCCTTCAGCTGTCAAAAATGTAGTCTCCTCTCTGCTAAGAAATTCCACGGTAACCTTTATTGGATGCAAAGTTTTTAGGATTTCTTCATCAATAATTATGCACTCTTCGCTTCAAGGATTACTAAAATTTAAATCTATTAGCGCTTTTTTAACTGGAGATTTAATTTTTAAAAAGCGGTTTAGCATCGCATTCATTGTGTTCCATCTAGTTTTCACATCTAAAATAAGGATCAAATTTTTTTTTCAGCCTCAACTACATATTTTAGTAAAATGCTATTCCTCACAGGGGAATTTCTGAAAATCTTCACGATTTTTCTGATTCCATTTATCGTATCCTCTATAGCCGGTACGAGTTTTAAATTTGATATTTCTTCAAAGTAATCTTCCTCGTCGGAATGAAAAACAATGTCTTCGAGCAATACATCACTTTCATAGACATCATTGCTATTTTTTTTACTTTCGTATAGCACTTTTATGACTGCTAAATGAACTCCATGATTGTAGCACAGCTGCTGATATACCTGAGATAGTTTACCGAATTTATTCATCACAGCAGCACCATCATTAATGAAAGCCATGACATCATCTTTGATATTAATCCCAAACGAGGACAATTTTTCGTTAACCACTTTTAACATATTTTCAGCACTGCAACTACCTTGTATCCGTATCATTCCAAGGTTATCCGTTTTATTTAAATAATAAATTTGAACATCCATTTATCTTCTATTGTTTGTACCTGTCCATTCGTCAATAGAAACAATGAACTTCACATTTTTTAATTTTAGGTCACTAATTTTGTTTATCAATTTTTGTTTTTTATCATTGTAAAATTCCATCATCAGATTCATAATATCTGTGGGATTTTTGGGCCATTTAAAGCCTTTATCAGATAATGCTTGTCTAATTAATCGAGACTGGCTGATTTGTTTAAATGTTAATCAATCAATCACTTCAAGGGTAGTATCTTCCTCAGATAACGCTAAAACATTACAATTGTCTCGTTTGTAGAACATCGATCATGCTTATCAACTTGATAATCTCTACTTTTATCACAAGTAGCTTCTTTAAAAATTTATTACCTGCCGATAAGACAAATTTGGTCTTTAGAATTTTTGAAACATTTTTATTTATACCTTGATACTGTACATATATGATAAAATCTTCTTTAAATCGACAGAATCCGCTCATAGTTCAGAAAATGTGAAAATATTCGCACAATTTTTTCGTTATACAATAAAAATTGATTTATAAAAAATTCTCGAGAAATTTTCTGATTTCTCGAGAAATGAGAATTCTCGATTGGCATTTTTCGCGAGAAATTATCGAGAAAGAATTCTCGAGAAGAAACACAAAGTACACATATTGTCTGCTTTTCATGAATAAACCTCTTTGACATATTGTTATTTCCATCATATCACAGTGATTATTTATAATTTAATATTTTAAACATAAATTTTTTTAATATTTTCAATTGACTAATTTCAATGATTTACATTATAGCCCATCCTAGCGAAAAATTGAACTAAATGCAATACCCATTTTCTAATTTTTAGTTTTTGACAGAAAACGATATAGGGCACAAAAAATATTATATGTGCAATCATTTTGGTAGGTATTGTTGAATAATTTCGATATTTTTTTTATACAAAAGTCTTTGTCGGATTTATAATTTGAACACTTTTTACTTATAAGCCTTGGCAGGATCATGATAAAAAAATAAAGTTTAGGTTATTTTAAACTAGTAACTGTTCCTTTTAAAATGAATTATGGCACTCAAATTGTCAAAAAATTGAGTTAAGTCTAGTTTTGGTCTGGTGGGTGACATACATAGCCGTCTTACACGTTGTGCTAACTGTGCGTAGCACGGGGTGCCAGTAGAATGGGGATGTCATGAATATATCAAAAAAATAATTTTGGTTTAAATTAATATGTGCAAAACAGTTAAAAAAAAATTTAAATTACGATTAATTATTAAATATGTTTAACAATTCATATTATTTAACTTTTTAATCCATGTTTCAGAGAACTGTGTTTATTTTATTCTTTTTATGTTTATTATTTCGTTTTTATTATAATTTTATTTCTTATTATCTTTATCTATCTATATTATATTATTAAATTTTTAAATGGAATAAATTTTTTATTTTTGCAAATATAATTTTTGTTTTGTAAATCGAATGTTTTTATTTTTGTAAATATAATATCTGAAATATTATATTGTCAATTAATGGTACATAATATTTTGCAAACTAACTTATTTTTAATTTCAATATGGAATTAACATAATCAAATTAAACTAAAATACTATTAAATAAAAATTTAATGCTATTTATTGAAAACTTATATGTTTTGTTAATTAGAAATAAATTATTAAAAACAAATAAAAAATTTGTAAATAATTAACTTTTTGATAGTTTCCAATTTGATAAGAAAAATATATATAAAAAATTAAATTTTCAGTAATATTTGATTTGAATAATTTATTCGGTTCTCAATTCAAATTTCTCCAAGACTTCACTTAAAATATATTACTTTATTAGCCCGGGGCTAAAGTAAATGTAAAATCATTGAAATGCTTATTAAAATTATCATTTTTCCTCTTTTTTTCATAAAATTCAACAGTATATAAGCAATTGGAATAAATTTTTTAATAAAATTTATGTTCTAATTTGTAATGGAAATTTCAATAGCTATTCTGGGATAAAAACAATGGGCCCATCTGTGCAAAGACAATAATTAAATATTAAAAATTTAATAAAGCAGTTTTTCCTATCATACTATATTAACTGAAAACTTTATTCTAATTCGACATCACAAAATATCATCATTACTTGTTATTAGGGCCGGATTAGCATATTGAGGGCCTTAAGTACTTACCAAGTATGGTGCCCGAACAGCCAACCAGGGAAATATTTTTATGGAGAATAAATTTTGGGATATTTTTGAGTTGGTATATTTTCCCATAGTAATGTTGAAATATGAAAATATCCTATTGTTAATTAAGCGCAGGGGCGCTCCAAGGGGCGTGCAACGCGTACGTTGCACCTAGGCGGCCTTTTAAAAGGATGGCTAATTTAAAATAAAAATCATTTGCAAAAAATAAATTTCATTTTGTAAAATTTTTAAAAAATTACGACTATTGTACGTGTGGTGTCATTGAACGCACTCCAGCCTAATTTTCATATATCTGTCATTATCTTGTCAAAGTCATTTAGTGTTTTAATTTTTGAACCAAATCAACATTTCAAGTTTTAAAATTTATTAAAATCAATAAGAGATTTTTATTTAAAAAGAATAGAGATATACATTAAGAAAAAAGGTATAGATATACATTAAAATTTGTTAGATTAGAAAGCAGGATTATATTATAGAATTCAGTAAGTATAATGCAATGTTTTCTATATTTTTGTTAACTAATATTGTTATGATGTACGTTAGATATTTATTATTCGTATGATTTGCATCGTTAGATATGACAAGAAGAAAAATTAAACGTTTATGTGTATCGCAATATAAAAAGCAGAGTTTAAATAAAGTGAAATCTATCACGAGTTTAAAGAATTCGCTTACAAAATATTTTCAAAATACACCAACAGCGCCGTCAAGCAATCAAATATCAAATATAGAAATAGAAAATAACGTTATCATATCTACTACAAGAAATAGTGAAAGTGATGAAATATCTGTTTTAAATAATGAAAAAGAAAACTATTGACGATGATAAAAATTCTAGGGAGGATGCCAATGAATATAAAATTTTTACAGTAATTCGGCCTGAAAATTCATCAATTGAAAATTCAACTGAATAAAATTCTGAAACAAATATAGTATACGACGATCCAAGAATGTGGGCAAATAATATCAAGTATTACATCACGAAACCTTGTTGAAAAAGGACTGTATCAAGTAAAAAAATTCAATTTTCCGTTGTCAACAAGTGGGCGTAAATTTTCAAAAAATATTACTTAAAACAATTACCAAACGGAGAAGAAACACAACGCGAATGGCTTGTGTATTTTATTCCGAAAAATACTGTGTATTGTTTTGTTGTAGGATATTTGATTTCAGTGATAAAAGTAGTCTAACAGATTCATCTGGTTTTTGACTGGCAAAATTTACCATTAACTTTGGAATAAAAAAATTGAATTACGTGAACATTTCATGGGTTTCTATCCAATAACAAATACTACTGGCGAGAGGTTAACTAAATTTGTTTCAAAAGAACTTTCAAATATCAATTTAAATATTCATAATAGGCGTGGAAAGGGATATCACAATTGTGCCAATATGCGAGTAAAGCATACAGAACTTATAAAGTTGTTGTTCCTGAACCTCACTTGCCATATCTTTCACATCTTTAAAGATAATTTAATTATGAAAACAGTACGATGAAAGAAATGCTATATCTATAATAATTTAATCATAAAATTAAAACCCCTGAGAGATACAAGGTGGTCAAGTAGAATTGATGCCATCCATCCACTAAGATATCATACTGAACAAATTATTGAATCTCTTCTTGAAATATCAAATGATCAACTGATTGACTTTAAAACCAGACATGTCACATGTGACAAATTCATTTTCACTAAAAATATCAAGATATCGTTATTTATGTTCCATTGTTATTTGGTATGAAATATTGATAGAAATTAATGTTAGTCGAATATTACAGAACCCAAACACCGATATCAAGAGAAGCGTTACCACTTTAGATGATTTAATATAGTTTTTTTTTAAATTGTTGTAATTATAATAAATTTGAAAAAATTCTTACATCAGCTAGTGAATTAGCCAAAACATTACACGTAAAACCTAAATTTCCAGAAGTTACAAGTTTAAGAATAAGAAAAAACCAACAAATTTTGATTATGAATGCAAGAATGAACAAATGTTAGATCCAAAAGCAAATTTTAAAATTAAGTTTTTATTTTCTGCATTATAGACCAAGCATTGTATCAATTACAACAAGAAAATTGTATAATATATTTGGATTTATTTATAATATTAAAGATGAAACAAAAGAAATACTTTTGCAAAGCTGCAAAGATTTGCATTTGAAATTAACTGACGAACTGTTGGGCTATAAGCCATAATTTAAACAAAAATTAGAAAATTGTGTAAATTAAAACAAAATAATTAATGAGGTTTGGAAATTATCAATATGGCTGCTGTAACATAAGCACGTACCGCAAGCAGAAATCAAAAATAAAATAAAACATTAAATAAAACTAAATAAAAACATAACAAAATTAAATAAAACAAATATTAATTAATGCAGAAAGAAACACAAAACCAAAATATAAAACCACTAAAACCTTGCAAAAGAAGGTTTAGAAAATACATAGGCGGAAGCGGCGACCAAAAATTTAAATATCAAAGGGTAAAAAGAGAAACAATCAAAAAGAATAGTTAAATAATAAAAAATAAAAATTTACGAAATATGGAGAAAATAATATCAAAAAATAGAGAAAATTAAGGAGAAAAATAAAATATTTAAAATAAAATTAAAGCAATAAAACCCTTCGAAAAATAGCCGAAAAGGCTCAAAATACTCTGATTGGTCGCACCCAGGCATGAAAACACTATATATACAGCAGTCATTTTCATAATTTTTAGACATTTGGAGAGACATGTGGTAGACAAACACTTTTTTAGACAATTGTTTAGTCAATTTTTATGCCGACGTATGACAATTTTTCAAATTAGGATGCTTGACTGACAAACGTCGATTGTAAGTATTGTTTTTTTTGTAGAAATATATTTTTCTAAGTTAATGTTTTGTTTAATTTAACTTATTCTGGATGGCCGCGATGTCTTTTGGCATCGCTCAGCAGATCCCCCCTAACTTATTTATATTCATTTTACATATATTAATTCGGTGGATAAATGGTGAAACGACATTCAATTCCGGCAGTTAAATTTGCAGGATGTTGATGTGTCGTTTTATCATTGACCACCCTTCGGTCTCTGCTTAGTCTGGTCGGCTACAAATCGATCACGATGTAGGACACCGTCGGAATTCACCGTGGCGGCTTTGCGAGTTGGTTGGAGTGGTAAGAGGGTAAAATGCTGGAATATCGTCAGAGTTAAAGCGACAACATTATTATATGTTTAAGTAGGAAAATTGAATTTTTAATTTTACTCATGCCGATTATTATATTATCAAGGGTACGACTAGTGATAGAAATTTAGGTCAACGAAAGTATAAAGTAGGGTTAGATCACGTGCATTGTTTGATAATCATTGTGGTGGAAAATTAAAATAAAATGATACATTTTGGCATAGATCTGTGAGATGATAATATATAGATTTACGAATTGTGGTAACTGTGGCGACCATAGGAAAGCAAATATGAGTTGTTGGACTAAAATTATGACATTATAATAATGCATTCATTTCAATTTACCATAGGCTAACGTTTGTATGAAACAAGGAATTTTCCATAAAATAAGGGCGGAATGCTGCCGAAATTTTTGAAAAATATTTTAATAAATAAAGAGTAATGATGACAAATTGATATAGGAACTGTAGAATTAGATGAGTATGGACAAGCGTAAAGATAGAAAGAGACGTAAGACCTTCCATCGGCAATCAGGAACCCGAAAGTGAAAATATCATGAGAAGTAGTTCTAGAAATGGAGCTCACATGCTCATGAATTTTCAGCTGCTATATACATTACCAACATCAGCTTGCTCATGGGTATATAGTGGTAGGATTAAAATTGTGGGGCGTCTGGGTGAGACATCATAGACCCTAGGAAAAGAAAGTATTTTGATCGAGGGAAATAAGTTTGAATAAGCTTTGCACAGATTTAAACAAATTAATTACACCCAGTACACTAGCAGAACAAAGAAATGAGTCTGATATTAATGGAATTGAATTATTAGAAGAGATAAAAACTATAAAGGTACTTTTAAAAGAAGAAGATATTAAACCTCAATCTATGTTTGAAAAAATGATCTTTAGGCAACATTCCCAAATATATTTATTGTGACTAAAATTTTATTAACATTACCAATCTCAGTTGCAATAAGTGAAAGGTCGTTTTCAAAATTAAAGATAATTAAAAATTATTTAAAATCAACTATGCTCCAGAAACGTCTAAGTAATATATCAATAATTTCAATTGAACATGAAATCCTAGTTAATTTAGATATACATAACTTAATTTCAAAATTTGCTTTGAACAGGTCATAAAAAGTCTCTTTTTTGTGAGTAGAAACTATTAATTTCATAAACTTTCTATTATTAAACTTTCCTAAACTTCTCTGTTTTGTGATTAATAAACTATAATTTGCATGTGTTTATTCCGTAGGTAATTTAATTTTTACTTTAATTAAAATGTTATTTTTATTTTGAATTATTGAAAATATTTTTAAAGAAAGGACGGGGAGGGGTAGGAAAATATTTTGCACGCAGTCGGCCTAACAGCTTGTCGCGTCTCTGATGTAGCATTTATTTGCTTACAAGTTTCTTAAAAATCCTCAGAATAACAGAAACTCTAAATTATCGTATAAATTTAATAATTTCAGTATAATAAAAATTTGATACGCTTTACATAAATTTACCAAAAATTTGGCTATTTTAAAATAAGTGCTTATTGTGCTTATTGGTTAATACTATGCGTTATTCTGGTGCAATATTCTCCAATCAAATCATCTTAATTTTTCTTTCAGGTTCTCATTAGATAGCTGCAATGGAGTTTGGACCAATCTGTACATGATGATGTCCTAAAAATTTTCCACATAAATCAAACAGCTATAGAGTCTAGACAATGATCTTTATTTAAATTTCTGGTGCCTAAATCTCATTATTATAATATAATTAATCAGTTAATTATTTTATTTGATCGATAAATCAAAAACTTATTATCAGTATTTTACTTGAAAATTCTCAATAGAAATATAAAAATATAATATATTCATATAATATTATTATTTTCACACAATTTCTTGTTTAATTTTAAGTTTCTTTGCAACCAACTTTAAATAATTATTCTCTCTCAAATGTTAATTAATTTTCTTATTTTGTTTTGTTATTAATTATTGTTACTTATTTTATTTTAAGTATTTTACTTTTCTTATTTTACTTTAACTTATTTTAATTTAATAATTAAGTTTTTTTAAAGAGTCGGAAAAATCTTGTTTGGCCTAAAGCTTCTGAGACTGTATTTAACAAAAAAAATACTGAAACTAAATTTTAAAATAATTAAACATGTTTTTTTATCGAAGCCATTCATGTTTTTAAAGAGATCCAAAATATCCCTTGACTGTAGTGCTTCATATTGACTTTAACGCAAATGCCCAACCGATCCATAGCGTTTTTATCAAGAGCCGAAAATACTTTTTCACTATAGTGTTAAACTGTACTGTTTTTTATCAAGATTCAAGAACTTAGAATAAATTTTAATATTTTTCTTGAGACCATATAATTGAAGTGTTTTTTAACGAGTGCCCAAAATCCATAATTTTAATCAAGACCAAATAATTTACGTGTTTTTTAATGAGAGTCAAAAATAACCACTGACAATAGAGTGAGCTTCAAACCATAGTGACCCTGTGCCACAATTTATTTTATTCCGTGGGAAAATAAGCCTTAAATTACAGTGGCCCCTTGTACTTAAGTTTGTGCATGATGTTGGGTAGGGGTAGGTATTCACATTCACTTTAAGCACAGTAACATACTGTGACACTCATTTTGACATATGAATAAATAAGTCTAAATTATCATTTCAGTATAAATCTTCACTATGACTTTACACCCAGTAACCAACTTTAGCAGTTTGCACGTATATTCTGTGTACAATTAAGAATACTTTCTAATTAGTAGTGTATAACAGAGCTTCTTAAACTTTTGTAATTCACGACCCCATTTATGATTGCGAGTTTCTTGACAACCCCATACAAATATAAAAGAAAAATAAATTTATATTTTTTTAAAATTCCAATAACATCTTCTAATTCATAGTAAATGTTATTCAAGTTATTACAATACTCTTAATAGAAACGCAGGTACAAACAATTATTTCTGAACTAGAAGATTTTATGATATATTTATCTACGATAATTGTTATTTTATCTTTATAACAAAAATTTTACAAGTTAAAAAACATTTTCTGTTAAATTGTATTTTTATCTCTCGCGACCCCAGAATTTTGCTACGCGACCCATGGTTTAAGAAGCCCTGGTGTATAATAATTTGTTTTAATGAATAAATTTTTTTTAAATAATTTTTTTAATCAAGTGAATAATTATTTTATTTTTTTTATTTTTCAAAAAAAAATACACACAACAATTAAACACACATATTTGGATTTTTAGTAGATTTTATCGGTATCTATCAGTACCTGTTCCGTGTAGTTATTAGGGCTTTGTTAGAAATTCAACTTATTTAGTGGTTGGTCGATAATCATTTAATTTCTAGTAATGTGGTAGATGATAATTATTTTATCTATTAACTCTATTCAATGATGTTTAGAATTTAAAAGTCTAATAATTTTCAATAAATATATGAAAATTTATTTCAAGTACTGTGAATGTAATATATATTTTGTGAAATTAATTTAAGATTATTTTTCTAATCAAGTTTCATTTTATTATCAATTACAACCACTTATACTTACTAATTAATTTATCATTCAGTAAACAACAATAGTAGGGGTGAACAGAATAGAAAATGTGTAAAATAAATTTAATTAATTTTTTTGAGATGTTAGCAATAAATTTATTTAGGGGCATGTGAAAATTAAATGAAAAGGTTGACATTCATCTTTAAACATAACTTTTAATAATTGTTCATTGTTGGATGCAATTAAAAATATTACAAAATAGTAGAAAATTTTCAAAATTTTTAAACAAAACTATTAAGTTTTACAAAATGATTTTAATAAATCACATATAAGACTGTAAACAAAGCAATATATTTTTATTCAGAGAAAATATAACATTTGATTTGGCTTCAATGATTAATAGTTTCTTTATAGCAACCAGGTAACTAAACAACCAAACAATTTGGAGACATCAAGGATAGATAAAAGAATGAAGAAGATTTTTATTAATATAATTTGTAATTGAACTCGTATTTTTTTTTGATTGTTCAAATTTTTATGTGCTTTTATTTAAAGATTTCTTGATCAGTAAACAATTTGTGATATTGATTTGTTCAGTAACTAGTTATTGATAACATATTGTGAGTGTGTGAATGACCAACTATTCGAAAAGGAAATGATTGAGAGAACATTTTATTTTATTTTGTAGTGGGTTAAGATGGTTGAATATCGGTGTTCAAATGGTAAATATTATTTAAAAAAGGAATTTTAATGAATAAGTAAATTGTTCAGTGCCTAGTATGTATATAGTGAGTTGTACAGTACTCAGTCATCTGTATACAGTACCTTGTGATGGTTGTTCAGTGAGTATGGGTTATCAGTATTCAGAAGTTGTACCAATTAAGTTCACTTTTTATGTTTTCTGAATTTATTATTATTATTATTATTTTATTATTATTAATATTATTATTATGATTATTATTATTATTATTATTATTATTATTATTATTATTATTATTATTATTATTATTATTATTATTATTTTATTATTAAGGATGTGTTGCTGCAGAGTGAAGGAGATGTGTTGCTCTTGCAAATGACTACTACTAACACTGAAACTCAAAAATTTCATTTAATAAAATTCTTTAAGAAAAGTTTTGAAAAATTTCTTTGAAAATTTGATATTTATCAGCATGTATAAAAAAGTAATTTTAAAAATTTTACTAAAAAATTTGATTGTGAGATTACATTAAAAATTTTTTAATTAAAAACATGTATAAAAATTTCATTGTAAAATTATACTAAAAATTTTATCTTTAAAAATTATATATAAAAAATTCATCGATAAAATTACACTAAAAATTCTATTTAAAAATCATGTATAAAAAATTTCATTGTAACATTATGTTAAAAATTTTATAATTTAAAAATATGTATAAAAATTGGTCGATAAAACTATACTAAAAATTTTATCTTTAAAAAATATTTTAAAAATTGATCGATAAAACTATACTAAAAATTTTATTTAAAAATCTATAATGTAATTTTGTCGTATCTAAGTTACTTTAAAAATTCTTACCTTATGTAATTTGCCTACTATAACTGCTTTTAAAATTTTCAGCTTTAAAAATTACCCTTATGTAACTAAACTGTTGACCGTTTATTTAATTTTTAAAAATTCTTACCTAACTCACCATATCTTACTCTAGGCACCTTAATTTACTTAAATTTATTCTAACGTACTTAAGTTTACTTTAATGTACCTTAATGTACTTTAATTTACCCTAATGTACTTTAATTTTCTTTAAACCCTTTAATTTACCTTCATTTACTTTACGTAATTGTGTGATCAAATATTACAAGTGTCTTTTTAACACGCCTATAAAATACTCCTGATAATTTTTTATCGGTAGGCGATTCAAGACATTTTTATTTTATACCTATATTTACCTATAGAAACTATTGAGACCAAATTTTGCATTGTTTTTTATTATGAGTTAAAAGTATCCCTGACCATCGCGTAGATGATTTGAGTCAATTTTTATTTTATGCTTTTTTATTAAAAAAAATTACTTATGCTTTTTAATCAAAGAAATAGTTTTTAGGTTTTTAAACGATAAAATATTTCTATTTTTTTATTGATAGGTGATTCAAGACAATTTTTATCTTAGGCTTTTTATCGAGAGTCAAAAAATATCCCTTGACTAATAGTGCGACCGAAAATATTTTGTGAATGAAAAATACCCTCTGTGATCCTCGTAGGCGATTTGAGCCAATTTTAGTTTTATGCTTTTTTATCGAGAGTCAAAAATACCCCCTGACTATAGTGAGACTGAAAAACTTTTGTGGATGAAAAAAAAATTTTACCTTAAAATACAAAAATTTGAATTTAAAAAAATTGCGCTAAAATTCTAAAAAATCAAAAAAAATTGTGCGCGCACAAAAATTAATTATCTTGATTACATAATTATGTAATAAAGATAATCAGAGATTAATTACATAATTATGTAATTTAATCCGTCACCGGGGGAGGGGTTTACTGGGGCTTTTGTGTGTGGACACAGTGTGCCCCTAACTACCTACTACTTTTATTTAAAGTTTTGTTGGTAAGTAACCAAATATTTATCTGTTCAGTAACTAGTTATCGGTTACCTAATATGTATACAAGTAACTGGAATGAAGTTCCCGACTGGAAAACCTCAACATGTAGTGAATAGAAGTGGAAAATATTCAATTTTATTATTCATGGGTGGAAAAAGCAGGATAATAGGTTGCAAGAGACCAATGCAGGAAGGAGATCTCAAATATCAGATTCAAGATTTACAAATTCAATCCTTATCTTTGAACATTGACATGGGTTGTCGAATCAACTCGTATGATTTTTCTACCAAAACAGAAAATATTTACGAGCCAGAACTGTTAAGACTTGTCAAGTATAATCCGTTATGTGTGAATATATTTGCGAGCGGAAAATTCGTTGTCATGTTTATAAAAATACTGAAAAACACTCTAGTACAAGAAATATTTAATTTTATAAAACTTAAAATTAATCATCTTAATACCGAATTTGAAATTTGAAAATTTAAACAAAAAAATAAATAAAATAATAATGCACTTCATTAAAACAAAAGATTTAACTCCCCTGCCCTTTCCCCAGAAAAATATTTTTTTAGGAGGGTATCAACTTTTTTTTCTTTTTTTAAGCCAAATATATCTTAATCATATCTGATCGCAATAATATGTAAAATGTATTAGAAAGCTTGATGTATCTATTTTTTTTATTTATAAAATTTTTATTTTTTATTTATTTTAATATATGCTAACTTACGTGATTACCGAAATTTCTGAAAATCAACACGGAAATGTTTTCAGAGAACTGCAGAATCATTTCCCCCTTTTTCTTAGTAATAATGGTAGGCAAATTGAAGATTAACAAGAACTACAGCAAATATTAATGATTACATAGGTACAGTTATTGCAATTGAACACGGAACTTATGGACTCCATGTTTACTAGATATAGAGTAAAGATAAAGAGTATAAGATTAAAAAGTTGACTTAATCATACTTTAAAATATCCAGATATATGGTTCTCGTATATTTTCTGCGTTGGCCTGGAGGAAACAAAAATACCTAGGAATACTCTCTTGTTAATATTTTATGTTTTTGTTTCGTATATTTGTCGATTATTCTATATCTATTTTGCAAAGGGGAATTTTATCATAAAATATGTTTTGTTTGAAATGAAATTGGGAAATATTGTGTGCAAAAACAGCGAAATAAAAATATTTTTTAAGAGTTCAAATTTCTCGGCTCAAAATTTGAAGTGTTTCTCAACTTAACTAAATCGGTCCACGAGATAAGTTTTGTCGTTTTATGAGAGGCAGATGCTTGACGTCCGTGCATTAAAACAATAAAACTGAAATTGAGTGATAAATACTTGATAGAAGGAATCATTTCCACAAACTAATATCAATTGAATCTGGCCGGACTGCAGTAATCTTTTCTTTTAAACTATGAATCTTTCATTTGAAAATCAAAATGAAAAACGCATTAGTATCCATGGTAGCCTAATATTTTCTGACAAAAACACTAATCCTAATGAAAAGAAAAGTGGTCAGTCGCTTTCCGTGTGTGCATGAATTTGACATAAAGTAAAAATTGATCGGATCATATAAATATTTTAATGAAATTTTTGATTAAACTGTAAGAATCAGAATGTTTTATTTCTTTCACAATTGATCTATTTTCTTTTCCATTTTTTTTATCTTAATGTTTTGGACTATTGATCAGTATATTGCAAGGACAAGAAAATTTTTCAGACTTTTTCTAATGCCTCAAAGAAAATAATAAGTTTTAAAATAATCTTATAATTCGAGGGGATTTGTTATACATCATCGATAACAAAATCTACAGTGAAGTGGTACCAAATGAGAAACGAAAAGAAATAGTAAACAATTTTCATAAGCAGCTAGGACATATTGGTGTAGAATAAACCTACAAAGCTGTTCAGAATGAGTTTTTTGGCCAGAAATTATAAGTGATACAAGAAAACAAATATATTTATGTACATTTTGTAAAGAATCGAAAGCTAAAAATGAAAGAATTAGATTGCCACTTCGAAATTTTAAATTATTTTAGCCATTTCAAATGAATGCTATTGATATAACTAGGCCTTTTCAAATAAAGGCACGAGGAAATAGATATATTATCGTTATCATAGATTACTTTACTAAATGCACATGTCTGATTTCATTGAAAGATATTTCTGCACAAACTGTGGCTAATTCTATATTGACTTAATGGATAATAACTTTGGAATGCTCAGAATATATTCACTCAGATAAAAGTTCTAATTTTCAGAGTACGCTAATTTGAGGTTTCCAGTGTAATCATTGGAGTAAAACAAAGTTTTTCATTTTCGTATTATTTACAATGTAATGGATTATTGAAAAATTATTTCGAACTCCAAAAGGAATGATTTACAGTGTTTTAAAAGAAGAAGGTCTACCAGTTGCGATGAAATATTGGCAATGATCGAAATTGAAATTAGATTTACATTACAAAAGACAACAGGTTTTTAACCTTATCAGATTTTTTTGGGCAGTAACCTTCAAATAATATACCATTGGATGTTGATAACTTTCACATGCAAAGCAACGCTATTTAGATATGGAAGAAATTCATAAATAAAATCCAAAATAATCAGGAGATTCAAAATGCATATTATGATAAAGGAAGAATATCTAAAGAGAGTAAAATTGGCGATATGGTATTGGTTAAAAAAGAAAATAATCAAAGTGCCATTTCAAAATATTATTGCCCTTTTCAGATTGAAAATGACATTCATAATTGGAGATATTTACTAAGAAGTAGATATAGAAGAATGTTTGAGTGAAATCATAACCAAGTCGCAAAATACAAAATGATTCACGGAGTGTTAGATCACATGAAACAAGTATACAGAGTGGAACATATATAACAAGATAACTTATTCGATCCTCCGATTCTTACAAAGGGGAATATACAACAAATTTAGAAGCAATTTCAAAATCAGCTCATTAAAATTTAAAACTCATACTCAGTTTCTGTAACAGATAATTCGTGATTAGCAATCGATTTAACCAGAAATTTCGAAACAGGTGCCAAGAATACTTAGGCAGATATTTATGCATAGCACGCCCAATTCTATAAGTGACTTTAGCCAAGGAAATTACCGATAAAATAAAATAAATCGCTGTTTTTATCTTGGGCGGACCAACTGAAGATATAAACAATTAGGCACATAGAAAAATACAGAGTCCAAGATTTGCAAATAGAAACAGCTGCTTTAAGACAACAATCCCAAACAAAAACAACATAATCAGTAGAGCAGTCACGTGAAACAATATTATTATCGGTTATTAATAATACAAAGGGAAATGTGATATGTATTAATGAAAGTTTAGCTTAATTATGATACATTGTTTAAATATTAAAGTGAATTAAATATAATTTAAATTTCTGTTAATTTAATTATATATTTAAGTTTAATTATTATTATTATTGTTTAAATATAACAAGAATATAAATTGACAATTACAACATTGTCATTATCTGAAAACTTATTGGTGTATATTGTATTTATGTTTACATCGTAATTGAACTATTTTATGCGATTAATTTTTGCATTGCTGTATATTGTTTTGGAATTTAGCGAAGTTGTTTAGTT
This sequence comes from Schmidtea mediterranea, assembly GCA_022537955.1. NCBI lineage: Eukaryota > Metazoa > Platyhelminthes > Tricladida > Dugesiidae > Schmidtea > Schmidtea mediterranea. The sequence goes on along the minus strand of CM039680.1, from coordinate 157,411,848 downwards.
TTTAAGGTATATCAATTATTTTTGTTTATTGGTACAATTATACAAAGGTTTCTTATTCTTCTGATTTAATTAAGGTTGGTTAATGATAGTTTAATTCAGTTTTTAAAAAATATAAGCTTTGTTTGTTTTATTGTGCAATACTTTTTTGTGGGGATAATGGTTTCTGGCCTTGACCCCTTTACACACAATCTTTCTCTCCCACCAATGGTTACTCGTTGCTAGGCAATGTTGGAACTGCAGCTATTGGTTATGAGACCGCCAAAGGTGAGCTCTAACTATAGAACTACTAAGGTTCGGTCTCATGGTGGGTTCAATGCGCTACCGATAAAAGGTCTATGCGCGATTTACAACTTTGGTCCCTTCTGTATGAACTTAACATTATAATAATTCTATTTCGGTTATTATTTTATTTCTAGCGTATTAATTCGACAATGTAATGTTAATAAATTTGCAAGATAAGCCTGAAAATATTTTATTCAGAAAATACAACATGTAAATTGTAAGTCGGTTCTCGATTGGTTTATCGCTTCGAGTTCGGTTACGTCACCTGCTGCGAGCGTCGTTTTGCCCGCTCTGCCTTCCCTGGCCGTCGTTGAGGTCGCTTAGATGTTGCCAGTTTAGTTGTGTGACCTGCATCCCGATAGGCTATCTGGGGTGGAGCGAATACCAGTGGGTAGGTCACTGCATTACCCTCATGGCAAGCCGACAGTGCTACCTCTAGGCTTTTGATTTGGGTCCGTTTGTTCTGAACCAGCTGATTTTCTTTCGCCCATCCTTGTTGAGCGGCAGTCAGTCTCTGGTAAGTCACTTTGGATCGTGACGGCTCTATCCATGTCGCCCTGATTTTCTGTATTTCTCGACTCATTTGGATCAGTTGGGTGTGTAGCTTCGAATTTTTTCTACGGGATTTCACTAATTCTTTGCTTAATGTTCGGAGAGAATTCATGTCTATAAACAAAACTATTTATTAACGAGTTTACATAAATCAAAATTATTTAATAGAAAACAGCGGTTTATATGATTACGTTTTGTCGGCTACGTAGAGGCTTAACTGGCGTTCGAAAAATTGGGTCTCGATTAAATTAATGTATTTTGACTACTATGATTGGTTTCACCTTTCTACAACTAAAATGCTAATTATTAGTGCTATATTACTAAAATTCACGAAGTAACGATTTTAAATTTTAATATTAATACACTGTGGCTTCCTCAACAGATTTCACCTCCGTTATCCCATGAAACCACGATAATTTGACGGATCCGTCGGCCTATAACGAGAGTATGAGTACTCCTGGTGCTGTGGCAATCTCTCGGTACGATCCATGGTGGTTGATCAAATTAAACGTCTCAGCACTACCATGTCGATGGGAGCCTACATCTCTTCCAGTGCCGGGTCATCGAGTTCGTACGGAATCCCGTACTCTGGTGCGTACCCATCAGTACTTGGGATTCGTCCTGCAGGCGATGTCTGTATTGACCCGATCCAAACAACGCCTGGCCATGGCTACCTGCCAGTTTGTCTGCCGTTGGTGCGCTTCCACTTTGGCCAGCGTAAATTCAACCCTTTGTCGAGCCTCTCGGGCAGGGTTTCGCCCGGGCTCGCGCTTGATTGCGATATATGGCAATTTTACTTCATCGTTACGGGATAGACGATGCTCATTTGGCCCTCTCATCGGAGATATCGAATAACCAGCGTCCCACATCGCCTGCCTGCACCGTGCCACTGTCCTTGCCGGGAATCGGATGGTAATTCTCGAGTCGTCGTTCCATGATCCGTCCGTGAGAGTTGAATTTTGTGCTAAATAACATCATCGATATAAATTATAATTAATGGTAATAAGGGAATTTAGGAGAAATGTTCGGTGATTCTATTACATTTGTCCCCCAAGGCATCGTAATTTGCGTGCTTTTATATCTAATTTGTAATTCAAATGGGTATAACATATACCGCTCTTCGTCATTTGATAATAAACTCTGCCACTCGATTCCCTTGGTGTCACCAGTGATTATGCCCGAATACATCAAAATTGAATTAATTATCATTATTAATGGTTTTCCGTCAATTATCTTAAACTCGTTCGGGGTTGTCCCAATTTTATGACATTCCCAACCCACACTACTTAGATAATATTTTCTCACTCGTCTTTGAGTTGTCGTTATGTTCGACATAATACCGCGGTGTTTGGTGGCAGGTATTCAATTTCTGGATTACGTCAGCATCATTATGAATACAGAGAAAATATTGGTCAGGAAACTATATTATGCGGTTAATTCCACGAGTTTCCTGAACGGTGTTGCATGTAGATGGATCATTTCATGGATTAAACACAAATAATGCTCGCTAAATATTTAAGTCAAGACAATTTTCACGTAATTGATTCTATTTCAAATGGAAAAAAAACTATATATGGTATTCCAGATTTAAATCACTATTTTCTATCATTGAATCTTTCTTTGCGATACGTCATCGCGGAGTAATAGTATTACACCGTGTGGAGAAATCGGGATGTTAGTCTAGTATTTGTCGACCATTTTATGTATTTTCGTCGTTGAAAATTAATTAAAACTAATAATACATATATTTAAGTAATTACCCGTCATTCCATTCTCCTGATAATTTTTCCTGTTGGACTCTTCGTAGCTCGTCGGAGTTGGCTCGTTATTGCTAGTTCTTGGAGTCATCAGGACTCCTTCTTTCTTTTTGTCCGTTATTTGGGTGTTAATTTTTGCATAGAAATAATCTACTATTTATTTGCTGAATATTTATAGTCACCGGTGTATCGATGTGTGTGCGTGGTGACATTTATCAATTTCGAATCAATGAGGTTTTCTTCCCTGTTGATTGGTGAAATTGACATTTAGCAATATTGAGTCGCTGTGATTTTCTTCCTTGTCGATAAATTTACCTTTGAATTTTTTCTAAACCATTTATTAGGAGAAATAATTTATTGGTTCTGGATGTGGCTAATGTTGGCGATTCACTATTGCGGGGTGTCGTGACTCAGTGTATTGTGATTAAATCGTCATTTTTCTTATCTTAATTCTATTAATGCCGCTCTATTTTACTTTTCGTATATTTACTTGAGGTCAATGAAAACATCCGAAATTACTAATGTTGGGCAAGAACACAAATAGCCTTGAGAATTGTTTAAGTGTATCCAAATACAGCACGAAAACCTAGCACCAAGATAACTTAAAATACAATATTCAACACCAACTAAACATATTAAAATCTGAGAGAATATAAATAAATATAAAATCAAAAAACATAAAAGTAAAAATAAAATAAATACAAAATGCATCAAGAACCGCACGAAATCTACATAAAAAAATAACATAATAACAAGAAAATTTGACCGTAAAATGACCATTTATATAAAAGTAAAAATTAATGAATTAAATGAATAAAAATAAAATATTTTTGGCTGAATAAATTTAATTAAAAATGTTAAAAATAAATTACCAATTTAAATTAAGAAAATAATAAAAATTTTATTTAGATAACACAAATAATTTCAAGGTCGAATTTTGTTTAATAACAATAAAATTAACACGCAAGGTTAAGGCCAAATTATAGGTATATATACTGATGTGTTTTCACAAATTAACACAACTACTTTGCAGTATAATTTTCAACTAGATTGGAATATTGATTTTCAATCTCACCTGGAGACTGATCGTAGTAATGTGCGTTGCAGCTATCTGCTTGGATGACTGCGAACTTGTTGATTGGTAGATTAGTGCTGTAAATGCCAAGAATTGTGAACTATGCTACTACGAATTTTTTCAATGAATTATGAATTATGCTACTACGAATTTTCAATATATGATGAATTATGAATTATACTACTACGAATTTCTATTATATGCTTACAAAATTCCGACGATTATTTCATGCATTCGAGGCTTTTACCCAATTTATCTGGTAATTTTCATTCATTCCTTTTTTGGCCCACAGCCAAAACAAATTGCAAGTTATTAAACTTATACATAAATATCGAACTGTGTAAGTGCGGTGTAAGTACGCCAATAGTTCGTGCCCGTGAAGGTTCCGGCGTGGGTAACGCAGGAGCCCGAACGTCAAATCATTGAACTAAATAGCGAAAGAGAGTAGCTTGAGAGTTTGTCTTTTGGCTCAACTTTCTTGCACTTAATTTCGATAAAATCGATAAAAATCTTTAACAACAATCGGCTCAAAATCACTACCACCGAGTAGTCCAGTGGGCACTTATTAAATATAATATGAACACAAATAGATCATAAGAACAAAGAGAATGGAAGGGTAGCAGGGAAAATAGCGAAATTGTTGCAATAGTTAAAAATGAATAGCCATCGGAAAAAGATTAATCCGAACGACCAAAATCAGGAAAAATAATGTTTTAAATAATATTTAAGAATCAAATAAATTATGTTGAATTGAGACGAAAAATATGGGCAGAACGCTGCACAAATTTCCGGAAATAATTAAAACAGTTATCGTAAACTGTAAAATAAGGGCGGAACGCTGCTCAAATTTTCCGAATTGATTAAAATACTTATAGAAAATAGTAAAGCAAAAGTGAAATGTTGTTCGATTGTTAGTATAATATTCTCTTGAAACCACAAAATGAGGGCGCATCGCTGCTCAAATTTTCCGAATCAATTAAAATACTTATCGAAAATAGTAAAGTAAAAGTGGAATGTTGTTCAATTGTTAGTATAATATCTTTATAAAACTGTAAAATAAGGGCGGTACGCTGCTAAAATTTTCCGAATTAATTAAAATACTTATCGAAAATAATAAAATAAGGATAGATTACGGCTGAATTTTTATATAAGCAAAGTATATTTTTTTAAGCCGAGGAATAAGGACGAATCCCTACACAAAAATTTGATAATAATAATGATAATGGTAAGGATAATGGTAATAATAATAATAATAATAATAATAATAATAATAATAATAATAATAATAATAATAATAATAATAATAATAATAATAATAATGATAATAGTAATAATAAGAATAGTAGTAATATAATAAATATAATGGTAATGGTAGTAATAAGAATACTAATAATTGTAATAGCAGTGATAATGGATTAGAATAATACATAGTAACCATGATAATACTAGTAATAATAATGGGAACATTGTAGTTATAACAGGGATAAGGGTAAGAGAGATATTGTGTGAATACTTATATAACAAAGGGTTTACACTCGGAGCAAAATCATCAACACGGACAACGATAGGTAGGACTATGAGAATAGATGTAAGGATAAACGAGATAACAGCATGGATTAACATTTGAAGGAGATAGGAGAATAATGGGACCTAAAAATCGAAAGTGAGCATAGGCTTTCTATCGGCAGCTCGTTGGACCCATGGATCGTTCGATCAATTATATCATTAGCAATAGCGCTCACTTTTTGCGGACGATCTACTCACTCGAACACAGTTCAAACGTTGTTTAGCAACGGGTGCCGAGTGGTAAGTTTCAAAATATCAACACCCAGAAACCCACCACTAACAAAGAAGTTTCGATGGCACTATACGATTCGATTTGGGCGGCTTTTAGTACGTTATTTTATTAAACTTATTAAAACTTTTCATAATGCGTCAGTCGGTGAAGAATCTTCCAAACCTTCCATTTGATCTCGGTTAGCCTAGTAGTGAATGACAGAGCTACTCTCTACTTCAGCCTATCTCTCAATATGTCCGCATCGAGTCATTGCTGAGCCATTTATCTATCATCATGGAAATTTTATAATTATAGCTCGAATTATTGTTATGATTTTTAATGCTTTATATTATTATGTTACGGCCTATTGGGACATTGTTAATAGTATATTGGTGCTCTTCTCCTAAAATGGATGATTGTAACTGTCTCGTGTAGTGATTGATTTGAGCTGATTATGACTCGGAATTATGATCGATTTTCATATGTACGTTAAGGAGGTATTTTATTACTGTGTCGCAATTTTGAAATTGATTAACTGAGTCCTTTTTCGTGTTACTTATATATCTTATGATGTTTAATTTAAGTTTAATTTAATATCATCATATATTTAGTAGAGAATTCGGCGATAATACTCCTTACGAGGTACATCTATATTTTATCACTACATTTTTAATTTAAGCTTATTTTCCTCTATTACTCCTTGCATTTATTGATTATTATCTTGGGGTTTTCTATCGTTAATATTTATCATCACTAACTAATCATGAACATTATCGATTTTGTTTTTATTCATCCCTACTGTACGGTTTCGCATTCTCTGAGATTTTCACCTATTTAATTCACTTTTTAAGAGAGCCATATTTACAAATTTATTATTTACCGAATGATTTTAAGTACTAAGAAGTTTTAGTTTTATCTCTTGATTTAATTTTTTTCTGATCTAGTACTTTATGATTTTTTATAGTTATTAGGAGATTTTAATTTATTTAAGGCTTTTATTCAATTTATTTATTTACTTTAGACAATTAACTTTATCGTTGCAACGATTTTTTCGCTCGTTTTCCCACAGTCACCTCTTTTGTTTGATCCTAGGGTTAGACATGTTGATATTAAGATTTTATGAGTGCCCAATGGACTACTCGGTGTAAATGATTTTGAGCCGATGAATCAATATCAATTTAGGTCGAATTTTCGGGAGATGGATGACTGGGTGTCAGTAAAAGATTGGTCCTCTATATTCCATCTATCATTATAGATTGTGAGAATTGACGTTTGGATTCCAGCGTTACGCACGGCAGAATCTTCACGGTCACGAGATATTGGCGGGTGAACCTGCACTTACACATCTCGAATTGTTAATTGGATTTTACTAACTTACGATTTGTTTCGGCTGTGTGCCGGAAAGATTTCGACATATAGAAAAGAATCAGTCTCTCTGAATTCATATAATTTGATAGCTCCATTTCATTGTATCATATTCATATCAAGTTTGCATTCGCATCATCCATCCTCACTTCGAAAAAGTTGTCTGATCACATTTACAGGAATTCGTAGTTGGCTGAGGTTTTTGTTATACAATGGTATTTTCCCTGATAAAAAAACAGTAGAGCTTTTTATGAGAAAAAGTGATTGCTCACAAAGAAATTGTTTTCTGCGAAAATGAATTGGCATATATACCTGTTTTATGATTCTAACCTTGCATGTTAATTTTAGTGTGATAAAACAAAATTTGACCTTGATTTTTATTGTAATATCTAATTCTTATTTTATCAATTTTCTATATTAAATGAACAATTTATTTTATTTAATTTTTTAATAGGATATTTCTTAATGAAAATATTCCATTTTATTCGTTATTTGCTAACTTTTATGAATTTTTCATTTTTAGGTCAAATCTTTATGTTATCTTGTTATTTTTATGTTCATTTCGTACTGATCTTGGTGCATATCTGTTATTATTTTGATTAATTTTTATGTTTTTGATTTATATTTAATTTCATTTCCTCATATTTTAAGGTTGTTTATTTGATGTTTATGGGTCTGATTTTAAATCTGTGTTGTTATATTTGAGTGCCATTTCCAATTCCTTTAAACAAAATCTAGTCTAGGCCCAACATTTGTAATAGAATAAAAATGGGTTTGGTAGAAAATTAGTAACTGACTGTACCGGATTAACCAATAAGCACGTGCTTAGGGCACCACATGGAAAGGACCACCACGGCGAGCTACTACAATTTTTAGCGTGATGTTAATTTTAAATAAATGAGTCATATTAATTAACTAAAAATGTCCATGGACCACGGCCTGTGTTATGTAGCCACAAAGTTACTTTAACTTATGAATAAGAGTGTAAGCTCTAGCCGCTCACTTCTAACTCTAGGCTTTATTGTACTAAATATTAATTCTGCACGACTTGCACTTACTTAGATTTGGTTGGCTGTTCCGGCACCATACTTGATAAGTGCTTAGGATAACTGGTACATGTTTCATTCTAAATATACGTTTTTATCATAATTTGATATTTATTTAAATTAAAGGTTTATTTTTAAAAACTATGTTTAAGAGGCAGCAATTTGTATTTTTGTTTGGAACCACGTAAACACTAGAGATGGCTCTTGTGTCTGAGTTATATTTTGTGTGCAAATTGTTGACAGTATCTAGTGAACTTGCCAGTCAATTGATGATAACCACTGTGCTAAAATATAAGTTATCTTCCGTTTAAACAAACACGTGAAAGTTTAAATGTCTTTGAAATTAAAGAAAAAGATTTTATTTTTACCATTCTAATAGAAATATATATATATATAAAACCAATTTAGATAAAAAAGTATAACGATACAGGTACATAATATGATATGTAAATAATATTCACATATTTGCAATAAATAAAAATCAAAATAATTGGATAACATTTTCACAGCCGAATTTCTAAATGAACTTGCTGGGGTTTAATTCAAAGGTTTTGAATAGTTATCAAAGTTAAAGTTCCAAATATTACTAGAATCACTTCATATACTTGCTGTGGCACTTGAGCGGCGTTTCCATAATTTTCGAAATAAGTACACAAAGCACCTTGACATACTTGCTGTCCTAATTAAACCAAAATTACCAAAAGGTTTCCGAACACAATTAATATTTATAGAAAGCAATAGCAAAAATATAAACGTATTTTTTTGTTTTATTAATTTTTATTTATATATATATATATATATATATATATATATATATATATATATATCGCTTTGACATTATAACTAACTATTAAGTACAAATATTTAATTTCCTATAGTTTTAATTTAAAATAACTTTATTAACCAATTTGAGGGTGGGCCATAATTTCAATGAATTCTCTGGAAGTTGCCGAATCTCCAGCAAAAAATATTTTCTTTTTTTATGTGTTTTTTTCTGAAATAGAGACGAAAATACAAAAAATTATTTTAACGACGTGAGGTAAATCCGACTTTCTCATGCAGAGTGTAGCAGTAACAAACAAATTATAGTTAGGTAAATAATATATTTTACTGATTCAGACAAAAAAAATCTTAATGTAATTGAAAAATGAAACGAAATCAGAGAGATAGATAGATAGATAGATAGATAGATAGATAGATAGATAGATAGATAGATAGATAGATAGATAGATAGATAGATAGATAGATAGATAGATAGATAGATATATAGATAGATAGATAGATAGATAGATAGATAGATAGATAGATAGATAGATAGATAGATAGATAGATAGATAGATAGATAGATAGATAGATAGATAGATAGATAGATAGATAGATAGATAGATAGATAGATAGATAGATAGATAGATAGAAATAGATAGATAGATAGATAGATAATAGATAGATAGATAGATAGATAGATAGATAGATAGATAGATAGATAGATAAAGATAGATAGATAGATAGATAGATAAAGATAGATAGATAGATAGATAGATAAAGATAGATAGATAATAGATAGATAGATAATAGATAGATAGATAGATAGATAGATAGATAGATAGATAGATAGATAGATAGATAGATAGATAGATAGATAGATAGATAGATAGATAGATAGATAGATAGATAGATAGATAGATAGATAGATAGATAGATAGATAGATAGATAGATAGATAGATAGATAGATAGATAGATAGATAGATAGATAGATAGATAGATAGATAGATAAATAGATATCTTCAAAATTAAAAAATCAATAAAATCATTTATTTATATTAATTTCACTCCATAAATCAATATTTCTACTTATTAAAAATGCCGTAAAAAATAATTATATTAAATAATATAAATAATTATCTATGGTCGTAGAAAGATGAAATAAATATTGGTATTTTCACTTATAAATGTGACCTTGAAATTTAAGCTTAATAATTGTTCATTTAATCGTGATTTGATTGGTAAGTTTTTATGCTGACAATTTTTGTTAAAAAAGGGGAAATTTTGATCTACAGTTATAATGAAAATAAATTTAAATGAAAATAATTATGTAATGAGTTATTAACAGATTTTATAATGTTATTAAAATAAAAAATAAAAAGAGTAAAATTACATTAACATGCTTAAAATAAAAATTTCAACGGTATTCAATTTGTGTGGGGTTCGCTTTTTTATGAAATAGAAACAATTATTTATTGAAATTCAAAGTTTACATATTCACCGAATTCTATTAATAAACGTCCTCCAGTTTTATAAAAACGTCAATTTGTAGGCTAATCCACGAACCTCAAATCTCGACCGTTTAAATTTTACAATTATAATCAAATGTATTAAATTTTTAATTTTGTTTCTTGTAATTTTTGGCTTGTAAGAAAAAAAATAAGCAATTTTTAATATTGTTAAGAGCAAATGTTTAAAATACAAAATCAAGAATGAAAGAGTTAATGCTATGATTTAGTTTTCCATATCTCTTCCTTTACCAAATAAAATTATAAAACTTAATAAATAATTTAAGCTAATTGGTCGTGGCTAATTTAAAACTATTTTCTAAATATTTACGTAATTTCTTTTGATTTCGAATTTTTTTTAAATTTTAAAATATTTCGTAAACAATGTTTGAAATGAAAAGTTGATTCAAATATAGAGAAAAATAAAATAAAATGTAATTGTAAAAAATAACATACTAAATATAGTAATAAGAGTTTGGTGTTCCCCAAATCTATTCTGTGCTCGGCATGTATATAATCCAAAATCACTTTCTTGTACGTTAAGAATCCTCAAAACAAAAAATACATCTGTGATCTAAATTTAATAAAAATCATAGATCAATTCTATTAAAATTTCAAGTTAATTATTAAAATTCAAAATAAAATTTTCACCTACACAATTTGTCACATAGTAAAACCTCTTTAAATGTCCCTAAAATTTTTTTTTTCATCCTTAAAATATAACAATTAAAAAATACATATAAATTCGGACAAAATTAATTTATTATTGTTTTTAGTATTGCAATATTCAAATTAATTTCTTTAAAAAATTAAGAAAAAATGTACAGATTTTTAAGAAACTGTTTTTTTTGGGTTTGCTTTCAGGATCTGAAATAGATATTTTCCCATGCTTCTAAAAAATTTTGATTCATACAAATTTTATTCAATTAATATGTTCACATACAATTGGAAAATGTCAATTAATTCAAAAGAAATTTCAAATTTTTCAGAAATATAATAAAAATCAGATTGAAAATTTAAATAGAAATAAATTTTAAAAATAATATTTATTAAACGGTAATAAATAAATAATTTCAAGTAATAAACTTATTGTTTATTAATTTCTCGAATTTTTTAAGATTCAATAATTCTGCTGTCATTTATAAAACTGCTACTTACGTCACTGTCAATTAGAAGGATTTCACTATAATTGTTATGGTTGATAATAATTATAACCTTTTAATAATAATAAGTATAATAATAATAATAATAATAATAATAATAATAATAATAATAATAATAATAATAATAATAATAATAATAATAATAATAATAATAATAATAATAATAATAATAATAATAATAATAATAATAATAATAATAATAATAATAATAAAATAATAATAATAATAATAATAATAATAATATAATAATAATAATAATAATAATAATAATAATAATAATAATAATAATAATAATAATAATAATAATAATAATAATAATAATAATAATAATAATAATAATAATAATAATAATAATAATAATAATAATAATAATAATAATAATAATAATAATAATAATAACAATAATAATAATAACCTTTTCAGTGTGCATTATTTCTGGGAGCTTATTTAATTTGATAAGTAAACTCACGCAGAGCACCGAAAAGGTTAATAATTTGAAATATTTGTGATATGGTTTTTATTTTTATGTGAGTGATAATTAACCCATTTGGTACCATTTTTTTCCTTTTGTGTTTTATCGTTTGTAGATTAGCTTTTTAAATACAAAGTTATAATTTCCAAGAAAAACTACGATATTGGTGAAATGCATATTTCACTAAAATAAAAAGTTAAAATTAGACTAATTTTTAAATAACCCAATGAAAAAAAGTCTTACATTTGTTCCAACGGAACCGTAACTAATAATTTTCTGTGACTCGTGACGAACTCCGTCCATTATAGGTGGACTTGGATTAGCAGGATCATACACACCTTTATGCCAATACAGATCTGGATCAGGATAACCGTTAATTATACATTCCACCATCATTTCAAAGTTTTGATTGGCCATTTGGGCATATGCACCCATTTTCCTAGCTTGTCTCACAGTTGGTTTGTAAGTAACCTCAACCATCACATCGTATTCACCAGCCAGTCCAACGTTGTTTACTGCATGACAACGAAAGACCCCTCGATCATAGCGACTTATTTTCGGTAAATATAGAGTATTGTTCTAAATAACTTCAAATAAATTACTGTAGATTTATATTTATAATTTTACATTGAAATTTCTATTAATTCTGGGTTTCATTACAAATGAAAACTGGTTCCAATTAATTTCTTTTAAATAATCGTATAAATTAAATATCACAACACAAATAACAAAATTATTAACTTTTACATTAACACTAGATTTACGGAAAAAATTGCATACCTATTTTTACTGAATCCAGTCAATTTTAACAATAGTGTAAAAAAATTAATATTACAAAAATGGTTTTTAAACATGGATTAACATATTTCATAATTTATTTTCATTTTGAAAATAATTTTCAAATTGATGGGTTTCATAACTTTAGTGTTAAGCACTGAAGAAACAGTATCCATAATTTTCGTGTTTGGAGAATTTTATGATAATACATGTTAATTCAGTGACTAAACGCTAATTAGTTTAATGTTATTATCTGGTTTTGTTTATATGTATAAATTATATCTAATTCTGTTTTTACGCGAATTTGATTTAAAGCCATTCAAAAAAAGTCCAGTAAAATAGTTTGTACTAAGAAAATACATAAAAATTTTAAAAAAATCCCCACAAATATTTTGTGGATATCGTATCTTTTTACGAGGATTTTTTTATTTAGTTCACAATACAGAGATCGAATTTTAATATCAATTTTGTGCATGACATGTAAAAACGATAAATTATATACTTAATTGAAATTATTTTAATTGATTTTTCAAAAGTAAATCCAATCACCCAGTCAATATGGATACTGTATCGCATAAAAACAGAATTATGTTGGGTATTCATAGTAAGTCGGTATTAGTTACTGACTCCTCGATGTCCTTAGTGAAATAAATCGAACACCCAACACAAAATGAATTTCCTCAAAATGACAATTAAATTTAATTATTTGGTAGGTGCTCTTTTTGATGTTGCGACTACTCTCCCAATTTATTTCATTGAATTTAACTCTCGAGGTTCCCCTGTGGCCCATTTACTTTGGGTAATTATATGAAATTCAATTACAATTAGGGTTTCCTTTTATCCCAGGTTTTCTTTCATTCGTCAATTAAATAAATTTGTTGACAGTCTGGGTTTCTCACTTCTTACTATTTTAGTCGTATTAATAAAAGAAAATAGTTAGTAAAAACCAACTTGAATCCGCTGAGGAGATCCAGGCAAAGGAAACGGTTGTCCATTTGCTTTTACCCAACTGACTCTCGGTGGAGGAGACCCAATAGCTTTACAGTCTAATTGTAATGGAGTTCCTTCTTCAACAATTTGAGATTGTATCGGTGTAACTTGGGGGGCTTTCTGAAGAATAATCAATCCATTTGCAAAAGGTTTCGCAGATTCGGAGAATCCAGCTAAAATATTAATTTAAATTAAGTTTATTTTAATTAATGTTTCTTAATTACAAGGATTCACTGTAAAAGTTCATGACAGAAAATTATTTTTATTCTACGATTCGAAATTTAAAGTAGCAAAGAAAAGTATATAAATAAAAGTAGCTATGTAGAAGTACAGATTATTATATATAAATAATGTTAGCAAATAATAATTATAATTATTACTATTATATTTCAAATAACATTATATAGAATAAAAAATATTTTACTGATTTATAGTCAAAACAATTTTTATTAAACATGTCAATTGAAAATGAAAAAAGATCAGTGTTGAAAATTAAAAGAAGCTCTTATGTTACTATTAATTTTTATTTTTATTATTATTATTATTTTTAGTTTTATTTTTATTATTATTATTATTATTATAATTATTATTTATTATTATTATTATAATAATAATTATTATTATTATTATTATTATAATTATTATTATTATTATTATTATTATTATTTATTATTATTATTGTTTTTATTATTATTATTATTATAATTATTATTATTATTATTATTATTATTATTATTATTATTATTATTATTATTATTATTATTATTATTATTATTATTATTATTATTATTATTATTATTATTATTATTATTATTATTATTATTATTATTGTCATTAACACAATAACCGCATGTATTTTATATATTTTTTGTCATAAAATAACAATGGCGACAATAAATATTAGAATTTTAAAAAATCTATTTATTCGTTAGATGGTGCTACTTTATTAAATACACGCCAAACCAAATTATTACCAATACGCCAGACATATTCGGAAAAATAAAAATTTTATTATTACATTCTATTTCAATGTAGTTTAAAAGTCGGTTATACTTAGTCGAATGATGCATAAACTTCGATAGACGACTTAAATATGAGCTGACCACCTATGTGTATACTCGCAGTGGATTTCTTTATCTAGACGTAATTTGTATTATAATGTTATTCTGTGTATTTTCTTATGGAGAAGGGCGCATTATTTTTAGCAGCCCATGGGCACCGAATTTCTGAAAATCGGGATAATTCCAAATTAATGAGAGTTACAAGTTTCGATATGAAGTTAATTTGATATATAGCTTTACATACAGCTTTTACTGGTGATGCTTTTCCGCTTAATTACACAGCGAGTAGCGGCGGAGAGTCCATACAGTATATCCCAGCTACGCCCTCGCCCTTCACATCTCCAATTGATTTTACTTAAATCGACACACAAGTGAAATTTCCACATTAATTCATTACAAATGAATCTGATTGGTTCATTTCTAATATAAAAAAAAATTTGTAAAAAATAAAGAACAATTTCTCATTATTTATAATAAAAATAATTTTAAACTTAATTATTTTGATTTTAAAAAATTTGAAAAAAAATTGAAAAAATTAAACATCTCTTGCCTAAATCAATTTTGCATTGATAACGCTTTGAATCTTGATCGAGTACGTCTCTAATTACAAGTTGATAATTCCATACATCTTGTGATTGACCAGGCATTACTGGCACATAACTCGGACGTTTATGAATGAAATTTACGATATATTTATCATTTCCATTCGTATCTTTTCTCACTGGTTGTTCCAATGTAGTTCCCCAAGCTATTGTTTTCTGTTCATCGAGATTATACCAAGTCGCTCTCTTAAATAAATAATTATCAGATGTTGTTAAAAAATAAAATGTATTAACTGATTTTTGAACTTCAGCTATAACCATCGTACAATTTAAATAGGCTACTCCTTTATCAAGAGTGACTGCTGTTTCTATTTTTTCGATAATTTGAGGAATAAATTCAATGGCAGCTTCATCTATTAAAATATTAACAAATTTTATGTCTTTCGATTTTAATCAGAATTACCATGATTAATAAATATTAAAATTAGAAAAGCTAAAATTATCATATTTCCGTTCATTATTTTAAATCATAATATCTACTGATATTAAATAAATATTTTTAATTATTTAAACAATATCCTGAATTCGACAAATAAAAATGAGAATAATTAAATAAATGATTCCTATTAATTAGCAAAGAATATTTATTATGTATGTTATTGATAGAATACAAACATAAACTATATTATGTCCAATAGCTTTTATTTATTATTTTAAAAATACATTATAAAACTCATTTTGAAATTTTTTTTGAAAATTATAGGAAGTTTTAACTCTATTTAATTAAATTTATCATTGTTTAGCATTTTGATTATAAACCAATGTTCTGTTATCTGTTTAACTATTTTTATTTAAGGAGAAGGACACTATTTTTCCGACGACATAATGAGAGTATTCACGACCTTCCGATGATCATTCCATTTTTAATTATATTGAGAACATACTAATTTTTATTTAATCACAGTTATAATTTTAAAGAAAAATGCAGTTCAATCTGTCAAGTCATTTATTCAAGATTATTTTTATCTCATAGACGTTCGGCTTTGCGGCGGGCACGTTCTTTGCGTCCCGGTCGACGACTGCTGGATGGGGCGGTTGAAGAGTTTTTGGCTGGTGTAGCGTTGTGGGTCTGATTCTGGTAGGGCAACTGGGATGGAGCAAAGATAAGCGGGTACGTTACCGCTTGCCCCTCCCGACTTGCAGCCAGGGCGACTTCCAGTCCTCGGATTTGTGTTCGGAGGCTCCGGTCGAGTAGTCGCTCCCCCGCCCAGCCCTTTTGAGCGGCAGTGAGCCTAAGATAGAGAGCCTTCGTTTTCTTCGGGTCCGACCAAGTAGACTTGATCTGCTGAGCTTCTCGGGTTATCTGAACTATTTGATCGAGAAGATTCGTGTTTGCACGTCGCATATGAGCGAGTTCCGCTTGCAATATCTGGGTAGATGTCATATCTGTAATAAAAATCCTTAATTTCATCATTAACTTAGGTAAAGTAAAATTCTGATTAGTAAAACATAGGATGCAAGAATGAGTTTATTAATGTAGCAAATGAGTGAACAACATTTTTTAAGATTTTATTCAATTAAAATAACACAAAATGTTGTTTTTTGTTTCTTCTGGTCCAGGAAGTTAGGGTTCCTCTAAGAACTTCCTAACCCCTTCCTCCGGGGAGTAGCCTGGGATAATGGCTACTGGGCGTCTAGTATTACGGGCCGGTCGGGCTGGATAGTACTCGGCGATGCGCCCGACGGAGATGTCTTCTTCGATATTGGCCAGATACATCCTGGCCTTGACGACGTTCTGATCGACCTGCCATTGGACTCTTTCCCAATGGGCGAGGAGGCTTCGTGCATGGTTTCGAATCTCCTCCGCGGGATATTGTTGGCTACATCGCACTCCGGCCCAACGAGGGTCATTCTCCATACCTAGTATCTGTAGGGCGGTCCGGTGTGGTTCCTTGGGTTGAAGTTCCTCGGGCATTGTTGTCGGTCGGGCCCGCTTCCAAGCCCGACACCATTCTTCCGCCACGTGGGCGGGGATCCCCTCGAGAAGCGTTGGCTCTTCTAAAATAAATATCGTTATGATTCGGTGAACCGGTACAACATAGTTTTCAGTATATTCTTTATTAACAGTGGCATAGTCTCTTGTCCCTCAGCTAGCGTGTTGACGTCAAGGCATCGCTCATGTCGATTTATTGTTATGAGGATTATCAACGTTTATCGACGGATGAGGGTTGTGGATAAAAGATTTGCCGCACTTCGATGTGTAACAAAAGGGTTGGCGTTAGTATCCTTTCAATTCTCTTCTACTCAGAGGTCAGCAGGTCTGTTCAAGTCGTCGGTGGTCGCTTCGTGATTGGTAATGTCGGACCCATAGAACAAAGCTTCAGTTACTGGATCAAAACTCAGATAAGGGAGTACTAGTTGAGTTTAAACCCAGTAATCAATTCGACATTCAAGGGATGAAAACGATCATCAGCGTTAATTGTATGGTAGACGTTTTGTTGGATTACGCGTCGTGTTTACGGAATACTATCTCGTTTAGGTCCTAAACTTCCTGAAATGGAAATACTTATCGGTCCGAAGCTTAATGAGTGGCATAACCGTCAGATAATATTCTATGGGACATTGCGACTATCAGTAGGTAATGGAGGGCAATTATCGGTCGCATACTCCGCGAAGTGGCAATACTGGTAGACTTCATAAACCTAGAAGACCATGAAAATCAATCGATCCTACTCTCTGGAATTCATAGAAGCATAACTGTCGAAGTTGCGGATGAAATTCAATAGTAATTATCGAGAACATACACCTTGATTTTTGGCAATGATGATTATCGAGTTCGTAATTCCTGAATTCATAGCATGTCCATTTCTAAAGTTGGTAAGGTAATAATAATGAATATTAACGGTTTGGATTAACCTGAAATTTATAAATAATAAGGACTATAGGATTTTTATAATGCATGGAGAATGTGAATAACTTTTTACTTTGAAGTTTATGAATTTGGATAAGTTAAGATTTATTAACTACATAGCGTTAACATCTATTAAAATCAAGTTGGAGTTTGCTAAATGCATAGTATTAATATTTGTTAAAAACTAATTTAAAATT
Organism: Schmidtea mediterranea; assembly: GCA_022537955.1. Classification (NCBI taxonomy): domain Eukaryota; kingdom Metazoa; phylum Platyhelminthes; order Tricladida; family Dugesiidae; genus Schmidtea; species Schmidtea mediterranea. Next base: position 157,393,610 of record CM039680.1, on the reverse strand, counting down.
TTCTACCGACGTGGTATTAACGTTTATTAAAACTAATCTAAGATTTACTAACTACATAGTATTAGCATTTATTAAAATGCAATTTCGATGTAAATTACCTTGTCTTGGGAAACTCGACTCCTTTAGTATTTCTCCTGTTGACGCCATGGTTGGTAGATCCATATTTCAAAAATTGAAAATTGATAGTACAATGACTGGATGACATCCACATCAAATTATTTAACTAGTGTTGATGCACACGCATCCGTTACCTCATGACTAACCATGGAGATTTGCGTGAGAAAATTTTTGTTTATATTGTTAGAATTTAATCCATATTCATTATATAGGTAAAATGTCTACGGAAACGTCAAACTCGCGGATCACGGGAATTTCGGGTTTATTCAATTCGGATTTACGATTTCCGGTTGATTGGTCGACTTGCTGATCTATTAAGATTTTAGGTATTGATAAATGAACGGTGATAATTCAATTCGGTAAGTTTACATCCTGTGTTTACATTACTTATACTTCATTTGCAGAAATTCGCGATTGGTAAATTCGCCGAAGTTTAGTTGAATCGATTTGGTAAGTTAATGTTTTAACTAATTTGAATACTTTTTATCAACATTTTAGAGAAAATACTTGAATATACAGTAGGTTTCGGGGTGGACACCTTCTCGGCACCTTTGTGCAATCGCATGCATTTGGAATTTTATTACTTGGAATTTTTTTTTATTCATCGTTTTCTCGGGGATATTTGGATCACCTTATTAGCGTTATCGAAATTCGATGTCGGCGGTAAGACTTTCCTGTGGTTTAACATTTATGTATTTTCATGATCATTTCTTTTGTGTAATGTTAATATAAATTTCGATTGTTACTTTAATTGATCTATCATCCTAAATTTTTATGGTCATTTTGATTTTTCGTCGATTTTGTATTAATTCTCGATTTTTAGGGTCTATGTTTGGGTTTTTATCCGTAATTTAAGTTTTAGAAATTGTTTAAAATTAAATGTTATCGCCAAGTTAAATTCATTAAGTCAATGTTATTTTGTTTTATGACGAATTAATCAACGATTTCATGTTAACAACGATTTCATTTTTTCCTTTTATAATGAGATTAATTTTCTTTACAACAATGATTTAAATTTTTATAGAAATGATCTCGGGTTAATTGAATTGTCAAGTTATTTTCAAGTAACGGTTTTGTGCTTACTTTCCATTAACAGATTAATTTATTTATTTCTACCCTCAATTTAATTACTTTATTTTTACTCAATGAATTATTCTATTTTTAATCAATAAATTACTCACTTTTATTCAGCAATTACTTTATTTTTAACCAATGAATTTAATCAATAATCACTCTAATTTTAATCAATGAATTATTTTATTTTTTAATCAATAAATTACTTATTTTTACTCAATAGTTACTTTAATTTTAATCAATGAATTACTTTATCGTTAATCAATGAACTACTTTATCTTAATCAATAAATTCCTTTCGTTTAATCAATGAACTACTTTATTTTAATCAACAAATTACTTTGGTTTAATCAATGAATTAATTTATTCCCTGTACCATTGCTCTTTAGTAAGCCTTAGGCGCATATTGTGTTTATATTATATTTAATGAGTGCCCACTGGACTACTCGGTGTGATGATTTTGAGCCGTGTGTAATATAATTTTAGGTCGATTTTACAGAAATGAGAAACGAGGAAGCAGCCAAAAGACTCCTTCCTTATTTCTCGTTTCTTCTATACGGAGTAATATTGACGTTACGACCCCTGCGTTCCGCACGCTGGGTCTTCACGGGTACATATCATTGACGATTTTCCACCCACTTACACGAATCTGTACTGTGTATATTTTACTAACTTGCGATATGTGTTGGCTGTGGGCCGGAAAAATTTCGACAGATTAATTTAGTTATTAAATATATAGAACAATTTATGAATAATATAAATGTTTATTATCATGTTAAAGACAAAATACAAAATTACTTGACCAACAAATAAATTCATCAAAACATAAAATTGCATCTCTCCCCACGCCGACGTCCAAGCAGAGCTCTACCGAGGTTGCGAGGATGTGACGTGGAGAGAGAGCTCCAAAATAAAAGCTATTTCTCACCTAAAAAATTGTCTTCAATAGATTTTTAATCAATAATTCAAAATCAAATTTTGATTCAAAATGGTTTGAAAAATGGTGTTTGTTTCGAAAAACGGTTAAATTTAATGTGAAAATGAATCGGTATTTATACCTATTTTCTGTCCCTAACCTCGCGTGTTAAATTTGATGTAGTAAAACAAAATTCGACCTTGTTATTTTCTAGTGTATTCTAATCTTTAATTTTATTATTTTTCAATTTATTTTAATAATTTTTCGTTTAGAATTTTTATTGAATTATTACTAATTCAAATTCTTTGATTTAAGTTTCATTTTCATGAACTTTTATTAATTTATCAAATTTTTTGTCGAGTTTGTTGTGTTTTCTTGTTATGTTTGTGTTTGTATCGTGCGGATCTTGTTGCGTTTTGTTATCATTTTAATTTATTTTTATGTTTATTATTTTATATTTAATTCTCTTTTTTCTCATATTTGATAGGGTTTAATTGATGTTTCAATAGGTTTATTTAAATTTGCATGTTATATTTGCGTGTGTGTTACCGATCCATTTAAACATTTCTCAAGGCCGTTTGTGTTCTGGCCCAACAATATCAATTGCAAAAAAAAAGCAATATCAAAAAGCATATATCAATTGAGTTAAACTCCAAATAATGGCGTCATATTGTATTTTTATGTCTTAGAACTTTTGTATTGAATTCATTAATAATGATAAAAAATAATTAGGCGACTGTTTTTGTGAGTCCATATTTTAATAAATGCGAGTAAGTACCCTATATATATATTATTGTTTTACTCTTCACAATGATATGTTTGTTATGTAAAAAATGCATTAAATTGAAATTTTCAAATTTGGTTTTGGAGGATGTCATTAAATAATATTGTGAATCACTCAGGTACAGGCCCATGGAAGAATTCTTGTCAGGAAATTGAAAACAAATGCCAAAAATTATAAAAATTTAGAATTAAAACAATTAATTAAAATTTAAAAAAATTAAACTTAGTATTTGAGTAGTGAATTGTATCACACCTGGCTCACTTTTGGTTCCCATCCCTGTACTATGAAAATATTCAGTATGCGATGTGTTACATTTTTTCAATTAATTTTTGCTAGGTACTGATAGGAGAAATGTAAATTCATTGTCAAACGAATGGATAACGGATACATATCCAACACGCTCATTACAAGATCTAACCACTAGACACCCGTCGAAAAATGACATTGGTAATGTGTACTAGCGAGTGGACTGTCAGTAAAATGTGAGAATCTCAACAAAGACTGCTAATGTCTTAACATCTCTTTGGGTTCATGGACTACTATAGATGGTTAAATGTTCGATCATTTTAAGTCCCTTTAAAATTGTTAAGTCAAAACAAAATTTTATTTAAATGAATCGAAAATAACATGCAAACATGGCAATATACATTCAAAATCAAACCTCTCAACATCAATTAAACACCCTAAAATATGAGAGAAAATATAATCAAATACAAAATCAAAAACATAAAAGTAAATTAAAATATATACAAAGACGAACCAAGAACCGCACGAAATTTACACGAACATAACATAATGACATGAAAATTCTACTGAAAATAGACAAAGTTAAAAACCTGGAAATTGGTGAATAAAACCAATTAAAATAAAATATTTTTGTTTTTGAAATATTCAATTAAAGATTTTAAAAAATATATTACCTATTTAAGTGAAGAAAATAATAAAAATTGAGTTAGATAATACAAATAAATTTAAGGTCAAATTTCGTTTTAACACATCAAAAAGAACACGCAAGGTTAGGGTCACAGAATATGTATACAGGCCCGGCTCGTAGCGTGTTCGAAGTATACAATGCACACAGGCGCCGCAGGGGCAAAAAAGTAAAAGGCGCCTACAAGACAATATGAAATTTTAATTTTAACAAAAAGTATTGACAAATAAAGTTTTTTAAAGTTTTTAAACACAAGTTTTTTTATTTTTACTTGGATTATTTAATTTTTGATTAATAAAGAACTAAGTTTTATTCGAAACTGTTGTTGATCAGTTTTTTTGTCATAAATGAATTTGATTTGCCTTAAAATTGTAATCAATATATTATAGCTTATAAACTACAAATCGAATAAATTGACAGTTATAAATTATCAAACATCAAAAAATATTGACAATGGCTTCGCTTTATTTCTAAATGATAATAATATAAAACCATAGAAAATAGTGGCTGGTTTTTGTTTATAATATAGCTTTTTAGTAACTTATTGAAAAAAAAATCAAAGGCGCTAAACATTCCTCGCACACACAAAAAAAACCACAAGCCGGGCCTGTATGTATATATATACCGATTAATTTTTACAGAATTTTAATAATCTTTTCTGATAAATCACTTTTTCAGTCAGAGAATAACTAATTTTTGAAGCGATAATATCAGAACTTTTGTGACATCGTATAAACGAATTTCCTACTCTTCCAATACATGTTATCAAGTATTTTCAAGGTAAGTTCCTATTTGAAAATGACCTATGGGAGGGTGATGTTGAATTGTTATGCAGCAATGATGATATGTCTGTAATATGTACCTGTAGTATGTGAATTAAAATTATATTTTAGTAGATAAATTGTTATTCTGTCCAAAATTTTCCGATCCACCGCCGCACATATCACAAGTAACGATCAGATTGTGTAAGTGCGGTTTATCCGTCTATAATCTAGTCCGTGAAGGTCTAGTTGTGAGTAATGACAGATTCAAAAGTAACGTATGAAAACCTATGGGGCGTTGGGCTGGTCGAGGAGTAGTCTTTTGGTTTCTTCCTTTTCTTTCGTATCCCGAAACTTCGACTAAAATACTGAACATATCGGCTAAATTTGACCACACCGGGTAGCTCAGTGGGCACTCCTAACTAATAATATTGACATAATCTAACCCTAGGATCAAATTGAGAAAAGGAGTGTGTGGGGGTCTTGCGAAATGTTTGCAACGTTAGTGGTAGAATCAATTTTAAAATATCGGGTAAAATGCCAGACATCAAAGATTTTAGTATAACGAATAAATAAAATATAACTTCAGTCGAGGGATTAATAAATAGCCTGTCAGATTAGAGTTACGAATAAAATAAATCATCAACTAGGATAAGTGTGAGCACCAGCAAATTATTAAAACTCATTAACATAAGTCTTTAACCATATTGGTAGCAAATAAATTTAGCGATTAGAAGTGAGATGGTAGTTAGAATTTGCAAAATATCTACTATTTCAGTATCCGCGAATACCGGTTTTCATGTTTTGAAAACCGCGGTTAACTGTCGGATACGGATATTTTAAAAATAGTTAAATAAAATAGAAAATAAAATATTATACTTCAAATATTTTGGTTTAAGTTGAAAATGTTTTATTCATTTTCTTTCATTTATATAAAAAATATTTTAGAAAAACTAAGTGATTTAATGAATAATCCGATAAACAGGCTCGAAGTTTACTTCAAAAGTTGGGGAAAAAATAGATCATCCTTACAGCTTCAGTTGATGATGGTTTTATTGTTGCTAACGTTTTTTCTGGCCTTTGACCTATTTTCTTAAATATTAAAAATCATCTTTGATGTTTAAGGTGGATATATTAACATTTTCACAACAGACATTATTAATTGCAGCATATAGTTCTGCTTCCAGCGTAGTTTGTGTATCTGCATTCAAATATACATGCTCCGACAAAGATGACGACAATAAAAACGAAGAAGATTTAAAATGTCTACCAAACAGTGCAGATAAAAATTTCAAAACAACTTTTGATGGTTTTATAGAGGTATTGGTAAGACGTGACAGTGTATCGATAATGGTAGTGTTTTCCCGTTATTTCACCCGTCGTTCAATATATGATTTTAATGTAGTACTAATCTCATCATTACATTTATTTAATTTGCTTTACAGAAAATTCATCGCTCATTTTGCTGTTAATAAATTGGTGTCCTGTTTCCCCAATGTTTCAACAGCCAAAAACTCTTCAACCGCCCCATCCAGCAGTCGTCGACCGGTGTTAGAGTTTGACGGTTCGGATTATCAGTATCCGATATCCGCGAATATCCGGGCTCATATCCGTATTTGGTATCCGCTCAAAAATACTCGCGGTTATCGAATTTAAAATTAAAATAAAATGTTCTTACTCATAAGAAAAAACATTTTAAGTAGGCTTAGAAAAAAATGATTTTTTCTTTGAAAATTCTAAATAAACAGTAAAATATATTATGTTCAATTTAAGTTCATTGCTTAATTTATTTTTATGCCGAGAAGAGTTTATATATTTAACTTTTTACAGATTTCATCAGCATTATTTATTAAAAATCGGTAATCATTATTTTGTAAAAAAATGAGTAATTTGTACTTATATAATATAATACGTATTAATTCTTGTTATTGGAAATTGATATATTTAACCTTCAAATCAATAAATTGAACAATATCAAAGGTAATTAATCAGTAAATTTATTCCAGTATTTTTTTCGTTAAAAAATGTATTATTTTTCCGTGAATTTAGACCATGACACTGTTAGCTGCTGCTTGGGAATATTAAAAAAAATCCCGTCAACCAATAGAAATATTGCTATGGCACAGTATTTAAAGTGTCTGGTTTTTATTTCAAATAGTGATGGAAGCACTATTACAATGTTAAACCATCTGAAACTGGTACTCAAAATCAATTGTAAACGGGATACTAATAAATCTATTTTTGGGAAGCCAAGCTTCAAAAAATCAAAGAAAAAACTATAATGAAATTCGTTATACCGCAAAGTTTCAACTGTTATCTTAGAAATTGTAATCAAACATTTAGAAATCTTTAATTTTTTTTTCCAAACCAACATTGTTTTTACCACAAATGATGGTTAAGTATGGAAGAGATTGTCCTTCCGAATCACTATTATGTTTGTGCCACGAACTGTAATTGGCAGTAGTTGAAACTTTTTATAAATCGAGAAATCATGATTATGGTATTAGTAACGGCGATGATGATGAAGACTTACAAGATGGCGAATTTTTCTTAGATTTAAATGAAGAAGAAGAGTTTGTAGATGATGATGATGTGGACGTACAAAAGAATCTAAAGAACGTGAGGATTTTAATCAAATTTTTGAAAAAATCTAGTTTTAGAATATCAATTTTACAAAAGAAAATTGTGGATGAAATTGAATACGAACTTTAACTTCAACTGGATGTAAAACACAGGTGGAAATCTATTCACCTCAGGCTTGCCAGACTTCCCGATTTTGTCTGGAGTCTCCGGATATGGAACGCATATTCCCGTCTCCCGATATATGAACCGAAACTCCCGATATTGAACAGTTTTAGATTTTGAATAGATTTTACCCATTTTGAAAGGATTTTTTTTTAAAAAACCATAAAATTAAACGAAACCAAGAAAAATAGAGAAATTATATTTCTATCTCACTTATTGTTCGCTATTTTTTACCATTGGAATTTGTGATTTCACCTTTTCCTTATGGATTGGTGTTACATTTAATTTCAAAATGACTTGCAATGAGTTTCAGGCATTCTTAAAAACAGAAAATGCACAAGGAATACTTAAAAAAGCAGCAAATGCTGATAAATATTTATAAATAAAATTAATTGTTACTGTTTTTTTACGTTAACAAAACAGAAGACTTTTTTTTGTTATTTTTTCTAATATATTTTATTTATAAATGCATATAATAAATATGAATGAATTTATATTTTTTCACAAAATATAATTGATTTTTTTTCTGTCGATTTCGTCGGGAATTTCCCGATATGATTTTTCGAAAATCTGCCATCCCTGATTTACCTTATGTTAGAAAAACTAATCAGAGTTCAAGTTCCGATTCTAAACGCGCTCATTGAATAAAAATAGGCACGTAAAATAGTTTTTAAAATTAGTTAAAAGAGAGTAAAGAAGAAGTGATTTTTGCTCGACCAGCATTGCTTTATATATCACGATTTCCCGTGTGTGTGTTTTGATACGGCAAAACAAGGAATTTTCCAGAATATTCTAAAATTATAATTTTTTTAATTCTTTTCGATTTATTATTAAATTTTTACATTTTTTTGTATAAAAATTTTATTTAATTTTTATTTATTTAATTTTTATTTACATTTTCCATTTTTCTTTTTAAATTTTAAGTTTCCCGCTCAAAAACACACCGGCATTATCGTGCTGGTCAAACAAATATGGGCTTAATCAGTTTTTGCCCAACAACTCGATTTTCTCGATATAAATAGTTCTAATTTTTGTTAATCAATTTCAAGTAAAGGGTATTGTGACTGAGAAGTGGTTTAGGGACGCAGAATTTAAAGACGAGCACATACCTTCTAACGGAATCTCGTTGGACGCAGCATGAAACCGAGCCTTAGCAGTCTTAGAAGTAAGACTCAACTTTGACGACCTCATAACCAGTGGTTGCATTACCAACGGGTAACCATTGGTGGCGGTAGAATGTTGTATGTATGGGTGCCAAGATCATAAACCACCAACCCACCATATGCAAGTATGTGGACAAACATCAAACGTGAAAAACGAAGAATTAGAAATTTGTAAATAAAACATAGTGATGGGACCGGAAATGTAAATCGAGCATGAGATTTCTAACGACAGCTCGTTGAACTCAATATGAGGCTGGGCATTAGCAGTTCTGAGAGTAGAGCTCACCTTTGGCGGTCTCATAACAAGTGGTTGCAGTTCCAACGTTGCCTAGCAACGGGTAACCATTGGAGGGAGATGACTGTTGTATGATTGGGTTACAAGGTCATACATCACTAACCCACCAAAATATATATAAATAAATAATTTTTAAGATATTAATGATATTTTGAAGTTAAATAATTATAAAATTCCTAATTATTGTTGAAATGTAAATATTTAAAATACAAGATATGTAATTCGCAATTAAATTTATATTTACCAGTTGAAAGTTTTTTATCAGGTAATTGATTTTATTTCACTACATATTATACTTTTAATTTGTTTTAAAACTTACAAGTATTTATTTGTAAATTCAAAAAGAAAACTAAATGTTAATTAATTCAAAATAATAGATAAATATTATCTGCTGTTTAAATTTTTTATCATTACAGCTTTCTGTACTTTATTTAATATGACTAAGCCAAAAATCGTTAATGGTAGTTGCCTTAATCCATTGATGAGGCTAGAAAATAGAGTTGCAGAATATAAAAGACATCACGAAGAATCTTCTTTAAATTGCAATAAAAATCAGGAAGCTCACAATAAAAGTAATTTAGAACTGAAAACATTACTTGAAAGAAAATCAAAAATATCAGATAGCAAAGTGAAAAAGAAACGCTCCACTAATGGTACTTCAATAAATGTAATATTATTTTTTTTTAATAACCAATACTGTATTGATTTTTTAATAAATTTTATTCTTTTTTATTTAATACTGAACATCGATAATTTTAGTATATTAGTAAAATTAAGATTTTTTCATCAATTAGTGTATTTCTTGTCTTAAATATTATTATACTACCTCTTTTCCACAATAGTTGTCACATTTGATTCATAAATTTAGTTCTATAATACTTGTCTCATTTGATAAAACTTTTATAGCTATAGCTTCGCTTGTGTTAGACCTATTTTCAAAAGTAATAGCTTGTTGAAAGGGTAACTCAAGGCTTTCTAACAATCTTGGGCACTTAAAAATAAGTGATCAATAGGTGAATAAAAAATTGCGAATCAGAAATAAGTTCCTTATTAATTTTATAGTAGTAGCATTTATTACAGTTATTCAATATTTAAAAATTTTTTCGTATTCTTCACGGCTTCGGCATTATATTTTAAATTTATGGGGAGTCGACTTTCTCTTCGAAGTTTTTCTTTATTTCTGAGTAATCTTATAAAAGTTGTTTCCATTTGATATCATGATATTTTCCATACATGTTTGTAGTGTTAAGAATACACTATCAAGTGTGTCTCGATCCAATCGTTGAAAAGCTGTTTCTACTGCACTAATTAAATCATCAATATTTTTAGTGACCATCTAATGTTGCAATGCTTGTATTGAATTAAAAAACCCAACATCCAAAACATTTAGGTCTGGACTATTCGATGGTTGAGATTTCAATTGCAGACTCCAACCTTCTTTTACAAGTTCTTCTTGTAAAGCAAAATCATTATTTGTTAAATAAGGCTTGGCACTGTCTTGCTGTATGTAAACAGTGAACAAATTTTAAACAAAGCACATTCACACTGTAATATTACTAGTATTGTGTTGTGAGTAATACTACTAGTACCTTATTTCTTTAACTTTTTAATTAAATACTACTAATTTTTTCTTAAATTTACATTTAAAAAATAATTAAAACAGTACAAATTTAGCAAATCTTTAACAAAATTAGTCAAATCTCATACATTTTCAATAATCGGACCAAAAATATCCAAATGTGACAACTATTGTGGAACGGAGGTAGTATTACATTTTGTTAAAAGGGTTTAATTGATGAAATTATTTGTATTTTATTTATCAATTCTGTTAATTATTTTTTTATAAATAAAAGGTATAAAATTTTTACTTTGTACAAACACTTAGAAATTCAAATAGATATTGTTTATCTTTCATATAAGTCACGATTTCTAAATTGAATGTTTATTTTAATGTGTGCCGGTTAAAGTTTTCCCATATTAATATTTACATATTTATTAAATATTTTTAATTTATTTGGCAAATTCGATTTTCATATTATCACTTTGATGATGGATTTCTTCTGCTTTTGATATAATACTCGATCTGAATTTTTAATTTACCTTTAAGTTCCATCACCTAACCTCAGAGTTAAGTTTTCGGATAATTAAAAAACATTTTTAAAATATGCTGTAAATGTTTCCGTGAATCCCTTAGCAGTTTCCATGGAACAAATTTTTCAAATTGTTTCCAAAACGCCTTCAAAGTTTTATTAAATAAAATTTATAATTCAAAAAATAGCGATATCAAAAAGTAACTATATGCTTTTAATTCTTGAAGGGCAGAATAGAAATATTAAATTTTTTAGAAAAAGATGAATCTGGAATAATATGGAGCACTGAAAGTAGACATTCAGTGGTGAGAGCTGTTACTTAGCTGTGATTATGCGAAGCCTATTTGTATAAGAAAACTTTGAGCCTATTTGGTGCTAAGTGGTTTTTACTCTATATAATTCTTTCAATTCTAAGAGGCAAAGAGATACTTTATGTGGTTGCTATTTTTTGTATTTTATTATAAGAATATTATAAATAATTCATATTTAACACTCAATATTAAAAAATATATATTTGTTCAATATGTAATTTCTCAATTTAAACCCTCGCTCGACCAGTTTTGCTTTACTGGCCGTGAAAACTAGTTATGTAATTCTTTATTACAGTTTCTTTTAGGTACATACATCGCGAAATTGTGTCGTTTGACTTTTCTTTAATTATTTACGCAACTGCCTCCTAAAATCTTAAAAAATTCATTTTCCATTATAGGTTTTCTCATATACTATAAAATTTAAGATTATTTAATTTAAAAAATTTATATTCAAAAATAATCACCTAAAATAGAGTCACCAATTGTTTATGATATTTTGAATTATTATAATTATTATTATTTTGTTGTTGTTATTATTATTGTTATTATAAGTATAAAACGATGATTCCTTGGTAGCAGCATAAATTAAGATATCAGATAATAATTTTATATTGTTGAAAAAAGTTTCTAATAATTATTTTGCAGAAAAGGCTTATTTTATTATTAACTTATCTGATATATGTTGTTATTATATTATTATTATTATTATTATTATTATTATTATTATTATTATTATTATTATTGTGTTACATAGTAAATTTTCCTATTCCATATGAAATCCAAAATAATTTCATAGAATTCATAAACATTTAAATATACGATTTCATTAATAAATTATTGAGTATATCTAAATAATAAAATCAAATAATTATTAAAGTGAGCAAATTAAATGGAAGAACAGGTGTAAAATAAAGGTATGTTGCTCCAGAATTTTGAGAAGCAGAGGCGAGGATAAGAAATGAAAAAATGAAGTGGAAATGACAAAGAATTGAGAAAATAAAACAATGGAATACTGCAAGGTCGTTCTTAATTAGCAAATACATGAAAGAGGAAAAAACAATTATTCCAAATTTAGAAGATTTCACAGGATCAAGATGGCAAGAGATGGCGCCTTTTAAAATGTTATATCTAGAAATCTGTCAGATATAATAGAAGTAACTAAAAGGAATTATGAGAGAAACAAATCTAAAATCACGTAATTATCTCTATATTCCAGTCAGACTATAAAAATGAAGCACAATTTGGATTGAAGTAGAGTTTAAAAAGATATTTTAAAGAGATGGAGGAAAAAACGGTTTATATGTTTAGGCACGAAATTTTGGGAGAAAACAGCGGTAGATTGAAGGCAATTTAAATCGGTTATCAAAGTTATTTGTGTCGAGTTTAAAGTATTTCAAGTTTGAAAAAGAAAACAATTATACCGATTGTCGAAACTAGCAGAGGTAGGGAGTTGTAAGCCATCTAAAACATCAATCACTTGTTATTGGCAGAATAAAAGTATGAATTTTCCTAGCAATGACTCGTTGGATGTATTATGAGTCGGCGGAAATGTTGTTAGGAGTCATTGACGTGTTTTATAACATAAACAATGAGAAATAGTGAGATTTTATTTCCGTTCGACTATAAACATTTATTCTAAAATTTTTCTAAGTCTTTCACAGAATTTTTTCAAGGTTATTGAGGACGTACTATTTCTCTAAGTTCCCCTCTAAGTCGCTGTGATATTAAATCATTTTAGTGTATTAAACTTTTTAATCAATTGTGCTTATCAATAAAAATTGTTTATAATTTATTATTGTTATAAATATTAACTTGTTCCTTTTGTAATTCCTATGAGTTGATTATTTTATCATATAGATGGGTCAAATATGTTTATCTCCCATTCCTCTGTATCAGTCATGCCTGAATTTCATATGAAAACATTTTTTTTAAAAAAACTGTTTTAGTAAGAGAAAATATATTCTGATATAAATAATTTCAAGTGCTTGAATTAAGTTAATAATTGTCAATTATTAGTACCAAAAATTTTCACAACAGAATTTTAACGACATTGATTCTGAAATCTACTTTAAATGAAATAGTAAATATGTGAAACGATTTCATAAATTTGCTTCGGAAATGGTTTGAAGTTGAAAGTTTATTAATAATGATTGTTGATCAATTTGAGTCTCGAGATTTTTATGAGTTGACAGATCTTGTCTACGATTTCATTGATTTTTTCCTGCTTTTCAATTTAATTCTGGGTGATGGCATAATACAATGCTTTTCAATCTTTTTGACATCGTGATACATCTTATGAAAACAAAATTTTTTCTTGAAACGCTTGAGTAAATTCATAGAAAAATAAGATTTTAAATGAAGATGAAACACAATTTCTAGCAAATCTTTAGTTATACTAACAAAACAAATTTTAGAACAAATACATTTAAAAAATAAAAATTTTTATTAATGGGTGCACATACATTGGAATGACTTCCCGTCATTTCCGTTCTCAAGTTCTTGACACTTAATAATAGGGAACGCAGTTTCATGATACATGATGAAAATTTTCGTAAAAATATATTTTTGAAAATTTATAAAAATCTTGTTAAAATTTTGGTTTTATAAATTTTATAATATAGATTTTTAAAATTTGAGATTTAGAAAACAGAATTTATAATTTTTTATATTTTTAAAACAAATAATTAATTAGTTTGTTTGGAAAAAAATCTATATTTTCAATTTTATCTAATGATGACAGTGAGTTTGTCGAAATATATTGTTGCTTTATATATATGTTGGATTGGCGTGTTCTGTTATTTAAATTAATGCCATTGTTTTGTGTTTCTTATAAAAATTATTATTATTAATTTTTTTATGAATTATCAGGAAAAAAATCTGTTTTCTGGTCACCGTTATTCTGTTTTCTTTATTTTAGTTCTGATAAAAGATCAAAAATTAATCAAGTGATTGACCAAAACCGAAAATTATTTTCATATTAAATTAATTTTTGATCTTTTGTCAGTGTGGAAATAAATTATTATTAATTTATTATTATTATTATCACTATTACTATTGATAAAATTTAAAATAAGCTGTCGATAGTGGAATCCTTTATAAAAATATAATTCAAATAAATAACTATGTAAGCCAATTTCTGCGGAAATTATATTATTATCATTATTATTATTTAGCGTAAAAAGACGAAAATAAATGTCGAAAAAGTACAAACTAAACAGTTTTTTGATGAGTTTTTGGAAGCAACTCCAAATGTTTCATTGAATGTACATTCGAGTGATATTCCAGATATTGATTTGGATAATTTTGACATGTTAAAGGATCCCAATTTTTCCATGTCGATAAACGAGCAAGAATTAGATGGTGTTCTTAATAATTGTTGCCCTCAACCTACAATAAATAATGATATGTTCACTAACCAAATCTCGTCTGATATGATCTATTCATACAAATCGTCAACTCTTACCAAATCAGAACCAGTATTATCGAATATGAATGTGAATAACAATTTCAAATTGGAAGACAACAATCAGCCGCCTTTATTTCCTCCACCGGAAATACCGAACAATTCTCGTATGCCACCCAACAATATAAATGCCGATTATTCCTCATCATTGAATTATATCGCACCAAACGTGAACAACATCAATACCTATGCAACCAATAACATAGTGCCTGCTACATCTCACCATCCAGTCAAAACCGAAGATCTGAAATACAATGCCAACATGTATTCAGTAAATGTTCCATTGCACAATCCACTGACCAATCAGAATCCAGCATCTTATAGTTACCATTATAACAGCATCAACCCAATGAATTCCGAACTTGCATCTAACAACAACAATGCCCAGCCGTATTTCTATCACTATGTTAATTATCCGTCAGCTACAAATTATTCCGATTTACCACTGAACGCAAACGGATTCCAATTACCAACAATGTCCAGTGGCTGGTACAATAATCCACCAACCCAAATAGTCAAGCAACCGAATTGTAAACAACCGCCTCAATTCACCGGCATTGCTCCGACGACAGCCTCGAATTATCATAACAATTTCCCGCATTACCAAATCAATCCAATTCAATGCCAGCAGGTGTTTAATAATGTCTATGATACGTCCGCATTTCCTGTCAACAACAGCAACAGCAACAGCAGCAACAATTCAAACTACAATCTGATGACTCAACAACCGAATTTGACCAGTTACAATATGATTCCCGACCAAAATTCTTATTATTATGTAGATTATTCCAATGTTTCTAATCGCAACCCCAGCACCAATAATAACAGCAATAATAATAATAATAATAACAGTAACAATTTAAACTTGATTGGTCAAAATGATTCTCAATTCATCGGTAACCATAACAACACAAATATTTGTAGAAATGTTTATCAATCACATTGTATATAAAAATTTATGATTTTTCCACGGGACCAATAAGCTTTGTATTTAAATTATTCATGCTTTGATTCGCTGATAAATGATTTCTTTTTTATAATATTATATAATTTATTATTAGCTCAATATGTGTATGCTTGCTGCTTTGTACAGAGATTTCTTTGACATTTTTATCTGTTATTATTTCTTGACTTGAACGGCCTATTATATGGTGATAACAAATCTGATGATGGAAACGATTTTTATTATTACTATTATTATTATTATTATTATTAATATTATTTTTATTATTTTATTAATGATTAATTTTATTTTAATTGTATTTAATTATTTATTAAAATATATTTTATTTTTTTCATCGAAATATATTTTGAAATCTTTGTTACTGGTTTTTATTAAAAAATGTCATAAATCATATGTAGTAATAATCAATTTCGATTTCCAGTGAAAAATATTCCGAAAGAAATCTTTAAACTAAAATAAAGTTTCAAATTTATCATTTGACTATTTTGAAGCTGATTTGAAAATATTCTGTGAGATATGCAGTTTTTTCTAATTGTTCACCTAGTGGAAAAGCTGGCTATAAAATGGCTAATCACCATGTATTCAGCTATTTAACAGTACTATATAATTCTATTTTAGATATCCCAGTAGCCTGAAATCATCGGTGTCCAGAATTAATAAGTCGTAAATTATTCACTACCTGGCGCACTTTTTGGTGCCCCTCTTACTACCTTCTAAATAATACCTATTTCAAATTACATGAAAAGCCTGATATTAAATTATTATTGTTATTTAAAATCAATTTATATATTTAATTTTTATCGATATTAATTAGTTAAATTTTTTCTTTATTTATTTTTGTTATCATACATTTTTATTTTAAATATTCATAAGACTTACATTATGATTATTAAACTTATATACTTCAATTTTTATAACGAATATAATTAAATAAAAGAAATAAAATATAAAATAAAAAAACAAAGAAAATTATTATATCGATATAACAATAATAATCACAAGTATGTCAATGATTTGATGAAAATTTTACTATATTACCTCAACAAATTTCATCAGCGATATGAAAATGTGGGGCAATGCTCTGGATTTTCAGCAACGATTGCCAACGCTGTGATTTAACTGAATGGGCAACTTAACAACGCTACAGAAAAACCAGAATTAGCAACCGATACATCGTCTGACAGTGATTTAGTAGATAGATCTGTCAGCTTGTCGTTGAAGGAGCCACTTGACATAACAATTTGTAATGATACGAAAAATCATCCCAAATGAAAAACGGGTAACAGTTCGAAGGATGCCTTGAAAGTTGTTCGCAGAGGAACAGACGCTGGATCGTCTCTTCATGAGGCTTATGAATATTAGAAAGCCCTAAACCAATCCAGTGTCGAATTTGAAAGGGCATTTTCCACCAGTGCCAATGTTGTCACAAAACTGCGTTTATCTTTAGAAGATGAAACATTAAATGCCCTGTGTTATTGAGGACCCACTTTCAGAAAGAGTGTCAAAAGAAAAATAACTAAATGAATGTACATAATTTTAATTTTTGCCCAACGTCTTTGAAGAACTAAATGAAGAAATAAATTTTTTTTTGTTTATTCATATCTAAAAGGTCTTTCAGTAAAAAATTGATTTTAAAATTTTTTATTGTAGGCGTTTAATATCGATATTAATATCGGAATCTCGGAATTAAAAAATTTCAATATTGGAATATCGGAATTGAAAAAGCGATCCGATATTCGATGCCATAATAGTAATGAATTAAACCAGACGGCAATTGTATGGACTATTTCGATCATGACCAAGAAAAAATAAGGAAAAAAAATCAATTGGGATAAAACTGAACTGAGTGGGAAACAAAGAAAATTTATTGAACCTGTGGAGAAAACTGTTAAGTGTAAATATAGTACTATAGTGAAGAGGAAGCAACCAAAGTTAAAGTAACTCGTTTATTGATACGAGTATATCGAGGAGTTTGATTAAAGAAACAGTTAGGAGTTTTCGGAAGAGCTATAAGTCATGATTCTTAAATGATTCTGGAGTGGTTAACCTTTTGTGTAATTGTAATAAACAATAAATATTGAGAATATCGACAATTTTGTCATTGTTACTGATAATTCAAGACACACTTGGAGTCCTATCGATAATTGATAATACTTAATTACCCAACATTTTTTATTTATTTAAATATTTCTATACTGATGTCCCTTATTTTCTAAAATAAATCTGTTTTTCATTAATTTCCAAAAATATGGAATTTTTTATATTATAATAATAATACAAAAATTTTCTAATAAGTTTAGAAAATTCATTTCAACGTTAAAGGAAAATTTTTATAACTATTTTAATTGAAAAATTACCATCAGTGAATTTCAACCAATCAGAAAAATTACAAAAATACTTAAATTATCCAATAATTATCCAATTAAATCATAAAACGACTAACAAATCTTTTCAAATTATATGAAAATTTAGATTTTATAAACATATTTCCTACTGATATAAAATGTAAAATAAAAATATTTATTACACACATTTATAGTGACGCCAGATGAGATATTAAAATGCTTTTCAATATAAAAAAAGTTTCTTTTTTTTCTATCGCGCATGACAGCAAAATAAAGAGAAAGAAAATGAATTTCAAAATGCTATTTTCTCATGCAAAATGCTTCATTAATTTTCGTTAATTTGAGGTTTCTTTGTCTGAGATATCGGATTAGTCTTTAGATGGTTTGCTTAGGAAAACCATGGTCTCCAGAGGATTGGAAATGGACTGACTTTGCTCAGAAATTGTGTTCAATTTTTGTGTACTCTATCAAATAAAATCTCTCATAAATAGTCTTAACAAAATATATTAATAAAAATCATTAAAAACAGAATAAATACAACAAAAATCGGGTTGCGTTACAAATTAGCTTTGCATATTAGAAAAAAAATACTTCTATAAAATCTTGTTTTATTACTGATAATTTGTGTCCTGAATAAATCGAGGTTTCGCTCTATCAAACCGGTCTGCAAAGTGTTTTTGTTCGATTTTAGCATCTTTTTCCCAAACAATCATTTCATTTATATGTTTTTTCAAATAATTTACTGAATTTATCGAAGTATTTTGTTCCATTCTTTGACAATTGTTTACTTTACATTGATTCATTATTAGAAAAATGTCTACGGTCATTATAAACTTGTCGCTCTAATATCATCCAAAGGTTTTTGATTGGATTTAGATCATGGGTCCTTTAAGGCAAGTCTAAAAATTTAATTTTTTTTATTCTGATCTACAATACAGTTGAATTTTAATCATGGCAAGAAGCATTGTTTTTCTGAAAAATTATTTCTGTTCTCGCAAAAAGATTTGGAACAAGGTAAAAAGTTAAATGATAATTTATATCCATAGTAAACACTCCATATTTAATTCAATGAATGCGATTTTTGTTTTAATTGATGCAAAAAAGCCAACCAAAAATCATAATAGATCCTCCTTCATGGACCTTTACTTTCTTTCTAATAATCGTGTAAAAGTGCCATAAACCATCCTGCCCGACTAAAAAAATTTTTTCACCACTAAACATTATTTTGTTCTGATTATTTTTAAATGCTTAAATTAAAGCTCAGAATTTTAGTTTTATAAAATATTTACCATAAATCACGTGCTCCATATTCGGAAACATATTGAAACAGTAAGCTCAAGTACGCATTCATGACCCCTTTAGCAGATTATTTTTACTCGTGGTTTTCAATATAAAGATTTCGGTTATTTAGTCATTTTTCATAATTTCAATATATATCTAGAAACAATTATTCCTGCTATTTTCTCAGTGATTCTTCCCTCATTATTATAAGTTTAGATTTCACTCTTTCTATCTCAATCAACGTTTTACCTTTACCAGTGTAAGAAAAGAATTTTAGAGAAGATGATGCTTGTTTTAGTCACTTGTGCTGATAATTAATTTAGTTTATGCGTGGCGATACATTATAAATAAATTTGCATGTTATTTTAACTTATATAAGTAATTCAGTTGATATGCAATATATAACTAGTTAAAAGAACTGCAGACTTATATAGGACGCTATTCTAGAGCATGTAGTTATGATTGGTTTCTTTAGCACCCAGTCCAGGTACTTATTTTTCTGTTTATTGCCTTCGTGTATATATTACTTGAATATATAACACTATCCAGTATTTCCAAGATCCGTCATGGATAAAACGTTGAGACTTAATGCTTTGAATCAGTTTATCCGAGTACTTATACAAATCCAAAATAACATTCAGTTGATACTCTTTATATAAAGTTTTTAATTCAGTCGTTATCTTTTTATATTTCATGTGAAAATTGCTATTTTTTGTTATTTATAATCTCTCCTAATTTCCTCTTATTAATTCCAAATGTTGATTTATAAATATTATTGCAATTTATCTAAAAGTTTTTGAGACCTTGGATTCATAATGATATTAAGGCATCAATGACAATACATTTACAATACATTTTACAATATGTCGCCATTATCATGTTCTTACTTATCTATTTTTCTACTTAAATAAAAAAAATAATTTCTTTTCTAGTTTTTTAATAAAACATAATTAAATATGTTGTCTAGTGTAAATATATATGTTAGAAACATTTATTTTTGTCAAAAAAAAATAAAAATATCAATTAAAACAAAAACTATAAATTTAATTATTATTATTAAAAAATTAAAATTTCGATTAAAACAAAAACTATAAATTAAATTAATATTATTACTTGTTCACTTTTTACAGATGTGGTTTTCTTTGACTTGTTTTTGAAAGTAACTCCTTCGATGATGCCGTCATTGGAGATATCGTTGGCATAATATTGAACCACCACAGATTCACTGGCTTCTTTAGTGTTTGATAATAAATCATCGGTATCAGATATTATATTTCTATTCCGATATTTGTGGGAAGGAGCATACAAGCATAGGATTGATATGACGTAGAAATTCCACATGCCATAAACACCCGTTATAAATGCCGATGTATATTCGAGTTTTTTCTGACCCCATTTCCATTGACTTTCATCAATCTTTAAATATTGATATTTTAAGTAACAATAATAATAATAATAATAATAATCATAATCATAATAATAATAATAATAATAATAATAATAATAATAATAATAAAAATAAAAATAATAATAATAATAATAATAATAATAATAATAATAATAAAAAAAAAAAAAAAAAAAAAAAAAATAATAATAATAATAATAAAAATAATAATAATAATAATAATAATAATAGTAATAATAATAATAATATAATAATAATAATAATAATAATAATAATAATAAATAATAAAATAAAAATAATAATAATAATAATAATAATAATAATAATAATAATAATAATAATATATTTTTTATATCAAACTTATTCACGATATGTTAAAAAATAAGGAAATATTAAGAAAATATTAAATATTATTTTTCAACATTTTCAACAAAATATTTTCGTCTTGATGTATTTAATGAAACCATTTTTTAGTTATTTTGTTTATTTTATTCCTATTGTTCACTTTAATAAGAACAATAAACATCTCCAAAGTTTATTGGATATTGTTAGTCAGATTTATAAATATATTATTTTAGAATATTGCACATGGATCGGCTCATTATAATCTTTTTTTAAATTTTAAAATACATATTTTATAAGTTATGGGGTTTTGATAAGGTATAAATCAGTTATAAATTTATATTTGCTATTCATTCAGTTATGTTACGGATTCAATAAAGACTTTATTAAAAATTTAAAAACAAATTTAATGTCATTGAAAAATTAAAAGATCTTCTTTTGGTTTTCACCTCTGATTTCTTTTCATTTTTCAATGACATTAATAATTTCAACAAATAAAAAAATTATTAATAATAACAATCTGTACCATATTTGCCACTCTTTTCTATATTTTGACTAGGTTAGACGCTCGAATTACGATAATTAACGATGATGCACGATGTTTTGGTGATCATGTTGGATGACATTTTATCATAATTTTTTTAAATCAAACAAACGAATTATTAATTTAAAACTCGAGAGTAGATATGCAAAATAATTCAAAATAATTACCTGACTGACGATAAAAAATATAACGGTTAAGGTTGCACACAAAAGGGTGTAGATGATAAACAGAGTAAATCTAAAGATGACACCAGAATAAAATTTTCTGCGAACTTCTGGCAAGCTGGACAGAATGCTTCGTTTACTTAGCATTTGTTTAATGGCTCTCACTATTTTGTAGAAAAGGAATATAAAATATAATGGTGCACAAGTGACTGAAATCGCCACAAATGCAATGGCAATATAAGCAGTAGTTTTATTCGACCAAACACTGTAAAAAGGATTGTTCAGTTGTACTCCTCGTTCAGCTAATTCAAAAATAAATAAAAAACACGATGCAGCTCCAACTGGAATCAGCTGAGGCCAATAATAATAAAGGCGTTCCTTGGCACTCTTTTGTGATGCCACATTATCTTCGATAATGTGTTCACCAGTAAAAATCACCCAAAAACAAAGAAGCATTGCATAAAAGCCTCCCTGGCGAATATCACTGAGAACCAACCAAAACGATAAATTGTACCTGAATAAAACGTATAAACTTTCACGGCCTCGAACCACATTTTACGCACCTTAGTGATAACCATTCGATTGGGAAATTTAAAATAGACATCATAACTCCTAACGAAATTATTGTTTGTTCAAGCAAGTTTGGGTTTCTGTCTAATAATGAGATTCTGTACCAAAAAAATACTAGAGCTGTTAATGTTAAAGGAAACATCGTAGTTTTCAGAGCAAACCAGACCTACAAAATAAATAAATAAATAATAAAATCTAATTAGTACACAAAATTTTATATTCTTTTAAAATTTACCCACTATCAAATAGACATTTTGCAAAGCCAAAATTAGGATGATTACAATTTATAAGATTTGCACATTACAATTTATATATTTTTAGTAAACCTTTAAAAAACCAATACTATATTGGATGAAATAAATATAATTGACTCGTCTGTTGGTGCTCATTTTGTTACAGTGTTACCGTTTTCTGGAATTATAAGAATTTCAGAAAATCTATTCAAAAAAGATATTGGAAGTATCAATGTTCAAGTGATTTTAAGCACTCGATAGTTCATGACATGTCCAGCAATAAATCTGTGATTTCATTAGGCCTTTTTACAATGGCGAGATTGCCTGTGATCTCTGAACATGAGTTTGAGAGGATATCCAACCGAATGGAAATAGTAATATGATTAAGTATAATAATGCTTGTTATTTGAAAATATATATTTTCTATATAAAGTATTATCAAAAAGTTTCAAAAACTATTGAGAACAAATAACTTGTGATAAAATTTTATAAAATAATCTAAATATACAAAATATATTTTGAATTTTAAAATTATTTTACAATTATGCAATTGCCAATGGCCCTATAAGTACAATCCGTTTTATTTGGTTTATGTAAATAATTACCAAAGGTATTTTTTTAATAGCTTAATAATCATTTCAGGATATTATTTTCAAATAATCTCTAGAAAATTTTGATTTTGATTTAATTTTAAAATTTGACCTAACACCTATATTAAAAAATTATTAAAAATATTCAGTGTTTAAATTTAATCTTAAGTATAATATAAAATGACCAGACGTTCTGGATTATGCCGGGCTGTCGCGAATTTGAGTTGTATGTTTCTCACTGAAAACTGTCCGGGAAAATGTCCCGTATTAGACATGTAACGCTTTCAACATTTTTGCAATTAAATCTTTTAACATTTTCACAAATTTTCTGTTTCATTTACTTCATATTAGATTGCACTTTCCTATTAAGTAGCAACAAATGCAGTATCAAATCATTTTTGTTGAATAAAAAGTAATTTGTTTAATTTATTTACAAGAAGTAAATTTTATTTTCAAAGAAACACTAATGTTTAAAGCGTTTTTTTATAATTTTGATTTGAACTTGTCCCGCATTCCAATAAAAAATATCTGGTCACTTTAGCATAATATAACTAGATCACACTACATTATATGCCCGAAAGGTGTTTTTATTTGGTGAAAATTAATATTTTTCCTAGAATAATATTATATTTCTAATATGTAAAATGATTTAACTGAAATGAATAATTTTTTATAGTGTCTTATTACATTTCTGTTATCAAAGTGTAACTTAAATAAAGTATATAATCGGCATAACATTCTTTGTCTTTTTTTGTAAAAGCGAAATACCAGAGTTTTCTTTTAACTACTGATGAGGAAATATGACTGGTTCTTATTTATTAAAGTAGGCATAGGGAGTTAATTAGTCCTTAGTAAGCGTGGAGAAACGATTTGAAGTGGATAAAACATTTTTTATCTGGTTGATACGATTGCATTCAAATTGTTTGATTTGTATTTTTATAATAAAATTATTCAATGACATTAGGAATTTTTTATTTTTTGACTGTGAATCAGTAATGATATCGATGAATATCAATAAACCATCGATATTATTACTGATTCATAGTTAAAAAAATAACAAATTCTTAATGTCATTGAAAAATGAAAAGAAATCAGAGGTGAAAACCAAAAGAAGTTTTCATAATAATAAAATTAGTTTATCAGATAAATTAAAAAAATTTAAATTGTAATATGTTATATAAAAGAAGGTTTAAAGAAGTGTTTCTCAACCTTTTTGAATTTCAGTCCCACATTTTTTTCGCAAAAATCCCAGGCCCTCTTTCACATAAAAAGACACGATTTTTAAGAAATGTAACTTTATTTTAAGTTCAATGACTTCCTTGATCTTGATAGCGCCCAACCAAAGTGTCCAGTTCAATCTTAAGAGCTTGGTTTAATCTAAGGCATAGATCTTCTTGAAGCTCAATGTTTAACAAATTTCTTCGTTCTGATAGTAAATCCGGCTTCAGTTGGGAATGCAAGCAAGAAAAGCAACACTTCTTTATAAAACATCCTTTATTTATTTTTTTCATTTGCATATGGTTATCCTTTAAATCAATGATTTCAGCAGCAATAAAAGGGTTCAGATCTGTCTCAATAAATACATTAAAATCATTCAAACTCAGAATCCATTTGGGAGGTGTTAGTTCAATTACATCAATAAAACGTCTTGTCATGCCTTGTCTCAGACTTGACAAATGGTTGGTGAAACAATGAATTGATTCAGCAGGAAGTGCAGTTTTTTCCCATACTCCAAAATTTAGTAATAATTAAATTTTATTAATAAAATTTATTATTTAAAATTTATTAATAATTAATTATAATTTAGACAGTTTCAAATGAAGAAATATCAGCTGAAAAACTTAAGAACTCGTCGGAAAAAAAGAAAAATAAATAGATTAGATAAAATTGGTATGCAACCTCCAGACTTTAGTTCCATGGAATGACGAGCCATCACATAAAAACACAAGTTTTTTGAAAAAATATCTTCAAAAGCAACCATTATTGCCATTGAATCTCTCAGATTATATTTAATATGAACCGAAATTTAAATATAATAATTAGGATTTGATTGAAATTTACTTAAAAACAAATTGGTAATTTAATTAATAATGTGACATTTTCAATGAAAAACAAAACAATAACACTGTTATTTTGTTTTTCATTATTTGTCAT
The DNA here is from genome assembly GCA_022537955.1 of Schmidtea mediterranea. NCBI lineage: Eukaryota > Metazoa > Platyhelminthes > Tricladida > Dugesiidae > Schmidtea > Schmidtea mediterranea. The sequence goes on along the minus strand of CM039680.1, from coordinate 157,368,369 downwards.
CTTCACCACTGATCATTTTTCAATTGATCTTTTTTCAACAAAAAAAAGAAAATATTGAATGATAAAGCCTAACAAACAGAAATCGAGATAAAGAATACAATTTACACCTACAAATTGGAAATTAATAACCTTTTTGACGTAGAAAATTTTATAGCGCGGCCTAATCAAATTTCAGTTTCATATCCTCAGCTAGATAAAAGTTAAGTCGATTTAGTTTCATAATTAATTCCATTATCGGAACGAATCCGCCACCCAAACACATGTGCAGTTCTGAAAATTCCCAGTCAAACACAGTCACATTAAAATCAAAATCGAGAATATTGAATGCGGTGTGATTTATGGGACTTTTCTCCGATATTCTGTGACATTTACTACTCGATTGATGTTGGTAATTGATTGCCGACTCGCGAGTTTCGGATTGGGAATTGTTTTCGATATTACATCAATGGGCAATCTATGAAGTGTGCATGCTAGTGGCGGGTGAACAATTGCGGAGAGAGTTTTTTTTGTTTTAATTTCTAATTACGTTAATTAAATTTGTAATGAAAATACGATTATGAATTTAATCATTAGATTTTTATCAGTTGTTTCAAATTTTTAGATAATTTTAAAATGAATCTTTCATTTATTGCGTTCATGAATTTATTAATTCAGCGTAAAGATAAACACTATGAAAGAGAGATTTATATAAATACCAACTGATATTGGTCTTTGTACTTCGCCAGAATGTTTTTGTGAATTTATTAAAATTCACCATATTTCGTACAGTGAAATATGGTGAAAGGATTGATCTATCGTTATTGGTCTTTATCTTCTACTTTTGAAAATTCAGTAAAAAGTGATAATAAATTAGTTGAGTTTTTGATAAAGAATGGATATTAAAAATAATTATTAATAAGAATGATAAAAGAGGTTGTTCAAAAATTGATTAAGAATCCTAAGGATCCATGTTTGAGAGTATTTGATTGTAATTTGACTAGGGGATGTAAATCAAATGTTGATGTAAATGATTTCAATAGTGTATTAAAGAATGATGAGCCTTAACTTGTGAGGCTATTATCGTAATTGTAAGGTTTTACAAATTATAAAAGGAAAACAAATAAGCGGTTGATAAATTTAGATTATAAGATTGTTTCTAATTCGTGTAAGGTACGCAATATGCTCAATAATAAATCAAAAACTCTTGTTGGATAATGTTAGTATCTCTTTTATCAACTTTCGTGTATTGGACGTAATGCCATATTCATTGGAAAGACCTCTCGTCATCTCTGTACTTGAGTTCTTGAACATTGTCGATTGAAGGGATTGACAAATATATTTGAAACTTTTTATTATAAAAGGTTTTGATAATTATTGGGAACGTGATATATGTGAAACTTTGTCGATAAGGTCATTGGATCAAAAGATTATTGTGCAAAATGTTATGAGTACAAATGTTTTGAATGTTTTGAAATAGTTTGATTGGTGAAATTGGGAAAAGTAAAAATGATGTTGTTTGGTCTTAAGATTTTAATCTGTAATATTAATTTAAAATTTTTGATAATATAAATTTTATTTTAAATATAATTTTAAGTTAATTTAAATGGCCCAAAAATTTTTAAAAAAAGATTTTTAAATATTTAAAAAGTTATAATTTTTTTGAATACATGTATTAAAATCCATATTCTTTGGGTTGATTTTTAACTGATAATGACATTTGTCGAAATATATCATTATATTATTATATTGGTAGTACTAAACAAGCAAAATAACAAATAGCATACTATTACCATTTCAGTTATGCTATACAGTTGTGTTATATAGGAAAAAAATGATCTATAGCCCAAACGAATAACAAAAGAAAACAAAAATGAATCAAAGATGATCAAAAGTTAATTAGATTTTAATGGTAATTATTATGCTAGTTATTTTTGAGGATTTGTAATTTATTAATTTAATAATATCAATAGTATTTTAACTTCCTAACTTTTGGAGTGTTATTTACTATTTCTTTCATCTTCATTTTTTCACACTATAGATCGATTTGTCAAATAGAAAACAACACATTGACTTGTAAGTGGTTCTTAACTAGTGGTGCGAGATAGCATATCTGTGGGTGCGAGTTAACAATTTTACAAATTTACTGTAACTAGTAGGTACTTGTGCACTTTAGTACCTCCCGGGTTCGAATTCAAAAAATGCAAAATTCTAACCCTAACTGGATTATTTTTGCTCCAGAACGGACCTAACCCTGTTTTATTTTCCAATTTTTTAGCACTTTTAACTTAGGATTAGGTTTTCAAAAAAATTAATATTTAGGATTCAAACTCATAAAGAAAAAAAATTCAAAATTTCAATAAAAAATTTATCCTCGGAATTCGAACTCGAGGTACTAAAGTACATAAGTACGCTTGTAAAAAAAAAAGATTAAACTTAAAAATTCATTTTGGCGAGTAAATTTTTAGAAATTTAAACATTTATAAATTTTTTTGTATTTAATTTAAGTAAAAAACAAAAAATAATAAAGTACCCATAGAAATTAAAGAACATATATTCCTTCCAAGATTCAAAAAATTCAAATGCGTTTTTATAGTGTATTTTATATTTTCTTTATTTTAATCAATTGTTGTGAATAATTTTAAAAAAATTTTATGCATATAATATTAATAAAAATATATTATGCATTGTTTTTTTCAATTTATATACTTCCTTATTTTCGGTAAGGGGTGCGAGAATTTTGTTTGAACACTTTAGGGGTGCCGGTAGCTAAAAAGGTTAAGAACCACTGATTTATAATCTGAAATCTTGATGGTAAACAAAATTTAAAAAGGATTAAATAATAATAATATATTAATAATTTATTATTTATTAAAATTATAATTATTATCTCTAAAATAAGTGAAAAGAGCGTTTCTAGGAATTAGTCATTCACCATTTTTACTTAAACTTTATAAACCTTTGTGTTAAATAAGGTTAAAATTAGTCACATTTTGAATGTTAATTAAAGTTATTATGATTTTATTGTAGAATTAATGAAGACTAGATCCAGCTCATCTTAAAGCTCTCATTGTAAAAGGTTTCGATAATATTTAGTCGTATTTAGTACTTAGCGACTGAAACTAGATTTCTTAAAATCACATATAGCCCTGACATTGGATAAAAAGATCCAAACAAAATAATTCCTAGGAAATAACTCATAATGAACATACCATTGTGAAACCGCCATTTTGATGTATTTCTGTTACCCATAGATCCTGTAGCTTACCCAATTCAGTATTAATTTTATGTTTTCTGTCATATGGAATGCGAATATTCACCAAATATTCGTCATAAAAACAGCTACCCAGTGAAAACAACGGAAGAAGTTCGCAATCATAATAGTAGCCATCAATTATTTCTCCTTTATTCAATTTTATTGTGGCTTGTTCATCTAAAACACATCTGAGAGGTCGATGCTCCATGGACCTTGCTATTTCGGTCCATTCTTTATCCCCTTTATTTCTTCGACCTAGCCTCACATCTAAGGTCAGCATGAATTCATTTACCATCTGAATAATAAAAACATAATTTGTCTTCATTAAAAACTATAATTTACTAAATAAATGATGTTAAAATTTGCAAAAGTTTTAAAATAATTAAACATCTTTGTATTGAAATGGGATGAAAAAATAACACCAATTTCCGACATCAATTACTTTTACTTGTGGGTTTCAGGATATTTGTCTCGTAATTTTATTATCAAATATTATTGTTTTAAATAATTTATATTCAAACTATAATAGCAAACTATAATTTATTGTTACTCTGAATGGAGCTCGCAAAAGTTTTAATAAAATTAATTTTTTGCCAGTTCGAAATATTGTTTATTTTCAAAATTTTAATTTGTTGTTTATTTATTAAGTGAGTAGATTAGCAACAACTAAACTTGACCCAGCAACTTTATTTGAACTGTTTTAAAATGATAATTATTGGGAGTCAAAAGTTTTGAGATACTTAGAAAGTTTGTTTGTCGAAATAAGGGTACTCAGACAAAAGTATGTATATATTCAATTAGTATCATACGGTTACTTATATTAAATTATTTTTATTATTATTATTATTATTATTATTATTATTATTATTATTATTATTATTATTATTATCAGTAGTAGTAGTGGTAGTAGTAGTAGTAGTAGTAGTAGTAGTAGTAGTAGTATTGACATAATATTTTGTACACAATTTGACTATGAATCAGATTGTGTAGAAAATATTGTCACTTATAAAGAAATCAGAGGTGAAAAAGAAAAAAAGTCCTTATAATATTAGTATTATTGTTATTAGTATTATTATTATTATTATTATTTTTATTATTATTATTCATTATTATTATTAGTAGTAGTAGTAGTAGTAGTAGTATTGACATAATATTTTGTACACAATTTGACTATGAATCAGATTGTGTAGAAAATATTGTCACTTATAAAGAAATCAGAGGTGAAAAAGAAAAAAAGTCCTTATAATATTAGTATTATTGTTATTAGTATTTTTATTATTATTATTTTTATTATTATTCATTATTATTATTATTATGATTATTATTATTATTATTATTATTATTATTATTATTATTATTATTATTATTATTATTATTATTATTATTATTATTATTATTATTATTATTAGTAGTAGTAGTAGTAGTAGTAGTAGTAGTAGTAGTAGTAGTAGTAGTAGTAGTAGTATTGTTATTAGTATTGTTAATAAACTTTTAACAACCACTTATATATGAATTTTAAAATGAAAATTATAAAGGTCGGAAAATTTTTTTCTAAAATCTCTTCATTTTTTTCTTCTCATAATAAGAATCTCATTGCTTTTTATATATAATTGATATTTGATTTTATTTGATAATAATGGGGATGAAATAAATAAAGACAGTAAAATTATTGTTAAAATAAATGAATGTATTAATTTTTTTATACGGGAATTTCGCTAGCTTGTCAGAAATATGGTGAAAAACTATTAATTAGGAACAAAATAATTTCTGCATTACCAAGACTAATGTTTACATAACCGTAAAAATAACAATCGTTTGATATTTTCGGGTTTTATTTTGATGTGTATTTTGATATCATTAAGCTATATCACGGATGAAAGGATTGAATAATTCTGGAAATGCAAATTTAAATTAATTGGTGAATTATTAATTATTAATTAACTATTCTTGGTAGAATTTCGTTTTCAAATTATAGAATTAAGCAATATCATATAATGAAAATTCATCAAAATTTTGAGACTGAAGTTGTTAAAAATTTATCATTTTCTCGAAAATGAAGTCGACCAAGATTTATTTTAAGGATACTCTGTATTATAATTTGTGACCAATCTCAATAAATAATAGGCGACCTAAGTAAATTACTTGGAAGTTAAAGTTTGGCCCATTTTGGTAGCGCCGTACTATTGCACGTATAGCAATGTCAATCGCAGTCGACCCTTCATATCTGAGAGGCCCCAAATATTAAATACGCTGCAAAAGATTCTCCAATAAAAAAAGGTACTTCGAATTGAAAGAAAAAACTAAGATAGAAATTCAAAATTCATTTACAAATTTGTTTCTGTTATTTTTTTAAATTAAAATCAATAAAATGAATTCTATAAAATTTCAAAGAAATTTTAGTTTTCTGCACAGATCCTCCAAAATTTACAGAACGGCGCTGAGTTCTGGAAACAAAACAGGGAATGGTGTAATATTTTATATTTAAAATATCAAAATTCTAAATTCAAGATGATTTTGTTGATGATATTGAATCTTTAATCAGAAATGTTATAAATACAAAATAAAATGATTCAATTCTATTAGTACTGCTTCTCAATCGAACCATGGTAATAAAGTAACTGAAAACTCTAAATTAGTCTTTTAAAGCTTATTTATTTCAATAATATCTAAGTTTTACACATAATAATTCGATTGCGCAAGTTTAGGCCTGTCATTTATATCACGGTTGTCAAACCTGGACAATGCGCTAAAAAAGTAAGAACATAAAAAAAGCATATATACAAAAATTAATATTTTTTGTTTTAATTTTATGAACTTTCGAAAAAAAAGCCTTTTTCTTTTATTGTACGTTTTCTAATAAAGATCTATTTATGAAATTTGTTTGAGTCTATTTAAGAGTGAATTGTAAAAGTGATTAGGGTTTCTGTGAAAAATAGCGGAACATTGACGGTTAATTTTGGACGTCTTTGCATCATTCACAAACCAACTTATTAATTTAATGTTTCCAAAATTAAGGATCCGAAAACAGTTTTTTCTGGCAAAACCGAAAAATATGACAGATTTTCATCGAATGGTTAGGATCAATAATTTTTAATGTGTGGTAAAAAACATAATTGATATATAATAGAAATGGAAATAATAGAAACAATTCTAAACCTTCAAAGAATTTAAGAGATAATTTAAAATTAAAAAAAATTAAATAAAAATCTGAAGATGCGTCAAATTGCTTATTTAATTTCAAATAAAATATTATCCAATCAAAACTTTTTTTAATTAAAATTTATTTAATTGAATTTTTATAAAAAACTTGAAATTTATAAATTATAACTATAAAAATTTTTTAAAATTAAAAAATTCAAAATTTTAAATTTAGAAAAATAAAGTTTTTAAAATTGTATAAATTTAATTTACCTTTATATCTTTTCGATATTTTATATCCAAATTTAAAATTCCTATTAATTGCTGAAACCATCGGCTCATATTTAAGCTAACGCCATTTCTTGGAAGCGGAAATTGAGCAGCAAAAACGATTTGAATTGCTGAAAGATTGAAGGGATTTATGAAATCATCTTGTATTTCATCCGGCAATTTCTCTTTGCAGGTAACCTCATCTCCATCCAATCGATTATAAAACCATTTATTAGGATTCGACAATGGATTTCGGTCGATACATTTTTCTGTAAGAACATCCGTATGCCCATTTGGATGTGGAGCAATAAATCCGCCAATGAGGAAGCAAATAAACTGACAAGTAAATATGATACCTATGAAAATTCCTAATTTTTTCCAACTTAGAGTTTCCAAAACAACACCCGGCATTGATTATAAATTGACAATTGAAAAAAAATAACAACAGTTGAAGAGAAACGAATTATACAAGACACTTCAATTCGATTTATATAATCCTCTCAAAATTATGAGAAACCGATGTTTGAATTCGCCGATTTCAATTGGCCAATGAAAAGTTAAGTTATGTATAAAAAATGCATGCAGTGTGTGTGGGTGTACAAATGCTTGATCATCAAAGATGTGTGTGTGTATCTCAATTTCCTGTGTTGCATGAATAGCAAGAGATAATGTATTTACCTTCCACCTCGAATTTCATTCAATTTCATTAATCATGCTGAATATTTTTTTCAAAATCAATATTTGTTTATCAAATCTCTGAAATAGTTCGCAAAGAATCATTTACCAACTTATCGTTTCAAATTTGTTTATTTTTAAGACCTACACGATGCTGATCTGAAGATGCTGCATGAGAATCGAATTCCACGAGTTTTATTTGAGTTTCTATTGGCAATTGAAAGCACAAACCAAATCATTCGGAGATTATGTAATAAATGAATGTTTATTCAAGCCGATATTCGATATGGAATCCTATGATAAAGTAGCATTATTGAATAATTTTGATGAAATAATGAAGTTATTTAATGGCAAGAAAAACAACATTTATTGTTTTGAAAATGAATTGTGAAATAAAAAGCCATGAGATTGAATTTCTCTTCAAAATCATTGATAAATTTGGTTTCTAATTACCGTTTCACTTTCAATTTGCCAGATGGAGAATTTCGATTTGGAAAAATTAATAAATCTTCTAATGTTTTCAATTTCTTTCCTTTCCATTTCCATAAGATTATAGATCAGTAAATTCCGATTATAAGAAAATTGGTATATTAAACTTATGGTTAAAAAAGTAAATAGTTAATCAATTTTCAAAACCTTTATAAGAAAGGACAAGATGTGAGACTTCTTACTAATCTGGTTGTTGATGAAAAAATTTTAAATATATTTATTAAAAATATATACATTGCGTCAGTGGCGTAGCCAGAAATTTTGCCGTTTAAGTATAAGATATTTTGCACCCTCTATGCTCTCTTTCGTATTAGTTGAAGGTAATATGAACAAGTTAATGTTTCATGAAGCGAAAATTAAAAATGCGATCATGTTATTACTGCCTGGATACTAAGTAATTACCTAATTTATTTTAACAGTAGCGCCGCTCTTGAGTAAATAAAAACTTAAATACAATTATGAGAAAAAATAGGACGCCATGTTAATTTAAAAAAAGGAAAAGTTTTATTTTTACATCTTAAAAGGTATGTTTTTTTGCTTTTCTTTTTGCAAAATCTTTTGCTGGCATTTTCAAAGTCAATTATTTTATAGTAGTATGTAAAGATTTTTAAAATTTTCTTTTCGTTACATTAAACCAAAATTGCTGTCACAGGGAGACCATCCTTTCAACTCTCCCCTAAATACTTGGTATTGTGAAATGTATTACAGTAATCTAACGGTTTAATATTTTTTGGTTTTTACTCGTAAAAATAGTTTGGGTTTTGTCAGGTAAATAATTTGATAATATCAATTTATTAGAGGAATTTTTATTTTGCATTACCATGAAAAAAAATACTTTGGGCGCCTCGGTTAATAATCCAAGTAAATGCCTAGCTAGTTTGAAGTAAAAGCAACATTTTTTTATTATATTATTACAAAAGTAATCAAAAAAAAATCTTTTGACATTTCTAAAATATTTGTCTTTCGGATGAATTTAAATTATTTAACTTAAAGTTATCAATTTAAACAAAGCATGATCTTTTGGAGAAATTAGAAAGTAAAAATATACAAGAAGTAATAGGCCAAAAGACCAGTACTCGATATTTCATTTACTGCTATATAATTTTAAATTTACGTTCCAGCCCGATGTAATCACAGTCAAGGAGCCGTTGCAGATAAGCTGCGTTTAAATGGTCCGTTGACATATGTGGAGTTTAAAGTCTTCTAGTATGTGTTGGCTGTGGACCAGAAAAGTTTCTACATAAAAGAACCATGATATTTGTAATTAAAACATGTAATTGTAGATAACATCAACATTTTTTCATTATTCTCGAGTAGTATACTCACCAGGAACCCTAGGTTTCCGCGAACAGCGGAAAACGCGGAAAATTGCAACTGTCGGAGAAAAAAAAGGAAAATAGAATATTCAGAGAAAACCACGCAAATTAAAAATATATATTGACAACTACTTTCTGTAGTTTGTCCTTACTTTGTTATTTCTTTATAAATACTGCTTTATTCGATTAATTATTCACTTAACCCCAGACTATTCAAACAATTAATGAATGTCCTGTAATTGGCTACAATGATTATTTTATCACTGAGTGATTTACAGATACTGCATGCCTAGACCTGTCAAGACCAAGACTTCAGGATCAGACCGCGTTAGAGAGTTCGGAAAAGACACTTTTCACTACAGTGGTGATATTCGTTTTTGTACTACTTGTAACAAGTCAATAGATCAACTCGTCGACAGACCATCCCTGATCATCTTAATAGTTACAAGCACAAACAGCTAGGCAAAATAGAAAAAACAGAAAATAGCTAATTATTATCTTCAGCTCCTAAGAAACAATGCACAATCACTGCGACTTTTGAACATGTCTGTCGCTAAACAAAATTGCTTGAAGGTTGTAACTGATTTCGTCTATTTTTGCATTAAAGCAAATATTTCTTTCTGTTGAGTTCTCAAAATATCGTTTGAAATCTCAACGTGCACTGGTTGCTTATATAAATAACAACAAATAAATTTTATTTGACTGTTTAGTAAATAACAAAATTTACTTTCAAAATCCGATATAAACTGATTTACACAATGTTTTAGAATATACTGGGTGCTTGTTATGTGAAATGTTAAAATTTATGTTGTTTTTTGTGTTAACTCTATGTTTCTGTTTTCTATTTGTGTAACGTTTTTATCCGTTATATTTTTTGATCTCTTAATGATTAACTTTAAAAAATAGGTGGAGAAATACCAACAAACTCACACAATCAAAATACTACTCTAGCGAATGAGTTACACCAGCGAGAAGCTTTTGCAACAGGATTACACAAAGAGTATAGAAAACCTAAAAAATATTTAAAAATAAAATTTTTCAATAAAGATGATATTTGGTCAGCAGATTTAATTGAAACCGTAAATCCTAAAAATAATAAAAATTATAGATATATATAATAACAATTATTGATTTATATACTCGATATGCTTGGGTTCTACCATTAAAAAATAAAACAGCAAATTCAATTAAAGAAGGATTCGAGTTTTTATTTGAAAAACCCCAGATAGAATTCCAAAAAATTTATTTGTTAATAATGGTAAAGACTTTTTTAATAAAATATTTGAAGAATTTAGACAAGAAAATGATATTGAAATTTATTCAACTTTTAATTCACCTGATGATAGATCAAATTATTGTTCACATAATCCTATAATTGAAAGATTTAATAGAACATTGAAAAATTGGATGTATAAAAAATTTACAGAACAAAGAAATAGAATTTGGATAGATGTATTACCAGAATTAATTAATAAATTTGATAATAAAATTCATAGAACAATAGGAGTTTCGCCAACAGAAGCAAGTGAGAATCCTGATCTAATCAAAGAAATTATTTATGATAAAAATTATGCTAATGAAGATTTACAAGAAAAACAAAAATTTAATATTAGAGACCGAGTTCGAATATTCAAATGGAAAAATAAATTTGAAAAAGGTTCAAAACATAAATGGTCTAAAGAAATTGTTATCATTTCAGAAATACGTGCTGGCACAAAACCAATAACGTATAGAATTAAAGATTTAGATACACAGGCTGCTCCTAGTGAAGACATTCTAGGCAAATTCTATCAAAATGAACTCCAAAAAACTATTTTTTAATAAATAATTTCTATTAAAATGGTTGACCAAATTAGTGATCCACAAATTGTCTCTAATCTAGAAACCAAAATAAGAAAAACAATAGAAACAAACAAACCGGCATCTGTTTAGTATAATGTGAAAAAATATATGTTGGTAAAAAGAAAATAGCAGAAATTAAAGAAAAAGAACATAGTGGAGGAATTCTTCCGCTTATAGCTTTATTACCATTAATTTTTGGAGGAATTACAGCTACAGCAGGAGCAGTAGGTGGAATAACAACTGCTGTTAAAAATATAAAATAAGAACAATTAACTGATGCTTCAAAGGCAAAAATTCTTAATTCCTCAAAAGGAAAATTCTCACAAGAAAAATCTCCAGAAGGAAAAGGAATTTATTTAGATCCATATCAAGGTCATGGAATTTGTGATTTTATAAAATGTATTAATAAAAAGAGTCCTAAAAATAAAAAATTAACACAAGTTTTGAAAAAATTGAAAAAGGGGAATATTAAAGTAGAGGTTGATGGTGATGAAATTTTTCTTTCTCCTTATAAAAAATAAATAATTTTTCATTATTAAAAATTTTATTATTAAAAATGTCTTCGTTTACACCAACTTGGAATAAAAATATTATGAAATTCAATCACAATCCTATTTTACCGAATTCTTTTAGAATGTTGATAATTGGAAGTTCTGGTTCTGGAAAAACAGTTTTGTTGTTAAAAATGATTCTAACTCCTAATTTTATAAACTATGATAATTTAATAATTTTTTCTAAAACAATTGATCAACCTGAAATACAAATAATTTTTCATGGATTAAACTCTGGTTTATCAAAACAAGATATTGTGAGTTTATTTCAAAATCAAGATGCAATTCCTGATAATACATCTATTAGAGATTTATGCGAAGCATTTTGCGAAGAAACAAAATGTTGGGAATTTAACTCTATAACTTCTTCTGCTCAAAAAATCGGTATATCAATGAGTAATAAATATCATGAAATAATTCCATGTGAAAAATTAGATTGAGCGAAGAAGAATTTAATAATTTTTGATGATTGTGTCAACATGAAAAATAAAGAAATTATGGAATCTTATTTTGCTCAAGGTAGACATAATGATTGTAATGTAATTTATTTAGCTCAAAATTATTATGATTTACCATCTAGAAGTATTCATGGTAATTCTAATTTTTCCATATTCTTTAAATTAGGAAAAAGAATTAAAGATAGTATTTTTAATGATTTGTTTAGTGATACTTTAGACAAGGAAGAATTTAATAGTTTTAAAAATCACCTATTTATAAAACATAATTATATTGCATTGGATAAAGAAAAAAAATCAAGTATCTGGAAAAATAATTATTTAGTTAATTAGAATTTTTTAATTTTCTTGAATAAAAATGGTTAGAAATGTAAATGATTTTAATATTATAAATATATTCAAGATTGTAAATTATTAAATATTCAAAAAAATATTTGGAATGAAAATTTAATGTTATAAAACTTCAAGATCAAAATTTTAATTTCATGGCTACAAAAATTGAAAAACCAATAATTGATGTTATTAAAGAAGCAAAAACTGAATTAATTTCAAATCAAAATAAACCTTCTAGAGAAGTAAACATCTTTCAGGAAGCAAACATTTTCCTAGAAGAAAATCCTTTAAAAAATATAAATCTTTCATTGGATGAAGATGCTTTTCAACATAGAAAACTTTTTGAGACCTCCGGTCGACCAATTAATGATGAAGAAATACATATTAATCAATAAATCACAAAACAAATTCATCCAATAGAATTAAAATTGAATGTAAATCATGATGTTATAAAAGGTAACAAAACAATTACGCCTAATATTACATATATATACATTCATTAAAAAGATGGAACTACATTATCTATTTGTGGTAAATTATTTGTATTAACCAAGGAAAGGAAGAACATATACATAACATCAAAAAAATTTACTAATATATTGAAAAATACAATTGAAGGAAATGCATTTAATTCTGAAGAGGAATCAAATGTTCCAATAAGTGGTATTGAAACATATGAGAATATAACAAAAGATATTAATTCTATTTCATCAAATAATTATAAAAAAATAAAATCATTTGTTCAAAAACCACAAACATATGAAGAAGTTAAAAAGGTTAAAAATGAAAAAGTTAAAGTTGAAAAAGTTAAAGAATTTGATGATGATTCCGTAGGCAGTCGCTGGAGCTCCATTCATGAATTCACTGATGAAGTAAAAAAACTGAATAATAAAAAATTAGCAAAAGAAAAACTAATCACGGAACCAATCATGCAACCAATCACGGCGCCAATCAAGAAAACAACAGGTGAAGGATTTTATTTTTTATCTGATAATCCTTGTAAATTATTTTAAGAATTAAGAAAATATTTAGCTTCTAGAAAAGCAGGAAATAATAATTTTGAAAATCACATAAATGCAATTTTGTCAAGATTATTAACCAAGAAATTGATTGATAAAAAACAATATCTTAAATTTTTGAATAATAAATATAATGTCGATTTTCAATTTAAATAAAAATAATAAATTTAATCACCTATTAAAAAAGAAAGATTATTTAGAAGTTTTACCATCAACTTTATCTGCGGAAGCATTACATTCACCTGGAACTTTATTGTTTCAAATTCAAAAATCAAATCCACTCGATATTTGTAATTCATGGTTATATTATAAAATTGAAATTACTGGTATCTATGTAACAGAGGATGTAACTCTAGAACATAATTGGTTTGTAAATTTATTTAGCCAGATATCAATAACTTTAGGATCAATAGAAGTTGAGAACATAAGATATCCTGGTGAAATGAGTTCATTATTACAATTTGTTATGACTAATGCAAATTTTAAAAAGCAACATGGTTAAGCAAGTGGATGGATTCCTGATACTGGTGATGGTGATGAAAAAAGTTAAGGATATCAAACTAGAAAACGTTTGTATTCAATAAAAACATTTGAAGGAAAGTATCCTTTAAAAATTATATTTGGATTCTTCCATCAATATAGTAGAATAATTTATTTAATACCATTTGAATTGAAGATGGAAAGGAATGAAGATTACAAAAAATGATTTTATGGAAAAGTTTTAAAAGCAGAATCTATGGCAAAAATAAAATTTGAAAGAATGATGTTGATGGTTCCATCAAAAACTTGTTACCCACATTTAGAAACTCAAACTCTTGAAAGATTAAACATGATTTCAAAATTAATCAATGTAAATTTTCTTCAAAGAATACCAGCTTGCATAGATATTTTAGAAGGAAGTACATTTTCATGGAAACCAACAATGTTAAATACGAGATCAAGATTTATTTTGATTGGAATTAAAGATTCAGCCATTAATTATACAACTAATACTTCAAAATTTATTCAATCTACCGCTAATGATAAACTATTAAAATCTTTAAGCGTTCAATTAAATACAAGTTATTATGAAAATTATGTTTTAATGTGTAATGAATTTTTAATTGAACCACAATTAAGCATGAAGGATTTTAAAATTTATATTCAATATTTTGTGTTGATGTTAGAAAGAAAGATTTATCCATCTTTGAATGAACAAAATGTTTATATAGAAAATCTTCCAATTGAAAAAATAAAAGCTCCTACAAATAATACTTTTACGAATAAAAATTCTACGAATAATCCTATTAGAAAAGAAAAAGCTAGAATTATACATTATAAAAAAATAAAATCAAGAAGGACAAAAAGCCGATACAGGAATTAAAATTACTTGTATTTCAATTACTGGAATTTTATCAGTTGCAACAATTGTATTTTCAGGAATTAGTTTTTTAGGAATAGCACCAAGTGTTTCAATTATTATAGCTTCAGTATTTGGAGAATTAAATGCTTTAACTACTTTTTTAGGTGAAGGAATTTCAATTTGATTAACCTCTAAAAACGAAAAAAATTATAGAGAAGTGTGCAAAGAATTAAATCTTGGAATAAATAAATTATTTTTATATCAAGTTAATATATCGAAATTAAAAAAGAAATGACTAAATATTTAAAACAAGAATATATATTTGTAGTTAAATTAAATTTAATAAATAGTAAAACTGCTCTGAGAGGATAGCGGTTTTTTTACCGCTATTCTCTTAGCAGTGTTTTGTTTATGATCCGGATTATTTTTTTAATTTTAACCTCTTTCGCTATCAAATCAATTCCAATTTACAAGCTGGCCAGATTTGCACATCTAAACCACTTTGATAAAGCAGCACGCCTTTTTATTCACTTCTCACTTATTCACCTATCTGAGTTTTAAGCGTGCTGCTCGAAAGAACAAATGAATTCGAAAGCGAATTTGAAAGAGGTCCGAAAACAAACAGAAGAAATAAATATGCACATTGTGGGATTGATCCCAGGTGTGATCGAAAGACTGACGATGATTACCGCTTCGCCACTACACCCGTTCCAATAATTTTATTTTCAAACATAAGTATGAAAAATTAAATTTCCTACTTAAAAATTAAAATTAGGATAATTTTCAATGTTATTTTTTGTTGAAAAAACTAATTCTAGATGGGATTTGAACCCATGTATATTTAAATCACTTTGCTCTTTCATTTCCACTGAGCCATACGGGTTGTCATTTTTTGTCATTTTTTTCGGTCTTTAAATTTTTTTTTATTTTATTCTTTCAGATTTCTTTCAAGATTCTTAATCTTTAATGATATAACAAGATAAAATTAATTTTTAAAAAATAAAAAAAATAAAAAAATAAACCCTATGAAAAAATAATAATTAAAATGTCGAGTACTCGAAAAAATGCAAAACCTAAGAAAACTCAAGTTTCTAAAAAATTAAAAATTTTAGAAAAAAAATTCTGAAATTAAATGTATAAAATATTTAGTAGAAGATTTGCTTATACAAGTCATTGTAGATCAAAGGAACATCTTGAAAATACTGTTGGTCTGAATGATTCCAATTCTATACGTTGTGATAAATGTGTGGAAAGATATTTAACGAAAAAATTTCTAATCTTCATTATAAAGCTTGCAATGGTAGCAAGAAAAAAAACGTAAATCAAATGTTCCTGAAGTTTTTTACGCTGTCTGTGAATTTTGTGGAAAAAAATGCTCAAGCAAGTTTGAATATGAACAACATTTAGAATATCATAAAAAAGAAACAAAATATGTTAAAGTTAAACCTGTTAAAGTTAACCCTGTTGAAGTTAACCCTGATGAATTTTCTCCTATTACAGTTAATCCAAGTAGAAAACATCCTAAAAAACTATCGACCGAAGGGACTCGTTTCTGCTCAAAGAGGAACTTGAAAGAAAAGCTGAAGAAAGAAAAAAAGAACTATTAAAGAAAAAATTGTAGAAGAAAAAGAAGAGACTGGATATTCCACTTATAATATTGACGCTACTTTTGGTGAGATGATCAAATCACCAATAAATACAAATAAATATATCGATATAATGCAAGAAGTTTTAAAAGCTATGAAAGTTGGAAGATTTTATGTTCTAAAATATAAACTTTCAATAAATGTTAAATATTATAGAGGAAATTAAGATACTAATATATTCTTCGGTTCAAGTTATGAAACAAGTTTTTTACCTTTATATAGCATAGATGGTTTTAATTCTTAACTTAAAACAATTAAAAAGGAAATAGAAAAAATTATGAATCTATGAAAGATAGATTGGGTGAGTCTGCTTTAATTCTACATTCATTTCAAAATATTAATATAAATTTTTGAAAACATCGACCTCTAAGCCCAAAATCATATATTAAAACCCCAAATACTTCCAATTATATTTTTAATGTTAAAAATAATGATAATAAATGTTTCATATGGCCTGTTTTATCTGCTTTACATCCTGCAGCAACTAATGTTGATAAATTATATAATTATATAGATTATGAAAGTGAAATAAAATTTTGGGATTGATTTGAACATCAATGAAAATAAAAGATGCTTCTAAATTTGAAATATTAAATGATGTATCAATTAATATTTATGAATATGAAAATGAAAATGAAAGCGATGTAATAATTCCAATTCAAATTAGTGATGCAAGAAAAAAAGATGGAAGACATGTTAATCTTTTAATAATACAAACAGAAAGCGAAGAAGAAATTAGTTCTCATTATGTTTGGATCAAAAATTTTCAAAGTTTTATGAGGAAGCGGGTTACAAATTCTAATTATAAAGAATGTCGTGTTTGTAAACGATGTTTATCTTATACATCAACAAAATCTATGAGGGGAAAACATGAAAGATTGTGTGAATTTAATGAACCAACTCTTATTAAAATGCCGGTAAGTGATAAAGCAGAAATGAGTTTTAATAAATGTGGAAATCTTATACAACCTTTAGCTGTTATGTATGGAGATTTTGAAGCTGTTAATATTAAAAAAAATTTAGAAGAATATCTTAAAATCTTGGAAAAATATGATTTAACAGATTTAAATGGTGAGTATAATTATGTATATAGTGAAAATGAAGATGAACAAGAAGGAATTAAAAACTTTTTAATTGCAATAAAGAAATCTTTCACAATTCCTTTAACAAATCAAATACCATCTGCCTTTTGCTTGTATTTAAAAAGCAATTATCCAAAATTAATCGAGTCAGAGGAAATAATCCAGAACAAGTCTTGGAAACATTTGTTCAATATATTAATGAAATTGAAAACAAATTATTTAGAATAATGAAAGATTCTGAATATGATTTAAACATGTCTGATGAACAACAAGAAGAATTCGAAAGAGCTAAAAAATGTTGGATTTGTGAAAAAAATTCTTCTCTTTCAGAAATGGTAGACCGGAGGTCTATAAAGGTCAACCACTCAAGAATAAAGTTAGGGATCATGATAATTTTGTAAAATTAAATAATTAGCACACAAATCTTGCAATCTTAAAATCAAGAAACCATCAAAGATTCCAGTAATATTTCACAACCTCTTCAATTATGACATCCACTTGTTTATAAAACATTTGGCTATAAATAATAAAAATTCTTTTAACATTATAGGAAAAACTAAAGAAAAATATAAATGTGTGAAATATGGATGTTTAAAATTTATTGATTCAGTCAATTTCTTTAATGCAAGTTTAGATCAAATATCCAAAGCTTTAAAACTTGAAGATTTTAAATATACAATGGAAAATATTTTAAATCCTAAGAAATTCCAGTTGAAAAATATAAAACTTGTTTACAAAAAGGAATTTATCTATATGATTACATTGATTTCTTTGAAAAATATAAAAAAAGTGATCTTGTGGAAATGATGATTTCTATTCAATTTTAAATGAATGTGATATTACTGATGAAGAATATTCAAGATATTTGGAAATTTATTAACTATTTAAATGTAAAAATTTGGGAGAATATACAGATCTTTATTTAAGACTTGATACATTTATATTAACCTGTAGTTTTGAAAATTTTACAAAAAAATTTGTGTTGAATCCTTGTAATTATATTTCAACACCTTCATTATCTTGGGATTTAATGTTGAAAAAAAGTGATGTTGTTTTGAATTTGTTGACTGATGTTGACATGTTTAATATGATAAAAAATAATATTCGTGAAGGATTAAGTTCAGTGATGGGAAATAGATTAATTAATTCCTGGAATGAGAAATTTATTTATAATAAATATTCTGAAGATATAACACCTATTAAAGATGAAGAAGAATATGAACAAGTGTTGAAATGTTTGAATAATAAATTTGATTTAATTTATATTGATGCAACTGCATTATATTCAGGAATCGTGACGCAATATTTACCATTTGCAAATTTTATATGGGAAGAACCAACAAGTGAAATCATGGATAAAATTTTATCAACCAAAAAAGATTCAAAAATTGGATATTTTCTTGAAGTTGACTTGGAACATCCTGAAGAAATTCATGATAAAACAATGTATTTTCCTTTAGCACCAATAAAAAGATAAAGAAAATATCAAGATCTTTCAAACTGGCAAAAATAAAGAAATTTAGAAAAGAAAGATTTAGCAGTTAAATTATTATATACTCAACATGATAAAGAAAAATATTTGTGTCATTTTAGAAATCTATAATTTTATTTGAGACAAGGAATGAAGTTGAAAAAAGTTTAAAATATTATTAGTTTGAAACAAAAACCATTTATCAAAAGTTTTATTGAGGAAAATATTAAAAATAGAAAAGAAGCGCAATCAAACAAGGATGAATTTGGTAAAATATTGTATAAATTATTAAATAATTCCGTCTTTGGGAAAACTATGGAAAATATAGATAAATATGTAAATATAACTTTATTAAAAAGTAGTCCTCAAGATTTATTAAGATATTCTAAAATGGTTTCAAGACCAACATTTAACGATTGTGAAAGATTTTCAAATGAATGGGTTGCTATTGAAATGGGAAATTATACCAAAACATATAATAAACCAACGTATGTTTGGTTCAGTATTCTAGAATTGTCAAAATTACAAATGTATGTAATGTATTATAATGTATTACAACCACATTCCAAGATAGAAATGCTTTACATTTAATGGATACTGGTTCAATGTTTTTAGAAATTAAACGAGATGAACCCTGTCGAGATTTATTTGAAGAAATTAAAAAAAATTAAAAATTAAATAAATTGATAAATGAATCCGGAGAATTATTTTCATATAAAGATGAAAAACCTGGGAATCCAATATTGAGTGTTGTTGCTATTAGATCAAAACAATATGCATTAAAAATGATCAAGGGTGAAGAAAATAAAATAAAGGAATTAAAAAATCTGTAAGTAAAAAAATAAAATTTAGTGATTTTAAAAATTGTGTTGAAGGTAAATATGGAAAACAGGTTGAAATAAGTCATAATCTTAGATCAACAAGTCATGAAATTTATTTTGAGGAATCTTTAAAAACAATATTGGATAATTATGATGATAAAAAATGGATTATGGATAATGAAATTACAACTCTTCGATATGGACATTACTCAATAAAAAAATTTAATAAAGAAGATTGAAGTTCACCACCAGAGGGTGGAGCCTGGGTAGTTGCCTGCGCATTTCTTTGATGAATTTTAGTTTTTTCATGCTTGCATGTATGTTGTGAATTGATGTCGTATTGTAAATTCCTTATGCTTACATTACTTTGTGTTTAATATAATTCCTCAACAATTATGTTTAAATATTACGAATAAATTTTGGGATTTTGAATTTTATAAATATATATTATGGAGTTTTTTAGGACTAACTAACTATTATAGAAGATTCATAAAAGATTATATAAAGAATTCCAAAAACTTAGTAAAATTATAGGGAAGCAAAGAAAAAAACTAATTTGGACTGAAGACTGCGAGAAAGCATTTATTGAACTTAAAAATAAATTAATAAACGCACCTATTTTGAAGTTTCCAGATTTCTCAAGGTCATTTATTTTAGATACCGATGCTAGTTTTGATCGTATTGGTGCGGTTTTATCTTAAATTGACGATTCTGGGAGAGAAAATGTTATTGCATATGTATCATACGCCATGTCTAAACACGAAGTTGGTTACTGCATAACAAGGAAAGAACTTTTGGCAATATAATTTTTTACAGGCCACTTTAAGCATTATTTATGTGGTAAAAAGTTCACATTTTGTACTGATCATAAAGCGTTAACTTATATGATGAAAACAACGAAAGCCATTACCCCACAATTCGAGACATGTATTAAGTACTTAAGCAGTCTAGAAATAGATTTTCAGTATAGAAAAGGAGAAGATCATTCAAATGCAGATGCATTATCAAGGAGTGAATGTGCCAAATGCATTCAATTTCAAACAATTCATAATGATCCAAAAATTGGGAAATTAAAGACTAAATTGTAAGCGATTATGACAGAAAACCCAGAAAATGAATGGCAAAATAATTCGACCGAAATTCAATAGATTATACAAAGCTTAAATTTGAAAGACAAAACCAAATTCAAAATAAAAGATGGAGTAATTCTAACCAATGATAATAAGATATGGATTCTCGGTAGTCGAAGAATAGATTTTGTTACAAAATACCATATAAAACTATGTCATGCGGGACCGACGAAAGTAGAGAAATATGTATCAAATAATTTTGAAATGAGAAATATGAGACAAACAACACAAGATGTGATTCAAAGTTGTGAAAATTGTCAGAAGCGCAAAGTTATAACAACTCCAACAAAAGAAATAATTTGTAAAACTCCGGAATCCAGATTATTTGAAACTATATTTATTGATTTTTGTGGCCCATTGAAACAAACACTATATGGAATGAAATATATTTTCGGAATTATCGATCAGCATAGTAAATATGTATCCCTTCATGCCTTTAAATTGCAAAGCAAAAATACTGTTGTTACAATTTAAAAAAATAGTTGGATATTAAAATATGGTGCTACAGAGGTTATACACTGTGATAGAGGGAAATCATTTGAAAGTAAAGGTATGGACAATTGAATGAAAGCTCATAATATTAAAGTAATTTATTCCAGTCCTTACCATCATTCTGCAAGCGGACAGATCGAAAGACAATTTAGGACAATCAGAGACTCTATTTATATTTCATTAAAGGATAAAAACTATAAAAACTGGGCTGAGTTGTTACCAGAAATTGAGTTTATGATATACTCTACCTACCAAAAAACGATTGGTCAAACACCTTGTAAAAGAGTATTTGGAAAGCGTATTTACAAAGAATGGTTATTGAATATGCCAGAGAGAAGCAAGACATTTGATTCAATTACGAAAAAGAAATTTGAAATAGGAGATTGCGTTTTAATTAAAAGCAATACGAATAACAAAGAAGATGACAAATATTTCGGACCAGCAGAAGTCGTGAAACAAATACATGAAAGGAGCTATGAAATAAGACTTGAAAGTGGAAACCGATTGATAAGAAACGTTGAGTGGCTAAAGCCATTTGAACGAGGTGGATGTGAGAATATATTTAATTAATTCATAATATAAATAACTAAATAAATATTAATTAAATAAAGAATTAAATAAATGTATGTTGTGGATTGATGTCGTATTGTAAATTCCTTATGCTTACATTACTTTGTGTTTAATATAATTCCTCAACAATTATGTTTAAATATTACGAATAAATTTTGGGATTTTGAATTTTATAAATATTTATTATGGACGTTATTAATACTAAAAGTAACTCATCTAACAGAAATATTTTAGAGATTTTTAAATTTTAGATATTTTAATTTGGAAAATATTTAGAGATTTAAAATTTTGGGATATTTTTCCCATTGTAAAGTTTAAACATGATAATATCCCAATGTATATATTTGAAGTTTATTTGTTGAAAATTTCTAATTCTAAAGTATTAATAATATAAATCCAAATTATCTAATGGCTGTGTGTTTAATTCACATTGTATATAAAAATTATAAAAGTATTTTCTGGATTTTAAATTTGGATATTCTTGATATGGGAAATATTTTTAGGGATTTTTTATTTTGGGATAATTAGAGTTGGCATATTTTTAACATATGAAAAGTTGAAACATGATAATTTCCAAATGTATATATATATATATATATATATATATATATATATATATATATATATATATATATATTTAAAGTTTATTTGTGGAAAAATTCTAATCTTAAAGTATTAATAATATAAATTCAAATTATCTAGGGGTTGTGAGGGTGTGTATAATTTACATTGTATATAAAGATTATCCAAGTATTTTATGGATATTAAATTTGGATATTTTTGATATGGGAAATATTTTTAGGGATTTTTAATTTTGGGATAATTAGAGTTGGGATATTTTTCAATTTGAAAGTTGTTGAATGATAACATCTCAGTTTATAAATCAAAGTTTATTTATTGATGACGTAAAATCATTAAACAAACCATAAAGTCGATATAATCTTGAATTCGTCGAATGTATAATTTATAGCCTTGTATATATTCGTAAAGATTTGTAAGAATTTTTCTAAGTTTTTAAATACTCTGAAAAAATTTGAAAATTTGGGGGAAATTTTTGAGTTGGGAAATATTTTTAGTGAAAATTAATTTTGGGCAAAAATTTTTTAGGGATTTTAAAGTTTGGCATATTTTTTGATTTGGTGTAATTTCCCCATAGTAATGTTGACATTTGATAATATCCCATTGTCAATGTAAAGTTGTTTGCTTAAAGTTTCTTAAAACATCCTCAAAATAATTAAGACTCTAAAATATCCTATAAATTTAATAATTTCCTGTATGTGTTTCCGTATAAAAAATTTGAATTGCTCTAAATAAAATTTTTCAGGAATATGGCTGTTTTTAAATCATTGGAAAAAACTTTAGTTGACCTACATAAATTTTTCAAAAATTTGGCTGTTTTTTAAAAAACAGCCGAAATTTGAAAAAAGTTTCGAAAATTCGGCTGTTTACAAATACTTAGAAAATTTTTAAAAGTTTTTCGTGATCTACTTAATTTTGATTGACTCCTTAGGGAAAAGTATGTGTATCAAAAAAAATTATATAGATTTTGGTGACCTACATAAAATTTCGATTCGACCTAGATATTTACCAAGGGGGTTCTGAGTTAGTGGGCTCCTGAGTTAGCAGTAACCAATCATACTAATGTGGTGATGGGTCTACCATCATCATCCAACATTCCTCCCTGGGCTGTTAAAATAATGTCCGCATTATCTCTTTCACTGCGCACCAATTCTATCTCGCATTCTTTAATTATCATTTTTAGTTTTATGAATCCTTTCGCAAGGGCGAGATTCAAGATATCCCCGTCGTTTACTCGTTTTCCGTAGTGTCGGCATAGGTCCTTTTCTGTTATTTTTGTTTCTCCTTTTTGTATGATGAAATTTGGTTCTTTTAGCTCTATATCCGACTCTGGTCCCAAATCATCGTCTGACTCGTCTGTCTGTTAGTTTAATATGATTTTTTATAAGTTAGTAGTTGTCTTTCCTCTTCATCAAATGAAAAGTATTCGTCATCTGAATTTAGATCGCATTCCATATCTTCTCCTTAATAGATTTTTGGTTCTTCTTTGACAATTAGTATTATTTGTTTTGGTTTTTCTCCTTTATAAATATTAACCCTTTGCGGTCCTATGTCGAGTCTAACTCAGCATTCCAATAATTGCTCATTTGAAGTTTCAGATTTCGTTTAGCAATTCAAAAAATAATTTGAATGATTATTTATATTTTTTGATTGTCATAAAATAAAATTTTAATTCCAAAAAATACCTTTAATTAAAAAACCCAATTTTGTTCAAGAAAATTATATACAAAAAATCATTAAAACAATTGTGGACCTGGTGGGTAACTTTTTTTACGGACCGCAAAGGGTTAAATCATCATCACTATCTTTTAGCTCATCGTCAAATATTCGCGAGTTCCGTTTCGATTGAACTTTAATTCCAACTGTGATGGTTCAATATAAATATCCCCGTCGCTCGTATAACTATTATTGTCGATCATTTTCTCGTCACTATCTATGGTATCTTCCTCAGATGTTCTAATGTTCCTTCTGATTTTAGAGTTTTGTGGTTAATGTTTATTACTCTTGGATTCCGTATGCCTTGTTGAGCTCCATTTAAAAACATCTTCCCACTGAATTTTGACTATGCCATATATTACTCTGGTTATTGTAGTCGTATTTCTCAAAGAGAAGGTTTCGAGTTTTCGGAATAATTCGTTAATGGCTTCGTCTTTATACCATTTTTTGTGATGACCTATGACTTGGTATGCTAGGTTAGACAGCTTGATTTCATGTGGTGCTACATTCTTCACAAAAGAACTCATGAATCTATCTTCTGATATTTCTCTTACTCTTATAATGTTGGATAGATCTAGTGTCCGACCTTTCAATTTGCTGATTATATCGTAGCTTACGATTATTTTTCCTCATAATAGTCTTGAATTTCAATTAGCGCTTGATATTCATCATCGTTTTCCAATATCTTTTCTATAATTGCCTCAGTTTTTCGTGATAATATTGGAGGATCATTGTCCTTGGAGTTATTTTTTGTCATAAATGACAACAACTTTAAATATCCTAATACATACTGCGACTGGCCTCAGATTTTTGTTGATATCACACACGAGTTTCACATCTACGAACATGAGTAATTTATGTCTTTCCATTGGAGAAAGTTCTTGATGGGTAAATGATATCTTCATTTTGATACACTCTCTGTGTAGGCTGATATTTGGTTGAATTATTTCTAGATCTCTAATTAGGTTTGTGATTAATGGGATATATAAAATCTCGATTGCGATGACGCGTGGGAAGTTGTTCATTTGGGATTATTAATTGGTTGAAATTATTTGGTACGCTGCGATCGTTCTTGATGGTTTTTATCATAACCGTGCAATTGTTGGTTGTGATCATGGGAATCTTTTGTTGACAGGTGGTCACTTCCGTTTATGTCATATGGAAAAGAATATGATGGTGAACATTTTTCTTTTCTTTAACTGCTTCTTCTGCGTTTCGATACTGTTCAAATGTTCCAATCAATTCGCGGATGTTTACCCTTCTGGCTTCGTTGAATTCAATAAGGTGCAATTCTCGCTCTTCTAATTCTGTTTTCATTTCATTGGGGATACACACTTGGTTTGGGAAGCTTTTAATAATTATAGGGGTGCCATTAGAGCTTATTTTGTTCTGTATATTTTTGTAGAAGTTTGTGTATTGTTTCTGGATCATATGTACATACTTATTTTGTTGTTGAGGATTGAAATTTGATAGTTTTAATTGTATTGGTTGCATTGATTGTATTGTATTTGATTGTCTTTGAGTTGTAATTTCTTTTCTAGAGATAAAATATAAATAAACATCCTTGGCGCATTTGAGGCATTTCCTCGTATACTACATAATATACATATATCTACTTTCAGTGTAACTTAATATTATTGACCATGGTGATTTGCCTGATTGATTTGAAATTGTTTGTTTCCCTTGATAGCCCACACTAAGCTGTTGCCGATTTGACTGGTTATGAAATTCGATACATAAATTCGCTTGCAAATCTATGCGCCAATTTTCCATTCCAGATACGATTCTAACAGACTATTCAATATTACCTTAGTCATTTTATGCCATCTCGCGTGATTTGTTTCATATTCGATTGCTTTATCCGATTGGGAACCACTAATACTCAATTGGTTTTGATAATCTATTATAGAATTTTCAAGTTGTTTAGAAAAGGAATTTTGAGGTTCATAAAAATCGACGCTGGGAAGCTGCCTGTTAATCATTTTTTCCTAACTGGTACAATAGGTGTGAAAAACTTTGCTTTATTACGCCTGCCTCTTTTGACTCTTTTGTTTTTCGCTTTATTTCTTCCCTTAATTTATAAGGTATTCCATAAGGTCGCTGCTTTATTGGTCTAGCCTTCCAAGTATCGATCACATGTTTAATGATGTCAGTATCTATTAAATAAAATTCATGTTTTGTAAAAACACCACTATATTCGTCTAGTTGGTGTCTCATTTAGATAATTGTTATTAATTTTTACTTTATCATAAAATTTGACGTAATTTGTCTTACTCAGTTCAATCATCTGTTTACTGTTATCTCCTATTACTAAAGTTTCACACATCTCTAACGTCTGTTCTAATTCACCTTTGAAAAACATTCCCAACTTTTTTCCTTTGTGAAGTTTTACATTATTTCTTTCATAATTCGAACTTTTTATCTGGATTATGCCATTATTTAGTACCACACACTTGTCTGTTAACATAATATTATGAATTTTTGTAATTGACTTATCCAGTTCAAAAATAAAAGTGTTCTCACTTTTAACATTGACTTATACTGGAAATATGTGATCACAGTGATATTCCAATTCAAAAGCTCCCAATGCTACTTCTTCTACAAATCTCTATTCTTGGTAATTTGCCTTCCTTCTTTGTTGCGCCGTCTGTAAAATCGATGACGCAGTTATCTAACTTGCTAAGTATATATATACCTAGAACGCATATACTTCTGCATTCCACTACCACTTTGAAGACGTGGTTTACCGTTTGACTTGAAAAACTGGACTGTCAGTTCTATATCTCCTCTTAATTGTATAGTATGTGCTGACATTGATATCACTGTATCACTTGTGCTCATTATATTCTTTTTCTGGTTTTCTGATAGCTGATCCTCCCTTATCATGGAGGCTGCTGCATCGATATCTATTAAAGACTTTATGATTCTGTTTTCAATAGTTATTTAAATACTTGGTCTTGCCTCATTATGTTTCACAAATATTCTATTTACTTTTAATTCATAACAACCTTAGATATTTCTTGTCGTACAGTACTAGGTAGATGTGAGCCATCTAGCACAGAGCGTTCTGATTTGGTGACGGAAAACGATAGCATATCGAGTGATGACTCATCGTGTAGAGGGTGAGTTATGGAACACGTGGGTGTATGACTCATGGCCTTTGTTCTACAGTGGTTCAAAGAGGTCATATCAGGGTAAAATATATTTTTCCAAATTTTCCAAAGTGAAAACAAAGACATACTACCCCTGGTAACAATTTTTTATGAGTCATACTTTTTTCGAAAATTAAAACAAAACTAAACCAGATACCCCCCGGGGTATAATTTTTTATGACTCATACTTTTTCGAAAGATTTTCTATCCCTCGTGTATTTGTGTGTTCAAAGAACATTTAATAGCATCTTTCAATTTGAAAATTGTAAACTGATAAATTATTATTATTATTATCAATTATTATCATTATTATTACTAATACTATTATTATTGTTATAATTATTTTTATTGTTAATTAGTACTAATAATAATATTATTATTATTATTATTATTTTTATTATTAATTAGTACTATTATTATTACTATTATTATTATTATTATTATTATTACTATTATTATTATTATTATTATTATTATTATTATTATTATTATTATTATTAATTTTATGACTCATACATTTTTTCGAAAATTAAAAGAAAACCAAAACAGAAACCCTCCAGGGTAATTTATTTTTTTGACTCATACTTTTTTCGAAAATTAAAATAAAACCACAACAGTGAAGAATATGAAGCATATGCTATTACAATCAGGTTCAGATTTCGAAAATTACTTTTAATGGTCTGTGGAAGTATATTTATATTTGTTTATTATTCTTAATATTTATTATTATTCAGATAATTGGATATAAAGTCATTCCTTGAGTCGAAGATAATGGCGGCTGACAAGTGTTAATAGATATCTCAACCAAATCAAGAAAAACTGTAGAAACTGTTAAAAAAAGTAATGAAAATAATGAAAATAACTATAGGAATCGGTTTTTTGTATGTTTTTTTATCATATTTGTCGTAAAATTTAATAAACGTTTAAACAATGGTCTAAGTTTACTTATGTTTTGAAAAAAAAAGTTTTTATTGTTTTCAAGTTTAAATACATTTTTATTTGTATCTTTTACAACTTTTTATTAAATAATTATGTATCGAAAACTTTTTTTTTGTTAGGGTAATATTTTATTATTAATAATAATATAAATAATAATAATAATAATAATAATAATAAAATAAAAGTTATTTAATAAGATATTAAACCGTTTAATAAATCATTTGCGAAATTTAATTGAGACATTTTATAAATATTAATTGAAATGTTCATCCATTTATATTAATTATTTGATATATTAGATTTTGATTGGATAAATTAATAGAATGCACACTCTCAATAAACAATGACAAATACAAAACATATGCATAAAGAACAAGGACTTGTGCAATACGAATGCATGAGTAATAATGCTATGAGTAAAATACTAAATTGTGTGTCTGAGTATCTATCTAAGGTGCAATGAACATACACTAATCTGATTGGACAAGGTGACTTAAGAAACAATAATATAACAGTTTAACTGGAAACTTTCTTTGTGTCATTTGTTCAGACTATGAAACTGCCTAAAATAAATTTTCAAATATGTTGACTGGAAATTACTTGCAACATATTTATTTTGTGAGACTGAAATAATAAAATGAAATAACAATGAAATATAAATATAGATTTACACTGAAAATAAACAAGATTTCTTAAGAGTTATCAACATTTCCCTTTATCGAGAAAATTATTCATTGCACTACAAATGCAATCTAACTGTGCATTTACCTCTTATCTAGAAATTATTTACATTTTATGTAAAATATATTCAATAGAATTGTAACTTGATGAAAATGACGAAAGAGATCTTCAGTAAAAACCATAAAATTTACATGTTTCTCTTGTATAGAATTCAAAGTAAATATATGGAAAATGTTTGTTTTAAATGATTTCTCAAATAAAACTTAAATTTTGATAATTTGCCGCCCAATATATTAATGTGTAATAATAATTAACAATTACTGAAATACCCATGTTTTCATATCAAACACACATATTTAATGTTTTGTTTTTTCACATTGATAGCAGAACCCATTTTGGGGTGGCTTTTGAGAAATGTTGTTAGTTCATCTAGCCAAACCATACATCTGAATAAACTGTTTAATTTTACCCAATTACTTCGTTTAAAATTTGTTTACTGTTACTCAAATGCGTGTACAATCTTTGACAATATTAATTCCTCATTCATGTCGATAAAATTTAAATAATTGACCATAGCAAGAACTGAGATGTTCAATTTTAAAAATTAACAAATTTTACCTTATAATTGTTTAAAAATAAATAAAAATAAAAACACACAACAAATAACTTGCTAAATAACCATTTATTCCTCATAATCATAAATTACTCAAGTATTTGTTTAATTTTGCCATAAATATCATTGTACTACGAACAAAACTGTCAAACAAAGTTTTTAATTATCTAATATACCTATGATGCTGATAAATTTGTCTAAAAATAATTTCACTAATAGGATGTTTAGTAGTATCTTTAAAATATAGAAAATGAACTATTTAAATTGTATATAATACTCAAGTGTTAACTAAATATTTACTAAAATATACAAAAAAATTCTTAAAATACACATCTTTACGTGCAATAACTTTGTTTTGAAATATCAAGTGTCATCTATTTTGTTTTACTATTGGTGTTTTAATTGTTACTGCTAGTTTTAAAGTATTATTATTATTCTAAAAACAAAACAAGTCATAATAAAATAACATTTATTGTTCAAGATTATCGAAATTGTAATTATTTAATTCATTCCTTAGGACCCATACATTGTATGATCTCATCTGATATTTGCATCGATATGGGCATTGATATGGTTTTTCAACAATAATAAAATCTTCAGGTGTTTCTTAGTGTTGACAAACGATTTCGAAGAGATCAATTCCCGTATGACTTCTGAGTCGATATGATAGTAATTTTGGAGCCGTGAGGGATAAAGGCAGTAGGAGATCAGGGTACAGCTTGTCCATTTTTTTCATAAGTATTTCTAGTGACAGTGCTTAAAAATAATTAAAATTAAACCAGAAATAAAAATAAATATACCATATTTATCACATGAATCCATTTTTTAAATAACGAATAAATAACTTATTGAAAACAAAAATATATATAAATTTGAACCAATCAGAGATCGACCAATCCTGTGGTATAACAAGTTTATTAACAAATGATTGATAGTTGAGATTTTTAAGTCCTTAAACTACAATTTTGTTTTATTGCAATATCCATTCATTTAAAATACAATATCGATGCAATTTATTACTCAGATATCGAGATTATGAAGAGATCATGCACACATTAAGGTTATGTACACCATACAATCAAAAATATTCATTGTCATTGCTTGCATAGTATAAATACGATGACACCTTTAACCATCAAGTTTTTAAAAATAATAATAATAATTTTTGAAATAATAAATTTAATAATAATAATTAATAATAATATTAATGATAATAATAATATTTTGTTAAAAAAACTAGGAAAGAACTTATAAAATGACCCTTACGCACATACACGATTGGTAGAAAATATATGATGTACAAAAAAAGTTGTAATTTTTATAAAGAAAGATGTATTTCAAATACAACTTTAATAAAGACATGAGCGAAAATAACTAAGTCATTTTATAGGTTCCGATGCAAGTTTTTGAAAATAATAATAAAATTAATAGTTTCTGAAAATATAATAATAATTAAAATATTTAAAATAATAATAATATTAGTATTAATAGTTTTTGAAAAAATAATATTATTTATAATAATAATAATAGTAATAATAATATTTTGTTGAAAAAATTTGGAAAGATCTTATAAAATGTCTCTTACACACATACACGATTGTTAGAAAAATATTGATTAACAATGGAAATTGCAATACGCTTGCAAGTTTAATAAAGACAATTAAAGTGATTTAATAGATTTAATAATTTTTGAAAAAATAAACTTAAGAATAATGTTAATAATAATAATAATAATAATAATAATAATAATAATAATAATAATAATAATAATAATAATAATAATTGATATTAATAATAATAAAAATAATAATATTAATAATAATTAAATAATAATAATAATTTGATAAAATAAAATTTGGAAAGATCATATAAAATGACCCTGAATCTGTTTCGGTTTTGTTTTAATTTTTGAAAAATCTTAAAATTAATAATAATAATAATAGTATTTGTAATAATAGTCCTAATTAATAATAAAAATAATTATAACAATAATAATAGTATTAGTAATAATAATAATAATAATATATCGGTTTACAATTTTCAAAGTGACAGATGCTATTAAATGTCCCTTGAACACACACATACACGAGGCGTAGAATAAAAAATTCGACAAATGTATGAATCATAAAAAAATTACACCCGGGGGAGGTAGGTCTTTGTTTTTACTTTGAAAAATTTTGAAAAATATATAAGACTAATGCTGTTACCCTGACATGACCTCTTTGAACAGCTGTAGAACAAAGACCATAAGTCATACACACTCACGTGATCCCTGACTCACCCTCTATACGATGAGTTATCACTCGATGAGTAATCGTTTTCCATCAGCCAATCAGTACGCTCTGTGCTGGATGGCTCACATCTACCTACTTTTGTGTTCTGATGTTTTCAACTAAGGCATAGATTTAATAACAAATTTAGAGTGACAACCGTGGTCGATAATAATTTTGTGTGGTTTGACAAAAAGGCAAAATAAATTTAAAAAGTAAAAATCAAAGGAAACTTTGAAATTTAAAATAATAATTAAAGTGCAAAAAACTAAATTAACATTTTAAATAAATATTTTGCGGGAAACTGCTATGACCGTATGCCAAATGATCATACGAATGCAGATATAATAAAATAAATTGTTGAGAGATCCCCAGAAGGAAATATTAAAAAAAATTAAATATTAATTGGCTAATGTGTAACCCGAGCTAATTAAAGACCAGGGCAGTGTGAGAAACCCAATTGTCAACAAAATATTCTAGTAAAACGAGGTACCCGAGATCAAAGAAACCCGATGTTGTCTGACAATAATGAAATTTACCGAGGCAAGTACCACTCAAATTGGTAGCCAATTAGTTACCTAAGAAAACCCGGAGTAATAAAATAAAATTATGACAAGAGGAGCCCTATCAAAAATCCAATTTTAGAATTCTGATTCAAGGAGAAGAAATTTCAAGCATAGCTTAAAATCTGTTGACTGACATAATATACAAGAAAGATGATATATTGAAAATTGCAGCGAATCCTTTTTTGATATAATTTTTTAATGTAGTTCGTTTAATAATTATATTGCAAATGAAGAGATTAAATGCAAATCGGAAATAACAGGTGTAAAATAACTATAAAAAAGCTTATACGAAATTGTATAATATGAATTAATGTTGAAGTTGTATGAATAAAGATTACCTAATACATTGAATGTTAAAAGTGTGATGTTGAATTATGCGTGTCTCTTGCTTAAGATATTTACAATATTATTATTTTCCTGCTGTGAGTTAGTCACTTGTTTTTGATATAATAAATCATATGAATTATTTATTGTTTACATTGTAAAAACAAAGAAAAACTAAATTTATTTTAAAAGTTATCACTTATATAATTATGCGATAATTATTACAAAATGTTTATATATATTTTTTTAATGAAAGAACGTCTTGAAAAACGATTGTGATTCTTTTTTCAGAGACTTGAATTTTGCCTCAAAAGTGTTTCGTCAATTTTATACAAACGATATATTTGTTAAAAATAAATTAACAACTACAAATTTTGACAATTTTTAAATAAAACATCAAGCTTATATATTTATTAAATAAATTAGTTATCTACAAGCATGTCATCACATAGTTCATCAAAATAAAGGAGATTGTTAGGGTCAAGGTCTAGTCCATCAATGGTATACAAAATCTGATCGTTGTTAATATCAGGATCTACATCTTCGGTTTTAAAAGCATATTTCGATAAATTCCCTGTAGATCTATCATTACTTTTTCGTGGTCTTCCTCGTTTCTTTTCTAAACAGATAAAAGTTAATATTTTCAAAACATATTCGTTATATTTTACCTTGTACTTCTGATTCTCTAGGTGTTTCAGACTTCCTTGGTCTTCCACGTTTTCTCTTCATTTCGGAACTTTCTGATGGACCATCACTTGAAACGATGCTTTCATTCGCTAAAACGATACTATCACATAATCTCGGTCTTCCTCTTTTTCGAGGAAGTGATATATTTACATCATTTTCAGTCTCTTCGTTTTTTACCAATGCATCCTTTTTATAAAGTAAATCTACATCAAACTTCCCATAATGTAAAGTTAAATGTTTCTGGAAATAAATTTCCGAATTTGTTGTAAAGTTGCAGCCTTCAAATGTGCAAGCAATACGACCCATAAAATCTCTTGATTTGTGTTTGTTGATTAAATTCTGGTGTTCTTCTTCGATATGTTTCCTTCTTTCTTCTTCGTTAACAAACGAAGCTTCACAATATCGACAAACCGGACGACGAGCGACAAATTCCTTGTGAACTTTTGTCAAATGAAAATTAAATTTCGTTTTGTCATTAAAATATGTTTCGGTATCACAAAACGGGCATACGAACTCACATTTGTGGGATTTTGTATGTGCTTCAATCAATTCTATATCGTATGTCAATTTTGCGAAGCATAATTTGCACTCAACCGCTTCGACTCCAGGAATTTGACATTCAGAAATATGTCCAGAGATTTCTTCTGTATTATTGAATTCCAAGTTGCAGACCATACACCTGTATTGGACCTAGAAAATGAAGGAATAAATAAAACCTTTTTAACTTAAAAGTATTACTATAATATTGATGACATAAGTTCCAAGATAATGTTCTCTAGTTTCCAAATGAGATAAATAGGTGTCATGGGAATTGAATTCTTTTTCGCACGGTTCACATTTGAACTTGTAGTTATTTTTTTTGTGCCGATTATAATGAGTTTTCATGTTTGATTTCTGGGTAAATCTTTTATGGCAAATGTCGCATTCGAAGGGTTTGAAATTCAAATGTGACCTCATATGATGTCTAAACAAGCCACCGTTGTTGGTTTGATAATTACAATTGGGAAAGGTACATTTGTTTTTTTTCGGGCTATGTTCTTTACGTCCGGAATTGTGGACTTGTCGGGCATGTAAAAAAAGTTTGCCTAAATCTTCAAAATACATAGGACAACTGCTACAAACTACAATAGATGTTTGATGAGCACTTTTTACATGTTTTTTGAATGGTTCCGGCCTGGTAAACTCAATCATACACCACTTGCACTGGTAGATTATATTTTCAATTTTAATTTTAGGCATCTATTTTAGATAATTGATAAAATTATTCTTAAAACAAATAGGTTTAATAATAACTTACGAACCCTATCATAAATTTTAGATTTTAAACAAATTAAATCTTTGTTTAAATTTAGATGAAATTTTAAATTTTTTTATTTTAAAAATTTTAAACTTTGAAAATTTTAATTTCATTTAAAAATTTTGCAGATTTTTCTGAATAAACCAAATTTAAAATGAAATTAAGCGTCAAATGTTTCATATTATAACTTGAAGGCGTTTTTTAAGGCATCTAGGCGTTAATAAGAATTGGATTTTGCATGACAACATTGAATTGATATCGGATAAAACAAAATACATTTTGGGAACAGTAATAAATTATCTTATAGGTAATTGACACGCTTCAATGAACCGAAACAATAACGCAGAGTAAACCTATTAATTATGTAGAGAATTGTTTAAATTAATATAATAAAATATTTAAACAAAAATAGCCTCTAGCAGTCTTTTAAGTAAATCAATTATAATTTTTTGATTAAGAGTAAAATATTTTTATTTTCCACTTGCTTTTAACTCTACAAAATCAATGTATGGAAATAATTGAATTGAATTATATTGCACCAATTCCAAACTGAAGCTGCTATAAAATGAAAACTGTCTATGGATGCACACATACTTATTAGTAGCACAGGACAAAATTATAAATAAATGCTTAATTTTGAATTAATTCTGTATCATTGAGTTGTAAACGAATATCAAACCACAAAACAGTTACGTGACCATGACATACAAATTATTTGCTTATAGCAGAATCTGTTTGGAAACAGTGTATTTGCTGTTTAAATCTTCCAGCTGAAATAAATACAAACATTAGGTCAGCAATAATGTTTTGTTGGTGATTTGAAAGTTTTTAAAAAAATATCTAACCCTAGATTTACAATAACCGTTTTTTGACTCATTTCAAATTTCATAACAAATTAAGAAAACATAATCTTTTTGAAAATTATGTTGATTTTTATGCTACGGGATTCAGTAAAATTAGATATACAATTCTGTCTGTAAATCTACTGTTAACACTAATTTTCCTAAATGGATTCAAAAATTGCATGTCAAAATTAACTTTTTCTAATTTGTCAATAAAAATATCTTAGTTTTAAAAATATTTTTTTTTGAATTTTTTAGGAAACATTATGTAACAGCTCAAATTTATATATATATATATAGTCGAACTTCTATAACTCAAATTTTTTTATAACTTGAATTTTTTAAAACTTCATACGTTTAGAGGGCATTTTACATATAATTTACCTTCCATAGCTCAATTTTTTTAACTAGAATTTTTCCATAACTCGTAGTAAATATTTGTACGATGGTAAAATTTTACATACAAAATACTCTGAATAGCGACAATTTTTAGCCTCTGTATACTTCCAAAAATTTATGTATAATTCCATTGTAACGAATTTCTATCGCATATTGCCTGTCATAACCCGAGTGTACAGGTAATTAGTTGCTTTAAGTCAGAGGGCGCAATTACAAATTTAAAAAAGGCATGACATTATTCAAAAGGTTCTGTGTGGTGAAAGTGCATACGTTAATCGACCTGGCTGTAAAGAGTGGTGCAACAATATCTTACCGAAAATTTAAGCACCTTTTTGTGAAAAGGACATTTTTATCACTGATGAGACGGGTTTATTTTTTAAATGTTTTTCTCATAAAACATTAACCTTTAAAGACAAAAAGTGCTTCGGTGGAAAACACATCAAAGAAAGAATTACCACAATGATGGGAGCCAATATGTATGGTACTGAAAAACTGAAACCGTTGGTGATTAGAAAATCAAAAAATTTGCGATATTTTAAAGGAAAATGTTTTTTACCAATGACATAGAAGCAAAAAGTTTGGATGACTAACGCAATCTATGAAGAATGGCTAATAAATTTAGACAAGAAATTCAATGCCGAAAAACGTAAAATTTTGCTGCTTGTGATTTTGATAACTGTCGGTCACCCAAAAATTACTAAGCAACTTAATTAGATTCGTGTTGTTTTTCCCCAGACAAAAATGTCATCAAAGTTACAGCCTATGGACCAAGGAATAATTTATAGCAAGAAATTGCACTAAAGAAGAAGATTCCTGAGAAAATCTATAATTGCCCGAGAAGAAAATCAAACCGAACATATTACATTATGGGATGCAGTTACAAACTTGAAAAAAGCGTAGGACATTGATATTCAACAAGAAACCATAAAAATGGTTTCCGAAAGGCTAGCTTTAACATATTTCATGTATTTTGAATTCTCGTTTATTTATTTACTAATTTGATCTAGAAACCAATTTTTTTCAGTATTGCAACTTGTTCATATTATATACAGGGCCGGCCCTAGACTTTTTGCTGCTACAGGCAAAAATTTTTTTGGACGCCAATAACACGAGTAGAATTAAGTAAAATAACAAAAAAACACAAATTTGCTAATTATTCATTTGTAAATATAACACAAAAAAGCAAATTTGTAATAAAAATTTACCTCAAACCGTAATCATAATTAAATAAAAAAATAAGGAATAATAATAATCCTCTAGTCGTCTTTGATGTTCCGAGATTATTCTTTTTATTATTTTTTCACACGACATTTTTTTTAAAATTCGAATATTTTTTTACAATTTTTACATGCAAGTATTAAAATTACGAGGGACGCATTCGGCCGCCTTCATAAAATGGCCGCTACAGGCGGCCGCCTGCACTGCCTGTACTTAAAGCCGGCCCTGATTATAAATATTCATAAATAATTCATAAATCAAAATACAATGAACAAATTTAATAATAAAATACGAAAATATTTACATAACAATTACGACTTAAAAAGCTTTATTCAAATTTACTCGAAATTGCATTTGTTACACAAAACTTGTAATTGTACAAAATAAACGACTTTACACATTAAATTCAAATAGAATAATACGTAAAAAAGAAAAGAAGTTAACGAAAAATATATTTCATGTCAATCACCAAATAAAAAAAATAATTTCTCTTCTTTAAGAGAAAAATATTCTAAAAATTTAAATTCCGGTCAATTGAATGCTGGATAATCTGGCTTTTACTATACTTGTTTTGTCGAACTATTTCACATTTCTGGTTTCAGCGGGATTTTTATTACTTTCAAGCTATCGAGTAACTCTATTAATGAAAGCGCTGCTATATGGACCGATAATGTCGTAAGATTTTACAAGGTTGTTAAACAAAGAAAAAGCATTCAAATTTTTGAACCACCAAACACAATAACGTTTTTTTTGAAATTACCGCAATCGGTAAATTAACTTTACATGCAGACAATCTTTTCATAACAAATTTCAATATCAATGTTAATCTTCAAAATTCCTAACAATAATTTTATTTTCTCTTGCTGGGATATGTTTTTTAAAGGTTAATACTAAGGACTCTTTCTAAGTTAACTTTCAAAATTCACCACTACCTAATTAACTAGGTTGCCTCGCTCTTTTATAATACTCTCTTAATATTAACCCGCTTTAGAGTTGTATTTGTTTAATGTCAGTCGCCTCTCTATATTTTTAATTGTGGTTACTTCTCCAATTTATTATCACTTTATAGGTCTCAAAACACACTTGCCAAAAGAAAATTTCATTCCATTTCAATTAGAATCGGGTTTCTTTTTAAATCGGGTTTTCCGTTTTTGGTAAATTTCTTTAACTCTAATTGAATAATTTCGTTGATGAGCCGGGTTTCTCAATCTGCTAGGGTTTTCCATCACCTTGAGTTTCCTGTTAGCTCAGATTTCTGATTAATTCTGGTTTCTCATTAGTTCGAGTTTTCCATTAGCTAATTAATTTTTTATTAATTTTTTTTAATATTATTTGAATTCATCTCAGCATTTGTAATATGCTAATACAAGTTTCACCAGAAAAATATTTATTAAAAGTTTTTTGATTAATAAAATTTTCCTTTTTCCTTAATGATTGTGTAACAGTCTAAAGTTAATTCTAAAAATTATTGACGATTAAGAATAAAGAAAATTACTTAAATAATTCCAAAAAATTAATAAAATAAAATTCTACGTGAAAATTTACAACAAACAATTTTTATATCAAAAATCCAATGCGAAATTTGCTCCAATATTTCTTTATTATATATTTTTTATTATTTGTCACTTTTAAAAAACCATAAAAATAGTTTTAATAAGTATAATTAAAAAAGAGATTAAATTTACACATATGATCTCAAATCATTTAAATAAGTTTAAAATAATTCTACTTTTTTATGTTTTTGTTTTAATTAAAAAAATTTAAAACTAAAAAGCGTGCATTAATCAGTAATCGCTTTTTATTGGTAAAAGAAAACAATATATTATGAGAGAAACACCCAAGGATGTTCATTATCAATGCCCAATCTGTATGCAGTTTTTTCCTCGAGCGGAGACTTTCCAAAGGCACACGAAAAAGGTCCACGATTTAAAAGTCACTGCTTGCCGAAGTTGTCCAATGTTTTTTAGTGAACTAAGTCTTTTGTTTTTACATGCTCGTCAAGTACATAACTACAAGAGCCGCGAAGGAAAGAAGGATTGCAGTCAATTATGTCTTTATTTTCCGCGCTGTACCTATCAAACTAATAACAGAGGTTTAATGGTTCATCATTTCCGTTCTCATACCAATAACAAACCATATGTATGTCAAATATGCAAAAAGAGATTTACCCAAAAATCGAACATGAAAACTCATTTTAATAGACATAAAAATAATGAATTCAAATTCGAATGTGTTCCATGTGAGAAGAGATTCAATTCTCATGATATCTATTTGTCTCATCTGGAAACGAGAGAGCACTATTTCGGAGAAATTTTGTCAAAAAATGAAGTAATTTTATTAACTTGAAATGATTTTGTATTAAAATAACATTTAAGGTATTCTTTCAATGTATGATTTGCCAGGAAACTTTCAACAACGCAGTCGATACTTACCTTCATGGGGAAAAGTGCAAAATTGCTGATGAAAATCAAATTACATGCTGTACGTGCCACCAGGTTTTGCCATATGACTTGCCGACTCTCGACATTCATCACAAAAACCATAAAAATGAAATGGTATGTCCGTTTTGTGAAGATATCACCATTTTCAATGACAAAACCACTTTCAACTTTCACATAACTAAAACACACCAAGCAAAAGTTGATCGGAGAAAAGCTTGCCGTTATTGTGAAGTTATCTTTGAAAATGAAGAAGAAAGAAGTTGTCACATTGAAAAAGAGCACCCACATTTTAAAAACAAACATCAAACAAATAAGTTGGATGGGAGAATCAAATGCAGCCATGAAAATTGTGTTTTCACTTCGAATTCGGAAATAATGATTCAGAAACATTTGCAAACCCATTGTAAAGATTTGGATTTGGACAAGTTTTATGAAAAAGATATCAAAACCGAAAACTATGTATCACCAATAGAAAATACCAGGAAAAGAGGAAGACCTAGATTGTGCGACAAAAATGATAATCCAGAAAGTACTTCAAGTACCACAAACGAGAGTGTCGAACCGAAAAGAAAGCGAGGCCGACCGAAAAAATCTGAAAATGGCAATGAATCTGACATAAAAGGTTAATGGTTTATTTTATTGTTTTAATGATATTGTTTTTAAGGAATTCCAAACCGCAGTAAACCGAAGATTATAAAAATCGAGCCATTTTTTGAGGAAGGTGACATGAATTGGGTCACGGAAAAATACAATGAAATTGAATATAACATAGAACACATTGAGGAAAACCTGCTATTCGAAGAGCATGTATTCCAGTCTTATGGATACAATCCTATGCTGGGGGGCTTTTTGAAAATGGAAGAAATAGAGACTTTTGAAGTGTGATTCGGAAATTTCATGTCAATCAGATTTTTATGACTAAACAAGATTTATGAAATGTTCATTTTTTATTTTATTATTCTAAAGATCCCTTTTGATCCTATACTTACATTTTTATAAATTTTGCAATTTATTTATCTCTTCATCGTAATGCATGTATTTCACTGCTTCAAAGTACTGCCATGAGCACCCGTTAAAGAAATGAGAAGATCTAAGAGTACATTTGTATTACTCACCAAGAAATAAACAGAACTGGATTTCTTCAAGAAAAACTTTTATGAAAGTAGATAAAACTTAATATCTTCAAAAAATATTTTTTCCCTTTTGGCTCTTTGAGTTTATATTGAACCCTTGTTGGTGATATTTATACCGAATAATGAAATAATTTTATTAAAAAGCCCATTTATATTTTTACGTGTTCATTTTTTCCAGGCTATTTACCATAATTTTTCACTTTTTTTTCAAGTATTTGAATCAGTTTGTCAATTATCTATATAGTCGAAATGTAAATTATTAAAAATAATTTTATGTTATCAAATCAATTATATAAATTTCATTTGGGTTTTGTTTTATTAATTGATATTATACGGACAAAATTCCAAAAAGGAAATAACTTATTAAAATTCAAATGGAAAGTTTTTAATATTATTGCGTAAAGAGATTTATCCCAATTTAAAAATAAGGAATTTTTTTTTAATTACTTCAATTTTATCGTATTAAAATGGTGGCGGATGCCGGTTTAACGACCCAATGATTATGTCATCTATTAACTCATAAAATTACATAAAAATGAGGGACTGATATATTTTTTTAGAATATAAAAACTAAAAATTTCATTTTACAAGATAGATAAAAGATGTATTGAAGAACAAATTTACCATATTCTAATTAGCATAGTCCTATATGTATAAATTCTAAGGAAATAATTCATTGTTTTTACTTTTATTAACATAATAACTCTAAAATTCCAAGCATGTCGTCAAACGCCCCAACATGTTTTAGATAGACCTATACTATTATTTTTAGAAAATCATAAAGAGCGTATTTTGGGAAACTTTCTGAGTTTTTTCAAAACAGTTTGCGTTCTCAATCGAGTCCAGAGAAAAGCAATGAGTCAAAAATGGTGAAATATTAAATGTTAGTCGATTGATAAATTTCTCGATCCGACTCCTCGTGTTCAATAAGCCAAAATCCCAACAAAGAAATCTTTATTCACAAATATTCACCACAGAATACAATAATTTAATAAGTCACTGCAATATGATTAGATTCTTTTTTCGTTTATTACTTTCACTTCGTTCTCAAAATTAGTCACTTTCTCTCTTCGACCAACTGGCAACTTATTTTGTTGTCAGCTCCTTTTATAATTTTGGGTTGCCAATAATTTAGAATAAAGTTGAAAAAGAATTTTTTACTGGTTGTACAATTTATTACTAATTTTAATAATCCTGGGAAACCCATTACGCTGGCGTTCAGCTCGGCGGCCTTGATTATAGGATTCGTCGGCAAATAATTTAATTAATTAGTTTGTTTTTGGGCTCTCGACTCTTCAATATACCTCAGATCAATCTAAAAGTATTTTATTCGTCTTTGAAATCAAATTCGTCGCCGGATATCACTTTGCCCCCTTAAAAATATTGATTTTTACTTTTTTTCAAAATTTTAATTAATTTTTATTGATTTTGATAATTTTTTTAATTTTATATTTTTATTCATGTTTTATTATAATCCAAATAAAAATAAGTATTTGCCCAGCCTTAATAAATAACTTCATTTAAAACAACACACATACACCAAAAGGTTTACAAATGGTGGATTTTATTATTATAGCTCTTTGGCTCTCACTTAGCTAAACCTTTTCCAGATGTAAGACATGGTCTTCATTTTCAGTATCAATAAAATATTTAATGCTATTTTGGTATATCATACACAAGTAAGACCTCGTTGCTACTGGTTACTTAGTTTATGTTTACTTCAAAATTACTTTGCTTTTGGGAGGAAACGAAATGACTTATGATTGCCTTTTTCTCTTTTTCACTGTCACAATAATCAATTAATTCAAAAACATTGAATCTAAAATATTTTAATTCAAGAACAGCTATCTATTTAGATGTGATACTTCCTCATCAACTCGAAGGCCATGCTTTGAACAAATGAAGACACTAGGCAAAAGCTGCAAATATCAGTTCTTCAGTCTACAAATCTGCTTTGGTGGAATGGTTTTGTTCAAGCCTCTCCACAGCAAAAGAAGCTTCAGAATTGAGTCAAAACCTTTGACTACTTTCTAGACTCTTTAAAACGATTGAAATACCTGACTGGTGATAATATAATTGTCGTATAATTTGTTGTAAGTCTCCTGTCAAAGTCTCAAAGGCTTTTCAGATCTCCGGAAAAGATGGCATCGAATTGCTAGTCGAGAATAATCGAATAATGCTGAAAAACGTTTCTCGAGCTGGGAAAAAAATCACCTTTCAACACAATTCAGACAACAGAAAAACTACAAAAAGAAACTCTAAGCACCCGCTGCTTTCCAAAAACAAAGAGGCGCAAAAAGTTCAAGTGATTTTACGACTCCAGTAGCTTCCAATCGATCATTCAAAAGAAATAACAATTAAAATTTTGTTTCGAGAAATAGGATCGTTACAGTTGAGGACCGAAAGTTGAAGTTCTAGGAGTATTCGTCGATTGATTTTGATATTCAGGGAATTTCAATTACCTTATAGTGAATGAATTGCCATTGAGCATATACATGATAATTGTGAAAATTGACGAGGTTCACATTAACAGACACAGTTTAAATTTAGGAAACTCGATATCGTTGGTAATGCCAGTGCTTCAAAGTCATCTCATTGATCACAATAACTCTCATGCTAATGTTAGACGACGAAGGAAAACCATTAGACACCTTCGTGCTTTCAAAGTACTATAGAACGGGCCTAGCAGATACAGAGTCAATATCTATGCAGAAAAACGACCAACAGTCGAATCCTAAACAAATCCCAAACCAGACCCAAAGCCGAATGATGAACAGCAGACAATCTATCAACATCATAGACAATATTCTAATTGTGCAATTCATCCCATTTTAATTATTGACAATTATTTATTTATCTTATTATCTGTTTATTACTTAGACATTTGTAAATGGTGTAATTCATTTTATTATCGGTTATCTATTGATGTCAAATAATATTTATTGGTCTTGTGTAATTTTGCGTAACTCAATAACTTTTACAAAAAAAGGGTAAAATCATTATTACTAAAAATCATTATTATTATTATTATTATTATTATTATTATTATTATTATTATAGATATTATTATTAAAGAAAATATCTTGAATGGCAATTAAAAAATATTTTTATGTGCGACAATAAAAAATATAATCTTGAATGGCAATTTGGAAATATTTTTAGGTGTGACAATAAAAACAGAATAATAAATTCTAGACTAATGAAAACATAAGAAATTATTTTCAACAAATTATTTTTATATTAATAAAAAAATAATAAATTAACAAAAAGCAATGTATTGTTCATGTACATGAATGATAATAAAATACAAATAAATTTAAAAAAGCCCATAATAAAATCAGTATATATACTGACGTTAAACTCAGTATATTGGTCCAAAAGTTTTGCGACTCACTCTTTCTTCTAGAGGCAATCTCGAGAAGAACTTAATCAGGAGCAGAGCTCAACAGAACTCTTTTTTTGCAAAGATAACATAGCATATAAACACAACACAATTTTTGCACGCACTTATCTGAATTT
Source organism: Schmidtea mediterranea (assembly GCA_022537955.1). Lineage (NCBI taxonomy): Eukaryota > Metazoa > Platyhelminthes > Tricladida > Dugesiidae > Schmidtea > Schmidtea mediterranea. The sequence continues at coordinate 157,324,119 of CM039680.1, read as the reverse complement.
GTATAATATATTCTATCTCAATTTGAACCGTGTAGAATTTGGTAATTTTTCATTTAATAAATTTTATATCAAAGTTGTCTTTTATATAATAAAGTTCATATATAAACTAATGCCAGTGCACGTTGAGATCTCGATCTAAAATAGTGAGACCTTAACTCTGAATTTGATGGAACAAAGTGGATAGTGTGGTGGAAGGGTCACAAGCTCCACCAACGCTTATTTACAGATCAACATTGAAGAAAACCTACGGCGGTATCAGGTGGTGCGATATGCGGGAAAACCTATTGTCTAACTTGATTAGATTTGGTCTAAACTGTGCACCAAGATTCCTGTCTTGCAACGCAGAATTACAAGTACATGTATTGCCTAAAAAATTAAGTTATTAATGTAAACTTTGTTGACCCCTAGCAACTATAAATAAGATTATTTTGAAGCGCCAGCAATAGCAGTATTGTCTTTTGTCATATATTTGCTCGAATTGTTTTGACATATGAAATAATTCACCTTTGCAATTCTCCCGGACTCTAACCTTATAATTTTGTCTTAAACTTTATTTCGTCAAATTTTGTAATTTTTATTGAGAGTTTATTTTTTTCTTGTCGGTGTTGAAGTTTACAATTTTTCATGTTTATTTGAGTTATTGTTTGGGAATTTTTATGTCTTGCAACTTGATGGATAATCTCATTGTTGATTTTGCCTATTATACTTTCAGGTCCATCCAGATTTTTGAAGTTGGTTTAAAAAAGGACGTTATGTATCTCAGGTTCTATTGCTAGCATAAATAAATCTTTTGTGTATTCTTTTGAACTAGTGATACTCAATTCATGTTGTAGGTACTCAAGTTTAGCTATCGAATTTCTTAAAACCTCGACAGATTTGTAGTTATCCAGTGGGATGTTTTTCAATTATTCAACAAGTTTTTTATGATTTATCGTATTTTTACTATTAATATGTATGTTTTCAAATATGTCGTTTAATTTCCTTTATTCGGTCTGCTATTTCATTAAGGATATTAAACAGCAGTTCAGAAATAATAAGTGAGCATAAAGTTTATTAAGATTGGATTATTGACAATGATAATGAGATACAGGCACTTAAGGGAGATTTATTCATGACATCCCAAGAAAAATAGCAACCCCTTCTTCCTTTAATGAGAACCCCAGAGGACTTCCCTCCAAAAATAGATTTTTATGAAGAAATTATTTTTTCAGAAAAAATTAAAGTAACCGAATGCTACCAGAGATTATTATAAGGGTTTCAAAATTCTATGATATAATCTATGTAGCATAATGCTGTATTATAATGGCGTACTGTAGGTTATTAAATGTAAAAAAACCCAATCTTCGTTGATTTTGCTTCCTTGTTGGTTGTAGTAAAACTTGTGGGATTTTCATCAAATATTTTGTCAAAACATTTGCCACTAAATTCATTTTACAAATTGCATGACATAACGCATAACCTTCATAAATTGGCAGAGTATTTGAAACTCCATCTTCAGACTACAAAGTGATACGCATAGAACGATATCACTGTTTGATTTAACACATAAATAGCTGGTGAATTCATTGTCTCAAACATAATTTGAATCATGTCTACACATTTAGCCTTGACATTCAATGGCGCCTAATTTAGCAAAACTAGAGAATTCTAAAAAGATTGATTATTTTAACAATTCCACCTAAGTCCTTTCTTTAGATACGACAAAACAAGTTCAAAAAACTTACTAACTCGAATTTCCATAAAATCAAACCAAGAATCTAGAACAAACGTGCATACATACATGAGAACCTTTAATTAATACGGACACAGGCGCAACAAACTCCAATACAGAATTGATGCGAATACAGGAGCGTTTAAAAATATATGTTGCACACACATACGCGATAAACAAGTTTTCAACAGCTATAAATAATATTTAGACATTTGTGAAATAATAGCTTAAAATTGTATGCAGATTTTAATGAATGTGTATATTGTAGCTGAATATGATAGGGATGTCCTAAACAACTGGACCCCCATTCTTATTGTCCCCATATTTCCGCTTTGTGGAGACCTCTCCACTTTCTTAGGTGACGTCTTTAAATTATGCTATAACCAATTCGAGCATATCGGCTTTGGAAGTTAATTTAAATTTTTGGCTTTAGTTTGATGAAATGTTGTTCTCATTTTAATGGTTAAAATAATATTAATTAACAGCTATTTTAGTTTTTTATTTTTTTGTAAAAAATAGTTAATGAAGGAATTTTATTCACTGTGCCGGTCAAGAGTTATCACTTTCCTTAATACAACTAGCTATAGTTATTCTAAAAGTAGAGGAACTCGGAATTTTTTTGTGATTATGCTTATGCTGTCATTCTGACACTGTGTTGACTAAACAATAATTTGCTTATGTTAGAATATGCATGAAATATAAAACAACTATATTAAGTTGGTGCAATAATTCTTCCGGTTTTTAAGAAAATGAAACTAAAAATTTATTTATTAAAAATAACATTATCAGTGAAGTATTTTCCATCACCTTTCTCCATTTCTCGAGCAGTCGCAGAGTAAGGTGGGGGAACCAAAACATCAAAATTGAGTTGCAATAACTTGTTCCGGGTGACCAAAGACACGTATGGCCTTCCATTGTTTTACTGGAGAACAGTAACCTTTCTGTTGGGTAACACATGTCGTTTCTGTTCAATGGCTAGCTTCAGTTCATTTAGTTGGGAGCAGTATTTATATAAATTTATGATGTAGTTTTCAGGTAAAAGTTCATACAAAATTATTTCGAAATACGAAATCCAATTTTCATCTCCGGTGACCAAGCGCTTTACAATTTGATCTATATTGTTACTATTCAATAGAGTTTTGCAAGCATATAAGCGCTCTTTCGTATTTTCTCCGTTAAACAATGCGGTATCCTAAAATCGACCTTGCTCACTATTTCAAGTTTGAGCAAGTGCCTGAAAGCTGGAGAATGATTTATTCCTAGAATTTCACATATTTCTTGATTTGTTTAATGTCATTACGCTTCGATTAGCACCACTATTTCGTTGTCCGGAATGTTGACCTGTCTCCCAGAATGTGGTGCATCGGTAAGATAACAATTGTTTTGATTAAAATGTCGAATCCACGTACGACCTGTGGAATCATCACATCGCAGATTTCATTTTTTGTCTGGACAGCACTTTTCCTTTCCGGAAGAAAAACAGCATAAGGCGATGTAAACACTCCTTTTGTCCCGACATTTAATTTGTTTGCAATTTTTGAAAAATACCACTTTTTAGCCAATTAATATGTTGGGCTATAAGGCATATTTTAAACAAATTATAATGACTATTTAATGTCATTTTGGAAATTATCAAAATAGCTGCTATAACATGAGCATGCACCGCAAGCAGAAAACAAAATAAAATAAAAACACCAATTAAGACAAATTAAAAAAAAACATAATTAATTAAAAACAAATAATTAATAAATTTCGCATACAATTGCATACAGAAAAAAAGAGTAGAACACAAAACCGCCTATAACCTTGCAAAATAAGGTTTAGAAAATACACAGGCGGAAGTGGCGACCAAAATAAAAGTAACAATCAGCGAAAATAAAAAATGTAAATTTAACGAAATTAATATTAAAAAATTTAAAAAAATAAATAGAAAAAGGAAAAAATATTAAAATAAATAAAAGCCATTAAAAACCTCGAAAAATGGCCAAAAAAGGTTTAAAATTCGCTGATTGGTCGCACCCATGCACGAAAACACTATATATACAGCAGCCATTTTCATAATAAGTTAACCTTACAAATTTTAAAAACTTTACACTTTTACAACTTAAAAACTTTCAAATTTTATTTAAACCTGGACTTTAGGAATTCTTGAATTGTAAGTGGTTTTTCATTGATTATGTATGACAAATATATTTTTATATTAATTGTTTTCGAATTAAATTAATTTTTATCATGGATGGCCGCGATACTTTTTAGTACTCGCGACAGGTCCCCCTAAAATCAATTTTTATATTTATTAGTCTGTGGATAGGTGGTGAAGCAATATTCAATTCCGGCAGTTAAATTTACAGGACGTTGATGGATCACTTTATCATTGTCATCCCCCTCGGTGTCAGCTTAGTCTGGTCGGCTTCGAATCGATCACGGAGAAGGACACCTTTGGTATTCACCGTGATGTCCATGCTTCGCGTGGACGGAGCGGTAAAGGGTAAAATACGGGAATAACGCTACAGTTAATGGGGCAAAATTCCTGTCGCAAATAGATATATTGAGGGGACCGACTAAGGTTAGGAATAATAACAAAAGAATAAACAACAGAATTCATTTCTACATATAGTAATTTAGATCTTATCCTGTAAAGAATCAAATGTAATATTAAATTTGAAAATAGTTTTAATGAATTGGGTATAGTCAGTTCTTTATTTTCTAAATTTTTACCATTATTGGCTAGCGACCATTATTATATTAAGCAAAATATCATATTATTTAATAATAACTTGATGATTAATAAAAAATAGAGTTTAGTTTTGATTTCGGAATAATTACCGATATATATATATATATATATATATATATATATATATATTTAAAACCCAATGTAAGACGCCAATAAGGATGGGGACCGAGAAGAGGGATGCAGAAATCGATAAGGAATAATTCCAAAATCCGGACTAAATTCGCAGAAATTTTACCCGATAAGTTAGACCCCTTAAAATTATTAATCATTTTATTATCCTAATTATAATTATTAATATAAGTAAAAAATTCATATTGAAAAATTCTCCCTCTTTTAGTCGCTTCTCAATTCAGACAAGCGTTAAAAAGTTATTTTTCCAGTTAATTCTCAAAAATTTCCTCAAAATTGTCAAAAATGCGAGCCGGCTATAAAATCCCGAAAATTTCGCCGCCAGAATCAGCTCACTCTATCCAATCCCCTATCCAGAATGACAGCCTCTCACACAAATCCTGTCAATAAAAATTCGACAAATTATTCGCGGAGCACGAAAGTACATTTGGTACATGGTTCGATCCAGAGGTCGTAAAAGCCTTATACCAACAGATCCATCGCTTGACAAGATGTCGCGATGATCTGATTTTCGAAAACCGGGCTCAGAGGATCATCATCAACGATCAGAGCGCCGTACTAATCGCCTCATTCACGGAGGTCAAATTAACTAAACGGATAGCCGGCCACGATCTGGCCATACAATTAAATTTGATTCCGTCAACCCATATCCCAGAAAAGCACGAAGTTGGCCCAGCAAAAACTCCCAAGACGAGTAAAAGACACAACCCTAGCAAAACCCGGCGACGCCGTGAACGTCGTCAAGCTGAGGGAGCCACCATATTGGCGAACGCGGCCAAAGTGCTCGAAGAAGCCACTATTCGGGTCGCCGAGCAATTCCAGGAATTCGTGAAACCGGATGAGCAATTGCCCGAATTGGTGAAATCAGTGGAATCCGTACATCGAATTAGTGCCAGCAAGGAGGATGAGATGAATATCTACACGGACGTGTCATTGGAAGAAACAGTTCCTCAAGTCGGAACCACTAAATTTAATTTCTTCCGAAAGCGGAAATTCCCCGTAGATATCGATGGAGAGAGTCGAGATTTCGCCGTTGATTTTTTCACCTTATTGGATTAACAACAGATTTATGCTTTATTTATATTTCTTTTCTCAATATTGTAAATTTTAGTAAAAATTAAATTTTTCGTAGTTATTCTTAATTTTCTTGTAATTTTGGCTTTTCTGTATAAATAAATAATGAATTAATGTTAACAATCATTTCTGAGCATTATATGAGGTTAATGGGAGCCTAATTCCTACAAGTAGTATGGTTTAAAAGGTTTATTTAACTAAGAGAGTTAAATTAGGAAGAATTATAGTTCTTGTTAAATTGATTTTAAGCACTTATGTGAGGTATTTTGGAAGTAAAAGGGTAATTGTAAATGAAAGACAAGACGACCTTATTTTTCCTTAAATTAAAAAAATTTTTTTTATAAATTTAGACACAGCTGATCTAACCGCGAATTTAATGATTTCGATAAATTTTCAAATTATCGCATGTTAATTAAGATAAAATTTTACAAATTTAAACAAAGTTCTAGGTTGATAATATTATTTTGCCTTTTCGTAGTAATTCAGAGGAAATAGCCCTAAATATTGATAATTAAAGAAAGTAGAATAGAAAAACTTTATTAACCAAGATTTTCATTTCAGGAAATTTCTATATTATAGTAGTCAGAATTATTAATTAGATATTTAAATTAATGTTGTATAAATTGAATAATGATAAATGGGTAATCAAGTTTTAATTATCATGCCTCGAACTATAATTTGGACTAGTATTCAACTGTCAATTTGAAAGTCGATGAGAAAACTTTATCCCGGACGCATATGAGATCGATAATAAAGAATGGGAAATGCGAGTATTAATGTCGAGGGAGTCAGAGGAGTTAAGTAGACGTAAGTCCTTCTAACAGCAGTCAGGAACCCGAAAGCGAGTAGTCTTAGAAATGGGGCTCACCTGCTCGTGGACTCTGTGCTGCTATATACAGTACCAACATGAGCTTGCTCATGGATATATAGTGGTAATGTCAAAATTGTGGGGCATCTGATTTAGATGAACAGCTAAATTTGTCATGTTAATACAAATTTATTTTAAAAACAGGACGAATTTTTGTACCAGCCTAATAATAATATCACATTCACTGTTGTAGTTCTTTTAAATTAAGAACTTCTTAAAATCTAAAGTTTTGTCACTTATCAGCCTACGAAAAAAATCATCAAAATTTAGAATTCAATTTTCCTATACTCTAACGTTACTTTCAAAAAGTGGAGCTTACGTCGTAAAATTTTGGAACGCCACACTTGTTATATTAAAATAATGGATAACTTTATCCATTTAAATATTCGGCCATTCTTGTATAAATAAATATCCATTGATAACTACTCTTTTTCATCATATATCTTTTTCATATAACTCTCACGTTGGTAATTATCGATATAAAACAATTTTACAATATATTGTTGAATTGTAATTATTATCCGAAGGAAGAACCCTATAAATCTCACAAATTTTCATTATTAACATGAATGATTAAGATCTTCATTGATACAGTCGACATTTGGTCGATACTAAATTTATTAATACATTTGTATTTTCTAAATAATTTTATAGGGAGATTTCAAATCGGTTTGTAATTATTATATTCGTATTAGTCTCATGAGTAAATTAGAGTTTTCGAAAATATTTAATCCCATCTCACATAAACATTTAAATAAGTCTAAAATTGATTGAGAAGTGAAGACCAATAATCATAAGAATTATAAATAACAAATATATTATATATATATATATTTAAATGTGTCATCTAGTAATTAAGTGATACCATGTGCAAATATCATCACAATTCCTGGTTGTACAATCATGTCCGGAGACATGTGACTATTCTCTGCTCCAAGAATAATGATTGCTTGCTTATCTAAACACCGCCATTAATCAATCTTTTTCAAATAAAAATATTACATAAAATAATTATAGAATTTATTAATATTTGTACATAATTAACGGGCGATTAAAAATGACATTTTCATTAATTAATTCTGATCTTAAATATTCAATTAAAATTTCAAATAACAAAATATAAAAAGGGCGCATCCATTAAGGATGTCCTCAAAGAAGGGGAGGAATGGAGTCTTCGGAAAAGGGACATTAGGGAGAGGGACCAAGTGCTTAGGACATCCCAAGCTACATTGGTTGTTTAAATATTACGCATAATGGATTAATGAGTTTTTTTAAAAAAATTTCTATTATCATTTTTATATACTATATATTGTAAGTAAGAAAGCGGCATGTTTCATGTCACCTATTTTCCATTTGATCATTTTTAATTATGTATGCATGTTTTTTCTCTTTTTTTCAACTAATATTGTGTAACTCTAAAAATTGCACTGAATCTCGCCTACAGAATAAAAAACCACCTGTTGACGAGTGATTTTAGAGGTTGTTTTCTTTGTCGAAATATACGAAAAATTCCAGATGAGTGTCACAAATACCAAAGTGAACGGGTTGAGTTTTTTATGTTAATTGTGACATCCAAATTGCAAATAACTTGGAAATTATAAGAAATTTAATGTAGAAAGACATTTTCTAAAAAAGCATTTGATAGAATATATCCTGTTAGTGATATGCGTGTTGGGCTTAAAGCAAAAATTAAACAAAAAATTGTAATACGAATTAAAACAATATATATATATATATATAAAATAAGGAAAATGGTCACTGTACATACACATGCACCACAAGCAGAAACCAAAAATAAAATAAAAACATCAAATAAACAAATTAAAATATAACAAAATTAATTAAAACATATATTAATAAAATCAATCAACGCACGCAGAAGCAGAAAGAAATATATCTGAAATAAAATCAACTGCCAAAACCTTGCAAAATAAGGTTTAGAAAAAGCATAGGCAGAAGCGGCGACCAAGAAACAAAATGCTAAGGGCTAAAAAGAATATCATAGAAAGTAACAATAAAAAATAGAGTTTAATAACAAAAATTAATATATCAAAAAATAAAGAAAAATATATAAAAAATTATAAAAATAATTTTAAATTAATAAAAATAATGAAAAGCCCTTAAAATGGCGAAAAATCGCTTATTGGTCGCACACAGGCATGAAAATACTATATAAACAGTGACCAAATTCACTATAAAAAACTTTAAAATTTGAACTTTATAAAAACACTTCAACTTTACACTTTGACACAATTTGATCATTAATTTTCTTGAAATCTTATCTAAGTAAGGAATTTTTCATTATGTTTTTATGCTTATCGTAATTTTCATGTAATTAAAACTTTTAGGTGTTCGTAATGTTAGATTTTTGAGATAAATATGTTAATTATTAATCAATTATGCAGAATTCCCGATAATTATATATAACTATGTATTGTAATAGAGGCATCGAGAGGGCAGGTCGGTGATCCGACTGACGAGTTAATTTTCGTTAGTTGAGGTTACTGGCCGGCACTCTTGATAAACTCGGTCGTTCGCGGCGAGGTCTGGTCGTAAGACGCAGGACTCTACCCGCAGGGTACCGTTTTACCACTCGTAACGGCTGATGAGAACTTCGGCCGAGACGAGCAGAAAATTAAAATCACGGGAAGAGCGCCGTTAGCTAGAGACATTAGGAATGATCGCGGGCCGATCATTAAGTATATTTTTACAAAAAACCTCTCGATTGTACTATGACTGGGTGGGTAGCAGGGATAAGATACTAATAATACGATGATTAAAAAAAAATTTTGAGTGATGCGAAAAAATCCTTCGAGTACCGGGAAGTATCAGATAACAAACGCGACCATTGTAAGCAACTTGAGGGTATAGATAGGCCTGTCCATAATAGAAAGATAGATTGAGAATCCCCCTAATACTTCAACGCAGAAAATCCCCATATCTTTTTCAACAAGTGCCAATAAGGAGAGAAATAAGGGCGACTTCAACATAAAGAATAAGTTGACTACCTGCATGAAACCAAACCAACAGTTAAAATTTCCTAATAAAAGTCGATATTGTCGTTTTACTTATTGCTCACGATCCGAAACATCTGTGACTCTAAAAATCAATATTCCAATTCATTTGTAGGCCGTAACACAGTGAACACAAATACCACTACAATAGGCCACAGAGAAGACGCCCAAAATAAAATTATTTCGACATTCAAATACCTGGACGTAATCCATATAGAAGAAACTTATTTTTGCACTTCTGATTTCATTAAATATGGATTTTTAACGATAAAATCATTTCAAAAATTTGTAAATCGTTTTATTTATTAATAACAATATTCGAAGGTTTTATAATTTAACTTATTATGATATGAATTTCCTGGTATTGATGATTACTAGACACTACGCTATAATGTGTATTAATTCCTAAAGAACTACCCTATGTAACATTTTTTCCCTAAATTCAAATAGAATAATATTTTGGGATAACAGAATTTCCATAACCTGATTCCTTAATAATGAATTAACACAATTAATTTTGTTATTAAACTGAAGTTTGGATAGTAAGATTTTAAAATTAAATTAGGTAATCAAGACCGACATAAAACCGTTTATCGTCATACCCAACTACAATTTTATTCTATAATTAATTTTGAACGATACCATATCATATCAGGGTAAGGTAGTAATCAGCAAATATTAAATCATTTCTGGAACAAGAATAGATACACCCTGATACGTCGAGAGCCTAATTATCGTATTATAACACTTTGACCGAATAAGATGTAATTTAATAAAATTAATTTTTGGAGTGCATGTATAAATGCTTCTTAAAAATTATATCATAACACGAAAATTAAAGTAAATATAATCTATTATAGTATGTTTCTTTTCTAGCTGCTTCCATATAAGACATTTTCCGTTTGTGAATTCTCAAAAATCTTCTGAGCTATTGTCAATTTAAGCCCATTATCACGAAAGGAATCTCAAACCCCATCCGCGGAATCTACAACAAATGAGCCTATCATCTACGTACTATCTTAATGTTGGCATTATCCGGTCTACCGCGAATTCCAAAAATCTCACCATCCGTCGCGGCAATGACGCAGAAATCGGACAAATTGGAGAGAAAATGTTATCCTGCGTGAAAAATACCAAAGGGTTAAAGGCACGTGGAGCTCACCCGAAACCACCAAATGGCTATATCAGAAGATATCGCGTCTCTCTCGAACCCGAGACGATCTGATCATAGAGAACCGGAGCCAGCGGATCACCATACCGAACAGAGCGCTGCGCTCCGGCAGATCTTCACAGAACACGAGCTTTTGACTCGCCTGCCAAGTAGGAGACTGTCCCAGGAGTTAGACATCATTCCTGCTCATCACCTACCCCTTCAGCTAACGATTCAGCTGCCCAATATACTTCCCTCGACCGGTAATCCTGAGAGCAGGTCAGAGAGACAGCGACACCGGCCGAACAGAAACCGTCGCCGTAGACAGAGACGAAGGGCAGAGAATGCCCTATGACAAGCAAACCTGCGGCCAGAAGGACCTATGGAAATATCTGAATTACAGACTACGTTCGAAGGAGAAGATTGACGCCCATCGGACTTGGATGTGATATATGCGCCGGTGCCGCATTTCTTTCGGCACCCCTCCTCAACTCAAATTAACATCAATGGGACGGGACTCGAATCCCCCACCCGAATTAGCATCTCTACGATGCTCAATCCCCCACCAGTCGAAACGGAAACGTCAAGTAGTCATTCCTTATGAGCCAAGTTTTATGAGCCAAGTGGCATCAGTTTCAAATTTAGCGTATTTATATAATAAGGGTTTTGCGGATCATAGCAGTAGAATAGGATAAATTAATATGTAACCCATCTCATCGTAGTAATAACCGGAACCATAAAAATGGTGGTTAAATTCCGTTGTCATCTTATAATTAGTAGTTAAAATTTGTCGGAAAATTCGTGTCGTGGATGTTCGATACCCTCCAAATCTTTCTTCAGTTCTTAAACTCAAGCAACCAGGCATATTTAGAAAGCATGGGATCATAACATAATCCGTAAGACCTTCTAGCGGCCGCTATGAACCGGAAACGAAGGTTATTCGAGGAGTAGTATTGGTAACGATGCTCACCTGCTAGAATGGCATTCGGCTGTCGCACACATTACCAACATGGCTCCAACCATGGGTGTATGATGGTAGCTTGTAAATTGTGTGGTGTGCGAGGGAAATTAACCCTGGAGTAGGAGAAACAGGTATTTCTAGCAAAGGTTGTGAGTAATTTATTAATAAAGTTTTCACTGTACACCAACATGCGACAGAAAGCAGTTTCGGACAAGTTTCAAAAAATCAATCATTAAATTAATAGTGAACCAGAAAATCGTTACAAGAAAACATTTTACAGATGTCGAGTACATTAAATGTTGCTTTACAAATATATTTAAATAAATAGCAGAATTTTTAAAATAAACTTGACATCTTAAATAAATTTGAAAGTATTCCATTGTCTGATATAACAATAACAAATAGAATGGATAAAATGGCTTCAAAAGTAACTGACCAACAAGTTTAAAATACAAAATCAGCTCTATTATTTCAATTGCAGAGTCTTGCGAAACACAAGATTGCCTTTTTATGCGTATTTTTCATTCGAAAGTTCTAAAGAAGAACCCTAAGGATTAGTGTCACTTAAAGGCCAGTCCCGAGGAGTAAATAATGCAGATGCTGTCGTTTGTTGCATAGAATAAAATCACAAAACCCTTCACTAAAATTGTGCCAAGTTGGGTTACGAAAATGGATTTGTTTAAATTTTAAAAGCACAATTTAATCACGAGATGATTACTTCCACTGCATAATCTATCAAGTAGCTCTATACCCACTAACGTTTTTAAATGAACCTGGTCAAGTTATGAATTTAGTAATTAAGACTGTTGAGTTATAATTTTATTTGGTTTGGTAGGAACTGTTTACTCTGACTCCACGATGCTCTTTAAATTATACTGAAACTTTTATCTGATACCAAGAATTTCACAACGATTCAAATGTTTCTTTTACAATATCGAAAGGAATTCCCATGGGAAGCCACCTTTCAATTAACTACAAAAATATCTTTGACAAGTCTGAATAGTTTTCTATTTTAAATCTCACGAACTCGTTGTTTCCCAATAAATATTTTTAACTTTTCTATTGCTCGCAATTTTTTCTAAAATATTTTGTGTCATCGTTGTTGATTTGATAATCCCTTATATAGGGAATCTCTCCTCACCAACTAATCTGATTGGCGGAAATTTAAATTGGACTCCCGGGGAACTAGCTAAACAATTTACTTTCATCTTTTGGCCGTTACCCAGGAGAAAACTTCGGTATAAATCATATTAGGGAATAATTAATTCCCTTCGTAATTAAAGTAATCAAAATCGGAGAATTTTTCCCTAATTCAATTTGTTTGTTTTCGTCATTTTAATTAATTGGTATTTTCTTAATAATTTTTTCTAGGGGTCCCAAATTAATTTTATATTATTATTTTCGTACTTGTCCCGTCAATTGGCATAGACACACACCCATTTCTCCACGGAAAATATTGATTTTAATTTTTTGATTATTTTTAATTAATCATTTTATTTTTCATTTATGATTTTTTTTGAAAATAACCTAGCCCCAACAAAACTATTAGCAAAATTGTAGTACAAAAGCTTCATCGCCAATAATTAAAAGATCTTCTAGGTGAAATGTCAAGCGAATATTTATATTTTCGTTTTAAAACAACTTCCAAAATAAAACGATTTACTTCTTACCTAAAAGAAATCGAACATTCCTTGGTAATAAAGGCGCACATTATTAGGAATTCAAAAAAGATCAGTGCTTGCAAAAGTTATATTTCATGGCTGACATGACGATACATCTGAATCAACTAAGGATTCAACTGCAAGGTAAAGAAAATTTTGCATTTTCGCTTCTTGCAAAAGTTATTTTTATTGTAAGAAAAAAGTAAGAGACCCTGGTATTTATTATACATTTTCTCAAAGCAAAGGTAAAGATTTCCTCTGTTAGAAATTAAAATAGCAGTTTTTGAAATACAATTTCTAGACTAGTAAAGATTTATGGAAATCAAAATTTATACGTTTTGCCACTGAAATTGAGAATCTAGAATGAGAAAAATGCACATTGCTTTCAATGAACATGCTAACTTCTATCAAAATTTACAAAAAACAAACGATTCATAGAACGAGTTGAAGAAGTTTGCATTTGGTATTCTTAGTATCTTTAACTCGACATGCATATGTTAACAAACGTTTACAACATGAACTTTTTAAAAAATAAATTGAGAGACTATATAACCGATTAGAAATTGGATTCATCTTAGAAAATAAATACAAGTTACGCACCTAATACTGTAAAACTTTCTAATGAAATGCAAGCTTATTGTACTTGTTGGGTTTTTGTCAATGTTTTTATTGATTTCGCTTTATAATTAATGCTTACTTAGATGTGAATTATTTATGTATACAATCTACTCTGTTAATAGTTGACATTATCAATAGTGGACATGACCTGTATAATTTTTAGCCAATAAAATCATTACATTATGTATTTATTACCATCATGTTTTTAAAAAATAGAATGAAAATTATATGTCCACTATTTTTTCAGCAGTGGACACCCAAAAAAGGTTACCGTCATATCCATTATTGACAAGGTAGATTGTATACTATTTGTTGGGCTTTTATATAGAAAGTCGGCGCTTAGGTCTGACTCTTTGGTGTCCTTTTTTAATCAATTTAATTAACCCAACACAAAAAGATTTATTTCAATTTATATATCACAACTTTCACAAAAATCGATTCAATTCACAATACTCTACACAATTACTCTGCACGATTTCACAATATTTCAATGCGTAGGGATACGTCTTCCAAAGGGAGATGTCCTGTCAAGAATTTCATTTGTTAGGCTGGTTGATTTATCTTTAAGCTCATTACCTCCTTTACTCCGCACTCTGAAATATTCTCTTCGACCAACTGGCAATTTTGTTGATCTGCCTTTTCTTTTTATACTCATCTCGCAAATCAAGTCACCTGCAAACTAAATTGGTTTTAGCATTTTTGACAGCTCTCTGTCCAAAACCAAATTAGTTATTTCTGGGCTCCCGGGGTTTCCATTTGTTTAAAATAATTATTGTGGTGATGGGTTCCTCTTTTATACCAAGTTTAATTTGTCAACCAACTTCGTTTTCCGTAATTAGAAAATTTGTTGACGTTCCGGGTTTTTCACACTATTCGGGTTTTCTGTTGGCTTGGACTTCCCATTAGCCAATTAATGTTTAATTAATTTCTATTTTTATTAAATATTTCCTTCTGGGAACCTCAAATCGATTTAATTTTATTATATTTGAATTCGTCTCGTCATTTGGCATCCACCCATACCCGTTTTCCCCTATAAATATTTATTTTAAAATTTTAATTGATTTTGAGTTTTTAATTATAATTTCGAATATCAATGTTTTTATTGATTTTCCATTTTTATTTTTATGCATTTTGTTAACCCCAACATATCTCCCTCTTTAGTTTAGATTCGTCCTCGAATCTGTTTATTTCTGATTTACATATATACTCATACACACCCATATAGACATACATATAAATATCATATCTATTTATTTTATGTCCAACGGACATTTCTATGATAATAACAATAATAATAAGTGATAATAATATCACTAATTTTAATAGCTACCTATGATAATAATAATAATAATAATTTTGGAATTTATAATTTTATAATAATAATAATAACTTTGTTATTGATAATAATAACAATAACGATAATAATAATCACAATAATAATTTTAATAATAATAATGATATTAATAATAATAAGTTATAATACTAAAAACAATAATAATTATAAAAATTCAATCGATTAAACGATTAAACAAACTATTACAAATAAATTTTGTTTTCAGTGGATTTTCAAGTCAAGTTAAACGCATAATACAGATCGCTGCAAATCATAATAATTGATGATTAAATGATAAGAAATTGTGATTGGAATTTTAAATGAAATGAGAATTTTATTTACTACTATGATTCTAATTTACTCCAATCGGTAAATTTTGACAGGGAAAATTAAACCTTGTTATTTTGGGAAGATTTTGCCCTTAAATGATTATAATAATAATAACAATCTCCGGGAATTTATTCCCGGTTGCATTTACAGTTTGTATGTATGCATAAATAACCAGATGTAGTGTGTGTGTCTTCTGATTTCGATTCCATTGAATGCTACGTGATTTTATTGATTGGTTTACTGGAGATAATTTCTTGCTCAGCGCAAATTAAACCCTCTCGCACCAGTTCGGGAATTTCCTCAGCCAATCAGATTGAGCCATTTGAATACAATCTTATTGGCTATTCTTCCTGCTCTTCCCTTTCTCTTTATAATGGAGAATTTCCCCCCCCCCATTTATCATTCTTTAAAAAAAATTTTTTTTGATAATTTCTGAAGCATACAAAGCATTACCGGATTATGAGAGCCGATTTTTCATTAGCAGCTTTAATTGAAGTTTATAAATGACTTGGGTGATTTTTGTAAAATGTTATTGATTTGTATCGAGGAATTGCGTATTTTTCAGAAGTAAATGTAAAACTACCAAGAATTACTTTTAGGTGATTATTAATTTAGTAGTTTGTGTTAATTTTCATTCGACTTTGATTCTGGGTAAGGATGAAACTTATCCATTGCAATGAGTCATGCAGTTCTAGGAAACACTCATAAACCAACCAACGGTGAGCCAAGCCACCGTCCAACTCAAGAAATCAACACAGAAATAGAAACTACTCAATTGAATCTCTTCCTAACTTAGCGGAGGAATTGATGACAATAAATATTTTCTACAGAGCATTTCAATGATATCATTTTAACGATCTTAATTCATTTCTAACACAGTTTTATGAGTCACTGAAAATTTCAAAACTACTTATTAAATTACGTTTGAATTTTAACCAAAGGTTATTTTATGTTTTGCTGAAATGAAATGAAATTAAAATATTTTAATTTATTATATTTGCCATTTAACTACATTGAATATTTCTGTGTCGTGTTTAAATATGCGTAGTTCACCCGACCAATATACCTTTGGCCATGTTAATGGTAATGCTGTTTGTGTGACATTCAATCAGTTAACCACTTGTCTGTCAGAAAAAAAATAAGGACGTTTACAATGTTTTGCTTTGTTGTTAAATTAAATTGAAACTATTTTACTTAGTTTTTTTTCAAACTTAATAGGATATTTTAATAAAATACTACTTTGGACTTTTTTTGTTAATTCTTGTGTTTATAGCTTCAATTAATTTTCCTCAATCCGACCACTGGTTATTCCAGTGCTGCAGGTGATCGGTTTTGGGGTCCTTTGACTCGCCGATTCAGAAGTTCAGGATCTGCGAGTCAAAGGGGCTATCATTCAATTAGAATAATAGCAATAATATAAATAATAAGATACACAATAATATAAATAATAATGATATTGATAGTAATAATAGGAATATTTTATATTAAATTTGTCTAATTTGTTATTTTTTTTTCTCGGATTTCGGCATGCCAAAATGTAAAAAATAAGACAAACGAGACTAAATCATTTATTATTAATTTTTAATAAATTATAGATAGTTTATATAGATTTTGGGTTCATTTTTATCTCCACACGATCAGATCCATGTTTATAAATATGGATTGATTCCTCTCTTTTATCAATTTTTATGTAAAAATTTTACTTAAGAAAAAATCAATGAAAGTAGCAACAATAAATTTCGAAATATTTTAGCTTCTTAAATAGAAAATATTTAAATAATACCTTTAAAGTTATTTTTATAAATTTAATCAGTTTATATTTATGTGTATTCTTCATATGAAAAATATTCACTTACTAGGCACTCGACGAATAATAAAATTTTCAAATGCATATCGGTTTGCTTGTCGGTTCTCTAAACTACGCAAACCAATAGGCCACCGCCTTTCATGGGCATTATCCATCAATAAAAGTACATGGGCGGGTGGACAACCACTTTCTAATATAGAACGTTTTATAACTGTTTGAAGAAGTGAATCTGGTGTAGAGATTATTCCTCCCCATCTAACTTCTTGAGCAACCGGCAGGTTATTAATCCAAAGTCTGATTATATTATAATAATAACTTATTCATAGCAATTATCATATTTGAATAATTTCAAAAGATAGTCAACATTAATTTTCTCAATGAAAAAGATCCTGACAAATTTCAAAACACTTTTGAGAGTATTCCATTTTATTTTGTAGAATAAAAAACAACATTGGTAAATAACATCGAAACGACTTATAATTAAAACGCAAGGGCATTATTTTTAGATTTACTAAAGATATAAAAGGTTCATAAAAATTTAACTTTGTGGAATTTAAAAAAAATAGGCTTTACTTATAAAATTGGTTAACAAATTTAATTTTTGATAATATTAAAATTTGAACGTGTCATTTGATAAACGAACCACAATGGATATATATATTAAAAGATAACGCCAATAAAAAAGCTCTTCGTACAATATATTTCGACAACATAACTGTCATCTTCAGGTACATAAAACCAACTAAAAATATTATGAATTAACTTATAATTTAAACAAATTTTTTTATTTTATATTAATTTAATTTTCTAATAAATAAACACTTAAAAAATATTCAAATACTTTTAACTAATTTTAAAATGTTATTTATATAAAATACTATATAATTTTTTATCTATATTATAATTTTAAAAAATAATGTAATTTATAAATTAAATTATTTTAATAATATTAAAATTTTTTTAAAAAAAACAATACATAAACATGATTTAACATACTATTTAAAAACACTTAAAACATTCGTAGTCACAGCACTTTGCACATTAATCTTTGGATCCAATGACCTTATCAGCAATGCTTTACATATCACGGGTTCCCAATAATTATTAAAACTTTTCAACAAAATTCTAAAATCAGACATTCCTATTTCACTTTTACAGCATATATTGTGCTCACTAATATTGGTCAAACCTTTCAATTGACAATGCTCTAGAACTCTATTATAGAGATGACGGGAGGTCGCTCCAATGTATGTGGCATTACACCCATTACATGTAATTTGATAAACGAGATCAGAACACAATCCAACCGGAGTTTTTGATTTATTAATAAACATATTGCGTACCTGACACGAATTAGAGACGATCTTATACTCTAAATTTTCAATCTATTTACTTAACTTCTTTTTATAATTTGTAAAACCTTCGGAGTACGGCAATACTAACACAAATTTAGGCTCAATTTTTATATCTATTTTTACTATTATTTAAATCAACACTTAATTTACACTCATTAGACTGTAAAAGTGAAATAGGAATGTCTGATTTTAGAATTTTGTTGAAAAGTTTTAATAATTATTGGGAACGCGTGATATGTAAAGCATTGCTGATAAGGTCATTGGATCCAAAGATTATTGTGCAAAGTGCTGTGACTACAAATGTTTTAAGTGTTTTTAAATAGTTTAAGTATGTTAAATCATGTTTATGTATTGTTTTTTTTTAAAAAATTTTTAATATTATTAAAATGATTTAATTTATAAATTATATTATTTTTTAAAATTATAATATAGATAAAAAATTATATAGTATTTATATAAATAACATTTTAAAATTAGTTAAAAGTATTTGAATATTTTTTAAGTGTTCATTTATTAGAAAATTAAATTAATATAAAAAAAATAATTTGTTTAAATTATAAGTTAATTCATAATATTTTTAGTTGGTTTTGTGTACCTGAAGATGACAGTTATGCTGTCGAAATATATCATACGAAGAGTTTTTTATTGGCGTTGTCTTTTAATTAAATCGTTGCCAAATTTCTTTAATTATTTATTTATATATATCAATTAGTTTATCGTCTCTTATATTTTAAATAACTATTTTTAAAATTAAAAAGCCACTCGAACATCATTTATACGACATATTTTCATAGATCCATTGTCATCGTTAGTTAGGAAAGTTTTCGATAAAAAACGCATAAGAGAATCGAAAGGTGAGCCATAGTTGTGAAAACTGTCAAAAAAGAAAATAAATACAACACGCACCAAAGAGAAGATAATGAAGCATAAATTTCAGCATTATTTGGAACGATACTAATTGAATTTTGCGAAACATTCAAAACTTCTATCAATGGTAAGAAATATATATTAAAAAGAAAGATAGCTTAGGACGATCAGAGACTGTACATAAAAATAAAATAGATTTACTTCCCGTAGTAGAATTTTTATTAAATTCTACTAAGCAAAGTATGTTAGCGCTTAGCCTAACTAAAATTGTGTATGGTAAAAATATTTTTAGAGAATGTCCACTAATTGGGAGAGATAATATGAATACAAATGAAATTATGGAAATATAAAAAGAGGAAATACAAATAAAAAATCAAGAAATAGAAATTAATTGACCCAAAATTATTTAAAAAAATGATGCCCAAGTAAATCGAGAACTCACAAATGAGATAAAGTTTTGGTAAGAAAAGACATGCATACTAAAAATATGACGAGTCAGGGACAATTATAAATAAGAGAAATGACAGAAGCTACGCTATCAAAATGAATGTTGGAAGAAATATTAGAAGAAATGTATAATTGTTAATAATATATTAAAACTATGAGTAAAAATGTTTTATTTAGAAGGGTATGGAGGGTATTTTAAAATGTTCTGTATATCATATATTTTACGCATTTATATATTAACATTTAATTTTTTATAATTGAAATCTTTTAGCTTGGTCACTATTGATTTGTTTCTCTTTACATTTAGTTTTTCTTTATTTATTTCAAACTGAATCGAAAACAAACACATTGACTATAATCTGAAAGAAGTTAGGATTTAAATTCTTACTATATAATCTTGCTAAAAATGTAAATAGTAATAATAGTATGAAATAACAGAAAAACTTCGTTATCCTACTTCTGATTTATTTTAATCCGAATTCCCCATATAAAAAAGGTTGTAGTGTACCTTTCATTTTCCAGTTTCCCGTAGTTACTACGTGACAAAAATGATATTTACTATAAATTAAATTTTACATGAAGTACTATAAACGACAATGTTCTTTATCATGTCGCGTTTAGAACTCATGTGAAATTTTGAAAAACTTTCGAAATAAATTTAAAATTATAAATAAACTATTATCTACTAGCTATTATATGTATATACTCTTTTGTTCAAATACTTAATTTCATAACTGCTGATTCTAATAAATCAATAGTTTTAATTAATATGCACACCAGAAATTTTTTGAAAACTGATTATTCTTATTAATTAATATTGGAGTCTACCTCGGTTTTTCAAATTTTAATTTGTTTTTAAAATTAAATGGGTAACAGCGTGAATTCTTTTTAATTGGGGCACATTGGAACACAACAGCGCAATTTTCTTAAAAATACATTAAAAATACATTTACGGAAAATAAAATATTAAATAGTAAATACGACTAAACTTATTGAAATATTGAAATAGTATACTGTAATCTGTAGTAATAAATTTTTATTAATGCAAATATGTTAGTTACAACACTAATAATATGTAGTTATTATTGTGCAAGTAACTCTTGTAATGCAAATCTTACACAACACAGTTTAGAAATTTTCTGATTTGGATCTTGTGTGCTTTTGATCTGTTTTTTATCATTTGTTATTTTGAAAGAAATTTGAAAAGGCAGTGATGAAAATTTATTGTAAGAGAGAAAAAGATTGATCAAAAGTTTGGCTATATTTTATTAAAGAAAATAGTAACGTGGCTAAGTGCGTCAAATGTCTCAAGAAACCAGAACAATTCAACAAAAATACTTCAATATACTTTCCGAGACATTCTATCCCTTGAAATTACCAATTTTATCAAACGTTCAGAAAAGCCAAATTGCAAGAAGCATAAGCTCACAGACTAATTTCCCAGTAACAACCCATCCCTCGTATGAGTTCTTGCTCATATGACAGCCAGAGATGAATTAATGTTCCATTCTCAGCTGTGACAATCCGACAAAATTTGATGGACTACGCTTCTAAACTTTAAATGCAATTAAAATATCTAAATCGACAACGTCAGTAGGGAGAAAGATTTTCTCACAGTGTATGAATGAACTGGTGACAAGAGCAAGCGGTATGCAAACATCAATGTACACATGTCAAACAAAACAGTTTATCATTTTGAGCTCATCTGTATCAAAGGATCTATGACTGCTGAAGTGTGTAAAGAAATCGTTTGTTCAAAGAACATCGCGATTTGATTTGGACATTAAGACATATTATCTGTTGTACAACTGATGCTGCTTCAGTCATGATACGATTTGGAAAGTTGATAAAATGTGAGCATGAGCTTTGTTATGCCCATGGAGTTCATTTAGCTGTTTGTGATGTTCTCTATATCAACAATCCAAGGTTTGTACAAAGACAAGAGTTGGAAGAAAATAATCCAATGTCAGCCACAATTACGGCGATAATTAAGAAATTGATGATGGTGGTCTGATTTTTAATATGTCCAATGAAGTTGTAAATAATATTATTTTTGTTACTTTGAGTTCTGTTATTTAAAAAGTACGGGATGTTGTGAAATTAATTCGTAGAAATCCAGTGTAAAACGATATGTTACAAAAATTTGTCGAAGATCTTGTCAAAGAACGGTGTCTTGTTCTGGACATCAAAACCAGATGGAATTCATTAATTGGAATACTGGAAAGATTTTTGGGGTTAAAAATTTCATTGAAAAATACATTGTCGTGCTTGGATTTAGAAAATGCATTTTCAGAAGACGTCCAGAAAGTTCAAGAAGTCGTCTGGCATTAAAACCATTAGAACTTGTAGTATAAACGTTTTCAAGCCATAATTGGATTTTTGTTATGGTTGAAACTGCAATAAATTTTGCACTAGAGAGGTCCAGTCTAAAGGCAGTTTTTTTGGCTGTCACCTTGAAATCTCTAAAGAAACGCATGGTTTATTTGTCTATGCCGCCATCTTTTTTTCCAATAATGGAAACATGGATTCAGTTTGTGATATCAGTATGCTGAAAAGTATTTTAATCAATTTATGCTCCAAATTTAAATGTTACAGTCAACAAAGTGACCAATTTTGAAAATCGAACCGTTTAAAATAGAAATTCAATGTCTGGCAAGAAGCATAATAGCTAGGCAGACCGTCTATGCATTGCCTTAGAAAAGAAGAGTACCGAAAATTGTGTTCATCACAAAATGTTATCAATTAGAACCAATCCAATGGAAGTTAATATTCGACGGGAGCTGGAGTTCTTCAGAATCACGGGACAACGAGGAAGAGTGCTTGAGTTTTTTTTTCTTACAAAGATCAGATCACGACTAGGAGATGAAATGCATGTTTGTATTCCAGTTTTCTTAGAGTGAAGTGGATCCAAGGATCCCGTGATTGACATATTTACGATTCAGAAATTTCGGGATTAAGAATTCGTCAGGATTTATACTCCCTACATCTGATGTTTGAAAATCTAATAGTTTTATGTTAATTGATTGTTCCGATCCTATAAAAAAACTCTGTAGAGATCAAATCATTAGCTCAGCGTTCAAATGCACTTTACGGTGATCGGTTTCTAAAGCATTATTTCTTATTAAGCAGTTTTTTTAATAATGTTGATCATCTATTTTGTGACAAACTTGATGTTCAATAACATTATAATGACCCGATGTATTCTAATTAGAATTATTGTTTCCAGTACTATATTTGCACATTGTTGGCCAATCTTTTAAGGATGCAAATTAATATAAATATTAATAATAGAGAGAAATAGAAGAGAAATACTGAACAAGAACCGAATTATTAATTGAGTGTTTCATAGTGTCACTGTAATAGTTACTTTTAACCCTTTCACTGCGCAATATGTTTTGAGAGTTCATGTTCGATGTCCGCAAATCTTTTGATTGTACGTACAGATGCACAATCTTCCGATTTTACTATACTAAAAGTGAAACATCATCTTAGCATTTTTGTACATGATTTGTTTGAGTACTCTGTGTGAATAGTTGTGTTGAACCTGAATGAATTCGGAGCGTATTGGTCATTCATATTGTGCGAGTATATACGGCTTGAACAGTGAAAGGGTTAATAGTCACTTTTCATGCTTATAGACGACCTTTTTTGTTGCAGTACAATCGATTTTTCTATTTTATTAAAAACCACCTTTGTCTGTAAAGGTAATTTAAACAGCTTAAATATTAAGTAATTAGAAATTTGAAATCATATATATCGAAAAAATGATGGCCCATTATTAATAAAAACTCGAAAACGCCAAATTAAAGAAATATATTTCGAGGAAACTATCCTCATCTTGAGTCTGCCATCATAATCTTTTTTCAAATGTTATATACGGAAAAAATAGTGATTTAATAGTTTCGATTTAATGATTTAATTAAATAATCTCAATAAATTTGTTTCTGGTTGAACGTTTATTTTAGGGGATTGTGATTTAATCACCAAAGCCTCACATAAAATCTTTCCCATTTATTATTTAAGTTTTTATATAAAATTTTAAAATCTTTTAAATCAGTTGGGCCTTTGCACATTTTTCATATGCTCAATAATATTACTCCCACCTCTCAATCGGCTATGTTCCTGAACCCGTGTTTGAAGATGACGGGAAGTTTCTCCAATGTATGTGGCATTGCATCTATTACATGGCAATTTATACACTACATCAGAAACTAAACCGATTGGGGTTTGATATTTATTACTAATCATATTTATTGATTTAACGATTTTAAAACTATTTAAACAAATTTGAATTGTCTAATGATTTTGTGACAGACAACTTACAATTTCTAAACCTTCTGAATATGGAATTACCAAAACATGAGATTTTATGGGTTCACTATCATTAGGTTGGCTATAATTTTCATTGTTTTCATCTGTCGCAAACATAAGGCGATCAATGGTTTCCTTAGACAGTCTTTCTACAAACGCCTTAGAATATCCATTTTTATTCAAAAGAAAAACCAGCTTTTGTATACTTTTGTTCGACTTTTCAAATGTCGAAGATAATGACTCAGATCTAAAAATGAAACCTTAATCATATTTCTATTATATTTCTATATATATTTCTATATATATTTTTAGAAATTGTTAGAAAATTGAGCCAAAAAGAATTTATATTATCAACAACTTTATAAATTATTGGAGAAATATTGTTTTCACGAGCAATACACATATACACTTATCCTTCACATAACCAAATGAATTCGTAAACGCAAAGTTGTTCAAAAATCAAAATTTTGTAAAATGAAAAAAAATTCAAAAAGGTAAAATATGTATGTAAAAAAATTTAATAAGTCGAAATTTTATTAAGTAAACCGAGAAATTTCGTAAAAAGAATTTTCGCTAAGCAAGGGATAGTATAATTTTATTCGATTAAGTATTTTAAATAAAGGTTTGAAATATGTTATTATCAAACCTTTATTGAAAACGCTTAATTGAATAAAATAAAACTACTCCCTGTACCCGGTAATATATATTTAATTATAAAATTAGTTAAATAAGCAAAGTTTTGTCCTGTTATACACATGCAGGCAGGCATACGGATTATTATTTAGCATATAGTTGCCAAATAAAATGATATTTATATATGATCAATCTAATAATTTTGGTAAAACATCACATAACAAATTGGTGTTAGTAAACCATGTAAAACCTATATTTATCATTTTATGAGTCTTATCTCACATCGTAAACAGGCCTAGTGAACTAATTTATTAAAAATTATTCATTTATCTCACAAAAATAATATATTGATAATTATAAATATAGAAATTAAATATAATTAGTTTCAATTCAATTTTAGG
Source organism: Schmidtea mediterranea (assembly GCA_022537955.1). NCBI lineage: Eukaryota > Metazoa > Platyhelminthes > Tricladida > Dugesiidae > Schmidtea > Schmidtea mediterranea. The sequence goes on along the minus strand of CM039680.1, from coordinate 157,298,712 downwards.
ATTGATTTACAATTTATTATTATTATTCAAACTATTTTTATTATTAAAAATAATTTGTCGATAATTGAATCGTTTATAAAAATATAATTTAAATAACTAACAATGTAAGCAAATTTCTGTAGAGTTTATTCATAAAATCAAATATGAAATATTTTGTCATAAAATAGGTCCTGATTACTACAAAACAAAATTTAACAAGCTTTTAGCTCTGCTTTTTCTATAGTAGTTCTTTTTCCACTCAAAAAGTCTTTTAAAAATATGTAAACCTTAAGAAACTTACTAAAGAAAATACTTTTAAAATTAAAAAATAACATCTAATTTGCTAATATCAAAATTCATATTTCATTTTAAGAATGAACACCGCTGAAATTGTCTAAGATGATTATTTTTAAATTATAATTTTATAAATGATTTTGCTATCGACAAACTATATTTAAGTTTGTATAAATCGGCCATAGCTAGGAAAAATGCTGATTGTCCAAAATTTAGCTTATATTTTGGCAAATTAATATTTTAAAATTGCCAAATTAAATTTTATTAAATTTTAAAAATATTTGTGGGAAGAAAAGATCTATTAGAGAAGAAGCAGAGAGCCAAAAGCTTGTTAAATTTTGTTTTTGAGTGATAAGGATCTATTTTAGGTCAAAATATTTCATATTTGATTTTTTAAAATAAACACGGGGAAAAAGGGGTGCATATGCATTTATTTGAATTATATTATTATTAAAATTTATTTATAATTATTACAGTGTTCTGGATGGGCTAGCTAAACTAATAAGCAGAGTAAACATTTTTATAAAAAAAAACGTATAAAACATTGGAACCGTGGTGAAATATAGTATTTGGTTTCAAAAAATTTATCTGAGATTAACTATTTGCAAATTATAAAGTTAAATAACTAAAAATAGCAGATACAGTAGTGAAAATTTGAACTAAAAATTTTTTTAATAAATAATATTTATTTTTATAACTGTATCACAAATTTCAATGATATCAATATACATATATATATATATATATATATATATATATATATATATTCAGCAAATATTGTATTTTTATTAATTTATTAAGATTTATCATGTGTTTAAATTAGCACTTTAATATCTAAATATTTAATTACTATAGCGAACTTTTGAAATATATCATATAAATAATGTTTGGGTGGCGATTTTTAATATTTAAGTTAGTGCACAATTTTTTTTTTAAATATTCAATTCCAACGCGTTTTTTGAGATTTAATATTTTTAAATTTAGACATCTAACACTATTAAAGGAATGGATTTAGAAAATATTGGTCAATTTTGAATAATTTATAAATTGAAACTTAATAAAGTAGCGAGACAAATAGAATGTGAAATTTATTAATTATTTCTGTGAAATAAAATTTCAATATTATACCGTCTATGTAGAGGACCAGCTTATTAAATAGAATTTCCTGTAAAGGAGTTTTAGCCGTTATTGTACTTTTATATTATTAAAAATCTATTCTTAATATTTTTTTATTAGAAAAAAAATTAACTTTTGTAAATATATAATCTTGACAAAAAGATGGATGATTACAAGTTATAAAATAAAGTACAAAAAATGTGGTGTCGATAATTAATGAGTTTTTCCTCTATATAGATGATATATACTATAAATTAAATATTGAAATAAATCATCAGGTAATATAACTATTGAAGAACATACTATAAACAAAGTCATGAAGAATAGCTTTACCTGAATAATTCATCTTCGTTGAATATATTTGATTGGATATAGAGACTTGAAGTAATATTTCGAACAATATCCTAATTTATTAATAAAATAGTTATTTTAATAAAAAAAAACAATTAGAAAATTATAAAAAAGAAGTAAAGTCATACTGGGAACGAATCAGAGCAAAATTCGTTTATTTCAAAAATATTATTTATTGCAAGTATGTAATGTAATATAAAGTAGTCTTGTCACCCACAGATTATAAATTAAAAATTTGAACATCAATTCATGATGAATGTTTGACAAATTTCCGAAAAGTCGAGAGATATTATCACTGGCATGTGAAGATCTTTACAATTAGTATCATATTTGGTATCCCATTTGTGATGTTTTCTGCTTCGTCATTTTATTCAACTCGTGATCAACACTGCCAACTTGTTTTTTCGATAATCGCAACATAAAGGGAACGAACATCAATAGCGTACTGTTACAAGGATTTTTAGATTTACGGATTATACTAGCATAAAAGTACGGTGACTAGATTAACTACTTTCTTTTTTACGATCTTTCCTGTCTATTTTTATGTACTCCTTAAGGACTGCTTCTTAAAATGAGCATATTCTTATAAAAAATATGAAATAACTTGTTGAATTTACAATGTGCTTACCAGGTACTAATTCGACAGTCGAGTAATTATTGTCAATGATTTCTAAAGTAGGATTAAACAATATTCAAACGTATACGAGAGAAAAATGTTCAAAACTTATGTACAAGTGATGAGAAAGACCTGCGCTTGTATTTTGATGACAAAGGTTTTTAATAAATACTCTTTAAAATTATATTTTAAAGGACTTTAATAACAGAGAAAAAAATGAACGGATTTTTTTTCCATATTTTTGTTTGTATTCTTTCTGTATTAGGGACAAAAGTTCTACTGTATTTGAACGGCATTTTACAATAAACATTATAATTAAATTTCATTTATAAATGTCAACTCGAATATATTTAGTGCAAAATTATAAAACTGAAAGTAATAAAATAAATGTTTGAGGAAATAATGAAAGCTTTTATTATTTTATGAAATTAAAAGTAGAATAAACAATAAACATTTTCAATAATAATTATTATATGGTTTAAATTATCAATAATTATATCAATATTTGTTTTATAAAATGAAATGAAAATGGTAAACAATCAAATTGTGCGCGGAATAAAAAAATAGAAAATTTAGTGCCCTGCCGCGTAACTGCGCGGCTTAGAGGGAACTTTGGCGTAAAACGTTATTAGCAATGGCTTTAGTGAATGTGAATGTACCCAGTATGTATGTGTTGGCTTTTGTAATGTTTTCAAAGAAAATTATACATTATTGGGTAAAAACATCTTTTTTCATCGTTTCGATTGCTTTCGCGTTAAATATCTGGCCACCTTAATAAAAGTGTTACATTTGGTATTTATGGTTTCTCTACATTCCTGGTAAATTATCACGAGACAATCCGAACAAAAAACTAGTTGCCCACTCCTGGTAGAGACTATATATCAATTTTGAATTGACTAATATTGTCGGAAAAGGCTAGTCAATAACTCGTGAGTAAGAGGTATATTTTCCGCAACGCCTGAATGCTTAAATAAAGGATAAACGATTAGATTTGGCAGTAAAAATCTATTTCTCACTTACAACACAGACACAAGCGCTTATGCAATTTCGAGAGGGAAATTATTTAAAATTGTTTCTCACTCCTAATTTTCCAGATCTATACCAAATAGTGAAGTGGTTGAAGAAATAAGTCCATTTTGAGGAGCTTATTAGATTAATTAAATGTACCAAGTGTAAGTGAGGAAAAAGTGACTATCATAAGAGAGAATGATAAATGGATATTACACAACTAATTAAATTAACATATTGCGTAATAATGTGTCAAAATTATAGTTTCAACATCAGGGATTATTTAGGATGTTTGATGGTTGTGATGTTTGAATGTTGGTATGTTTGTGTGTCTGTAGGTATTCTGCATCAATAATTGTAAACCAATTAACTCATTTTTTTAGATATTACGCAACAAAGAGCTATATACGGGAGTGTTAGAGATTTGTATATCTATCTTTCTTTTTTAACAACTATTGAAGGGAGAGTGCTTGTGAAAATATATAATATCATACAAAATTGATTTCTTTGTTCTTAAATGATAACGAGTCTATTATAGATATTTTATTTGCACATGGTGGTTATGGATAAATGTTACATGCAATGTGAATAGTTACAAAAATATCATAATGAATTCAACTGCACAATCGGTATTATTATTGGTGACACTGATTGCTTCTTTGTGGAAATTCCGGCACCGTTAATGGATTTAGAAAGGTAGAAATTGAAATTCCATTTTCTCTGGTGAGATAGAGATTGCGGAATTGTAGTAGAATAACATCTTATTTGGGATTGTTGGTCTATTCTATTCTGACACAGAAGAGGAGTTTGGGTGGTTTTCTGGCACGTAAGATTAGAAATATGGAAGGATGTGTTTGAATGTATTTCACAGTTTTCCATTTACCGCGGAAGAAGATAATTGCGATGGGAGAAATGGTACAGACGATGATACGAATGAGGAAAAAGAACTGTTAGAGGAAAACTAGAAACCCAAGAGGATCTCGTTGGTGAGGTTGAATCTGAGTAGAAAAGGAACGAGTATTGTAAAAATGGTCTACAAGTTGAAATTTTGTGGGATTCTGGAACATGAAGGAGTGTATCGTAGGGAAAATAAATAAAACATTTCTTACACAATGGAAATATTTAATTAGATGAAATAAATAGAACTCGAGTAACGGTACCAAATATAGTGTAAACCCGGGTTATTTTAAATGGTTCCGAGATTGACATATTACACAGTTGTCTCGGTAACCTACATATATATCAGTTACCTTTATAAATGTTCTTATATACTTCATATGCATTAAGGAGCGGGAATACCGTTTGCGTCTGACATTGACACGTCTACTCAGCTAGTTTGCTGCTTAACATTTATAAAAGCAGTGTATATAAAATAATAATTATATTAATAATTATTCGAAAACATCATTTATGTAAAATTACTAAATCAAATGAAAATAAAATTGTTTTAATTTTTCTTTAAAATTTTTTTCATCTAAAAAATATTAATTAATAATACTTTTAAAATTGAAACTTCATCAGCGGTAGATTCATATTTGGATTTTAATTCAGAATATTTGCTATCCAATATTTCAATGGACTTACTTTGTTCACGAATTGTGTTGCGTAATGATTCAATACAGTTATGATCCTGTTTGAATAACTGATTAACCAAATACAATAAAATCGATAATCATCACTATGCAGTTTTTAGAAATTACTGATCCACATCCTTTGTGACACATAATTGGTTTAGAAGGATTATATTCGCATTCTTTCACGTGAGACATTAAATATTCTAATTTTAAAATTTTAGGACAACCGTCGATTTTATAATCACAAAACAGTGTTAATTTGTTCAATAAATTTTTAATAATACGAGGCACGGGTTTCAACTCATATTTGGTTAAAATTTTTCTGTCTATTGGACAGCTGGAATCAAATTTCAACCACTCTGTAATACAAGAACTGCAAAAAGTATGTTCGCATTTAGAAGCCTTGAAGTTAAAGTATAAAGATTTTACCATTTTCATTAAAATTTACTTGAACAGGGTTATCTAAAACATTTTTACAAATGGAACAAAATAACTCTTCATCAACTTCTCCAGCAAAATTATCTAATGGAATGCCCATTCAAAAAAAAATTCAGTAAAATTTATCTTATATTATATATACGTTTATAATATAAAGATATAAATAGAAATAATTAAAAAATAACAGTCTGAGAATTACAATGTAATATAATTATTAAATTTAAATAAAAACTTTAAAAACAAATTAAACACTATAGATAAACAACTTACGTAAAATGATAAAATGCTTTAATTTTCAAGACTCAGAAAATCATGGTAAATTGTACTCATCGAATCCAGAAAGAAATTTTTATTTATTTTATCAAACACCTTGTTATTAAATGTAGTGACGTTTTGTTCCATATTTCGGGTCAGTTTGTAAACTATCATCTGTAGATTCTAAAACTGATTAGGGACTAAAATTGAATATAAGTAAGATAAGTTGAACCAATGACTCAAATAACACATTTATTTAAATTAATTAAATACTGAATTTATATACGAAAAAATTGTTCAGTCCATCTTTTCGGCTAGTTTTCTTATGGTGGGTTACAGGGTTTCATTGTTTGTTCGAACTAATCGGTGGTTGCCCTCGTAACGCCATACAAAATGATACTGATCGCCACTTGGCACCCGTTGCTAGGCAACGTTGGTAATGTGTTCAAGTGGTGGATTGCCCGCAAAAATTGAGTACCATGAGCTAGTACTGTAGTTGCTCGGACAATCCTCGGGTTCACGAGCTGTCGATAGAAGACCTATGCTCGCTTAGCTCTGTCCCTCATAACTATACAGGATTCGTTCTTAACTGACTGTAGAAAACTGAGACGTAATAAGGTTACTTGTGACAATACTGACATGCAAATTCAAAGAAACGACTCAACTAAGGCGAAAACTACTCTATTAGAATCAATCACATGTGGAATATTTATTGTTTGGCGTTTTGCAGCTGCGTTGCTCGACGTCGGGCACGTTCCTTACGCCCCGGTCGACGATTATTGATGGGTTGTTCTGTTGGCTTGGTGGTTGTCTGCGGCATTTGGGTTGGGGCGAAGATGAGCGGATAAGTGACCGCTTCACCCTCCCGGCACACTGCTAGGGCGACTTCGAGTCCCCGAATTTGAGTGCGCAGACTCTGATTGAGCTGCCGCTCTTCCTCCCAGCCTTTCTGAGCCGCTGTGAGTCGATGGTATACAGCTCTCACCTTTGCTGGATCAACCCAGGTTGCTTTTAACTGTTGAGCCTCTCGAGTTAATTGAAGGATTTGGGCGAGTAACTCTGCGTTTGATTGTCTTGCCCGTTCCAGTTCCGCTTGTAGAAGTTGTAGGGATGACATCACTATAATAGGAGAGCATTTAAATTCCTTATTGCCTTCATTAAATCAAAGTTTTATTATTTAACTCAACAAATTGTATGAAGCTAGTTTATCTAAGAGATATAATAACGAATAAGAAAAACAATGACACTTGATATTTAAATCAATTTCTACAACACTTCGTCATTACTATAGTACATCTTCCGGGAATTCTCTCTCTAAACTCTTCTTCAGAGCCGCCACTGTATAGGGCCGCCGGGTATCGCGGACTGGGTGGGTGGGTATGCCTCCGCGATGAGCCCGACGCGGATGTCCTCCTCCACGTTCGTGAGGTACATCCGGGCTTTGACCACATTGAGGTCCACTTGCTCTTGTACTTGTTCCCAGAAGGTGAGGAGATTGCTGGCGTGATCATATATTTCTTCGGCCGGGTATTGTTGTCCGGCGAGTCCACAGGGGTCGGATTTGAGACCCAACAATCGCCAAGTAGTCGGGTGTGACCGCCGGGGTGGAAGTTGTTCGGTAGTCGCGGCAACTGTTGGTACCTCTCCTGGGTGTGGCTCCTCAGCTACTTGCATGGTAATTTGGTCGATAGGCATATCTAAATTGTTATCGTTATCAAATTCGATTAAGTCGTCGGCTTATAATAATACTAGGCTAAACGTTGATTATAATATTGCTCCTTGACTGAGTAAACTCTACTAGCTTGATTAGTATTACAACTCGAAACGACTAAGGTTATTTATCTGTGCGTTCCTGGGGTGACGTATTCTGCTGGCTAACTCCTCACGGCACTCCCATCTAACTCTTGTTAATGATGGTAATAATTAGAACAAGGTAACATTTAGTGTTAGCAGATGGGTGAGTCGAAAATCCACAATCTATCGGGCATTAATGTTTGTTAAGTGGATGGAATTACTGCTAATTAAGATTCATTTAAAATTTACTAAGTACTTATTGATACTATCGGTTACAAATCAGTTTCAAAACTCAAAGGATCCGCGATGTTATCAGATATTGAGGTTGATTTAAGGTTTACCATCTACCTACTGCTGGTTGAGATTAATTCTGAAATTTATTAAATATATAAACGTCCTATTAATTAACGTGAAGTTGCAGTTTACTAATACATACCATCGATGTTGATTACACTAATTCTAAAATCCGCTATTCCATGATAGTAATGTTTATTCGAAACAGAGTTAAAGTTTACAGGTTGTACTTAATTTGACGATATTCACTTTAGTCACATCCTGTCAGGACGATGTCGGCGGAAACGTCAATCCCTTCGATCGAGCGGATGTTAAATTCATTCAAGGTAGGTTTCCGGTTTCCGGTTGATTCTCTCAAGTTAATTTAGTTATCGATCGGTTACTTCTGTTATCGACTTAGTGCAATTTCCGGTTGTGGAGTGCGCGTAGACTTTCTAATGATGGGACTCCTTATCAAGCATCACTTCGATATTCATCATTTGATATATTTATTCGTCTAAGTTGGACTATATCGGATTTTACGCGCGTCGTAAGTTAATTTCTTGTGATTTTGTTGGTGTATCTATTAACTTTATAGTTATTCGTTTGGCGTCAGGATATTCGTCAGATATCGAGAAAATCTTTCTAAACTGAATGGCTATCATCAAGTCGAATCTAATATTATTAACAGGTTCGCGTTTCTAATTTTCAATTTTATCCCTGGCTTTCAATCATAGTGTTAATTTGGTTTTTGTCAATTTTATTCAATAACGGATTGGTATTCATTTGTTGATTCATTCATTTTGGTTCTTTTAATCACGATTTCTTTATGTTAATCAGACTTTATTTTATTTTGGTCAGTGAATAATATTTTATACCCCATTTTATTCTGAATTGCTAAGTTTTTAAGTGAGGAATTTATATATTTTAATCCATCTAATTAAATCAAAGGAAAAGCTCTGTTTATTACACAATGAGTTTGTACTATTAATCAACGAATTATTTTATTATTATCGATCGTCTTCGACATTTAACCAAATGAGTGCTTTATTTTTAATTCGTAATTTTTTCTTTTATTTAATCAGTGAATAATTTTTAGCAATTAACTAAACGATTACTTTATAATAAATCTTTAATTCCTAACATTGCTCCTTTTATTTAATCGATGAAGTTTTGGATTGTTAATCAACAGATTATTTTATTTTTATCAATAGTTTTCAACATTTAACTAAGTGATTACTTTGTTTTAATACTTTTCCTTTGCTTTAATCACTGAAAATTTGGATCTTTAATCAACAATTTAATTAAGGGATTTCATACTGTTATTCGAAAAAATCGTTTCATCTTTAATTGATACGTTTCTTTATTTGAAATCAATGAATTCGATTCTTAGTTGCTTTCATTTTTATCGGGGGTTGATTTTGTTTAGATCAATACATTACTCGTTCTTACCCAAAGATCAGATTGCTTTTATTGAAATGAATTATAATAATCTAACTGCTGAAATTATTTGCTAATACCCTAATCAATAATTTACGAGCGTTTAAATTATCTTTACCCAACATTTACTTAGATTTTTAGCTATAAAACACTTTACTTCTACAATCAATGGTTGCTTTAATTTTTAACAATAATTTCAATTTAATCGAATTCGATGATTCCTAATAAATTTTATTTATTTCAAAATGTTAATCCAAATAAAACACTTCACTTTTACAATTAATGGTTATTTTTAATAATTTCAATTTAATCGAATTCAATGATTCCCAATAAATTTTATTTATTTCAAAATGTTAATCCCAATAAAACACTTTACTTTTACAATTAATGGTTATTTCTAATAATTTCAATTTAATCGAATTCAATGATTCCCAATAAATTTTATTTATTTCAAAATGTTAATCAAAATAGTTATAACAACGATTTTCAGTTAATTTAACCCGAGTACCCTTTCCCTTTAATAGGCCTTAGGCGCATATTGTGTTCATATTATATTTACTGAGTGCCCACTGGACTACTCGGTGTGATAATTTTAAGCCGTATGTAACATAATTTTAGGTCGATTTTACAGAATTGAGAAACGAGGAAGCAGCCAGAGACTTCTTCCTTATTTCTCGCTTCAGCTATAGGGATAATATTGACGTTACGACCGCTGCGTTGCGCACGCTGAGTCTTCACGGGTACATATCATTGGCGATTTTCCACGCACTTACATGCATCTGTACTATGTTGATTTTACTATCTTGCGTGATGTGTCGGCTGTGGGCCGGAAAAATTTCGACATTAAAATTTATAAAAGCATATAAAATAAGTTAGATATATGTAGAATAATTTAAATATATTAGTAATATTTATTAATTAGGACAAAATAACATAAATTACCCGTCATGACCATTCCAAAATTTTCATACAAAACATAAAATATCATAATAGAAAACATAAATGCCTCTCTCCCCACACCGCCGTCAAGCAGAGCTCTACAGAGATGCTATGAACGTGGTGTGGAAAGATGGCTCCAACATAAATATTTCTCACCTAGAATAATAAAACAAATTCTCGAAATGGTTCTAAACTGGTCTGAAAAATGGTTTACAAATAGTTTTAAAAACGATTCACAATTTTCAAAATGGTTAAAGTTCAAAATTGGAATCTGAAAATGGTTTCTAAAAATGGTTAATGGTTTTAAAACGATTCACGATTTTCAAAATGGTTAAAGTTCAAACTTGGTTTGAAAAAATGGTTAGTTAAATGTGAAAATGGATCAGTATTTATACCTATTTGTGTGACGTGTGAAATTTGATGTAGTAAAACAAAATTCGACCTTGTTCTTTTCTAGCAAATTCTATTATTTAATTTTAATATTTTTTGATTTATTTTTATAATTTTTTATTTAAAATTTTTAGTGAATTATTACTAATTCAATTTTTCGATTTAAATTTCACTTTAATGAACTTTAATTGATTTTTTCAATTTCGTCGAATTTGTTGTGTTTTCTTGTTATATTTGTATAGATATCGTGCGAATCTTGGTGCATTTTGTTAATATTTTAATTTATTTTTATGTTTATTATTTTATATTTAATTCTTTTATTTTCTCAGATTTTATCGGGTTTACTTGATGTTTCAGTGGGTTTATTTAAATTGCGTGTTATTTTTGCGTGTGTGTTTCTGATCCATTTAAACATTTTCCAAGGCCGTTTACGTTCTGGCCCAACATAAAACACTCGGGGGTCCGTAAAATTGCGACCCGCAATTTCAATTGATTTCAAAATGATACATACATTTCCATTTTCAATATTCACATTCATAAAAATATCTACGGTAAGGTTAATCATTAAGATAAAGATGGACTTAAGGTCCGGCTACAATACATAATCAAAATTGGATAGTTCAGTTTTAATATCAATGCAAGTTTTATAATATCAGTTCAAATCATTATAGATCAGTCTGAATTAATCAATCAATGTAAATCAGTTATATTTGGCTTCGAATGAATCGCTGACGGCTTGAGTTTCGCTTTCGAGCTGGGTTGATCTTGAGGGGTGATTGATGGAGATCTGCGAGAGTCTTGAATTTTTGCTAACTTGATTGGTATTTTGGATTGGGTTGAACATTCTTCTGAGTTTCTGAATTGGGGTATTTTGCCTTTGCTTGTTTTTTGTTAGGCCGAGGATGAGACAGCATATTAGGAGTATCATGTTAGAGGTTATACTAATCGGTAGTATCAGTTCGATTGATAGACTTGTTGTACTGGGTTCATTTTTAATTTGTTTTCCTTGTTGCCTTTTGCTTGATAGGGCGATTTCTTGGATTGGTTTATTATTGGGGTTTGCTTTGGCTTTTCTTTGAATTTGTCTGATGAGGGTTTCTAGGGTTTTCTTTATCTCTCTATTCTCATTTTTTATATTGGCTATCTCTTCATTATTTTTCAGTAGGGTTTGCACCATTGCTTGGGTTCTCTTGATATTCTGTTTTAATTCATCCTTGTTTTCTTTTGTGGGGCATTGCATACATTGGAGGTTTATCTGCTGACATTCCTCATTATTGGGGTTACTACAAATTTCTTTGAAATCGGCACAGGTGCTGTCCTCTCTTCTGAAGGGTTGGGATTTCTCGCATTTTTCTAACGGGTTCTCAGTATTGCATTTTCTCATTATTATCATCATTATTATCCACAGGTTTGGGTTCATACTTTCTATTTTTATACGTAATTAATTTTATATTTATTTACAAGGTTATTTCGTTTGTTTACAGTGGGGTTTAGCCCTTTTTATTCTTGCTCTTTTTCTGGGGTTGGGTGTATCTCGCACTCCTCTTTAGTTTTGTTTTCTGAAAATCTCATTATTAGGACTTGGGCTCTTATTAATCGCTCGGTTATTTTTGGGAGTTCTTTTAGTCGCTCTTTATTTTCTTTGATTATTCTTTGTTGGTTATAGATTTTCATTTGGAGATTTCTTTCTTTCGCTTGCTTTCTTTTAAGTTGACGTTTATAATTTATTCGTTTAGCTGTTTGCTTTTCCAGCTTTCGTCTCGCTTCCTGGAGCTGTTCTGTTAATGTTTTAATTTCGTCCTGAGTTTGTTGATGACTTTCTTTTATCTCTCTGGCTTCTTTACAACTGTCTTCTAGTTGTATTACATATCTCTGTTCGCTTTTTCTGCTGGTTCTCATTCGTTCTGCTTCAGTTTTCCAATAATCTTCCAGGATTACCCGAGTCTTTATTTCGGCTAATTCTCGCCTCAATCGTTCATTTTCTCTCTTTTGATCTCTGTTTTCTCCCATGCTAGATGTTAGTCTTCGTTTTATCATATTGGCTAGTTGTTTAGATTGCATTAGTTGTTGATTTATCCGGGCGATTTCTGAATCTTGTTCCTCCACTAACTCTTGCCATTCTTTTCTTTCGGCTCTCCATCTTTTACTGTAATATCTCAGTGGGTCTTGCTCGATTGGTTCTACTAATTGAATTGGGCTTGGTACGTATTTTCCGTCTTCTAGATTCATTCGGATTTCTATTTCATTTGGATTCATACTAAATATACATTGGTTACAATTTTGTTTTTATCATTTTTATTATTTTTCTTTATTTTTATTATTTTACACTTTTTACAATTTTCTCTTTTAGATTTACATTGTCGCTTCGTCCGTCTCCCCGAATCCTTCATCGGGTTCGGCGGGTACTTGGTTTATAATTTCAGTTGGGTATAATGGCATAAGCAGGATTGGTGGTCGGTTTTGTAACATATTTACTTCTTCTCGCAAGGAATTTGATATTTGTATCTCTTCGTCTAAGAGATAGGCAAGATATTCTGTATTTTCTGTTAATTCCTCCACTCGCGTTTCCAACCGATGCGTGTTTTCTAACGCTTTTAACTTTTCAATTTCCTTCTTCAGGTTCTGCTCATTTTCCTCATATCCTTGCTTTATTGCTTTTACCTCTGCTTCAACTTGTTCTTTCAACTGATTGTTGACTTCGAGTTGATGTCTCAACTGGATCTCTTTACATACTGTAACTCCTCGGTGTCCGTTCACCTCCTGCTGGAGTTCTGTTATCCTCTCGTTTAATTGTTGGATTTGTCGTCTTTCATCAGTTTGTTCATTTAAGGTTTCCAGTATCTTCTGATTTAATTGATCAATCCATTTTCTGTGGGCCTTTTCGGTTTTTCTGAGTCTGTCTATGGTATTCTTTCTGATTCGTTCGTTGAATTCTAATGTTTGTATTTGGTTACTGTAATCGTCGAGTGTATGTTTCTGCTCTTCAATCTGCTCCCATAGCTCCCAATCTTCGGTATTCAACAATTTCTTGGGTAATCGTCTTATCTCTTTCTTGGCTTCCTGATACTGGTCCTTCCATTTTCCCGCTTCTAATTTAATCCAACTTTCTTTCTTTTCCGTTTTTATTTGTTGTATTCGTCTTTGTCGATGAGCTTCGTCCTGCTCGATCTGCATCTCTTTTACTCTGGTTTGTTGGTACTCAACTTCCTGCTCTAATTTCACTATATAGCTAGATTGTTTCGCGTTGGCGTCCTCCCATATTTTGCATTCTATTCGCCATTTTCTTGCTTGATCAGTTATCTGAGTCAGCATTCTTTCTTGTCTATCGTCTTTGGGCTCTCTAATTTTCTTTGGTGGTTTTTGCCCTTGGTTTCTCAGTTTATTGATCTCGATCTTTGCGTTTTCCCATTTAGCTTTGTACGCTCTTGTTCTATCTTCCTCTTCGGCTATTTGCTGAATATAATGTCTGATCCGCGATTCCCAATTACTTCTTGATTGTTCTCTATCTTCCGTCCATTTAATTTTCCAATATCGCGCTTGTCTTTTTGCCCATTCTTTGGCTTGTTCCATATGGGTTCTCTTTGTTTTCTCTATTCGGTATTGGGTGCTAATTTGTCCAATTTCCTCCTGCATTTGCTGTATGATTTTTATAGTCTCCTCTCCTTCTTCTCGTATCTCTGCTTCTTTGTCTTTTATCACTTCTCGTAATCTTTCGATTTCGCTTTGTTGATCCTGCTTCTCTTGCTCTAAGGTTTGTATTTCTTTCCTTTGATTTCTGATTCTAGTTTGGTTCTGCATAAATTCCTTCATCATTTCCTCTTCTCGCTCTTGGTACGTTTTCTCTTTTCCTTCCGGGTAAATTATTTTTTGTTCTAGTTGTTTTTCCCACTTTTCTTTCATCATTTTCGTTTTTTGGGTCTCTTGTGCTATTATCTGTCTCGGTATCTCTGGAAAATCAATAATTACCTGATACTCTTCTCTATCATATTCTTTCAGATTCTCTTGGTACTTTTTTATCATATCTTTCCATAATGCCGTAAATGTACCGTTATCTTGTTGATGTCCTTTCGCAATCAGTTTCATTATTCTGCTGTATGTGGTTGTATCTCTGAGGTTTAAGAACATTTGGTTTCGATCTACTTCTTCTACGATCTCGTTGATTTCTTTTAATATCTCGGTTTCATCTTCTCTTGGCACGTTCGTTTCCATTTCCTCTAATTCGGATTTTGATTCATCTTTGTACGGTTTATTTTCCTCGCATGACTGAAATATTTCTCCCCCCAGACTGCTTATCTCACTTTCATCTTCGTCTGTTTGATCGTCTGGTATTTGTCTCAACATATTAATGTGTGGTTGTTCCTCCTCTTTCATTATCTTTGTTGGTCCTTTTGTTTGGAACCATATCTCTTTTATTCTGTTCTCAATTTGAGTTTCACTCCACGTAGGCTTTTCTTTTCTGATTCTTGTTTCTATTTTTTGTAGCAGTATCCTCTGGATTCGATTTTTTGTTATTATTGGTTCTGATATCTTTTCTTTTCCTTGTGACGTTGATGCTTCCTGTTCATCTCTCAATTCTGGCTCTTTCATTTCTTGCGATAGCACTTTCTTTGCCATCACTTCTATTTTTTGATCTAGTGCTTGTTCTTGTTCTAAATGTTTCAGCGCTCCGTCTATTTTTAATATTAGTGCCTTCTTTCTTAGTTCCGCTTTCTCTTGTTTCAGGATTGCTTCTTTTTCTTTTAATTGATCTTCCTCTTGTTCTAGAGCTTCCTCTTGCTTTATTTTCTCAAGTGTACTCTCTGTCTTTTGTGTCATAATTTCTTTTTCGAGTTCATCTATCTCGTACACTAATGTTTCCTTGTTTTGATCCTCCGTTATCATCATTTCTGCTCGATTACTCCCTTGAGTTTCTAGTTCGTCTGATTCCTCAGTTGTCGTTTCTTTTAATTGTCGACGTCTCTGTTTTTCTTCCTCTGCAAATTCTTTGATGGCCTCTATTTTCTCCATCGTATTTAATTCAACTGTTCTCTCGTTATCAGTTGTCATATTTCCTCTCCCTTCGTTCTCAACACACTGCTCCGCAGTGTGAGTTTCATCTGGAATTTCCATTCTCATCATATTAATTCTTTTCGGGGTTTGTTTTCGATTTTCCCATCTTTGCTGGATTTCCTGGGCTTCCTCGGTTTGTAGTCTTTGCCATTCAGCTTGTTGTTGCTCTTGATATTCTCTAGTTCGCAGCTCTTGAATCTCCTCATTGCTTCTCATTACGTTGATTCGTTGTTGTTGTATATTAGTGGGCATCTGTTGCATCATCTCTTTTAATTCCATGGGCATTCGTTGTATTGTTTCTCGTAGCATGTCTATCTCTTGCATCACGTTAATTTGTGGATTTCCCATAGAGTTGTTTAATCTTGATTGGTTTGGTTCTCTTTTTATGTTACATTGCCTTGCGAAGTGTCCTTGTTGTCCACAATTGTAACATGCTTTGTTATTAGGTTGCCTACATATTTTCTCAGTATGCCCTCGTCTACCACATTTTTGACAAGTGTAATTTCGGAAACAATTCTCTGACCGATGTCCTATTTTTTGACATATGGAACATTTTTCATTTGTGTTTGGATTGTTCCTGAAATTATTATTATAACTTACTTGGTTATTACCTCTATCCTCCGGATTTCTCGTTGCTGGTGGCTTGAACATCTGTTGTGCTCTTGGAATGAATTGATTCATAGCTGGATTGGTATTGTTGTTTTGATTGTTGGCATTGACTGTTGATGTTGTTGGTTCCGTGGCCAAGACTGCCACTTGATATCCCAGTCCTAGATGGGCTTCACATCTGTTTGCGATTGCTACTGCTTTATCTAACGTTTCTGGTGCCAAGCATCCAAGGTTGGCTCGTATGTCTTCTCTTTTGATTCCTCTTATGAAGACGTCTACCATTTTATCTTCGGGCAAATCATGTTCTCCGAAGGCTTCTTTACACAATTTCTTTAATTCGCATGCGTACACTGCATTTGATTCGTCTCGTCTTTGCTTTCGATGTAGGAAGTCTAATATCTTCCTATTCCCCTTTTTCTCTATTCCAAATATCTTTATTAAGAACTCTTTAATCTCTGTCCACGTTGTCAATTTCGTATCGTCTCTTGCTTCTTCTACAAATACATCTTGTGCGCTCCCTTTCAGATACAAGGGTAGTCGCTCTTTTACCTTTTGATCTGTCCAGTGACAGATATTTTTATACACTTCAAATTCCTTTATGAATGTATCCAATTTGTTGAGGCTACCGTCAAACGGTTCTCCTCTAAACTTTTCTCTGAATTCTCCTATCATCACATTATTGTTATTCAACATTGTATTTGCATCCGGAATTGAAGTCATGTTGGAATTTGTGGAATTTGCCATGTTTGAGTTAATGTTTGAGTTTTTCACTCTCTCTTCCTCGTTCTCTGCTTCTGTTATTGGCAACCGGTTTTCTATATCGTTTATTTCGTTTTCTTCGCTACTGTTGAATTCGACGTCGGTTAATCCACTATCTGTGCCGGTTCCTGTCGCTGTTGTAATTGATACTCCGGTTTTGGCACTTCTACCGCTGCGAACTTTTCTCTTTTCTTCCGCTTTTAATAAACTTTTTTCTCTATTCTCTTGGCTTTTGCTTCTCGTGCGATTGCTGATGCTATCAATGTTTACGGTTATTCGGCTGCTTGACTGGTTTCTCTTCTCTTGTTTTGGTTGCCTTGAAACTTCTGGTTGCTTATCTGCTTGTAACTACTCTGACGTTTATTCCAAAATCTTTTCTGCTTGTTTATTCAATTTCCTTTGTTATCGCTTGCTTTGTCGTTTGCTCTGAAATATTTTCTCTTTTGCTTTGCTTTGCACTTGACTTGGGTTGCTTTGTTTGACTATTGATTCCTAAAAATAAATAACACTCCAATATTCTATACTCTATACTAATTTCTCCTCCGTTTACCATACTATATATGTTATCATCCCCTGTTCGCATTTATCGTGGTGGTCTTCTTTATCTGACTCACCCCCCTCATTTTAAGTCCATTTTTAATTATCTATACCTCGTAATAATTATCTATTAATCTCGTATCAATTATCTATATAGTCTTATCAGTTATCTATATAGTCGTATCAATTATCTATATCATAATATCAATAATATAAACTCATCATACTCATACTTTCATTCATTCCATTAATTGTTTTTCCTATGTCCCCCAAAAATTCATTTACTTAATCCTCAACCGCTGGCGCTCTATGCCCTCTATAATTTCCGTTGGCTCTTTGGCCTTCGGCTTCAACTCTTTTACTGGTCATCTGTGACCTTAATATCTATTCATAATCATATTTCATCTTTACTCATATCATATCTTATCTGGATTGCCTCAAGTATCTGATCATGATCATCCGGCCTTCTATTGCCTCAAGTATCTGATCATAATCATCCGGCCCTCTATTGCCTCAAGTATCTGATTATAATCATCCGGCCCTCTATTGCCTCAAGTATCTGATCATAATCATCCGGCCCTCTATTGCCTCAAGTATCTGATCATAATCATCCGGCCCTCTATTGCCTCAAGTATCTGATTATAATCATCCGGCCCTCTATTGCCTCAAGTATCTGATCATAATCATCCGGCCCTCTATTGCCTCAAGTATCTGATTATAATCATCCGGCCCTCTATTTCATATTATCTCTTATATCGGACTTGAGCTCAACAGTGACTTTTGGGTATGTTTGAGGCCTCACACTGACTCTCAAGCCATGGCGTCTTTTGGCCGCGCATTCTTCCGGTTACGCTTTACTCACCGCCATTCGGATATTTGGTACTCGGTGTGGGATCCGGGTTATTGTACCAAACTCCTCGCTGGGCAATAAAAAAACATTCCCTCGGTACTCGGTGTGGGATCCGGGTTGTGTACCTCGAAGAATATAAAAGTATGGAAATGCCTAGACGTTCAATCAAGTTCCAAAAGCGGTTTACTTGATTTCCCGAATAGTGAAAAGAAAAGGAAGTGATCAAAAGTGGGAGCGGGGAATAAACTATCAAATCCCTGCCCGCTCCATCCATCAGATTTCTCGGCTCCGTTCAGCCGCTCTCATCTGGCTTTAGTAGGACATTTTGAGTATGAACCATTTACCGGTTAGTTCACATCTCACCTACCGTTTGGCCCCGATACTCGGTGTGGGATCCGGGTTGTTGTATCGAGTGCCTCCCAGCGAAAAAAGAATCGTTCGATACTCGGTGTGTGATCCGGGTTTTTGTATCGAACGGCTCAGCGTCATCAGTCCCTTGGCTGATAACAACCTGAGCACGACAGTCCGTAGCTGTCCTCTGGTGCCTCACCACCAGCTAGGGAAAAAAAAGAAGTCATCTCTAGGTACCTTTAATCAAAACTATTAATTCTGTTCCGTGCGCACTCTTTCTCTCACCTCTCGGTCTATCTCTTCACTCCCCCCTTCAAAATTTGTGGTAATCGCATCAACAAGCTCCCCAAAAGAGGTGATCAATCTCTCGCCGGTTACTTGCTGACATACGCGACTTGGCCTACCAGTTCCTTTCTAAGTAGGGTTGATCAGGGTTTCCCTTGGGTGAGCGTACTATCATTAGATAGCTCAGGTTTAACCATTTTTCCTCGTCCTATCTCAATATAATATCAATAAATATAATATCAATAAAACAAAAAGAAACATACACTAGGAAACTCGGTTGTCGAAATTTTTCCGTCCAATATTTTGTGTCTCTGTGCATGTTTTGATTATTTCCCTAATTCGGCTTTTATGTTTTTGGTCTATTACCGTTGTTTATCGTTGTCAGGTGGTTTTATTATTTATAAACATTGCATATTTCTTTTTATATTCGTCTTATCATCTAATAATAATTCAAGTAATGCATAATACACATTTATTTCATTTCATCATAACAATTCATGGAAAGTAAACCGTTAGTCTCTCCTTTATCTTTCGCTGGCATAACATACAGTGCGACTCTTGTGCGCATCCATGACAATAACTCAGGTGTCCGCAAGGTATCACCATTACTCGTACTTCCTCTGTTTTGCACGCATAACATTCCACATAAGCCTTAGTCTGCTCTTTCATTGTGGTTGCAATCTTGTCCTCAATGTTTTTGACTTTTTCCATTAACTTGTTCCAGCTTTTCCCAAATTTAGTTATCTCCAATCTCATGGATAGGATTTCATATATTCTTTCTGTTGTTACATCTTTATCAATATCGATCAATTTTATTAATATGCAATGTTCATCGGAGTACAGGTTTGAAATCGTTGATATATCCTCTTTAGCTCGTTTAATTAATTTTTGTTTGTTGATTAGTTCCTCTAGGTTATCGTTTTCGATGTTTAGGATACCCTTTAGTTTTTCTATAATTTTTGTTGGTTCCATCTAAAATTATTAAATCTCTTTTAATTACCCTTTAAATTTATTTAAATACTAATTAGCTAACTTCATTCAATTTTTAGTCTTTTAATATATTTTGTTTCATTTTATCAACTACTATTTTAATCACTACTCGTTGTAATTTATTCTATTATCGTTGACTTCTCTACTTGGTTCTACTGCTTTCCCCCGTAGTTTATCGTTATTCCCTTACTTACCCCATTTCATTTTATCCCGCATTTTGCCCTTTTAATTATGTGTTGTTTGCTTATGCGTCTTGTGAGTGTCGTTGGTCTCTTACAAGGGTGTTGTGTCGTCAAGTATTGATGGATGTTGAATGCTTTGACGTTGATATCTATATAACTTTAACGTAATTTCATCTCAGTTTGTTTGCTTGGGTTCTTGTACAAGAAGATCATTCAATCCCGGCTGAGGGTGTACTGACATCATTCTCTGTTGTTTCTTAACTTGATGGTTTTGGTCTTTCCAAATAACAAAGCTTCAATCCCGGCTGAGCCCCCAAATTTGTATGGTGGGTTACAGGGTTTCATTGTTTGTTCGAACTAATCGGTGGTTGCCCTCGTAACGCCATACAAAATGATACTGATCGCCACTTGGCACCCGTTGCTAGGCAACGTTGGTAATGTGTTCAAGTGGTGGATTGCCCGCAAAAATTGAGTACCATGAGCTAGTACTGTAGTTGCTCGGACAATCCTCGGGTTCACGAGCTGTCGATAGAAGACCTATGCTCGCTTAGCTCTGTCCCTCATAACTATACAGGATTCGTTCTTAACTGACTGTAGAAAACTGAGACGTAATAAGGTTACTTGTGACAATACTGACATGCAAATTCAAAGAAACGACTCAACTAAGGCGAAAACTACTCTATTAGAATCAATCACATGTGGAATATTTATTGTTTGGCGTTTTGCAGCTGCGTTGCTCGACGTCGGGCACGTTCCTTACGCCCCGGTCGACGATTATTGATGGGTTGTTCTGTTGGCTTGGTGGTTGTCTGCGGCATTTGGGTTGGGGCGAAGATGAGCGGATAAGTGACCGCTTCACCCTCCCGGCACACTGCTAGGGCGACTTCGAGTCCCGAATTTGAGTGCGCAGACTCTGATTGAGCTGCCGCTCTTCCTCCCAGCCTTTCTGAGCCGCTGTGAGTCGATGGTATACAGCTCTCACCTTTGCTGGATCAACCCAGGTTGCTTTTAACTGTTGAGCCTCTCGAGTTAATTGAAGGATTTGGGCGAGTAACTCTGCGTTTGATTGTCTTGCCCGTTCCAGTTCCGCTTGTAGAAGTTGTAGGGATGACATCACTATAATAGGAGAGCATTTAAATTCCTTATTGCCTTCATTAAATCAAAGTTTTATTATTTAACTCAACAAATTGTATGAAGCTAGTTTATCTAAGAGATATAATAACGAATAAGAAAAACAATGACACTTGATATTTAAATCAATTTCTACAACACTTCGTCATTACTATAGTACATCTTCCGGGAATTCTCTCTCTAAACTCTTCTTCAGAGCCGCCACTGTATAGGGCCGACGGGTATCGCGGACTGGGTGGGGTGGGTATGCCTCCGCGATGAGCCCGACGCGGATGTCCTCCTCCACGTTCGTGAGGTACATCCGGGCTTTGACCACATTGAGGTCCACTTGCTCTTGTACTTGTTCCCAGAAGGTGAGGAGATTGCTGGCGTGATCATATATTTCTTCGGCCGGGTATTGTTGTCCGGCGAGTCCACAGGGGTCGGATTTGAGACCCAACAATCGCCAAGTAGTCGGGTGTGACCGCCGGGGTGGAAGTTGTTCGGTAGTCGCGGCAACTGTTGGTACCTCTCCTGGGTGTGGCTCCTCAGCTACTTGCATGGTAATTTGGTCGATAGGCATATCTAAATTGTTATCGTTATCAAATTCGATTAAGTCGTCGGCTTATAATAATACTAGGCTAAACGTTGATTATAATATTGCTCCTTGACTGAGTAAACTCTACTAGCTTGATTAGTATTACAACTCGAAACGACTAAGGTTATTTATCTGTGCGTTCCTGGGGTGACGTATTCTGCTGGCTAACTCCTCACGGCACTCCCATCTAACTCTTGTTAATGATGGTAATAATTAGAACAAGGTAACATTTAGTGTTAGCAGATGGGTGAGTCGAAAATCCACAATCTATCGGGCATTAATGTTTGTTAAGTGGATGGAATTACTGCTAATTAAGATTCATTTAAAATTTACTAAGTACTTATTGATACTATCGGTTACAAATCAGTTTCAAAACTCAAAGGATCCGCGATGTTATCAGATATTGAGGTTGATTTAAGGTTTACCATCTACCTACTGCTGGTTGAGATTAATTCTGAAATTTATTAAATATATAAACGTCCTATTAATTAACGTGAAGTTGCAGTTTACTAATACATACCATCGATGTTGATTACACTAATTCTAAAATCCGCTATTCCATGATAGTAATGTTTATTCGAAACAGAGTTAAAGTTTACAGGTTGTACTTAATTTGACGATATTCACTTTAGTCACATCCTGTCAGGACGATGTCGGCGGAAACGTCAATCCCTTCGATCGAGCGGATGTTAAATTCATTCAAGGTAGGTTTCCGGTTTCCGGTTGATTCTCTCAAGTTAATTTAGTTATCGATCGGTTACTTCTGTTATCGACTTAGTGCAATTTCCGGTTGTGGAGTGCGCGTAGACTTTCTAATGATGGGACTCCTTATCAAGCATCACTTCGATATTCATCATTTGATATATTTATTCGTCTAAGTTGGACTATATCGGATTTTACGCGCGTCGTAAGTTAATTTCTTGTGATTTTGTTGGTGTATCTATTAACTTTATAGTTATTCGTTTGGCGTCAGGATATTCGTCAGATATCGAGAAAATCTTTCTAAACTGAATGGCTATCATCAAGTCGAATCTAATATTATTAACAGGTTCGCGTTTCTAATTTTCAATTTTATCCCTGGCTTTCAATCATAGTGTTAATTTGGGTTTTTGTCAATTTTATTCAATAACGGATTGGTATTCATTTGTTGATTCATTCATTTTGGTTCTTTTAATCACGATTTCTTTATGTTAATCAGACTTTATTTTATTTTGGTCAGTGAATAATATTTTATACCCCATTTTATTCTGAATTGCTAAGTTTTTAAGTGAGGAATTTATATATTTTAATCCATCTAATTAAATCAAAGGAAAAGCTCTGTTTATTACACAATGAGTTTGTACTATTAATCAACGAATTATTTTATTATTATCGATCGTCTTCGACATTTAACCAAATGAGTGCTTTATTTTTAATTCGTAATTTTTTCTTTTATTTAATCAGTGAATAATTTTTAGCAATTAACTAAACGATTACTTTATAATAAATCTTTAATTCCTAACATTGCTCCTTTTATTTAATCGATGAAGTTTTGGATTGTTAATCAACAGATTATTTTATTTTTATCAATAGTTTTCAACATTTAACTAAGTGATTACTTTGTTTTAATACTTTTCCTTTGCTTTAATCACTGAAAATTTGGATCTTTAATCAACAATTTAATTAAGGGATTTCATACTGTTATTCGAAAAAATCGTTTCATCTTTAATTGATACGTTTCTTTATTTGAAATCAATGAATTCGATTCTTAGTTGCTTTCATTTTTATCGGGGGTTGATTTTGTTTAGATCAATACATTACTCGTTCTTACCCAAAGATCAGATTGCTTTTATTGAAATGAATTATAATAATCTAACTGCTGAAATTATTTGCTAATACCCTAATCAATAATTTACGAGCGTTTAAATTATCTTTACCCAACATTTACTTAGATTTTTAGCTATAAAACACTTTACTTCTACAATCAATGGTTGCTTTAATTTTTAACAATAATTTCAATTTAATCGAATTCGATGATTCCTAATAAATTTTATTTATTTCAAAATGTTAATCCAAATAAAACACTTCACTTTTACAATTAATGGTTATTTTTAATAATTTCAATTTAATCGAATTCAATGATTCCCAATAAATTTTATTTATTTCAAAATGTTAATCCCAATAAAACACTTTACTTTTACAATTAATGGTTATTTCTAATAATTTCAATTTAATCGAATTCAATGATTCCCAATAAATTTTATTTATTTCAAAATGTTAATCAAAATAGTTATAACAACGATTTTCAGTTAATTTAACCCGAGTACCCTTTCCCTTTAATAGGCCTTAGGCGCATATTGTGTTCATATTATATTTACTGAGTGCCCACTGGACTACTCGGTGTGATAATTTTAAGCCGTATGTAACATAATTTTAGGTCGATTTTACAGAATTGAGAAACGAGGAAGCAGCCAGAGACTTCTTCCTTATTTCTCGCTTCAGCTATAGGGATAATATTGACGTTACGACCGCTGCGTTGCGCACGCTGAGTCTTCACGGGTACATATCATTGGCGATTTTCCACGCACTTACATGCATCTGTACTATGTTGATTTTACTATCTTGCGTGATGTGTCGGCTGTGGGCCGGAAAAATTTCGACATTAAAATTTATAAAAGCATATAAAATAAGTTAGATATATGTAGAATAATTTAAATATATTAGTAATATTTATTAATTAGGACAAAATAACATAAATTACCCGTCATGACCATTCCAAAATTTTCATACAAAACATAAAATATCATAATAGAAAACATAAATGCCTCTCTCCCCACACCGCCGTCAAGCAGAGCTCTACAGAGATGCTATGAACGTGGTGTGGAAAGATGGCTCCAACATAAATATTTCTCACCTAGAATAATAAAACAAATTCTCGAAATGGTTCTAAACTGGTCTGAAAAATGGTTTACAAATAGTTTTAAAAACGATTCACAATTTTCAAAATGGTTAAAGTTCAAAATTGGAATCTGAAAATGGTTTCTAAAAATGGTTAATGGTTTTAAAACGATTCACGATTTTCAAAATGGTTAAAGTTCAAACTTGGTTTGAAAAAATGGTTAGTTAAATGTGAAAATGGATCAGTATTTATACCTATTTGTGTGACGTGTGAAATTTGATGTAGTAAAACAAAATTCGACCTTGTTCTTTTCTAGCAAATTCTATTATTTAATTTTAATATTTTTTGATTTATTTTTATAATTTTTTATTTAAAATTTTTAGTGAATTATTACTAATTCAATTTTTCGATTTAAATTTCACTTTAATGAACTTTAATTGATTTTTTCAATTTCGTCGAATTTGTTGTGTTTTCTTGTTATATTTGTATAGATATCGTGCGAATCTTGGTGCATTTTGTTAATATTTTAATTTATTTTTATGTTTATTATTTTATATTTAATTCTTTTATTTTCTCAGATTTTATCGGGTTTACTTGATGTTTCAGTGGGTTTATTTAAATTGCGTGTTATTTTTGCGTGTGTGTTTCTGATCCATTTAAACATTTTCCAAGGCCGTTTACGTTCTGGCCCCAACACTTATGTGGGGTTTATGGTTTCGATAACCTTGACCTCAGATGTAAGCATTTTCTTGCCCCCCAATGGTTACCCGTCGCTAGGCAACGTTGGTGATGTAATCATTGGTTTTGAGGTAGCCAAAGGTGAACGCCACATAGGAACTGCTCTGGCTCGACCTCAAACTGGGTCCAACACACTACCGTTAGAAGGTCTGCGTGTGCTTTATTCATTCTGGTCCCATTATTAGATATTCGATCTTGTTCAGTCTATAATTCGATTCTTTGGCTCGATTCTTTAGGTTAGCCGGGCGGGAGCAAAGACGAGAGGGTACATAACAGCCACGCCCTCTTGACAGGCCGACACTGCCACCTCCAGGCCTTTTATCTGTGTTTTCAGGTTCGGGTTGAGCTGTTTCTCCTCAGCCCAACCTTTCTGTGCCGCTGTCATTTTCTGGTAGATCGTTTTAACCCTTTTTGGCTCTACCCAGGTAGCTTGGATTTGTTGAACTTCCCTCGTTAACTGCAGAATCTGTTCATGCAATTTTTTATTGGCCTTACGCGCGTTGTCCAATTCGCGCTGTAGGATTTGGCTTAGTTCCATATCTACAAAAGAGTGATTATTAGACTGCATCATTCCACCTCAATTTTATTTAACAAAAATCCTTTAATCGTAGAATTTTATAGATATAATCGTTAAAAAATTTTTGGATCGGAAAAGAAAACTCATAACTAAACAAAGATATTTTATTTTTCACGACTAATTACAATGCGGTTCGCGATGATGTCTATGGTTATCCCGCCTTGGAGCTGTCCGAGCATAAGGGTGCTCGTGGTGTTCCTCGGTTTGCTCTCTCTCCATCCTCATGTCACGGGGAAGGATCCTCCGTGGAACTACTACATTGATGGCCGTGGATCTAGCGTTCAATCTGCTATCGTCGAGGTTAAACGATGTGTTGTACGGAGGAGCGTATCCGTCCGTGCTGGAAATTCTTCCGGCTGCTATATTGTCGTTGACATTGGCTAAATAACGTCTGGCTCTCTCCACCTGAGCGTTGCTTTGCCGCTGATGATCCTCAAGGCGAACGAGGAGGAACTCAGCTTGACCCAGATTTCTCGTACCGGGTTGCGTCCTGGTTCCCGTTTTATAGCAACAAACGGGAGCTCGACCTCCTCAGACTGCTGTTGGGTACCGAATCTTGATTCCTTCACCTGGGATACGGTGAATTCAGCATCCCACATGGCTTGACGACATCAGTTTGTCGCATGTGCGGGGAAGCGTACCGTGATCCGTGATGCATCGATCCACGAATCATCTAAATAAAAAAAAATTTCAATAATAAATCGGATCACCTTTCCCATTTATTTCAGGGGACTACTTAGTCGTGGGTCGACGAAAATGGTTGTGGTGTAACTCATTAGTTGATCATCGTTGATGATTTTGTCTAACTCCTTATGGTGGTTACTTACTACTTGAGCAGTCCAAGTCGATGCTTTGAGTTTATCTTTCCCGACTTCCTTTTGAATCATTTTATTTGTGAACTTTATCCATTCAGGATTCGTCTACACTCCCTTTACGCCAGGCGTGTTGGGTTGTTCGTGGATCTTGAAGCAACTTTCTCCTAAGACGTGTAACTGTAGTATCGGATTCAAGATATTAATGATCATGGCTCTGGAACGTGTTACTCCTTAATCGATTTGGATCCTTAGGACCGTTCGTCGAACAAACGTTGCAATGATTACAACTGCCCGTCCTAACGGTAATGAGTAGAGAATTCGAGATTTGTCGATTCAAATAACAATTAAATAACCTAAATTTATTTATTCTAATGCAATAGATTATTCAAATTCCTTTAACTTGTACTACGTAGATGAATATGGCTTTTTATTTATATGATTTAAACTAATTAGATGTGAAAGTTAACCATTCCTCTAAACAGACATTTTATTTAAATATCCAACTTAACTATACTTGTAAATAGGAGTTTTATTAAATGTTAAGCTTAACCATACATGTAAATAGACATTTTATTCAAATCTTAGAATTAATTATACTTGTAAACAGGAACTTGATTTAAATATAAAAATAACCATACATGTACATAGATATTTTATTCAAATATTAGAATTAATCATACTTGTATATAGGAACTTGATTTAAATATTAAAATTAACCATAAATGTAACCAAGAACCTGACAGTAAATCTCTCATTGACGTGGCTATCTCATTTGCATGGGTCATATTGAATTGTCCTTTAAGTTTAAAGTTGGGTATACTAAATGTATTGTCTCTCTAATTATCATCTCATCACCAGCTGGTCAGGGCGATGTCGGCGTTTCAAGTTTAATAGTATTGTAAACACGGAATGTCATTGATATCGTAAACGTCGGCATTATAACGGGTTGTATCGACAACACTATACTTTATTTCGTAAAAATCTTTTTATCAATACTCGTTGTTTCGTCCGAATTGGGTAAAGCATAAATATTTAGTCCCCTGGGTATTTCCTCACTATGGTCGATAAGAATGATGAGTAAAATAATTTTCGGACAAATAAATCTTTTATTTTATGATAAACGAGTAATGTCTGTTTCGAATTGGGATGCTCGTCTTGACTTGGGAATTCACGTATACGTTGCGTCTAAGTCTCAAATTTTCGTCAAGTTATGAAAATAAGAAATGGAGCTTACCCCTTTGATTATTGAATTTTGGTTCCATCGTTATCTCGTCTTCTTGAAGCCTAACCGGAAAGTCGTCGTTTGTACGTTTGGAATTGTAAGTCATATTTGCAAGGAAAACAAATGATGGAATCAACTTGTTCAGTGGAATTTATGCTTGTCGGTGTGCACGTTTCGTAGTAGAAAAATTGTTGTGACTTATCCGTACACAGATTTTTGCTTCGTCAGCGGGTTTATATTGATAGAGTGTGCGGTATGAATTTCCTGAACTTCGGTCGATCGATCGATAATTCTATTAAATGTCAGATCGAATTTTTAAGGGATATTTCAGGTCAATTCTGTTTGTTCAGGGAGAGTAATTTTACTATTTAATAGAGGTGATCTGGATTTTTCTTAAATACGTGGCTCTATAGTTTATTATCGGGATGGTGAAAAATCAGATCGGTTTTCGTGGAATTCTATGCGTAATTTATATTTATCCTGTTTATTATCCTTAGTATTAATTTTTTTGCTCTCCTCCTTCTAGGTGCGTGATAATCCGGATTCGGTTCTCGGTTTAGATGAAGAAGAAAAAGAAAACAAGTGGCTCGCATATTTTCGTTGGCTTTTTTGGGTCAGTTAGCGAATCATGATTATTATTATTCGTGCTGTACCTTCGTTGGATTATCAATTCAAGCTTGTGATGTCCCAAATTTGCTAAATATATTATGTGTTCGTGGTATCTCGATTTTATTAAATATTGTATGTTATTCGTTAATGATTTTTGGATTCACGTAGTTATGCCGTGTATCACTAGCTCGACGTATTTGACTTGAATTTATCAAACGCAAATTGTTTGCGATTATAATTGCCAAGTCGTTTTCCTTTAATGTCAGAATGAGAATAATTACTCCGAATTAAGTAAATTTCTTTCTTATGTGTTTGTCCAATTGGATTTTTATAACTTGGTTAATTAGCTTATGGGCGGGAAATTCATAAAGGTATGGACCATTTTTAATGAGTTATTAAGGGTGGGTCTGAGGTGTGGTTGCTCAATGGTTTGGCTGGTTTGGGGTTTACAAAACGGATATTTAAAAGATTTTTGGGTGCTATCAAGTTTGTAAACGTTTGATAATAGGGTCCTAGAGATTCGGCATACTGTACCAACTTGAAATCTTTAACTCTATCTGCTTCGATTCCTGTTATTAGCGTTTAAATCTTGGTCAGTTAAATTATTTGTGAATTAAAATTTTACTCACTCGCAAGTTTCTTATTCTTAATTTACTGGTCATAATCTCTTTGACGTAACACTCGTATCGAAATTAAATAATGTATGAATGTTATGAATTCGGTATCTTCAAATTAATAAATTAGAAATCATAGCAACAATATTTTGTGTTTTAACATCGAATTCCCCGTCACGTTCCCTTAATTGGTCCTAGGAGAATCTAAGTTAATATTACGAAGTTATGAGTGCCCACTGGACTACTCAGTGTTTTGATTTTAAGCCGTTTGTTGTCGTAAATTTTAGGTCGAGTTTACAGGATTTGAGTGATGACGGAATAGCCAAAAGACTATTACCCCTTCAACCCATTTTCCCTATACGGAATAGTAATTTACGTTTCAGCTACTGCGTTCTCACGCCGTAGCCTTCACGGGCACGAATCATTGGCGGACTTACACCGCACTTACACGATTTCGATGGGGGATGTCTATTTTACTCTCTTGTGGTGATGTGTCGGCTGTGGGCCGGAAAAATTTCGACGATAGTTCATCTATGAAAACCTTTATTGAATATAATATGCATCATGGTCAACATTTATCATTTCATTTTTCACATTCAAACCTTTCCCCACGCCGACGCCTCAAACAGAGCTCATATGAGGTTGTTTGGGTGAGACGTGGAGAAAGTTTCCAAAACATCTCTTCACTCACATCGAAAATTGTAGCTCTTTCGAGAATTACTTCGAGGTTCAAAAATTGCTTCAAGTAAAAACTGATTTCAGAAAACTGATTAAGACTGGTTTCAGAAAAAAACTGATTATGCAGAGTAAAACCGATTCAAGTTTATAAAAACTGATTAAAATTATGTGAAAATGAATCGGTATATATACCTATTGTACGACCATAAAATGCGTGTTAAATTTTATTTAGTAAAAAAAAATTTGACCTTGTGATTTTCTAGTATATTCTAATCTTAATTTTATTAATTTTATAATTTAGTTTGACAATTGTATTTTTAATTTTTTAATTGAATTGTTTCCAATTCAAATTATTTACTTTTTGTTCCATTTTTATGTATTTTCACAATTTTTAATAAATTGTCAAATTTCGGTCAAATTTTCATGTTCTCGTGTTATTTTTATGTTTATTTCGTGCGGATCTTGTTGCACTTTGTTATTATTTTATTTTACGTTCGTGTTCCTTGATTTTATATTTAATTGTTTTTCTTTTTCATATTTTAGCATGGTTAGTTGGTGTTTTATGGGTCCGATTTTAAATCTGCATGTTGTATTTGCGTGTGTATTACCGATTCAATTAAACAAATTTGTGTCTTGGCCCAACACTTAAGTGGCTAAGAATTCGGACCTCTTTTTGGTCGGGACGTTGAATGCGTTCCATCTTTCCCGGCCGACATCCTTTATACTACCAAGGCGGATTGTTTGAAGTGGTTTTGATGGCTCTACCATTTCCTCTCTTAGTTGGAAACATTTCCACGGAGATGGTACTGGAGATGATCTCATGTGTTATTCCATCGTTCAGGATTCGTTGCTGTTTGAGTCACACTTTGAGGGAAGAAATCGCCACTTAATCCTGGGATGTTTGTTCCTTCAGTTTTGCGTTCGCTTGATGTATCTTCTACATTTGATCAAACTTGAACCAGATGGTCTCTATTGTTTGGGACCTAATCTTTAACTTCTCGGCTCACTAGTGTGCCTTGTGTTGGGCCAGCACTGAGTTTTGTTTAAATGAATTGGAAATAGCACGCAAATATAACAGGCAGATTTAAAATCAGACTCATAAACATAAATTCAACAACCTTAAAATATGAGAAAGATATAACTAAATACAAAATCAAAAACATAAAAATAAATTAAAATAATAACAAGATGCACCAAGATCAGCAAGAAATAAACATAAAAATAACAAAATAACATAAAAATTTGACCGAAAATTGAAATTTATTTAAAAAAGCAAGAATTAATAAAAAGTGGAAGTGAAATTAAATGATTTTAGTTGGAAATAATTCAATTAAAAATTAAAGAAATGAATTGTCAAACTAAACCAAGAAAATAATAAAAATTAGAGTTAGATTATACATATAATTTCAAGGTCAAATTTTTGTTATCACAGTAAATTTAACACGCAAGGTTAGAGTCACAGAACAGGTATATACACCAATTCATTTTCACAGAATATAACCATAAACCATTAACTCGTAAACTTGAACCAAATTTAACTTTGGAAAAAGTGTGTAGACCTTTGTGAACCAATTCAAGCGGACAATTATAGACAATTTACTCCATACGGCTTTCAAGCAATCTCAATTAAGCTCTACTTGAGCGCATGTATTTGGAAATATTATTATGTATGCTGACGGTCAACCATGCTGTACTAATATGATGAAATATATGATTCTAGAAAATATGTTATGTCGAAATTTTTCCGGCCCACAGCCGAAACATCACCGCAAGTCATTAAAATGCAACATAACTACCGAGATGTGTAAGTGAGGTCCATTCACCAATATCTCGTGTCTTGAAGGTTCCGGCGAGCGTAATGCAGGAACCCAAACGTCAATACATGCCGCTTATAGGGAAATTGGGAGAAGAGGGGCAGCCTTTTGGCTGCTCTTTCGTCATCCAGTTCCCGAAAAATCGACCCAAAATCTCGTTACACATCGGCTAAAAACCAACTCGTAATATCATAATATCAACATGTCTAACCTTAAGATCAAATAAGGGAGGTGAGTGTGGGAAAGAGTCGAAAATCGTTGCTATGTGGAAAATAAATTATAAAATAACAAAAATTAATTGGAACGCTAAATTGAGAGCCTTAATAACGATAATATTCACGTCAACGATAAATCATTAAATAAATAATTTAAAAGTATAACTCTAAATTGAGCGCCTTAACATCAATAAATGATAAAGATAAATCATAAAATGAATAATTGAGAATTTTGGAACTCCAACTTGAGAGCCTTAATGTTTATAACATTCGTGATATAGGTAAATCGTAAAATAAATAATTTTAAAAATTTTAACTCTGAATCGAGAGCCTCAATATCGACAATATTCATGAGAAAATCATACGACTTGATGAGTAAAAATGAGTCATTAAATTAAGAATCTTAATACCAATAATACTAAAGTTAAAGTGTGTAAGACGATAATTGGAATTGAAACCCATCGTAATAATAATATTGAAATAAAATAAAGTAATTAAATACAACAATTAGGATTAACCGCATTAAAACCAAAATATTCAATAAAATTTAAACCATAACGATGATAAACAAGTTTAGATAAAAAAACTACTTAATGAGTGCTGTGAGGATATTATAAATGGACCAAATAATCAAGCCCGACATAGTCTATCAATAATTTATAAGGGAACCTAATCAAATAACGTTCAAGTGTAATTAATTTAAAGTTAAAAAAGGTAAAATAAATGCTATCATCAAACTTCGTCAATAATAAATAAGACTAAACAATACCGTACCGTATCATAACAATCATAATAATCATGATTAAAATTAAATCAAACGATCATCTATAAAGGCACCAAATATCACAAGTCACGAAAGTCGAAGAACCAGATAATCCGAGGTACCACACTTCATATATTCCCAACTGTTGTATCCCAGATACTCCGATGCTCTCATCTATAATATCACCAGCAGGCATCTGGTAATTGTGGCCATCGATAAGATTCGGAAAACTCGAAGGTGGAGACGTGGCATCGAGTATGAGACTGTAGAGCACAGTGGCAGAAAACTGATTGGAGAACTGGCCAACATTATGCATTGAATAAATATTAAAAGATACTTACCCAAATAGTCCAGGAATAGAAAGATCGGGAAAATGGAAATGATTAGGAGAAAAAATGAAAAACTTCACGAGAAATGAATAAATGAAAATCCATATATTTCACAAACAACAATGAATCGGACACGTCTGCAAATAATAAATGTTGCATTGGGTGAAAAAATCAATACTCAGCAATTAAACCGACGACGAATAGAAAATTGGATATGCCACGACGCATATCCCTAGCACCGACGGATATGCCCCATTTTATGGCATATCATATGAATTGGACGACCCTATGTTGACAGAGCTTACCCGACCTATGGATGTAGTGATCCCTAGGAAATTGCTACCAAAGGACATGCGGACGCTGACAGAAGTCCTGTAGGACGGCAAGAACATTCATATGCTCGGAAGCGTCCTAGATTAAATCCAAACTCGTGTCGCCGGAATTCAATGAGAAAATAAAATGTTTTAAAAATAAATGGTTGAATTAAAAAATCTTAACTCTTCAATTGTTGACGGCACATATAGTTTTTAGCCTTCAAAGACTAATGTAATAATAATGAGCTAAGGCAATTTAGATAACGCCTTTAGACAGATATCTAATAGATTTTTCTTTTGTGAATTAATTTTAGGTAAATAATAATAACCTGACGCAATGATAAATAATGAGAATTCCATAGTTAAAGTTGTGACCTTTGTTAATGAATAGTTTAATTGTAGATATGGATCCATTCAAGTCTAAGTAGAGAGTTAGTGAAATCGCACAGGGAGAATGCGGAACTTAACCGCCAGTTACTCCAAATGACTCGAGAAATTCAGAAAATTCGGGCATCATAGATAGAACCAGCAAAGGTGAAAACAATTTATCAACGATTGACAGCCGCACAGCGTGGATGTGCGGAGGAAAAGCAACTCGGTCAAGCGCTAAAAACACAGATACGCAGCTTGGAAGTGGCACCTGGAAGGCAACGACGTAACATATCCATTAGTATTCGCGCCGGCCCAGCTAGCGTACAGGGAGGCAACGGATACGACCAAGCCGGAGGCGGCAAAATGTTCTCAGTGGCGCCCAGGGAAGGCAGAACGTGCTAAACGCCGTGCCCAGCAAATCAAAGATTAACACTAATTTATTGACGTGCTGATAAATAAATTATTATTGTTGTTTCTTTAATTTCGTTTGTTTTGTGTTGTTAATTAATTGATTTGACAAATGAATTTATTCAACTGAAATTACGAAATGGGACTCGTGCAATAATTGATTCTTGAAAGTGTCGAATACATACGGAAGGGACCGAAATAAGAAATCGCACACAGACCTTCTATCGGTAGTCGGTTGGACCCACCATGAGGCCGGGCCTTAGCAGTTCTCCAGTAGAGCTCACCTTCGGCGGTCTCATAACCAGTGGTTACAGTTCCAACGTTGCTTAGCAACTGGCAACCATTGGAGGGCAGACAACGTTGTATGTAACGGGGTCAAGGTTAGTTACCACTAACCCCACACTCGCCTTTCTTTTTGATTAAACTATTGATGTCTGCTCAGAAACTTTCTACTACCTTTTCCACTGAATAATAAGTTTTAAATAATTTTAATCCTATAATTTTTATAAATTGCACAACTATATACGTCCATGAATTTAATAATCATTCAAATTAATTTTTTAAAAAAATTCTTAGTTTAGTCAGGTTTGGTTAATCTACAATAATCTTTACTCGATTTTTATATTCCCTATTTGAATCGATATTCATTTTGACTGGATTAAGGTTTATTTATTTATTTGTATTTCTAAAGAACTAGGGATCTATAATTTTGGACATATTAAATTATAATGAAAATAAGTGAAGGATTTTTATGTTTTTTCCTTTGAAATTATACGCCTTGCACTTTAACCCATTTTAAATCTTTTCTTTCTTTCATACGTATATATTTATGTGTACCTATTTATATCCATCAACAGGAATCCTATTTTTTATGAAGTTTTGGTGTTACGGGGACAGCAAATTTTAAAATATTTAATAGATTCGTTTTCATTTTAAGCATTTATTAAATTTTATATCAGTAAACTTCCTAAATTACACCTTTGGTTTAAAAGTTTCACTATTCTAAGTATTAGATTTCAAAATTTAAGTTCATAGTCGCTATTAATTATTGAATATAATCTGTAAAGAAATGCATCCATGAAATGCAAGCAGCTAGTTTATTTTATCTTCAATAACTTGCCCAAAATTCATAAAGTATTTAGAAATATATGTTTTATGTATGAATGGCATTATTTAGTATATGAACACGGGTTCTTTTCTATTAATTTATTCTATTAGTCAAAATAATTCAAGAAAGTGACAACTCTTGTTCATAGACAAATCAGGTTTCAATGTGAATTATAAAAATGTATCTACAAATTCCATCTCTGGTTTCAGCGACGTAAGTAGTGACTTGGGAGCCATCTTGCACAGTCACTTCTGATTGCCTGAAAAAAAATACATGAATCATCCGAGCGATAACTCATTCGATGCGTCATTCTTCTATGGACATTTTGGTATGAGTCATGGTTGATATAACAAAGGTAATAAGTCTTTGACAAAAAAATTTCCTGGTCAAAAAAAATTTATGATCGTAATCATTAAATTTTGATTTCGGCTTTTTTTAGAAATCTGACTTTTTACAAATTTTTTTGGTATTGGATATCTGTCGCCTTTTGTTAAAGCATTTAGCATGCGATATTCTCCACATGGTCATCAGGTATTGTCTTTTTTTTACTATCACTAGCGGTGATGACCGGTTGCTCTGACTGGATTGGATGATATTCTGTTTGAGTAGTTCCCCAAACTCTTTTTATTAATTTTGAGAAGAAAAGGTCCACCAAGTCTCCTAGCTTTCTGTCACACTGGTCCACCAGTGGTTTTGATGTTAAGAAATGTGTCTTTCTGCTTGTTGAGATTGTTGCAAACTTGAGATTTTTTTCTGGAAATTGTTTTATTGGAATAATCAACAATTGATGTTTGGAGACAAAATATGACCCCAAAATCGGTCGCTTCACATCAGCTACAACAAAATTCAATGCGAATGTTTCCGTAAATCTAAACATTTTAAATAAGAGAAGTTTCTCACCATACGTTTTAAATTGAAGTACAGTTTGGTGTTTTCTGACACCTGTCTGGCTTGAAGCTGTATCAGAGTTGTACGCTTATGTCAGCTTCAAAATCAATCAAAGTTTATGAGATATACCTCCCGCTTCTGTATCTACTGTGAATATGGAAATAACCAACAATTTGTGGGACCTCTACCGTCGGTTTCATTGAGACCCTTGTCAGTTTCACGTTAATTGATTTCAGTTGCATGGTTGCGAACACTTTAGCGCATTTTGGTACTTATGTATTGTTGGTCGTAGGGGAGTATTGGATGTCCGACCCTTGAGTCACCTTGATTCCCGTGCTGTCACTGTTCATCACTAGGGGTAACTCCTCCGTACGCCACATAATTTTAATTACTATCATGCACCCGTGATCGGAACCACGTTGGACTTGTGCATAATAGCCGAATGTCATTCGAGCA
The DNA here is from genome assembly GCA_022537955.1 of Schmidtea mediterranea. Classification (NCBI taxonomy): domain Eukaryota; kingdom Metazoa; phylum Platyhelminthes; order Tricladida; family Dugesiidae; genus Schmidtea; species Schmidtea mediterranea. The sequence continues at coordinate 157,262,127 of CM039680.1, read as the reverse complement.
GGTGAGCGCCATTACTAGCACTACTCCCCGAAGGACCTTCGTCTTTTCCCCGGATTCTAGCTGCCGATAGAAGGACAACAAGAAGGACCATCTTTAAAACCCTTCTAGTTCTCATCATTGCCTTTAATCATGGAAAATCATTACTCCCATAACCGCACGTGTCCATAGTTCTCACCTCCGATACTCCTGGTTTCGAATGAAAAGGAAAGAGAAAGAAAAATAAAAAAAGAAAATTTTATTTTTACGAAATTTATAACATTTATTAGGAATTCAGTTCGACACAATGTCATTCGTACAATGAGCACTAAGGAACAATTGAAAAGGAGTTGAACAGTTCAGATATTAGTCAATACTGAAACAATCCATAGGATGAACGAATTTCAGGTATTCCGGAGATTCAGTCCTCCTCCGCGTCCATATCGGTCGGGAGGCATCTCCGCTTGGGCGGTCGATATGGTGGAGGATCACCTCGAGTATCCTCTTCCCTCCGCGTAGACGGTCCGGCTATCTCGCCTCGGGGGGCCGATATTGGGCACCTCTCCTGTGAGGATAGCGATCTCCTCAAGATCTAATTCGAGGTCGCTTAAGGCACTCATCAGGGGGTGAGATTCGTTATCTTCATCCACCAAGTTGATGTGGATTGAAGCTGGGGGAGAGGAAAATAGGATCCGCGGAGCGTAACGGATATCCGGGTCCATCTCAAAGTTTTCGAACTCTTGATAAGGGGGCGGTAGGTCATCCAATTGACCCATCCCCTCCGTCAACTGAGCCTCCCGGAGACGGGCTTCTTCTTGTCGGCGACGATCTCGACGCCGCTTATTCCGGTTTGGCCGATGACGGGCCGAAGGGGCCGAAGAGTTAGCCCGGTTTTCAGTAGTCCCAGAAGGTGGTAATTGTGGGACATTTACACTCGAGATCGAAGTGGTTATTGTTGGATTGGGTTGGACTTCGGTGCTGGGGAGATGGTGAGCAGGGACGATGTCGAGCTGCTCCGCCCGAATGTTTCCAGGGACCTCGATTCGGAGTTCAGTATCCGTGTAGGCCTGATGTAGCGCTACCGATTGTTCTCGGATCAGTAGTCGCTGGGCGCGTGATTCGACGATTAATTCGTCACGCGCCTGAGTGAGACGAGAGATTTTTTGACGGAGCTCCCGGACGACTTCTGGGGGAGCCCAGGTCCCCTTTACTCTCTCGTGCTTCACTTGAAGGTCTCGGTGCTGTAGTTTGAGGTCCTCGTATTTGTGGCGGATTGCCACGATTGATGGGGGCAGGCGAGGGATCCTCATCGAAGTGATCGCAGTTTCATCGTTTGGCATACTATGAGAAAAGAGGAAAGATATTTAACTAAAAGAAAATAATCCAAAAAGAAAAATATAAGAGAAAAAAAATTATTAACAAAAGGAATTTAGGTAATATCGAAAATTGGAGTATTGGTGGCAATTTTAGGGCTGTTCTCCTGTACTATAACCCAGATTCTCTACTTAGGTATGTTTTATTGGATAACCTAGTCGTCATTATTTCCACGGTATCAATATAGATTATTTACACGGACAATTCTACATTTATAACCATTACTACTTTACTAGCACAACTACAACTCAAATTTCTGCCTGATCATGTATTTAATAACGGGGTCAATGTTTCGACATTAAAGGGACGGTAGTACACTTAATTACCATTTGAGTTGTTGGATAAGGTTGATTTTGATTTTTCTTATTCTCCTATTGCGGATTTACTTTATTCAAGGCGACTTGGTTTGGAGTATATCGTGAACTTTAACACTTGATAACACCAAGATAACGTCGTGATTTGCGAGTAACTGGGAATCCGAACGTCGCGATAAATTGTAGTTCTCGCAATTGATTTGGGTGTGGGGTGATCGGCTCGCGGTTTTCCACCCAAATATTAAGATAATTTAAGTTCTCCACGCCGACATGATATGACAATTTTCTATTTCCCGACAATCTACGGTAAATGTTACCGTTATGGTTCCCAGGTCTCAATTAATGCCGATCAGAAATTTAAGGCTTGGTGGAAGCCTCCTAACCTGTGGTTATTTACAATATGACCTGTAGGTAACAGGGCTTTAGGCAATACTTCGTAGGATTCAAAAACCCGCATTTGATCTTTCAGGTTAAGTTATACCGAAAGCTCCGAACGTTAATTTACGGAGTTGGGAGTTCAAATTAGGATTCCAAGTTTAATTTTCCACGAAGCGATGTCAATGGGTGATTTACGGGTTTGAATATTTAGGTTTCCGCTTAGAGCTACCTTATGTGCGATGAAGATAGTTAATAAATTAGCTTACGTTCTTTTTCCTTTTCGAAACGCCCTAATGTCGTGGATAAATAAATTACAACCGAAAAAATAAGTTCCATTTGATTTGAAAAACAAGAAAAACAAAATACAATTGTTATTGATTATCTCAATTGTAACTTGTGCAGCCTACAGCAGTTGTCTATCGGTAGGTGCGATCAATAATCAATTTGTTGAACTATTATGCACTGGTCCATGAACGGATTATTATACAATGGTATTCTTAAGTCTCTCATTTTAACTCATTGTCTCCGTCGCTTACTCTATTAGTCGCGGATTTTCTAAACATCATTCGTATCGTGATCTGCCCCTATCGTGATGGATCTAGAAATTCTACGAGAGAGGGAAAACTGTTTGTTAAGCGACGTTCCGATTTTGTGGCATTTTCTCAACACTATTCTCAGATGGAATGAAACAAATGGAGAGTGGTTATACGTGCTGCCTTCCTGTGGAGCATTTTCGACAAGGTAATTTTGTGCAAAATGTCGTTGATATTAATGTAGCTGACTATCGGGAAATCTTTCACTTTAATCACTAGATACAAAAAAAACGTTTTCCATCACCTAAGTTCTATCCGTGCTACCCAGTTTTATTCCCGTCATTCTGTTCGGAATGTTAAAAAATGGTTTTAGATCAATGTATGATCCACCCTAATTCCCCCTATCTGAAGTCTTCCGCTCTTCCCTTGATTTTAAACGATTCGCTCCGGCCACATTTTCAGCAGCCGCCTCGAATATACAATGGCGCCCTGCGTAGCGGTCCCGTGCACAAAGCCGGAACCGACTGCGAACTGCCAAGGGGTTCACGAGGCATGACCCACGAGCACAACTAAGGGTTTTCATCCACTAGCCGGCACACGGTCGGTCCCATGAACTATCTATTGCAATACATAATATAAGATTTTAGAGGGCCCGAACATATAGATAAATATATATATGAATAAATGAAAACGAAAGTTAATGTTACGAACAGGTTTAATTTAGATAACAATGTTTCATAAAAATAAAATCATTTACAATATATCATAACGAAAAAGATCCTTACTTATAGTATTCAGAATTGCAATTGAGATTTTTTAATAAAGCATAAGATTAGATTTAATGAAATTCATCGCTGTATTTATAGTATTTTTGTGCATGTGTGCGACCAATGGGCGATTTTTCGCCATTTTTAGGGCTTTTTAATTATTTTATTTATTTCAAAATATTTTTGTAATTTTTTATATATTTTTCTTTATTTTTTGATATAAGAATATTTTATTGTTAGATTTAATTTTATTATTATTTTCTTAAAATATTATTTTTAAGCCCCAATATTTTGTTTTCTGGTCGCCTCTTCTGCCTGTGTTTTTTCTAAACCTTATTTTGCAAGGTTTTGGCAGTTTATTTTATTTCTTTATGTTTTCTTTTTGCTTCTGTAGGCATTTTCGAGTTTTAATTAATTATTTGTTTTATTTAATTTTTGTTATATTTTTATTTTGTTTTAATTATTATGTTATTTATTGATTTTTAATATCTTGGTGCGGTGCATGTTTATGTGCAGTGATTCCTTTCATTATTTCCGCTCTTTACCCTTAATTTTTATTTTTATTTTTGTTTAAATTGTGGCTCTGAGCCCAACAAACCACTCCCTGGGCCGTTTAAATTGCGTCCCGCAATTCTCATTAATACATTCACATACCAATACGTTTACTTGTATACATTTATTGATCAAAATGGACAGATAAAATGGCAATTTATAAGGATCAAACAGACATCACTTAAGGTGATGGGATTTCATACATAAGTCAGTATAGTTAGTCAGTTTTTATTTACAATTACACACTATGGGATAGTTATTCAATTACTGTCCGGTTCGATATCCGTGACTTGGACCTGGGGTGTCGTCCAGTTGGATTGGTTTGGGTTGAGATTTGATCATTTGCATTTGATTGTTTATTGCTGAGTTATTTTGGTATTGAGGGTTAGAGGGTTTTACGAAACGGATTGTTTGATTGGTTCGATCTCTTCTTCGATTTCTATTTGTTGGAAGTTTTTGATATGATTTTGCGATTTGGGTTAGTTGACAGGTTGCTATGACGATGACGATAACGATTTGGGTGATTCCCAGGCAGAGGATTGTGATTTCGAATTTGTTTGCTTTTGCATTGTCCGGAGTTGGGTGAGGTGGAGATATTGTTGTTTGTAGAAGGATATTTTCCAGTTGAGAAAGTTGATTGATCTTCTGCCGTAGGTGGGGATCGAGATTTTTACACGAGGATTTTTGAAGGAAGTATTTTCGTATTCGGGTGAGTTCTGTTCTGATGGTTTGGGTGATTTCGATAGCTTCTTGGTTTTTCTGTAGGTTTAGGATTGATTTGTTGATACAGACGATGATTAAGAAGACATAGATTAGTGGATGTGGGTTCATTCTTCTATTATACTACTTTCAACTTTTGTTTATTTACAATTTGTACATTTTCGTATTCATTTTATTCGGGGTTCAACTCGTCGTGACTACTCAGAGTTGAGCTACTCATCAACATTAGCTCCGCTCTCATTAATCTACCTCTCATTTCGGGAATTAGGGTGATTATTTTATCTTTTTCCCACATCGCACTCTTTTGGGTTTCATTTTCCACTTTTAGCATTTGTATTTGTTGTTTGTATTGCAACCCGTTTTCATATTGTTTTCTCGCGTATTTCTCGAGTTTCTTATAAGCTTGATTAAGTCTTTTTGTTCTTTGATATTTCTTCTGCATTTTCTTTGCTTGGATTTTCCAATGGTCTTCTAACACATGTCTTGACCATTTTGCTGCTAATTCGTCTTTTAGTTCGTTTACTCTTTCTTCCCAACCTTTGTTTAGTTCGATTTTTTGTTTTAACCATTCGTTTTCGTCTTCTACCTCCTCTCTTTGCCTTTTTAATTCTTCGCATTCCCTTTTCAACGCTTTTATTAAGTTTCGTGACTGGAACCATTGGTTGGTTATACAGTCTATCTCCTGTATTTGTTGTTCCATTGCTGTCTTGATATTTTTTATCATCTCCTCCTGCTCATTCTCTTCTCTTTCCACTACCTCCTCGGTTTTACATATTATTGGCAGTGGGTACTCGTTTTCCACTTCAACCTTTATAGGTTTGATGCTTTCGTTGTAAGTGGTCTCGCCGGACTCTCCTTCATTTGTTGTTAGATCATTCTGATTATTCATTTTCTACAATTTTGTACATTAATTTTTGTTATTTTGGTTTCTTTTATTTTTTTTATGGTTTTTGCACTTTTTATTCTTTTTATGGGTTTTTATTTGGCTTTTATTTTTTATTTTTATTTTTATTTTTCATCGAGGTTTATTTACATTTTCTACACTTTTTACAACCTTTTTCCTCCATTCTTTCTATACCCATGTGCCCCAAACTTCCACAAACCCTTCATCTATCATAGTTTCTTGTGGTTGTTCGAGTGGTTCACCCACATTTGCATTTACAATTGGCATTGGCACCATAGGTATAAGCGAGGTCCAAACCATGGGTGGGATGTTTAACATCTCTTTTATTCTTTCTCGTAAACCTTGTGAGGTGTTCATTTCCCCATCCAGCATATATGATAGCTGGTTTACCTCTTCAATGAGATCTTCTATCTCTCTTTCCATTATTGAGGTGTCTCTTTGGGTTCTCATTCCTTCTAATTCTGCTTGTAACTCTCTCACTTTTGCGTCAAAGACTTCCTTTTCGCATCCTCTGAGTGCCTTTTGTCGATGGATTGCGAGGTCTCTTTGCTCGCACATTTTCTTGTATTTTTCTATTTCTTGTTCTGCGCACTCCAATCTGCTCTTCTCTATTTCTATTTGCAGATCGCTCTGTTCTTTACCTTCGGTCAGTTTTCGTATCTGATTCTGTGTCTTTGTCAGCTGATTTACTTTCACCGTCGTAAATTTTCTGAGATTTCCTTCTCTCTTTTCTTGTAGTTTTAGTCGGGCTTGTAAATTTTCTGTTTCTACTTTTTGCTCTTCGAGCTGTTCCCACATCTGTAGATTGTCGAGGGGTACACACTTCTCGGGGAATTCTTTTAGCTTCCTCATTGCCTCTTGGTATTTCTGCTTCCAAGTTTTGGCTTCTTTTAATACTCCATTTATTTTCCTTTCACTTGCACTTACTACTTTTGTCCATTGGGCCACTTGTAATGTTTGTTCCCTTTTGGTACGTTCTAACTCTTCTCGAATTCTAACTTGTACGTTTCCTATTTGCTCGATTTGAGCTTCGAGTTCTTTATTCCTTCTTCCCGCCCCTTCGACTCTGCATTGGTTAAAGGTCGCTCTTGCCAGCTGACTTAGATATTTTGCCCGCATCTTTTCTAGTTCATTCATTTTCTTTAGTAATCTTTCGTTTAGTTCTTCCACTTCTTCTTCCAATCGATCGCCTCTTAGGTTGGCTAGTTCCAGCATTGCCTTCCCAAACATTATTTCCGTTTTTGATTCTCCATTTTTTAATTGGAGTTCTTTCTTCTCCTGGATTGATTTGTCTACCAAACTTTGTTGGTACGCGGCGTTGATTACTTCTCTGTAATATTTTAACTTTGCTTTCTCTTTTAACTCTGTTATGTTTTTGTTTAACAGCTCCAACATAACTTTTCCCTGTTTCACTGTTATTTCCTGTTTTCCGACTTGTTTTTGGAGTGTTTCTATCTCGGCTCTTTGGTTTTCTATTATCTTTCTTGATACGTATTTTCCTTTCTCCTCTCTTATGTCTTGTTCTATCTTTTTCTTCATTAGATTTTCGAACTCTTCTACCCCCTCTTCATATATCTCTCTGACTCTGTCCATTACATTGTTACTCTGTTTCATAATTAGTTCGTTTTCGTGCCCATTCTGTAATTGCTGCCACATTCTCTCGCACTTTTCCGTTTCCGTTTTTATTTTATTCATTATTTCTCTCTCGTTACTTTTAACTAAAATTGCTTTTTGGTTCTCGCCGCCCATGATTTGCATCATTTTCATTATTGGGAGATGATCTATTATTTCGATTGTTGTTTCTTTATTGTTCATTTTCTACAAGTAATATTTACAATTAAGGTTTGTTATTCGCGGTGGTTATTATTTTCTCAATTTTACGCACAAATGATTTTTGGTTTTTACGGCACTACTTTTACATTATTTGTATATAGACATATATTTATACTTATTTACACTTTACACATTCCTCCTTTCCTACTCTGTCCTTCCCGTTCCTTCTCTTTCCACCGACCATTTTACGAATAATGTATCTCCTTCTAGGTATTCTCACATTACATTTTGTCTCATTATTCTTGGCGACCCTATTGCTACGCCTACATCTGCTGTTGGTTTATTGTAGCAGGGCGCTCCGTCCGGTTTGAGCCTCTCCACATGTACATCCTTTGCTGACATTATTGTAAGGGCCATTTTATTGCTGAACGGCCATGATTGCAGCTCGTCCCATTCTCCTTTTACTAATACGAAGAATACAGATATGTGGGTATCTTTTCCGGCTCCATCTCCATTCGGGTATACCCTCATTCTCAGTTTGTATCCGTTTTTCCATGAGTAAAATGGTGAACTGGTTATGGATACTTCCGTTCCATCTCTTGCTCTCTGCCATTTCCTTGTGAATTCTTCAATTCTCCATATATATGGAGCAATCGGTAAGTTTTCTCCCGTGGGTGTGTAACTTCTTAGTTTTTGGTAATGTTCTCTCAATCTTTTCATTTCATTTTCTACATTCTTTTCTGTTTCTGACATTCCTATCCGTGCTAATTCGAATGACTCTCTGGTGTTGAATATTTCCGTCATTAGGATTTTGTGCGATTCGATTTCGATTTTCATCTTCATCATCGTTTGATCCATATCCTTCATAGTATCTATCCATATCTTTAGGTGTTCCTCGGCCGTTTCTTGAACATGTTGTATCGTCTCTTCTCTTAATATTTTTATTTTACATCCCCATTTTGCCATTGGGCATTCTATTCGTTTTCTGCTACATCTTTCCCAATGCTCTTTAAGCTCTACTTCTTCTCTGGTTTCGCATTTGTTTGGATATTTTCCTCGGAATCTCGCACATATCTTTTCTTCCTTCACATTTACGTGTTCCTGTTGTATTTGCTTCCATGTTTCGGTGCTATTGCAATATTCACATCTTGTTCGTCTTTCTTCGCACACGTTTTCGTGTTGTTTCTCTTCACCTTCAATTATGGGTTGTTGACATTTCTCGCAGGGTTTTCTTTTATAGTTACATTGGTTTAGGTGATTGTTTATTTCTCTGATTTTTCCCTCCCATTCACATGGTTCGTTTGGGCATTTTATTCTCAGGTTTATTATTTCCCTACTGGCTGCTCGATCTTCCTGTGTTTCTCCCAGTGATATAATTTCTGTTTCTTTACAATCGGGGCATTGTTTTGGGCCGTTCAATGTTAATTCTATTATACATTCGGTCCATAGTCTACATCCGCACTCCGTTTGCCTTGGCTCTTTTAATAGTTTAGTACATGCTCCACATCGTAGTCTTGCTTCTATTTGTACTTGAGTCCGTCTCCTGATTATTTCGATAATTTCATTGACTTCTATCACGGTTCTTTGTTGATCCATTTTCTATAATTATATATACATTTCAGTTTGAGTTGTTTAGGTTTTATACATTTATTAGTTTTGTATTCCTTATTTATACTTGTATTTATAGCTTTTTGAGGTTTTTGATTTTTCTTTGTTTTATACTTTTACTCATTTTTACATATGTACGTTCTTTTCCCTTCTACTCCACGTTACTTGATGAGTCTGGTTCTACTCTCTCTTCAACTTGATTCAGTATCCATTCTCTCCATTCTACTTGTGGTTCATCTTCCGTTTCTTCCGCTACTCTTTGCAGCTCGTTTCTTTGCCATTGGTTTTCTGTTCTTAATATTTGTAATTCTCGTTCCATTTCATTCGTTTGTCTCTGTTGTTCTTCTATGTTTAGTAGGTGATACATGTTTGTATTTAGAGCCTCTCTCAACGCTATCTGGCTCTCCGTCCATTGTTCTTGTAGATTGTTTACTACCTTTGTTAGGGCGTTATATTGCCGTTTCCACATTTTGATTACCGTTTCGTTGTTCGTACTAGTTTGATAATTTTGTTCCATCCTCCTTAATTTATATTCATTATTCGTGTCTCAATGTCGTTTTTGTGTTCATTATTCGTATCTCGATTTCATTTTTACATTATTTTACAGGGTTTTTTTTTATAATATACATACCGCTTTATATTACTGATATATTTACAATTTATACATTATATACACTCATATGTCCTTTACCTATACCCTTTGCATTTTATGAGGGGTTCCGATTTGTCAAACTCCCTCATTCCACCATCTCTGTTCTTTCATTTTTAATTTTTCTTGGTTTGTCTCCATCTTTATTTGTCTGATTTTATGTCTGTTGATTGGTTTTGTTATGCCCATTGTGATTCCGGTTGCTATTGCGATTATTATTATGCTTGTAATCCATACTATTCGTATCCAGTTTGGGATTTCTATTGGTCCTTCCGTATTCGCAATGATATTTTCTCTCATGGTTTGTTCTATTGTGGTTGGCTCTTGACTTTTCTCAATTAGTTCCATTATTCTTTCCATTTGGGCTTCTGAGATATATCTGTCTTCCTCTTTATTTCTGGTTTCGTTTTCCTCTTTCGTGGTATTTTCTTTTTCGTCTTGGTACGTTACTGTAGTCATTTCTACCGTAGTACTTTTATTCTTCTCTTGTTGAGGGCATATTGGTATGATTAGACTTCTCCATACGCATGTTGAATATCCTGTTTTCAATGTTTGTTTCATTGTTTCGTTTGGGTGATTTTGGTGGAATTTGCATTGGAGTATTTTGTTATCTTCGTTCGTGATTTCTTTTGCGCATCGCTGTTTCTCCATTATTTGTAAATCTTGTGTTATTATTAATTTTCTTCCTCCAGTGATAGTTTCGTCTTGATCGAGATCCAACGTTGTTATGGCGCGGCCCGTTATCCACTGAATTGTAGTTTTCGTTGTTGCTTCCTTTCCCGTCTTTTCTGTTGTACATTTTAAAGATTTTATTTCTGGTCTGGGTGTGCAGATTCTATATTCTGCTTGTAAATGTAGTCCTCGTATTATTAGCTGGTCTCCTAGGTTTAGTGTGATCTTTTGGCATCGTCTCATTCTTCGGCCGTTGATTTCTGCTAGGCATATTTTGTTTACTTGGTGCGTATATCTTTTTTCTATTTCTGTATTATTTTTGGTGGTTTTGGTGTCATTTGTTTCCCATTGTAGGTATTTCGCTTTCTTGTTGTTGTATTTGGTTGTCGTCTTTTCTGTTTCTTTGTTGACTACTTTTACTAGGTTCATTATTCCTTTGGTTGTTGGTTTTGTACTTTTTCCTCCTTGTCTTCTTGGTGCTCTTTTAATTATGCACCTCCCTGGACGTTTCTTGTTTCTGTAGATGCATATTCGGTATCTTCGTCGGGCTTCTATTCCTTTTATGTATATGGGGTCTTTTAAGTTCGTCATTTCCTTTTCACATATTTTATCTCCTATCAGTTTTGTTGGATCCTTGTTATACATACTTGAGTTATTGCTTGTCCTTCGATGTTTGTTATTTTTATCAGGTTCGATTTCATTATTATATTTTCTTTGTCCCTCCGCTGGTCGCTCAGTATGTATTGGGTCACTGCTAATTTCCAAGTTGTTATGACGATTGAGAATGTTAGTAGATTATTTTTCCAATTTAATTCTATTTTAGGTAGGCATACGGTTCGTTTTTCATAATTCGATTTTTTGTTTTCGTTTCTATTATTTTTGTCATTTTTCTTATTTTCCTGGTTGTTGTGCCCGTCATTTCTTTGTCTTGTTTTGTCTCTTTGGTTTCTTTTTCCGTTTTCATCGTTTTGTTCGTTTTCTCCGCCATCCTCGTCTTCGTCATTTTCGTCATTATCATCTGTATCTCCTCCGGTCTTCGCTGAAATGTCGTCCCCGACATTAAGTTTCCTAATTAATGCTTTATAAGCTGTTATTGCTTTGTCTCTTGTCTTGATTATTTCGTCTAACGACGTTCGTTCCTTTCGGACTCTTGTTTTCAGGACTTTCCAATTTTCCACCAGGTTAATAAGTTCCGCTTTTCCATTTCCGATTCTCATTTGTTCTTTACTGTTATCGGTAAATCTGAGTTCTGGTCGTTGTAGTACTATCATTATTATTTTGGGGTTTCCTCCCTTTACCATCAACTTTTTTAGTAGTGCATTTTCTCCGTCTTCGTATCTCTCATTTACATCTATTGCGTATTCGTCAGATCTTGGTATTTTCCAATTTAGTAAGATTTTTATCGCCTCCTTGTTTCGGTATATGGTTCTCCAAGATAGTCTTTGAGTATCCGCACAAAGTTCCTCTATTTCTCTTCTCGTTGCATTTTCTGTTATAAATTTTATTATTGCTACGTTTGGTTCGTTAGTTGCTAGCTCGAGTATACTATTCCAATCATCTGATCTCTCCGTTAGTTCTGATCCGGTTCTTATTAATTCTTGTATTACGGTCATTTTTACTCCGGATAGTGTAGCGTACATAAGAGCTGTTTTTCCATTTTTCCCTCTTCTATTCGACTTTTCTCCGCATTTTTCTAATAGTTTTATGATTTTTAGACTGCGGTTGTCTTCAGTTCTTTTGCTTTTTCCTTTCCTACTCGGCGAGATCCGTATCTTCCGATTAATGTCGTATTCTTATAATTGGCGTGTCTGAGAATTACCGTATCGCGTAGGTTTTCTATACATACTTTCATTTCTACTGGTTTGAGATACATTAATATTTCCCAATTCTTGTGGATTTGATCTATTATTTGTGTGATCAGTTTTTCTCTGTTTTTACAAAATATTCTCTTGGTTGCTCCTTGTAAGTTCTTTTTGATATTGATTTCGAATTCATTTTTCGCGTATTCTGCCCATAATCCGAAGTCTGGTACTGTTTTTTCTTTTTCTAGAGTTACGTATGTTGGTTTACCTGGCCATATTAGTGCATCTACTAGATGTAGGTCTGGTTTTATTAGCCATCCGTTATGGTACAGGTTATCGTTTTTCTTGGAGCTCCCCATTCTTTCTTTTATCCAATCGAATATTTCATCCGTGTTTGGCTGTTTAATCCAGATACGTTCTATAAAGTCTGGTGTTTGCATAAGGATTTGAAACTTCGTTATGTCTTCTAGCTTTTGTTTATCTAGATATGCCTTTATTCGTGGTTTCTCTTGATCGGGTATCACGTCTCCTTTCGATCCCTCGAGTTGTAAGATGTTCCTCATGTATCTCCTGAATACTTCATTGTTGATAAACTCCTCGTTTATCAATGTTTCGGGTATAGTTTCAATTAGTTCATTTATTAGCTTTATTTTTCCTTCTGTTGGTGAAAATGGTCGATCATGAATCCATCGGTTCATTGATCGTATGATCGGTTTATTCTGGTCCTCGTTCTCGGATACTTGTAGTGCTTCTCCCATTAAGCTGCTAGTTTCACTTATTTCTCTCTCTTCCGGTGATGAATCTTTGATGTTCCGTAGCATATTTATTCGTAAATTTCTCTTTGTTTTTACTTTCACTAATCCTCTTGGTGGTGTTTCGAATTCTTTTTCTATATTACGAATTGATTTTTCTATTATGTCCCGTTTTAATTCTGAATTTCCATTTGTCTGTTTGGTTACTATCATCTCATTTTCGTTTGGCCGTTCGTTCTCACGAGTTATCCTTTCTTTGATTTTCCCGAGTAGTATTTTTTGTGTTCTCCGTTTATCCGCTTTAGTTGGTCTGAATGTTTCATCTGGTTCGGTTTGATTTTCTCCTAGTTTTTCTAGTTCTGGTTTCGCGAGTTTATCTTTTGGTAACTTTTTATATATATTGTAACAGTATTGTTCTTTAACATCTTTGATCATTCTCATCATATTTATTCTTGGCGGATTGTCTTGTCGTTGCTTGAATCTTTCTTGTCTCACTCGTTCTTCTTCCATTTGCAGCTGTTGCCAATCCTGGGCGTGTTGTTGTTGTGTCATTTCTGTTTCTCTATTTCTTACATTTTCAACTCTTTGCATCATATGGATATTTGATTGTTGTTGTTGTGATTGGTTTGTTCGCATCATTTTTGTCATCATATCTTTCAGATGTGATATTTCTTGCATCTTCTGATTTCGCTTGCGAACATCGTGTTCGACTCTCCATGTCTCTGTTTCCTATTAAATAATTCTTGTATTCCTTGATTTGTCAGTTTCGCCACTCCAAATGTTAGTTTTAAGAATTCTTGAATTTCTTTCCAATTATTCAACGGTTTTCCTCTTTCCTTTGCTTCCAGAAAGATATCTAGTGCGCTGTCGCATAGGTATAGTGGCATTCTGGTTTTTACCATATCGTTTGTCCATCCACAAACTTCTACATATACTCCAAAATTCCTTAAGAACGTATTCAGTTTATTAGCGTTTCCGTTGAACGGTTCTCCTCGGAATTTTTCTCGATATTCTCTGGTTGTTTCATTCGTTGTTGGTAGTTTGTTTGGTTCTTTCCCGTCGTTTTTATTTTGATTTCCGTTATCTTCGGCCATTTTGTTTTTGTTTGTTGTTTCTAGATTATTCAATTAGTCCCCTGACTTGTTTGGTACGATTTGTTGTTGGATCTCTATGTTTATTTCTTGCTGGTTGTTATTCTCGTTCTCGTTCGCGATATTTGTTTGACTCGTGGTCCTTGTTAATTCTTGGTTTTCTTTGTCGCCTGATCCCTGGCTGTTGGAATCGATGTCTTCGAGTGAATTGGTTCTGTGTAGTTTTCTCGCAATTGAGGTCGATCTTGATTTCTTGGCGCTCTTCCCTGAAAGTAGATAGCTATTGCGCGATCGTAATGTTGTTCTCTCCTCGATAACTTCTGTTTGGGTGACTTCTTTTGCTTTGATGGATTTGTTGCGTCGCGTTCTATTATCTGTTGTTTCGTCTGCAATTTTGTCCGTAGTCGGTTCTTTGGTTGCGAATATTTTACTGAGCTTTGATTTGTTGTCGGTTCCTTGTTATTGTCGAGTATTGGTTGATTCGGTTCCGGTATTTGCTTGGGTATCTTGTTTTGTTTGTGTTTGTGGATATTTTGTTGAGTTGTTTGTATTGCTTGCGAATTTGTTTGCGTTGAATGCTTTGATTGCTTTGGTTGCTTTGATTGAGTTCTAGAACGAAAAAATGAATCGTGTAGCATAATCTGCTTACACGCTTTCAATCTTTCGAACCGCCTCAAATAAACATACTGGGTTTATTTATTATTTTATTTGTTATTTCTTTTATTTTTATTTGTCTGCGTTTTCTCCTTTTTATCATCTCGTATTTAACGTTTCTTTTTCTTGGCTTATTCGCCATCTCGATTTGATTATAGTACCCATAATTATAATAGTTCATATTTCCCCGGTGTTATCCCGTTTAATATAATTCCCATACGTTTATTTTTTTCCTTTCAATTCATTTTACGTCGATTTTTAATTATCTATATGGGGTAGTAACAATTATCTATACAGTCGTAATAATTATCTATTTATAATAATTCGTTCGGCTATGCCGTTTCCCAGATCCTATTACCCCCCTTTGGTTTATTCATTATGCGTTTCGCGTTTCCCTTCATTTTATCCTTATATTAATTTATTTCCCTTTCCTTCTTTTATCTTTTACTATTCTATTTTCGTTCCGTTGTTTCGTTGAGCCTGTGCTCCTTTGACCTGATTTGCGATTCTGCTCGTTTATACGATTGGACTATGCTCTACTATTAGGAATTGAGATTGTGCTATTTTGCTACCCCGGAATTGTGTTCCGTTACTGCTAAGTGAGGCTATGCTCAAATGACACGAATGATTTAGGTTCTGTTGCTGCAAAGTCAGTCTACGTTGGAGTAATGTGAATGAACAAAGTCCCGTAATGCAAGGTCAGTCCCAGCTGAAGTAATGCGGATGAGCTAATGTTCTGTAGTACGGAGTCAGTCTGGGCTGAAGTAATGCGAATGGATCAAGTTTTGTAATACGGAGTCGGTCTGAGCTAAAGTAATGCGAATGAACTAATGTTCTGTAATACGAAGTCAGTCTCAGCCGAAGTAATGCGAATGGATCAATGTCCTGTAATACGGAGTCAGTCTCAGCTGAAGTAATGCGAATGAACCAAGGTTCTGTAGTACGAAGTCAGTCTGAGTTGAAGTAATGCGAATGAACTAATGTTCTGTAATACGAAGTCAGTCTCAGCCGAAGTAATGCGAATGTACTATTTCGTTATATTTTCTTGCCGGCTTCCTGCTCGTTTCTGTTCATATTTCATTTATCCCTTATTTGAGCTCTTTAATTATCTTCCTTTTATTGTTGTTATTTTTTTTTTATTTTTTTTTTATTTATCCTATTTATTCTTTTATTTATTTCTTACACGCGCGCTTCTCATTCTGCCTTTTCAAGAGTTCTTCGCCTACCTCCCAGATTTAAAATACAAAACGGCTTTGTTGATCCACTACTGCAACGGTAAGGTGATCAGTCTTACCACAGTAGCTTTTCAACTGGGCAAAACTTGTCGACAGTTCGTCCTATATCTCTCTTCTGGGTGATCGGTTATCCCCTCCCAATTTGGCTTTAGTCGTACTACCCGAAGGTAGCTCACGGTATTTTCCCTTATGCTTTACTTTTCGATGTTCATAACATTTCATTTCACTTTTTGTATTTTTAGCTTTTTACTTTTTTATATATAATTATTCATATATTTTATATATATAGATATATGGGTAGGAAGGAAGGTAACTGACTAATCATTTATTTTATGACAATTTTATTCGTAATAGTCTATCACTTTCTCATCAATATCAATTTTGCATAATATACAAATTGTTAATAATTCTGCACATCTTTGGCAGTAACAAAAATGTCCACAGGGGAGTATCAGCACTTTTATCCGTTCCGTTTGACAGATGTAACATTGATGTAATGGTGCTACTTCTCGGAGTATTATGTTCTGTAAGACGTCAGGTATCGTTTCGACTTGTTTTTCTATTAGGTGGTATTTTATATTAAACTCTGGGTTATTTATCCTTTCTCGGTACCAGTCATATTGGTTCTCTGTTTCTGTTGTTTGTATTAATCCTAATGTTGTTCGGGTGGTTTCACGGCTTATCGTTTGTGGGTTGCTCTGTCTTGCTATGTTTATTCGCTTCATCTTTTCGGCTAGTTGTTCTACTGAGTCGGTCTCGATATTCAAGAAGGTTTATAGTTGGTTCAATTTCTCGTTATAGTGGTTCATTTTCCTACAAAGATTCAATTTTTAATTATTCGTTTTTATTATTCTAAAATTAATATTTATTTTATTGATTCTATTTCTACATTATTTTATTATTTTCCTTTATTAAAAATTGGGCTGCTACTCTCACTCTATTTATTTTATTTCTAATTTTATATATACAAGCTATTACCACTTTTATTATTTTATTGGTTTGTCTCATTATATTTATTTTATAATTGATTGGATTATTTTATCGTGTGTTTTTGTTTATTTAGTTTCAGAAGGTCATATTTGTAATTAGCTGGGTTATTTCACCAATTTCCATGATTTTCTCTCCGATTTACATTATCCCCATTTCTTTTATTATTGTGGTTTTTATTCTACTCTCGGCTAGGGTTTTATTAATACATTCCTTATTTTAATTTCCCTGGGTTTTTATCTTTCCAATTGCGAGTGGTCTTAATTAAAATCATCCCGGCTGAGCCCCCAAAGATCATGTTGGTCGTAGGGGAGTATTGGATGTCCGACCCTTGAGTCACCTTGATTCCCGTGCTGTCACTGTTCATCACTAGGGGTAACTCCTCCGTACGCCACATAATTTTAATTACTATCCTGCACCCGTGATCGGAACCACGTTGGACTTGTGCATAATAGCCGAATGTCATTCGAGCAGGTGAGCGCCATTACTAGCACTACTCCCCGAAGGACCTTCGTCTTTTCCCCGGATTCTAGCTGCCGATAGAAGGACTTACGCTCCCATCTTTAAAACCCTTCTAGTTCTCATCATTGCCTTTGTTGAGGTCTGTAAATTAAAATTAAAAATTTAAATAAAATTTAGGATAATAATTCAAATGGAAAGTAAGCGAAGAAAAAAGGCAAATAAAAGCGGGATCGTGCACAGAATTAATAGTAAAGGAAAGTGCGATGGAAATAGTATTAAAAAATGCAAAAAGCAATTACGAAAGGCGAGAATCCGGAAATCCGAGAAAAATCAATAAATGGAAAAATCATCGAAATCGAATGGGAAAAACGGGACAGTTATAGATTAGCTAATGGTCAACAAGATGACGGTTAGGGATTTATCAGAAAAGGGTTAGAAAGGGTTGAAAAACATTCAAATGTATGAAAACAGAAAACGTTAATTAATTAATTAATTGGCTAATGGAAAACCCGAGCTAATGGGAAACCCGAGCCAATGGAGAACCCGAGAGATGAAGGAAACCCGAGCTGGGTAAACAAGAAGAAAGGCAAACAAAAGGAAGATTTGGGCCCATTAGCTTGACACAATGATTAATGGGAAAAGAGTAAGGATAAGATAGCGCGCGTAGGAAGACCGGTAGGGCCATTAATTATCTGGATTCGTTGGACCATTATGGATGACAGCCGAAGCAAACACGTAGGAGAAAATGTCAAACGAAAGATTGGCTCGGCAATAACCATTTGTCATCCTGATTTCGAGGAGTATATAAGCAAAGGGAAAATCAGAGAAAATCGGCATTCTGCCTCAGCTGGGTTCGAAGAATCAGACGATAAGAAAAGGGATAAACGAATTAGGGAAGTAGGGAAAAGAAGAAATAGAATTAAGAATACGGAAAGGCGAAAAGGGATTAAACCAAACAGAAACCGAGGAAAACGAGAGTCAACGGAACTAAAGGATCAAAAGGTGAATATTGTTTGTTTGCAAAGCATCAACGCCGAGCAGAGAATTGTATAAACTTTGATTGGTTATTGGAGCGTGATAATAAATTGTAAACCTGTTGTTTCAATATACGTTGGGTCGTTCATTGTTTTAATTTAAAGAACACCAGGAGTCAGAGAGAACCGACTTGAAATAATCCAAAACCCAACATATATTCTGGTGAGCCCGACGTGATTGAAAGTCGGCGGAAAATTATTGAAAGTTAGTGAAAAAATAATTATTGAAAAAAATAGTACCGACGTGATAGAAAGTCGGCGGAAAATTATTGAAAGTTAGTGAAAAAATAATTATTGAAAAAAATAGTACCGACGTGATTGCAAGTCGGCGGAAAATTATTGAAAGTTAGTGGAAAAATAATTATAAAAAAAAAATAGTACCGACGTGATTGAAAGTCGGAGGGAAATTATTGGAAGCTAGTGAAAAAGGAATTATAAAAAGAATTAGTACTGACGTGAGTGAAAGTCGGCTTAGAAGTTTGAAAATAGTGTTAACGAGATTATAAAAGGCTATTATTGGGAGATTTAAAAGAAGTTGAAAAGTAATTTTAAATTATTGTTTAACGCTTGAAGTTTAGCTCAAAGTGAACCGATACAACCTCAGAAGTCAGAAACAAGTCCAAATGGCAAATGATAATGCTGTTATGCCTCTCAATAGAGAGATGATTGATTTCGCAAGTTGTCAGAAATTACCCGTCAATCAATATGGGGGAGACCCTGTTGAATTTGCAGATTTCATGGGAGATTATTATATGTACGCCTCAGCATACGGATGGACACAAGCCATTATGGTTCAGAGATTCCCACTCTATCTGAAGGGTGCGGCAAGAGAAGCCTGGCAGCAAGTCGACAAACGAAATGTTGGCAATGATTGGACAAAATTGAAGGATGCAATGGCACTGAAACTGGTTGGTGGAGATATCAAAAGAATCATGCGACAGAAATTTTATAATCGAGTTCAAGGTCCAGATGAATCGGTCAGTGAGTTTGCTTATCATCTGACCACTTTAGCAGATAAAGCCTTCGAAGTCAAACCCGATCAAGTAGATATGGCCAAGCAGGTTAAAGAGCTGTTAGAAGATCAGTTTATAACCGGAGTCCACTCCGAAATCAAAAAGGCCCTATGTTATGTGGATTTTTCCAATTTCGATGAGCTCGTGAAGAAAGCCATGAAGATAGAGCTGAATTTAAAAAGTGCAAAAAGATCAGATGCTTTTGGAGTTAATGTGGAGAGACGTGAGCGGTCAATTACGCCTGTGAGAGCACCATGGGATGAAAAGAAAATAAATCAAATCAGTAGTCCAATTTTAAGACCAAATACTAGATTTCAAGCCGGTAGAACAGCGATGAGTGTACAATCAAATGGACAGGTAAATAATCCTCAATGCGAACATTGCAAAAAGTCTGGACACTACTCAAATCAATGTTGGTTCAAATATGGGAAAAATCCCAGCCCTAACAAGAGATTTACAGAAAACAAAAGGATCAGCAGTGATGTCGAATGCTATCGATGCGGAAAGAAAGGGCATATTAGCAGAAACTGTTTTACCAGATCAAGATCATCGTCAGCGTCACCTTCACCACAAAGGGACAAAGTGAATACAAATGGACAGATACAATGTCATTCGTGCAAGGGATACGGCCACATGGCGCGATCATGCCCAAGGAACTCAGAGAGATTCAGCAGACCTATTTTAAAGAAATCAATCAGATTCCAAGAAGATATGCCAAACACCAGTAACATGACATATGCTCAGAGAGAGGAATTTCAAGATAAAATGGAAAAGGAATTTCGAGAAATGCGACAGAAGCTGAACAAACTAGTGGCTAAATTCGAATCAGATGAAGAAACTGAATCTCATATGATAATTAGAACCGTGTCAGAAGGTGAGGGAAAACCTGCCCCGAAAGTGCGAAAGATCGCATCAGATGAGAATCCGACTGCACTGTTAGCCCGAGTTGAAAAATTGCTTGAGAAAATGGAAACTGACAACTCCCAGTTGAAACGATGGATCGCAGAACTCAGTGTGATGTCACTAACCCAAAGCGAACTAAAGAGAGCCATAAATTTATGTGCAAAGTTATTCAAAGGAAACAGAGATGATGAGATACTTAAGCAAATGCAAAAGTTTGGCAAGGCTTTGCGGTCAACAAGGGATTTAGATGATATCATAGTGGAAACGACGGGACTTGATAATGTGAAGTGCCAATTCCGTGTAAAGGCCTACGGACAAATCAAAGACCTAAAGGAGCGAATACTGCGTCAATACAGTGGATGGCAAGTGCAACTAAAATTTGAGAATCGATGTCTGGAAGACGAGGAGTACTTAGTAGATTGCGGTCTGATACCAGGCTGGAAAAATAAAGTAAAAGTTGTTAATGCTGTTAATACTTTGAATTCAGACAGACAAAATTGGGAAAAGATTCTAGCAGATTTACAGGATACCCTGTATGCAGGGAATAGAGATAAAATTAATGCGAGTATCGACTTCATAATGAGCATCGAAATGGATCGAGACATGAAAGAAGGGTTGTTTAAATGCATCGTACCGTATACGAATAAACCGACGAGTTATCAGGCAAAGTTAAAAGAGGTAATTCGAAAACTAGGACATGATTATGAGGCGGCAGACGATAGTGCGAAGTCTTTGATAATAGCGTTAAATATTGCGGATCAAAGGATTGAATATTATCAGGAACATTGGAGTGTAAAAGCAAAGAAAATACGACGAAAAGCAGCGGAGATATTAGGTAATGACGGAATTATCGTGTTGACGTTCAAAGGACGAGAATTGGATGATGACGAATATTTGTTAAACTACGGATGTAACCCAAATTGTATTAATAATGTGTACGCAACAAAACAACGTGGTGAAATGGAAGAAGATGCAGTAATAGTACCGTTTTGGCCTCTGTATGAGGAAGTGGATAATGATAATGTAGAGATTAAAACTGAAGTTGTAGATGACCCAGGAGAAATTGATCAAGAAATTAATGAATTGCAGAGATTAGAAACAATGGGAAATGAGGAAATGAGATCAGAAAATGAAGTTACAAGGATGTTGAGGAAAGGAGCACCGATAATAGGATACTACCGAGCATAGATGAGATGAAAAGTGAAGAGAACTTTGTTGAGACGAAAAATGACATTGCGATATGTGGGATAAAACAGAATGATGCGGAAATTGAATCTTTGAGTTTAGAGGAATCAAGCGAAACTGAGCGTTTAGATGAATCAAGCGAAACTGAGCGAATATTAAAAAGTTTAGTAACGGAATTGTATTTGTTAGATGAAACTGAAACAGAAGATGATATTTCGGAGGGGAGAAAAGAGTTGTAAAAAGATTGGCAACGGAATTAAAGAGGAGATTACCGTCGATAATTAAAAGAAATTATGAAGAAAAGGAATTTTGTGAGGAAGCAGTAATTGAGGACTTAACACGAACTGAGTTAGATCGAGATGTAATATTGACAGTGCTAGCCTATATAATATTGGAGATTGGTACTTATGGTTATTTGGAAAGTGACAATTCAAAATCATTGATAAAGAAAGCTACTGAAATGACGAATAAATATTTGATGAAGTGGATCGCAAACAATGGCGGATGGGAAGAGTTAATACAAAAGGCTGAGAGCCCAAAAACAGAGACAGTGAGGAAAAAGGGAAAACTTGCATTTCCATGGTTGATGATTTCTATTATTATGTTATTGGGAATAATAAATACGACGAATTCATTGGTGGCATATGACTGCTCCCAAACCGAAATGGGAAGAGTATACTCGTTGGTAAACGTAGCAGAGTGTTCGGATGCATATCCAGTAAAATTTAAAGTGACAAATCCAGTAAAATATCATGTATATCAAGAATCGGGTTTCGAAGATCAAAGGTGAGAGAGTGTACAGTGAAACGAACTACTTTTGTATTTTATTGTGGAAAATGGAGCCACTCATCGATGGTGAAAATGCAATCGATACCTAGACCGATAGAAATAATTCCGGAGAATTGTTTGGCAGCCTTTCAAACAGGACAGTTGAAAATTAATGCAGATATCAAACTACAAGCAAAGCTTAACCACAAAATCCGTGAGACTGTAACCGTGCGAGGGATAATAAAGTCGAATGGTGATTGCCAAGGAGAGCCATACAAAGTAGACGATGCTATAATTGACAAAGCCGTGGTTGTAGAAGAGTACATGTCAGAATTAAGAGAATTTGATGGATCATTTGATGATGATACTGGTAAACTACAAACACATCCATTCTGCAACATGAAACAATCTAGCTGTCAGACAGGAGAATCAATTTTGGTGTACGATGTCGATACCAAAAAGTGCAATTTAGTGCAATTGAAGTCAATGAGTTTTAAAGAAATAACGGGAGAACAGATCAGGGAAAAGCCCGAGAAAATAAGAATGGATCCAGCAACGAGTACAACAACAAGAATCACACCTCTACGGATGAAAGATACTCCGACAGTGTTAATGTCAACCTCAGAGGAAGACAGAATGCGATTCCTGAGAAAAGAAACTAAAACAAAGTGTGGACAAAATGTCTATGAGACAAATTATAAAGGTATATATGTATCTCAGAAAATGATTATAGAGGCCCAAACAAACATACATGCCGGAGATATCAAGTTGACAAATTACTTTAATAACAAAATAGATTATTTATTTCACTTTGGTCAAAATACTGTTGAAAATGTGTACCGAGAAGTTATTATAAATGATTGCAATCTCAACAAAGAAATACTCCGAAATCGGATGGCAATGGCTATAACCAATCCTAATTTGGTAGCACCAATGTTAATTGCAGAAAATGGGGTGTTTGCCAGAATTTTCGGTGAAGCACTATATAGCTATAAATGTAAAGCGGTACCAGTTAAACTGACAAAGTATGACCAATGCACCAACGAGTTACCAGTGAATTTAAATGGAAAGTTGCGATTTATGGAGCCTGTAACACGAATCTTACTGGAAGAGGACGTGAAACCGAAAGTATTACAGTGTAATAGATTGTTGGCACCACTATACAGACTAACACCAGAATCTTGGATTGCATTACCAGATCATCGAGAAGTAAAGACACCGGAAAACTTAGAATTGACAGAATTACAATATCTGGTAAATTTTACGTCATTAGAGAAATTATCGCAAAGTGGAATTTACTCGAACGAAGACATTGAGGAAGCCCGCAGAAACTTGTTATTTCCATCAAAGAAAGAAAGAGTAATAATGGAGATGGTAGATACAATTCTCCCAAGCGGAAGTGGGAAGGTAAATTACGAGTATTTGTTAACTCCAGATCATTACAAGAAAGTGACGTATAATACAATGAAAAAGATCTGGGGAAAGTTTATGTTCATTGGACAAGCGTGTGCCGGATTGATTGGAATTTATGTAATATGTGTTGTAATCAAAGTAATAATATCGCAGGTCCTATCAACACACAGATTATACGCGATCACAGGTTGGTCGTGGAAATTAGTAATTGGTTGCATACCATTATTGGCTAGATTCTTCATTACTCATCATCAATATCAGGAGTTGGAGATACTCAAAGCGCGAATATTAAAGAAGAGAAAGGTGAGCTACGCTAGTACAACCCCTTCAAGGACGAGAATAATGACAATGACAACGAGGGTGATAGTGCACCGTTATATGTTGACAATCAAGAACTAAGTGGAATGAATAAAGAAGCGTTGAGAACCTATCAAATCTTAAAAGAGCCACTGTTAAATGCGAGTAGCGTAGACACGTTTACAAAATTGTGTATACCAAAATCGTTTATGCAACCAGCACCAGTATATCCAGTTGATCGATTACGAGAGATGAAACCAGTAGAAAATATCGCATTACAATGTGAAGGAATGGTAGGAGAGAGAATCGAGCCTTCTAGCGCAGAGATCGAGAGAAAGAATATGTTAGGCTTACCATGCAACTACTCGATGATGACATTAACAAAAAGAGGAAAGCAACCCCGAATATTTATACAAATGAACAAACATAAAGTAGAAGCTTTGGTTGATTCGGGATCTAGTCACACAATAATATCGGAAAATGTATTAAACGTGAAGGAGAAAATGCAAATAAAGCCTACCGACGAAATAGTGAGGTCATTATCAAAAAATGAATTAAACATAATTGGACAACTTAACGTCATATTCCATATTGGAGACCGAATAATAGCGCACAATGCGCTCATAATGAAGGGAAGCCCAGTACAATGTCTGATCGGTATGGATATATTAGAGCAGCTGGACGGAGTCTCACTTGATTTAAAGACAGGTAATTTGATAGCAGGAGAAACAGGAAAAATAATTCACAGGCAGGTGAAGTGTTTGTGAATCAGACATTGACAATACCACCACAATCGGAGATGGTATATTGTGCAAATACCATGAGTGTGGATAATGGTGATTTTATATTCGAACCAAATCAAACGCTAGTCGAAAAATATGATTTACCGATATGTGACGAAGTTGTCAAAGTGGAAAATCAGATAGTACCAGTCCATATAACGAATAGCAGTAAGAAACCGGTTCAGCTACACCCAAAAACAAAATTGGGAAAATTAACGAAAATGTCTGTTGAAACAAATTGTAAAATACCAAGAAACGTCAAGGTGTACAAGGAGCCTGAAGTGGTAAGCAATGATTTAAATGAGATGCAGAAAAAGGAATTCACAAAACTGCTGAGAAAATACCGAGATATCTTTGCCAAACACGAATATGATTTAGGTCTAACCAATGTAATTGAGCATGAAATACCGTTATTAGACGAAACTCCAATAAAAATAAAGCCATACAGAATCCCCTACGTTCATCAAGATGAAAGTGATAGACAGATTACAGCAATGAAGGAATTTGGAATAATTCGAGATAGTGCGTCACCATTCTCCTCATCAATAGTGATAGTTAAGAAAAAAGATGGAGACTTACGATTTTGCGTAGATTATCGGAAGCTAAATCAAGTTACGAGGAAAGATACTTATCTAATTCCAGTACCCAAGAAATGTTCGATCAAATGGGAGAGGCACGATATTTCACAGTTATTGATTTAAACAAAGGGTACAATCAATTTAGGGTAAAAGAGGAAGATAGAGGAAAGACGGCGTTCTCGGATGGCAAAGGACTGTATGAGTTCAATGTGTTACCATTTGGATTAACAGGAGCCCCAGCTACATTCCAACGAGGAATGAATTATGTGTTACGAGGTATTCGACATGCATTGGTATATATCGACGATATAATAATATTTTCAAATGATTTCGAAGAACACTTGAAAGATGTAGAAACTGTATTTAAACGGCTCAAAAGTGCAAAATTAAAAATCAAACCATCGAAATGTGAATGGGGCAAAGCAGAAGTGATTTATGTAGGACATATAATATCACGGCGAGGGTTACAAACTAATCCAGATAACATCAAAAAAGTGGAAGAGTACCCAGTACCACAAGACGCCGATGAGGTTAGACAATTTTTAGGTTTGGCGAGCTATTACAGAAAATTTATAAAAGATTTCTCTCACATCGCACAACCATTGAATACGTTACTAAAGAAAAACAATAAATTTATTTGGGGACAAATGCAACAAAACGCTTTCAATACATTAAAAGAGAAATTAGTAACAACTCCTATATTAAGATGTCCAGATTTTACAAAACAATTTATCTTGATGACGGATGCAAGCAACGTTGCATTGGGTGCGGTGTTAGGACAAAAATTTGAAGGTGAAAAGGACCACGTAATAGCCTATGCAAGCCGATCACTGAGGCCTCACGAGAAAAACTACTCAACGATTGAAAATGAAACGTTAGCGTTAGTGTATGGAATTACTACTTTTAGACAATATTTATTGGGCAGAAAATTTACTGTTTATACAGATCATAATCCATTACAGTGGTTAATGAAACACAGAGATTCAGCCAGTAAATTAATACGATGGTCGATTGCCCTCCAAGAATACGACTTTGAGATTAAATATCGGACAGGTAAAGCTAACGCGAACGCAGATGCAATGTCAAGAATCCCAGAAAATAATAGTGAGGGGACACCTGAAAAAGTGGAAGGTACTATATTCGTTGCAATCAAAGCTGTTAATAATATGTCTGAACTTCAAAATGAACAGACGTGAAAAATTGGTGTAACAGTTGCAAAGTATGCATCACCCGCAGAAATACTGGTAAAAAGATTAAAGTACCATTAAAACCGATGCCAGTACCCGCAGCACCAATGGAGATGACGGCAATGGATATTCTGGGACCATTACCGGAAACAACAAAAGGAAACAAATACATTGTTGTTTTTTGTGACTATTTTACCAAATGGCCAGAAGCATACGCTATTCCAAACCAAAAAGCAGACACGATTGCTAGAATATTTGTGGAAAACATAATATTTCGCTATGGTACTCCAAAGAAATTGTTAACTGATCAAGGAAAGAACTTTCAAAGCGAAATGTTCAAATCAATCACAGACCTATTTGGAATTTGGAAATTGAATACGTCACCATATCATCCACAAACTGATGGATTAGTGGAACGATTTAATGGGACACTGATAAATATGATCTCGTCATATGTGAATCGAAAACAGAAAGATTGGGACGACTTCATAAAGCCGTGTCTATTTGCCTACAGAAATGCAGTAAATCAAAGTACAGGAGAGACCCTTTTTTACTTGATGTATTTAAGGAAAAATAATATGCCGATTGATCTCAAATTCCAACCACCAATTTCTCAATATATGGAGATACCCGATTATAAACCATTGATGCAAGAAAAAATGCAGTCAGTATGGACTAAAGCCGGTTTGACAATGAAGCATAACCAAGAGAAATATAAAGAAACCTACGATAAAAAAGCACATGCGCATGGCATAAAGATTGGAGATCTAGTGTATCTGAACAGGCCGGAACCTCTCAAAGGTTTATCGCCTAAATTGCAAAGACCATTTAAAGGACCCTACAAAGTGTGCGACACCACCGAAACCAATTTGAAGTTATTACCATTCAGGAGTAAAAAGGCTAACCCGATGATTGTGCATGCAAATCGATGTAAACTAGTGCCAGAGGAAGATGAATCTAGATACCCCTTAAGGTCCAAGCAGAATAAAGTAACGGGTCAAACAAAATTGAAACAGAAATTCACGAAAAATCCAACACCAGTCAGCTACCTCAATAAGATATTATTTGTAGCAATAATGCTGATGTTAGTAACAGTTGCGAGCGGCAAAAAGATTGACTTACCATATGCGGTAAGCAAAATCCGAGGAATGGAGAAAATACATATATATTCCACTCTAACAAATATAGTATGGAGCTGTAAATGCGAGATCGCAGACCAAATAGAAATTATTGATTTACTAGACAATACGGCACCAGTGGTAGAACTGAATTATGATAAAGATATATTTGCGGTACGAAAGTTAAAGCCAAATTTCAAATACCAATGGCTGTTGAGACAGAACATGTCAAAGTGGTACACGCAAATTCCGATAGAAGTGCACACAAAAGAGATGCGAAACTTGATCGAAATAGAACCAGAGATAAATGGAATCAATATATATTGGAAGCCAGTTGACTTGGTGAAAGTGCGAATCACATTTCAAGGGTTAAATGTCGACACCCTTAACTCGCGAAAATCAGTTATCCGCTACAAGAAATTGAAAATGAATCAAAATTATTCAGTTAATGCAAACTACTACGAGAACATATGCCTCGAAAATGGAACGGTAGTGAGAAACCAATGGTCACGATTTAAGAGTGAGACCCAGTCTATCTATCTCAGAGACGAGTCAAATCGTATAACCCTGAGTGTTGGAAATGGACCGGTAACGATATATAGAAAATCAGGAAATGATGAAAGAGTTGTTATTATCTACAAACAAAAAACCCTGACTATATTAGATGCCGGTAATCATTTTTTTACACTTTACACTTCTGATTTAGAGACGGCATGGGAATTAACAGTTAAATATCAGCGATGGATAACCGAACCAGGCGGATGGCAAACAGTTTTCGTGGAAGTCAAGACAATCAATGAATCGAAACGAAAATCAGATACAACCACATTACCTTTTCAATTACCGACCCAAGAGACGACAAAACCTAACTCAAATAAACTAATGATGATAAATTCGGATTTGACAGTCAACTATTGTGAATATCTCATTTACATTTTAATAACAGGTTTTCTCATCTTATCAATAACATTCATAATCATCACCATTTTGATATGTGTAAAGAAGAGACAACTAACTATCCTTCAACCACCATCATATTCATATTATGAGACAAGACTATAAATTGTGATCTGCATGAATAGAGTATAAAAATATATTATATTTGTATTAACAATGTGCATGTTTTATAAGTACCATAGGATGAACGGTGTAATTTGTTTGAAATTCGAAGCGAGGTGTTGATGCTTTGCGA
Source organism: Schmidtea mediterranea (assembly GCA_022537955.1). Classification (NCBI taxonomy): domain Eukaryota; kingdom Metazoa; phylum Platyhelminthes; order Tricladida; family Dugesiidae; genus Schmidtea; species Schmidtea mediterranea. The sequence goes on along the minus strand of CM039680.1, from coordinate 157,233,454 downwards.
ATAAAGAGTGATACAAAAAAAAAATTACTATCATTTAATTTCAGAGAATGCAAGAAGCCTCGGAGATGTCATGCAAAGAGTGTAAAGCAAGTACGCAAGAACTAAAGCAAAAGTTTCGTAGCATGCAGGGGCAGAATAACAGATTTGGAGGAAGAAAACTTCCGTCTGAAAAGGCGGTTGGACCGTTTGGAAATCTTATTGTTTCAACACGAGGCCGATTTCGCGATGTTTCGAATGAGAGTAGAAGAAATAGAGGAATCGGAAGACGATGGTGAGATAAATCAATTAGACTAAAAAAAAAAAATTATTTAAACGGACCCGTTAGTGTTTTTTCGTCCTCGAGAAAAAAAAAATAGTAAATAAATATAAGTAAATTAACAAATAATCAAATAAATAAACAAATTGATATAAATAAATAATTAAAAAAAGTGATAAATTAAATAAATGAATAATAGATAAAAAATTAAATAAATGAATAATAGATAAAAATGAACAAAAGCAAATAGAATAACTCAAATAAATGTTGCAAATAATGAAATGATACCTTAAATGAACATTAGAAATAAATAATATTAAAGGGCTGAGTAGTAATGAATGAATTAGCATAACTATATAACAATGGGTAACCTACTGGGGCGAGAGAACAAAATTATAAATAAGTAAGGAATAATTTCACATTAGTAGTAACAAAGACTAATCGCGAAGAGGGACACAATTACCCCACACTTTCTAGCATAAATTAAAAACAAAGGTATGCTGAACATTTATTCAAAGTTTTATTCGTTTTTATTCATCGTCAGAGTCCAACAGAACGGGACTTTGGATGCCACAGTCCCATTCCCTGCGTACATTGCAAGGCGGGCGTCTTTCAAACCTACTGCCTGTATCCACACAGGCAAAGGTACGTTTCAATCCCTTTCGGCGCGGTGGCAAAGGGACCCTGAAAAAGAAATTTAAAAAAACCTGGTAGTATGGCAGTCAAATAACCATTGCATAACATCGAGATGCTCAAACTTAGGTTCTGGGACCTAAAATAGTAAGGGTTGAAAAGAAAAATGAAATAAATACTGTATAAAACTCCGTACCATGGCGCCCTCGACAAATAATTAGTGCAGGCAAGTAATTGATTTTAAGAATTACGTAATAAATTAATAAGTATAAATACGGCTAAAATTGTCAGAAAAATACGAGTAGCTGTAATTAGAGGTTTGCTTTTAGGATAAATACGAAATCAGAAAATCAAAAATATATGACCCAACACATGAGTGTGGTATAGGTAGTTGCATAAACAAATTAACGAACTAAAATTAAACAGTAAATAAGTTAATGTAATAAGCATCAATAAGTTAAATTAATAAGCAACACGAGCGCTTGCAATCACCGGGGTTTGGCTACCCTGGACAGCGATTGCAAGTGTTCGGTTACTATGAGGGTAGTTGAGGACAGCATGGTCACAAAAACAAAAAAAATAACAAAAGACAAGTAATCACTTACGTCCATAGTAATTGAGGGATAGCGTTACTAAAATTCAAAAAAAAAAAAAAATATATGAAAAAATAAAATATAAAATGCTTACTTCAAGATTGGCAAGACAAAACTAACGAAAAGTGGTAAAGCAGACACTTATATAGAACGCTTATCAGTACAGGCTACGTTAACAAACCACAGGGTAATTAATTAGAAAGCTTATCAGCACGGGCTACGTTAAGAAACCACAGGGTAATTAATTATAGAGCTTATCAGTATCGGCTACGTCAAAAACCGCAGGACGAGTAAAAAAAATTCATTCGGAACATTAATGTTCACCTTATCAGGCTGAGTAAACAAAGTGATATCATGAGTCGGTCGGTGCGGGGGAGATTAACTTTTTAAAATCATAATATTAATAATAATGTATGAATAAAAAGAATAAATAAATTACCTTGCGACTGAAAAATTTAATGATTAAACGAAAATATGACTTTAGTAAAAAAATCAAAGCCTAAAATAACCTATAGAAATTTTTTCAATTCAACTGAAAAATTTAATGATTAAACGAAAATATGACTTTAGGAAAAAATCAAAGCCTTAAATCACCTATAGAATTTATTTTTCAATTCAAAATGTATTTAATTGAAAACGTTAATATTCTTCGCCTTCCCCTCGATAAAGCATACAACATGCCATGTATTTTCCATGTCGTGGATCGCATTTAACCATTTGATTACTTGGTAATATTTGCTCAAAATCAATTATTTGACATGATTCCATTAGAAATCGCTGCCTATTTCTAACAATAAATTATCTCAGATTGGCCGTTAGAAATGTAACAAAAAATAACTACAAAAATAATTCCAGCGTGCACATCAGTATTATTGGTGAGTATATTTGGTGAGAGAATTTTCTAATATAATTCAACAACGGCTGTATCGATTTGGGGGGGGCAAGATATACAGCGAATTCGAGCTTTGATTTTTTCCATAATCAACACTTAACTTTTCCATTAACAGTGATGTGAATCCTGACCCAGTACCTCCACCAAAGGAATGAAAAAATTAGAAAACCTTGTAAACCAGAACACTGATCACTTAATTTCCGAATCCTGTCCAATACTAGATCGACTATTTCTTTCCAACAGTATAATGACCTCTTGCGAAATTATTTGCTGCATCTTCTTTATCGGTAATTAATTGTTCTGGGTGAAAGAGTTTTCTATATGTACCAGTTCTTACTTCGTCTAATAAAATATTTTAGTTAGTGTAATACATTTAAGAATAACTTTACCAACTACTGTAGGTTCTAGATCAATGAAAACCGCGCGTGGGACGTGCTCCCAGTCCCTGTTTCACTGAAGAAAGTGTTAAAAGAATCATCACCTCCTCCAACAGTTTTATCACTAGGCATCTGTCCATCTGGTTGTATACCGTGTTCCAGACAATACAACTCCCAGCAAGCATTACCCATTTGAACTCCAGCTTGACCCACACGTATGCTAATGCATTCTCTCTAGATAACATTTAAAAAAAAAAAAAAAAAAATTAATCATATAAATTACCACCATTATTAATAATTTGTTAAAAAATTCGTTCTAACTTTAAAACAGTACAAAATGGCCACGAATCGAACAAATTTCCTTAAATAGTCTTTGCCTTTTATTACATGCCGACCCAGTTATGAAATCAGGGATTTGATTTCCTACCCATTTCTACCTTTCCTTAAATAGTCTTTGCCTTTTATTACATGCCGACCCAGTTATGAAATCAGGGATTTGATTTCCTACCCATTTCTACTTTATTCAGTTCGTGAGTATTTCTCCGCCAATAACACACAAACTCGAAAATTTCTACTTTATTCAGTTCGTGAGTATTTCTCCGCCAATAACACACAAACTCGATTCAGTTCGTGAGGAATCTAATATATTCCTAGTTTTCGATTAGTCATTTATCGATTTACTATTTGAGAAATGAAAAATTAGTTTTTCGTAAAATTATTTTTGAGAAATAAAAAAATTAGATTTTACAAAATGGATAGAATGGCATCTAGTTCCATGTGCATTAGCATTTAGTGAGCTGCTTATTCCATTATTATTATTATTATTATTGTTATTATTATTATTATTAATATTATTATTGTTATTGTTATTATTATTATTATTGTTATTTTTATTATTATTATTGTTATTATATGATATGATGCGATGCTAAAAAATAACAGCCAATCATTGTTATCAAAAACCAAAAAACCACAGCAAATTTTAATTAACACAAATTAAAAATGATTTTATAAATTATTATTGAATATTATAAATTGAACTAAAAATCCGTAAATTTACTCATTCGAGATCATTCTCATTCCAGCTATAGCCATTAAATGAAATGGTGTTTCTTTGTGCAATGATACTGGAACGCTACTTGCAGCAAGCTCCAGTAGGGGTTTAATATATGAAATAGCATTTTCAGGTTGATCCGCAAAGGACAATAATCCAGGATTTACTTTCTTCACAATAGGCTTACCTTTACTATCTAAAAGTGGCTTCATTTGCAATAATTCGCCACCATTTCCTGTGTGTGGTGGCCAAAAGTAAATGAACAATTTACTACCACTGCTCCCTACAAAAACTAAAAAACTTTTTCTACAAATAAGAAATTAAACCTGCATCAATTATAACTCCATAATTGTAATTTGAATCTACAATTTTCCCTTTTTCTTCAGACGATTTACATTTAAATATTTTAAATATAAAAACAATAAACAATTGGGTTGATTTTAAAATAATTAAAAAGATAAAACAAAACATCAGTTTTAAGTTAATTTAAAAAAAAAAAAAAAAAAAAACAATTTTAGAGTAACAAAATAATTAAAAACTTTAAAAACAAAACATCAATTTTAAGTTAATTTTTAATTAAACAATTTTAGAGTAGCAAAATATTGGATAATTTTTCTACATTAAAGTTTGAAAATTGTCAAAAATTAAAACAGATATGAGTCAAACTTAAGCCTTCATTTCATTTGGTCTTGAAAAGATTAAAATTTATTGATACGCTATGCGCCATCAAAATTATAATAATAATAGTGATAATAATACATAATCACAGCAAAACATAGATTTCGAGGACGAAAAAATTTTTTTAAGGGGGGAGATATGTTGAGGTCTGTAAATTAAAATTAAAAATTTAAATAAAATTTAGGATAATAATTCAAATGGAAAGTAAGCGAAGAAAAAAGGCAAATAAAAGCGGGATCGTGCACAGAATTAATAGTAAATGAAAGTGCGATGGAAATAGTATTAAAAAATGCAAAAAGCAATTACGAAAGGCGAGAATCCGGAAATCCGAGAAAAATCAATAAATGGAAAAATCATCGAAATCGAATGGGAAAAACGGGACAGTTATAGATTAGCTAATGGTCAACAAGATGACGGTTAGGGATTTATCAGAAAAGGGTTAGAAAGGGTTGAAAAACATTCAAATGTATGAAAACAGAAAACGTTAATTAATTAATTAATTGGCTAATGGAAAACCCGAGCTAATGGGAAACCCGAGCCAATGGAGAACCCGAGAGATGAAGGAAACCCGAGCTGGGTAAACAAGAAGAAAGGCAAACAAAAGGAAGATTTGGGCCCATTAGCTTGACACAATGATTAATGGGAAAAGAGTAAGGATAAGATAGCGCGCGTAGGAAGACCGGTAGGGCCATTAATTATCTGGATTCGTTGGACCATTATGGATGACAGCCGAAGCAAACACGTAGGAGAAAATGTCAAACGAAAGATTGGCTCGGCAATAACCATTTGTCATCCTGATTTCGAGGAGTATATAAGCAAAGGGAAAATCAGAGAAAATCGGCATTCTGCCTCAGCTGGGTTCGAAGAATCAGACGATAAGAAAAGGGATAAACGAATTAGGGAAGTAGGGAAAAGAAGAAATAGAATTAAGAATACGGAAAGGCGAAAAGGGATTAAACCAAACAGAAACCGAGGAAAACGAGAGTCAACGGAACTAAAGGATCAAAAGGTGAATATTGTTTGTTTGCAAAGCATCAACGCCGAGCAGAGAATTGTATAAACTTTGATTGGTTATTGGAGCGTGATAATAAATTGTAAACCTGTTGTTTCAATATACGTTGGGTCGTTCATTGTTTTAATTTAAAGAACACCAGGAGTCAGAGAGAACCGACTTGAAATAATCCAAAACCCAACACCTTTAATCATGGAAAATCATTACTCCCATAACCGCACGTGTCCATAGTTCTCACATCCGATACTCCTGGTTTCGAATGAAAAGGAAAGAGAAAGAAAAATAAAAAAAGAAAATTTTATTTTTACGAAATTTATAACATTTATTAGGAATTCAGTTCGACACAATGTCATTCGTACAATGAGCACTGTTAGAAGCTATAACATTCAATTCTTCAGTCATCAAAATAAATTACTAAGACTATTAAATCCAAATTATATTTCATAAAATCTGATTATATAAACAAATATTCTTGGGACATTTTCTAAATTTTAATTTCAACCAAATATCAACATACCATTGCATTCATACTTGAATTTCAATTTTATTAAAAATTATTTTATTTTAAAATTTCAATTATCATTTCAATTTTAATATCTTAAAATAATTTAAGTTTCAATTAAAACTTTACAAATTTTAATCGTGAACTAATTTAATTTAGTATTTTAATTTTAACTCCTCACATCCCCCTTTTTTAAAATGTTTGATCTTCTCAACATTTCTGACTACCATCTTCCCATTTTGATCCTTAAGTAAGTAGCTCCGTTCATGTATTTTCTTTATCACTTTGTACGGTCCTTCCCACCTTGCATCGTCTTTATTTCGAATTTCTTGTTTGATCAAGACCACATCTTCCATTTCAAAATTTCTCACTGTTTTGCTTATTTTTGGTTTTAGTGTTTTATCCTCTATTCTCTTTTCCATATCTTCTCTATTTATTTCTTTATTCGAGTACCATTTCATTCTGTCGATCTTCCTCCCAAATATAATCTCTGCTGGGCTTACTCCCGTTGTTTTTTGAACTGTTGCATTTAACGTATATTCTATTTCTGGCACTATATCAGCCCAGTTTTTCTTCCTCCTTCATTCAATGACGCGTTAATATACTCTCTGATTGTTCTGAATTGTCTTTCAATAATACCATTCGTGTTATGGTGATATGGGCTTGAGAAAATTAATTCAATGCCAGCTGTCTTTGCTAGTTCTTTTATGCTTCTTGCTTCAAAGTTCTTCCCACAATCTACATGAAGTTCTTTTGGCGCTCCAAACTTTAATATCCATTTATTTAATAACGTCTCACTAATTGTTCTTTCGTCTTGCTTGTTTATGGCCGTTAATGAGATGTATTTACTATAGTGGTCAATGATTCCGCAAATATATTTCTTTTTGTTGAACGTTTCTTTCAACGGCCCACATATATCCATATATATCTTCTCGAATGGTTCTGTACTCTTTATTGTTTGAGTTTCCTCCTTTGTCTTGGTTGTTATCGTTTTCATTTTCTGACATCTTTCGCAGTTCTCAATTACCTTTTTTACTTCCGTTGCTAGATTTTCCATGTCGCAGTTGTTCTGGATATATTTTGTTACTTTCTGTGCACCTGCATGGCACAGCAATACGTGTACTTCTTTTATCATCCTCTGTCTATTATCTGACGGTATCCATATTTTACCTTGTTTAGTTAGTACCGTGTTGTTTTCCATTATGAACTTACAATCTTTATTTTCTAACTTATTCTTTATTTCTTGGACCTCCATATTGTCAATTTGCCACTTGTTATATCCGCCTTCTGCTGTTACTGTTAATATTCTGGTTTTAATTTTGCCGGTTTTTGCGTCTTCGTGTTCCATCATACACTGTACACATGTTCCGCATGTTTTCCTGGATAGCATATCCGCGTTTGTATGGCTTGTTCCTTTCCTGTATTCCATTTTAATATCCAGACTGCTTAAATAGTTGATCCATGTCTGGAATTGAGCCGTTATTGGTTTCTTCGTTGTTACCATAAACGTAATAGCTTTATGGTCCGTTCTCAGTACGAATCTCTTACCATATAAGTAGTGGTTGAAATGTTTACAAAAATAGTATATTGCCAATAATTCTTTTCTGGTAATGCAGTATCCTTTTTCGTGGCTGCTCATCGCATGTGAACCATATGCAATGACATGTTCATGTCCTTTTTCATCCTTTTGCGAGAGAACTGCTCCAATAGTATCGAAGCTCGCGTCTGTGTCTAATATAAATTCTTTTCTGAAATCTGGAAATACCAATACTGGGCGGTTATCAATGCTTCTTTCATTTCCCCGAAAGCCTTTTCACACATCTCTGTCCATCTTATTTTCTCATTGTTTTTTCCGCATATACTTTCTAGTGCTCTTGCCTTCTTTGCATAGTCTTTTATGAACCGTCGATAATAGTTACAGATACCCAGAAAGCTCCTCAGATTCTTCACACATTTTGGTTTTTGAAATGATTGTATTGCTTCTATTTTAGTATTATCTGTTTGTATGCCGTCTTTATTTATTATGTGTCCCAGAAACTTCACTTCTTTTCTAAATATTTGACATTTTTCGGGGTTCAATCTTAGTCCTGCTGTTGCGATCTTCCCTAGGACTTTTCCAAATATGTTATAATGGTCTTCTTCTGTCTTTGTGAATATTAGGATGTCGTCTAAATATACCATCACTCCATCTTTCCACAAGTCTTTCAATACTTTCGTCATTAATTCTTGAAATGTTCCTGGTGCCGCTGCAATACCGAACGGCATCCTGTTAAAACAGAACTGTCCTTCTTTTGTTGAGAATGCTGTTTTCTCTTGAGATTCTTTATCTAACTTCACTTGGTAATAAGCATTTCCCAAGTCGATTGAGCTAAAATATCTGGATCCGTGTAGGATGTCTAAAATTTCATCTACATTTGGCATTGGAAATGCTTGTCTTTCTGTTATCTTGTTTAATTGTCTGAAGTCTAGACAAAGCCTGATGTCTTTTTTCTCTTTCTTCCATACACAAACTAAAGGTGTGTTCCACGGTGAATTGCACTTCCTAATTATTCCGTTGTTTTCTAGATTTTTTATTGCTTCCTCAATCTTGTCTTCCAAATTTATTGGCTGACGTCTCGGTTTAATCATTATTGGCTCTCCTTTCGTGATGATCTTATGTTTTATCAGATTGGTACACCCAATGTCCCATTTATCTGCCATAAAAACATTCTTGTTTGCCTGAAATATTTCTAGCAGTCTCTTATTTCCGGTAACTTTTAAAACGTCGATGGCATGACGTAATCTTTCTTCATCCGTTATAATCCGCCCAAATCTAGCTTCTATTTCGCAAATGAAATCACTACGTTTTTCATGTTCTTCTAGTATACATTTCAATTCTATACCAAATAACCTTTGTAGTTCTACTCCTCCAATAATTTCTGGTATTAAATTCTTTACTATAATGAATGTTACATTTCTTTCCATTCTGCCCATTTTAACATTGATGTTTAGTTTACCCATAGTTTCTAATCTACTGTTGTTTGCACATCTTAGCGATTCCCTTGTTTCTAATATTTCGATATTTTCTAATCGATCAATTACAGATTTAGCCATCACATTAATTCGCGCTCCTGTATCCAATAAACAATCTACTTTCCGCCCTTGGATATCCAGTGTTGTACTCGGTCTACCTTGCATTATATTATATGTTATTACTGGACTTTTTTGTTCTTCTACTGACAAAATATTCTGCTCTCTAGTATCTTCTACAATTTCATTAATACACACGTCTCCATTTTTCTTTAGGAATTTGTAAATTTTCTCTATCGTTCTTTCCTCGTGTTTTACTACTTCATTTACTTTACACTCCTCTTTAAATTTTTTCTGACTTTCCTTATCATTCGACTTTTTAATTTCTACACTACTATTATTATTAATATCACGTTCAAAAACACTACAATCTTTATCAATCATACAATCATCATCCATACTTAAATTACACATACCGTTAGCATTCATTCTTTGGTTGAAATCAATCTTACTTAGTAAATTGCTCCGATCAATGTCCCGTTTGACGGAGCGTGCTCGTTTGGGTCATTCTCCCTGTTATACTCGTCTGGCTGGCTTGACTGTTTTGTATTCATCATCTCATCATCAGACTCGATAGCTGCAATATCTTTTCTGTTATATTGTTGGTTTCCCCATTGTCTTTGATGTACGTTCCTTGGTTGATACATATCTTCCCTTTGTTGATAGGTATTTCTTTGAATTCTTCCTCCTGACATCTTCCTTTGGTCTCGATCTCTTCCTTGATTTCGTCTTTCCATATTTGTGTAGCACTCTCTTTCTTTGTGTCCTCGTGCATTGCATCTATGACATTTGATTGTTGGGCATTCTCTTCGTATGTGACCTTCAACACCACATGCATAACATTGAAATCTTCTTTTTATATTACATTCTCTGCTACTGTGTCCCGGTTTTTGACACGTCCAGCATTCTATCACTTTAACTCTTGTCTCTGGTTTCCATTCGTTGATTTCTCTCTTCGTGGCTCCAACTTGTACTACATCTCTATAAGTTCTTCCCCAGTTGTAGGTCGTATTGATCTCACCGTGTTTACTTGTTCAATAACCTTGTTAACTTTTTCTATCTTCTTTATAGTTTCTTTAATTTGTTCCGCCGTTTTGAGATCTTTCATTTCGATTTCTTTCCCGACTTCTTTATCTCTTACACAATGTGTCAATAAACATTTCTGAATTTCTTCCTCATTCCAAGTGTGTGAGGCCAATTTTTTAGTCATTTTTGATATTTTCTCTATAAATATTTCCGCTGAATCGTTACCTTGCTCGTAGTTCAAGCCTTCTCTTAAGTCATCAATCAATGACGTTGGTCGATGAAAAGCTGCTCTTAATTTCTGTTCAACGGTTTTACCTTCTGCGGCTTCATATTCTTCAATCAAAGTCCTGTCCAGAAGTGTAATAACTAGTACCATTTGTGTCTTCACTGGTGTCTTCGTTATTTCAAAGAACCTCTGACATTCTTTGATAAATAATTCGAGGTCATCTCCTCTGTGGAATTTCTCTGGAAGTAATCTTCCAATAAGCAGATCCGTTGGAATGGTCGCCATGTTAGAAGCTATAACATTCAATTCTTCAGTCATCAAAATAAATTACTAAGACTATTAAATCCAAATTATATTTCATAAAATCTGATTATATAAACAAATATTCTTGGGACATTTTCTAAATTTTAATTTCAACCAAATATCAACATACCATTGCATTCATACTTGAATTTCAATTTTATTAAAAATTATTTTATTTTAAAATTTCAATTATCATTTCAATTTTAATATCTTAAAATAATTTAAGTTTCAATTAAAACTTTACAAATTTTAATCGTGAACTAATTTAATTTAGTATTTTAATTTTAACTCCTCACAAGCACTAAGGAACAATTGAAAAGGAGTTGAACAGTTCAGATATTAGTCGATACTGAAACAATCCATAGGATGAACGAATTTCAGGTATTCCGGAGATTCAGTCCTCCTCCGCGTACATGTCGGTCGGGAGGCATCTCCGCTTGGGCGGTCGATATGGTGGAGGATCGCCTCGAGTATCCTCTTCCCTCCGCGTAGACGGTCCGGCTATCTCGCCTCGGGGGGCCGATATTGGGCACCTCTCCTGTGAGGATAGCGATCTCCTCAAGATCTAATTCGAGGTCGCTTAAGGCACTCATCAGGGGGTGAGATTCGTTATCTTCATCCACCAAGTTGATGTGGATGGAAGCTGGGGGAGAGGAAAATAGGATCCGCGGAGCGTAACGGATATCCGGGTCCATCTCAGAGTTTTCGAACTCTTGATAAGGGGGCGGTAGGTCATCCAATTGACCCATCCCCTCCGTCAACTGAGCCTCCAGGAGACGGGCTTCTTCTTGTCGGCGACGATCCCGACGCCGCTTATTCCGGTTTGGCCGATGACGGGCCGTAGGGGCCGAAGAGTTAGCCCGGTTTTCAGTAGTCCCAGAAGGTGGTAATTGTGGGACATTTACACTCGAGATCGAAGTGGTTATTGTTGGATTGGGTTGGACTTCGGTGCTGGGGAGATGGTGAGCAGGGACGATGTTGAGCTGCTCCGCCCGAATGTTTCCAGGGACCTCGATTAGGAGTTCAGTATCCGTGTAGGCCTGATGTAGCGCTACCGATTGTTCTCGGATCAGTAGTCGCTGGGCGCGTGATTCGACGATTAATTTGTCACGCGCCTGAGTGAGACGAGAGATTTTTTGACGGAGCTCCCGGACGACTTCTGGGGGAGCCTAGGTCCCCTTTACTCTCTCGTGCTTCACTTGAAGGTCTCGGTGCTGTAGTTTGAGGTCCTCGTATTTGTGGCGGATTGCCACGATTGATGGGGGCAGGCGAGGGATCCTCATCGAAGTGATCGCAGTTTCATCGTTTGGCATACTATGAGAAAAGAGGAAAGATATTTAACTAAAAGAAAATAATCCAAAAAGAAAAATATAAGAGAAAAAAAAATTATTAACAAAAGGAATTTAGGTAATATCGAAAATTGGAGTATTGGTGGCAATTTTAGGGCTGTTCTCCTGTACTATAACCCAGATTCTCTACTTAGGTATGTTTTATTGGATAACCTAGTCGTCGTTATTTCCCACGGTATCAATATAGATTATTTACACGGACAATTCTACATTTATAACCATTACTACTTTACTAGCACAACTACAACTCAAATTTCTGCCTGATCATGTATTTAATAACGGGGTCAATGTTTCGACATTAAAGGGACGGTAGTACACTTAATTACCATTTGAGTTGTTGGATAAGGTTGATTTTGATTTTTCTTATTCTCCTATTGCGGATTTACTTTATTCAAGGCGACTTGGTTTGGAGTATATCGTGAACTTTAACACTTGATAACACCAAGATAACGTCGTGATTTGCGAGTAACTGGGAATCCGAACGTCGCGATAAATTGTAGTTCTCGCAATTGATTTGGGTGTGGGGTGATCGGCTCGCGGTTTTCCGCCCAAATATTAAGATAATTTAAGGTCTCCACGCCGACATGATATGACAATTTTCTATTTCCCGACAATCTACGGTAAATGTTACCGTTATGGTTCCCAGGTCTCAATTAATGCCGATCAGAAATTTAAGGCTTGGTGGAAGCCTCCTAACCTGTGGTTATTTACAATATGACCTGTAGGTCACAGGGCTTTAGGCAATACTTCGTAGGATTCAAAAACCCGCATTTGATCTTTCAGGTTAAGTTATGCCGAAAGCTCCGAACGTTAATTTACGGAGTTGGGAGTTCAAATTAGGATTCCAAGTTTAATTTTCCACGAAGCGATGTCAATGGGTGATTTACGGGTTTGAATATTTAGGTTTCCGCTTAGAGCTACCTTATGTGCGATGAAGATAATTAATAAATTAGCTTACGTTCTTTTTCCTTTTCGAAACGCCCTAATGTCGTGGATAAATAAATTACAACCGAAAAAATAAGTTCCGTTTGATTTGATAAACAAGAAAAACAAAATACAATTGTTATTGATTATCTCAATTGTAACTTGTGCAGCCTACAGCAGTTGTCTATCGGTAGGTGCGATCAATAATCAATTTGTTGAACTATTATGCACTGGTCCATGAACAGATTATTATACAATGGTATTCTTAAGTCTCTCATTTTAACTCATTGTCTCCGTCGCTTACTCTATTAGTCGCGGATTTTCTAAACATCATTCGTATCGTGATCTGCCCCTATCGTGATGGATCTAGAAATTCTACGAGAGAGGGAAAACTGTTTGTTAAGCGACGTTCCGATTTTGTGGCATTTTCTCAACACTATTCTCAGATGGAATGAAACAAATGGAGAGTGGTTATACGTGCTGCCCTCCTGTGGAGCATTTTCGACAAGGTAATTTTGTGCAAAATGTCGTTGATATTAATGTAGCTGACTATCGGGAAATCTTTCACTTTAATCACTAGATACAAAAAAACGTTTTCCATCACCTAAGTTCTATCCGTGCTACCCAGTTTTATTCCCGTCATTCTGTTCGGAATGTTAAAAAATGGTTTTAGATCAATGTATGATCCACCCTAATTCCCCCTATCTGAAGTCTTCCGCTCTTCCCTTGATTTTAAACGATTCGCTCCGGCCACATTTTCAGCAGCCGCCTCGAATATACAATGGCGCCCTGCGTAGCGGTCCCGTGCACAAAGCCGGAACCGACTGCGAACTGCCAAGGGGTTCACGAGGCATGACCCACGAGCACAACTAAGGGTTTTCATCCACTAGCCGGCACACGGTCGGTCCCATGAACTATCTATTGCAATACATAATATAAGATTTTAGAGGGCCCGAACATATAGATAAATATATATATGAATAAATGAAAACGAAAGTTAATGTTACGAACAGGTTTAATTTAGATAACAATGTTTCATAAAAATAAAATCATTTACAATATATCATAACGAAAAAGATCCTTACTTATAGCATTCAGAATTGCAATTGAGATTTTTTAATAAAGCATAAGATTAGATTTAATGAAATTCATCGCTGTATTTATAGTATTTTTGTGCATGTGTGCGACCAATGGGCGATTTTTCGCCATTTTTAGGGCTTTTTAATTATTTTATTTATTTCAAAATATTTTTGTAATTTTTTATATATTTTTCTTTATTTTTTGATATAAGAATATTTTATTGTTAGATTTTATTTTTATTATTATTTTCTTAAAATATTATTTTTAAGCCCCAATATTTTGTTTTCTGGTCGCCTCTTCTGCCTGTGTTTTTTCTAAACCTTATTTTGCAAGGTTTTGGCAGTTTATTTTATTTCTTTATGTTTTCTTTTTGCTTCTGTAGGCATTTTCGAGTTTTAATTAATTATTTGTTTTATTTAATTTTTGTTATATTTTTATTTTGTTTTAATTATTATGTTATTTATTGATTTTTAATATCTTGGTGCGGTGCATGTTTATGTGCAGTAATTCCTTTCATTATTTCCGCTCTTTACCCTTAATTTTTATTTTTATTTTTGTTTAAATTGTGCCTCTGAGCCCAACAGTATTAACGCCACTGCAGAAATTGTTGTTTGCTGATTTTTGACGCAATCTTTTAGTGCTACGAAAATTCGTTTTTTGGATTTGCCAAAATCAGAACAAGATGCAATTTTATTTTTTCTGGAGCGAAATATTTTGCTTATTTAAAGGGATTTATTCGGTGGACCATCGATATTTAATTATTATATAACTGCTTGGTACCTGATGGGTAAAAGATATAAGATTTTTCGCGGCCACTTTCAATGGATTCCCATCAGATGCGCGCACAAGAAGCATAACGATTGGATACCCGTCAAAAATGACGTTGGAAATGTATTTCAATTGGCTGGTTCCAATATGGCAAAAGGTGAGCCATATTGCAATGACTGCTAATACTCTAGAAAACCTTTGAATTCACGAGCTACCATAGAAGGTATTCATGCTTATTTTTATTACGGGTCACTCTATCGCTAATTTAACTGAAATAATATCGATCATTCAACCATTTTATTTTATTTTAAAGGTACTATTTAAATAATTTAAGCTATTGCAAAACCATCATCTATTTAAAACCCAGAACATTTTTATTATAAATATCACAAGATAATCTTGGGTTATCAGCAGGTGAGAGTCCAAATTTTTTTATCTGACCCAGTAAACGAGCGGCCTTCAATCTGTGCCTTCTTTCTCTCTCCGCTTTGCTAAGGTGACATTTTTTTGTGATTCGGTTTTGGTTGTGGACGTTACTGTTTTGTGCATTGATTGGAGTGGGGTTTGAGATGAGTCATGTGATACTTGGATTAATGCTCGAAAACGTGCTGGGGTGGTGCCAGATTTCTGCCCTTATCGTCTCTTTTAACTTTAGTTGGTAATTTTCCTTCTCTAATTTGTCTATTTCGGCTACCATCTCGGCGTGTTGAGTTTTTAATCCTCATTCTGTTGATTCAATCTCTTTGCCTGTTCTAGTCGAGTCCAGGTTTCCTTCATCCGACTACATCTTCGTATCATCGATACAGCTCACTGGCTCTGTTTCAGGGCCTCATTGCGGTAATGGGCTACGTCATACCGGAACCTCTATGCGTCTATCGTTTTAATTTGATTGGTTTGCATTAAAGTGATTTAGAAGCGGTCTTAATTCAAATCGATAATCGTATTTCGAATGTTATGTGAAATGATAAAGAAGAGAATTATTTATTTCAATTAGGAATTCTCATTAAATTTTATCAGATTAAAAATAATATCCCTTGAACAATATAAATGTGGGTCCCCTTTATTTAGTTTAATCAAACACCCGTTTAAAATGTTTGGGAATTCACGACCCTTCCATTAAGATAAAACTCGCGATGGATAGTATTATAACTTAAACCAGAATTAAAATTAAATTTTGTTTTAATATTGAGTGAGATCGGTATTTTTCTTCTCCATTTTTGAAATTTAAGACACCACTACTCGGGTGAGAGCAGAGAAGTTTTGCCTTATCAAGGGTTGATTATTGATTTAATAATTCTTTTTGTTTTTATGTAGGTCACTGTCAGGAATTATTTGGGATTTTCCAGATTCTTAAGATTTATTCTCTAATTTTGATCAATTCTTATCAATGACATAATCGACAGGTAGGTAAATTTTATTTTATTATATGTAGATATTATGTAATTTATTAGGCTCCTCTAGGCGACTCTATCCCTTGTCGTTCTCAATAGAATCAATTTCGCAATTTAACAAGAACCAGCTATAGATTTCGTCAATTCATATTTTCTCCAATCAAAATTCAAAACTTCAAATGTAAATTATATGGGTATTTCTCTCAACTTATTCACCTCGCCTTGGATGCTTTTTCTTGCCCTTCCGGATTTTCTGATATCGATATTCAAGTCTCATCTAGCACTTTCGATGAATGATTGATGTTAGTCGTGGATTTTATTGAATCATTACAAAATTTAGACTAAATAAATTTTTCGTTTGGATTTTTCATTCTATTTATCTACAATAAGTAAGTTAATAAGTATAAAAATCACAAATTTTATTTAATATCATTTGAAAAATTCTTGAGATTCCCGTTGATATCTTTTTATCCTGTCACCGATCCTCCTTAAAACTCTTTTCCTCAATGATGGAAAGCACAAAAATTATAAATAAAATTAATCAAGGTTAATAATAATGATAATAAATAAAAATATGAGTCAAAATTTAAATTAAATTTCTCAAAACTGAAAATAGTATTGCCACTTTCGATATTCATTACACACCGGTTTCTGGTGACTATATGCCATAAAATTCTAAATAACTCAATACGATCATCATGAGCATGAATAATATGTTTATAAAATTTTAAAAATAAAAATAAAAAAGCAAGTAATATTTTTAAATTTAATTTCCAATCAGAAGTTTACATTATGCAAACCTGTGTATTAATCATTGATTTTTATCATTCAAAATGTGTAAACTTGACAATATAATAGCTTCATTGGATTTCTGTTCTTTCCAAATCTTCATATTTTTGTTGGGGTTATAATAAAACATGAATAAAAATAATAAAATTTTAAAATTATCAAAATCAATTAAAATTAATTAAAAAAAAAGTAAAAATCAATAGTTTCGAGGGGGAAAAGTGGTAACAGGTGGCAAATTTGATTTTGAAGACGAATAAAATACTATTAGATTGAGATGAGGTATATTGAAGTTTCGGGATCCCAAAAAAAAATTAATTAGTAATTAAATTATTTACCTACGAACCCATTAATCGAGAGTCACCGAGCTGAACGTCAGTTTAATGGGTTTCCCGGAATTAGTAAAATGGGCAATAAATTGTCCGATCGGGAAAAATTGTTTTCCTAGCTCTAATCCAAATTAATGGCAACCCAAAATTATAAAAGGAACTGACAACAAAATAAGTTGCCAGTTGGTTGAAGAGAAAAAAATCTAAGAAGTTTGAGAAACTAGTTGAAAGTAATAAACAGATAAAGAAGTTAATCAGATTGCAGTGACTTATTACGTGATATCCTTAGGGTGTTTACGAAAAGCAAATAATTGCATCTTGTGGTGAATATTTGTGAATAGAGATTTCTTTGTTGGGATTTTGTCTTATTGATTATTCAACACGAGGAGTCGGATCTAGAGATCTATCCATTGACAAATATTTAATATCCCAAAATTTCTTTTCAACTCTCAAATTTCATTTGCATTATTATTTTGTACAATCTTTTCACTTCCTTCTTGTTTACTAGTCTTTTCATTCTTCTTTCTTTTCATGTATAATATTTACTCTATCCTCATGGTCATTCGCTCTCTACTGAAGGTTTGATGTTGAGGTTCTTGGAGAGGAGATCTGACCGGCTAACTACCATTCACTACGGGTTCTTCCCACACCGAAGTACTAGTTCTAGACTAGTTGGTTGATTTTCATTTTTATGACTTGTATGCATGTGATCATATAATTAGTAATTTAAAGATTAAAAAATAATGGTCAATAACAATATTAGTAAATAAAATAGACTTTCTAATTTTACCATCGTTTGGCTTTCAAATTTTTGAGACTATAGAGAGTTGGCAATTTATGAAATTAATGATAACATTTAATCATAACAATAATAATAATAGTAAATATAATGAATGATTATTATTAATATTCCAAAATTAACTTTATTCAAATTTGACTAAAATAATTCAACTAAAACA
The DNA here is from genome assembly GCA_022537955.1 of Schmidtea mediterranea. Classification (NCBI taxonomy): domain Eukaryota; kingdom Metazoa; phylum Platyhelminthes; order Tricladida; family Dugesiidae; genus Schmidtea; species Schmidtea mediterranea. The sequence goes on along the minus strand of CM039680.1, from coordinate 157,215,247 downwards.
TGTTATTAAAGAAAAATTTGAACATTTGACCATCAAAGATCTACATAGGTATGGCAAAAATTTCATAAGTTCATTTCTTAGCTATGACCTAAATATCCTATAAAATTTTATTTTATAATCTTTTACACATAAAAAAATAAAATGTGTTGGGCCAGAACACAAACGGCCTTGAGAATCGTTTAAATGAATCGGTAATACACACGCAAATACAACATGCAGATTTAAAATCAGACCCATAAAACATCAACTAACCACGCTAAAATATGAGAAAGAAAACAATTAAATATAAAATCAAGAACACACAAAAATAAATTAAAATAATAACAAAGTGCAACAGGATCCGCACGAAATAAACATAAAAATAACACGACAACATAAAATTTGACCGAAATTTGACAATTTACTAAAAAATGCAAAAATCCATAAAAATGGAACAAAAATCAAATAATTTGAATTGGAAACAATTCAATTAAAAAATTAAAAATAAAATTGTCAAATTAAATTACAAAAATAATAAAATTAAGAATAAAATATACTAGAAAATCACAAGGTCAAATTTTGTTTTACTAAATAAAATTTAACACGCAAGTTTAGGGTCATACAATAGGTATATATACCGATTCATTTTCACATAATTTTAATCCGTTTTACTCTGTATAATCAGTTTTGAAAAAACTCGAATCAGTTTGAATCTGAGGACTAATTTTATCAATGTGAGCGGAGGAATGCTCGAAAACTTTCTCCACGTCGCGTCCATGTAATCTTATAAGAGCTCTGCTTGGGCGTCGGCGTAGGGAAAGCCTTGATATGATTTGATGATGAAATATGCTATGTTAATTATGGCTATTATACTTCAATAAATATTATTAAACAATAAAATGAATTTTTTTGTCAAAATTTTTCCGGCCCACAGCCGAAACAACATTACAAGTAATTAAAATCTTATATATCCTATCGAATTGTGTAAGTGCGGTGTAAGTTCGCCAATAATTCGTGTCCGTGGAGGCTACGGCGTGAGAACGCAGTAGCTGAAACGTAAATACTTATTCCATATAAGGAAAATGGGTTGAAGGGGGAATAGTCTTTTGGCTATTTCGTCATCACCCAATTCCTATAAATTCGACCTAAATTTGTATCGACAAACGGCTAAAAATTAAAACACCGAGTAGTCCAGTGGGCACTCATTAATCTGTAATGTAAACATAAATGCGCCTAGGATCAATTAAAGGGGAAAGTGACGGGGAATTGAAAAGAATCAAAATCGTTGCTATGACCTCTAATCTTATGACCTTATTTTGACAATAAACTACAGTAAATTCGCTTTAAGTTACTTCAACTCAATTACTATCCAAAATATTTTTTATAAAAAGATGGTAAATGTAACTCAGCAAAACTCCTCTATGATGACTCTATTTATAAGATCCCACGATACTTAAACTAATATAGCTATTTGAAAACTCATTTTTTCCCTCTTGAATCGGTAAACCTGAGTAGGATCACGACCATTTTCTCCTTTATAAAAAATGTACACTGAATTTATCCCCGGTAAATCAATGAATTACGACTGCAGAGGTATAAAATGCCAACCTTAAAGGTAATACGGATAAATCATTTTCAATTATTAACCCAGTTATTAAAACTCGAATAGAATGAATAAATTAATCCCCATACCCAATTATACCCTGATAACTCCGAAAGTCATAAAAACATCGATCAAACATAAGGTGACAGAGATCGGCAGTAGAAAATTACGTTCACAAACTAATATTAATATCTTCAAATGAAAAGGGAAGGAACAACATCTTTCGGAAATCTATGAGAATTGAATATATCGAGTAAACTGCCTAAATTATTTAGATTCGGAAGAATTCATATAAACATTTAGGACTGATCGAGTAAATTTTGTGAGGTAAAAATTCTGCCAGTAATAAAAGCAAACCACATACACATGAACGTGGTAATTCCACGACAAATCTTGCCGAGGGAGATGCGAGGTGAAGAGAGACTCGCAGAAAATCGCCGCGACCACCCATACGCAAGAGAACGATATGGCAAGAAATGGAATTAGATTCTGCTAGTAATAAAAGCAAACCACATACATATTTGAACCAATTCATAAAAATTCGAAGTTTCATTCATAATAAATTTGTAAATAAAAACTAAAAGTTTTATTTATAATAAGTTAGTAAATAAAAGCTAAGAGTTGTAATTATGATAAGTTGATATAAACAAAAGCAATAAATCAGTTGTCCAACATATGATCTGAGCGTTCAGAATATTGGCGAACCTACCGAGTATGGTTCCTAAAATTCATATAAAAGGTAACATAACTAAACAAAACATAAACTACCTGACAAGGTACTCCAACGTATCAATGCCATACCAAGCTTTACTGAATAAATCGAGTCTTCAACATAAAAAAATAAAAATCCAACGAGAGTTTTCTGCGGCATAATCAAGACAGAAATGAAAATCCAACACAGGCATCAACCTATAAGGAAAGAAATATGACCTGACATTTAAGAAAAATCGATTTACCTGGATTCTTTTCATCACAAGACAGATGCGCACTTATTTGCGATCGAAATATCTCGATAAGCGACGGTCATAGATCGAGTGTGTGTGAACTACAAATTCTCTCTATCTCGTGCGCACACCCGTCCAATATAATAACCGGTGCAGTTTAGAATTCTCCAGTTATCGCTAAAATGTCCAGGAGAAATTTACCAACATCAAGAGAACTTCAGGTGCCTGAGAAAGAGGAATCTAATGTCGCGAGTACCAGCCGGACTTCGCTCTAGGGTAATCCATTTAAAAATTTATTAGCCATACTATTAATCGGTATCTTGAGCACTAGCACCCAAATGACATCCTGCCACTTATTAGTCCTTGATGAAGATCCGCTGCCAAGATCAAACAAGAGATTGTGTCCACCTCTGTTGTAGAATATCAATATATTCCTTTAGCTGATTTGATTTTATTTCTACTGAATTTTCAAAATCGACCTACAACTGATTATATAACCCTTAAATTCCCAACAAATGAATGACCCAAAGTGTTATCAAACGAACAATCATCCCCTTGAATTAACCACTACCTTAGGCATAAAAACCCAGAACCATTCTAGCAGGTCGTTGGCGGAGGCAGGGAGTTGGAAGAAATGCATCTATAGTGATAGTAAATATGAACCTGTATGCTTAGGAGCAATTTTGTCAGACCACAATTCACCGGGAAAGGGTAACTTAAATTAATAATATGATTACACGAATTGTTTATTGGTAATTTTAATTTAACTGTAAAAAGTATATTTTAAATTTCATTGAATTAATTAAACCTTGTATTAATTAGAGTATTTTTGAATTAATAAAACCTTATATTGATTAGAGTATTTATGAATTAATTATATCGTATATCAATTAGAGTATTTTATGAATTAATTAAACTTTAGACTACCGAAAGTATTTATGAACTAATTAAATCTTATATGCTTATGAACTAGGTAAATCCGATACTAGTTAGAGTACTTATAAAATCAACAATAGATCTAGTATACCCCCAATAGACTATTAACCCTCGTAATAATTAGTATTACCCATGTCGAAGATAAAGTATACCCAAAAATGAATAATTGAAAGTTATAACGCTATAAGACAGTTGCTAGAAAAATTCTGTTTGCCACCTCGTTAACGATACATGAAGTAAATTGCGTCCTATAAACGAAATGTTTACAGTTTGACATGTGTTCCAGGGTTAATCTAGCAAAGGTTCAATGTTACCATTGATAATTTAAATGGAAAAAGAAAAAGGGACTATAAAGTGCTACTATTACCTATTGAGATAGTGTTAATTCAGAGATATTCCGAGTACTGACAAAAAATAAATCCGGCAATCAATATCTGAAATAAGTATTAGGATAAAAATGTTTTAAAATTATTAATACTACTTGCTTAATTAAATCAAAAATGTTTAAATATTTGTTCATACTACTTACTTATTTAAATCCATTAGAATCCATAGAATTAAAGTCTTACGTATTAAAACAATAGGTCTTCAATTAAATAAATTTAATTAGATTCTCTACTAGGGCTAATAGAAGGAAAATTCAGGTAAAAGGAAAATTAATATTTCATCATCAGAAATGTTTCGTAAATTCTAAGCAAAATATTAATCAAATATTTGATCACTAATGAGTCATTAATACGAGTTGAACAAAGATTAATTAACTTCAGTAATTTATTCGGAGATAGATCCCGATAGAATAGCACTGCATTGAACTCCGGATCACTGCCAACGAACTGTGCGAACTAAAACGACCCCCTCTTAAAAACAACCCTGTCAAGAATTTTTGACACTACGTGAACCTACTGCAACCGAACCAGTTAAATCGTCGTACCCAAATCCTAGATTAATTGACCAAAACCAAATGAAGTGTAAATTCCACTTATCGCTTAATGCTTCTTTTAATTTTAGAAAACTCGTGGATTGACGCATCCCGAGTAATAGCACGATTCCCCGCTCACTCGGCTGCCAGGTGTAGGCAGGCGATGTGAGATGTGAGATTTTCAATTTCCCCCGTGCACGAGACAAGATCCAGCACGCAAAGAGAATCAGACGAGATCGATCTCCCGTATGCGGCGATAAAAAGGGAGCCAGGACGCAACCCGGCCAGGGAGATGCGAGGCCAGTCTGAATACTTATTGGCGCACCTCGAAGCACACCAGAAGGAGATAAGCAGGCAAGTGGAGCAGGCCAGGCTATATCTGAGACAGGTCAACGCGGATATCGCGGTGGGCAAGATACTCAGCACTGACGGGTATGCCCCACGTTACAATGTCTCCTACGAACTGGACGACCCGAAGCTACGAGAGAGAATTTCGGACATGAACATGGTAATTCCACGACGAATCTTTCCGAGGGAGATGCGAGGTGAAGAGACTCGCAGAAAATCGCTGTGACCACCCATACGCAAGAGAACGATATGGCAAGAAATGGAATTAGAGATGCTACGTGCTGGTACAAAGGCGCTTGACTTGAATGAAAAATTTGAAATAAAGCTTATTGTTTTCGTGTTTCATTATTTTGTTGTTGACTCATAGGATGAGAAATAAAGTTTCTAAGACGACTTAATGACAAATTATACTAATGGAGGGATAAATTTCCCATAAACTGTAGAAATAAATTTGATTCAAATTTATTATTTTAGAAATGAAGTTTCGTCAGTTCTCCATGCTACAACGGGAGCTGGATAAGGCTCACGCCACCAATCGGGAACTACAGCAACAACTCCTGCAAATCACCCGAGAAATCCAACAGGTCAAGGGGACATGGATCGAGCCAAAGAGGGCGAAAGCCATATACCAGAAGATGGAGGCGGCACAAAAGGGGTGGGCTGAAAAACGACAGCTCACCCAGAATCAGAAGACGCAGATCAGGAGTTTAGAGATAACACTGCCGGCGTGCCAAGAGGGTGCGGCAGTGACTTATCCCTTAGTGTTTGCCCCAGTGCAACTGGCCTATAGAGATGCGGCGACTTCATCCACGTCCAAGAACAAACCAACTAAGCGCCGGCCAGGGAAATCTGAGCGCGCAAAACGTCATGCGGCTCAAGTTAAAGGCATGTGAACCTAATTACAGACATCATACTGTGTTATTTAATAAATGTTTACGAATAGTGTTCATAGCGTTATCTGATTCAACTCGACTAGAATATTTCGAAATTAAAAATCAAAGGTGATCACACAAAGATACCTCGATAAGGGACCAGAGAAAGGAAACCGCATACGTACCTTCTAACGGTGGTGCGTTGGATCCACCTTGAGATTGGGCCAGAGTATTTCCTGTGTGGCGCTCACCTTTGGCGATCTCAAAACCAGAGTTTACATCACCAACGTTGCTTAGCAACGGGTAACCATTGGGGAACTGATAAATATTTACATCTCGGGTCAAGGTCATAAAAACCATAAACCCCACAAATGTAACAAAAGCCTCCTCACTTTTATGGTTCTCCAGAAATTAGAAATTTTTTTAATTCTTTTCAGAAATAGCATTATTTTATGTCGATCTGGCATCGACTTATATAAGGGAGTTTTACAGGCATGTTTTTTGATGCGGTAAATCAAAACTCCTACACATTTTTACCATATTCCATCACTTTTCTCCTGGTTTACAGATTTTCGTGATTCTTTTTAATTAATGTTTCTAATTATATTTCAGGCTTAATTCTCATATTTATTTTCCTTATATAAGCGTTTTCGATGAATTTGGAGCCAATGTGATGAAATTAGTTAATTTTTAATGATTTTCAATTCTTTTTAAATGTTTTTATTTATTTTTTTTATATATTTTTTGTAATTTTCTACTTTTTGTATTATTTAATGCTAAATAGTCTATATTTAATGACTTTTGTCCATTTGGACTTTGCGCGCTCCGAAGTTATCGCATGTCGTGCCAGATAAACATAAATTTTTAAAACCTTAGTTTTCGCCCAACATAACCGTGTGGGGTTAGTGGTAGTCGTGACCTCACCTCATTACACACAATATTTCATGCCCGCCAATGGTTACCCGTTGCTAGGCAACGTTGGAACTGCAACCATTGGTCACAGTACCACCAAAGGTGAGTTCCGATGTCAGAACTGCTAAGCTTCGGCCCTATGTCGGGTTCAGCGGGCTGCCGTTAGAAGGCCTTTGCCCGTCTTATCTTTTAGCTCCCTTAATCACTTCCTCATTGTTTTGTTCGTATACACTAATTATCAAAAATAAACAAAATATCAAAACACCATTTTATTGTATTATCGTCAAATGAGTTCTGACATTTAAACTTGAACTAATCATTTATTTATTTTTGCCTTTGGCGCGTCTTCGTAATCGTTCAGTTCTGCCCGGCCTGGCATGTGGATAGGACCGCTTGTTGGAATGCTTCGCTGGGTCCTTGTCGCGATAGACCAGCTGTGCCGGGGCGAAGACCAAGGGATATGTCACCGCACTCCCTCCTGGCACGCTGACAGAGCGACTTCCAAGCCTTTTATTTGAGTCCGTTGGGCTTGGTTGAGCATCTTTTCGTCCTTCCAGCCTTGTTGGGCCGTGTGAGACGTTGGTACACCTCTTTCATCTTTTCCGGTTGTGCCGAAGTGGCTTTTATTTGCTGGATTTCTTGGCTTTGCTGTAGAAGCTGTCGATGGAGATTCAGATTTTCTCGTTGAAGATTCTTCAACTCTCGGCTGAGAACTCTTGTCGCCTCCATTCCTAAATTAAAAAGTATTTGAACAGTTATCATTAACATTGTTGGTTTCGACCCTTTAATAAATTTCATCCGCCCCTGTCTTAAGTAGTTTTGTGGGTAATATCGGTTCCAACAAAGCCTTTACTACCTATCTCCTGTCACCTTATCTATTTAAATTAATTCGATATCGTTTGCCTGAACTTCAATACCTTTCTCCCCTGTCCTATTTGTATTTTATACCACTAAGTCATGCTTTCCTAAATAAAACAATTTGAACTAATTTTGCACTTTTTATTATGATAGGTTTATTTCATTTAATAGAACAAATTGAACAGTCTAAGATTAACTATTAACTTTTATTCAAAAAATACAAATTTGATTATTTTCCGAGTCCTTCACGACCCTTGGGTTGAACGTTTCGGCGAAAACGACTGGCGAAAGTCCATTGTGGGTTTCGGCTGGCGTATGCATGGTCTCCTTGTTGTCTTGGTCCGAGTCGACTTCGAAGAACTGGCTGGACTAATATCTCCGGCAGGATCAGTTTTGTTGGTGCGGTCATCTGTAGCAATCTCGGGTCGTCCAGTTCGAACGAAACCCCATAGTCTAGAGCGAATCCGTCGGTACTGGGAATCAGACCGCTCGCGATGTCTTGGTTCACGCGCGCTAATCGTTGCCTGGGCAGATTCGCTTTCCTTTCATACTTTCTTTTCATATTCTCCATCTTCATCAAGGTGAATTCCTCTCGTTGACGAGCCTCTCGTGCTGGATTTCTACCCGGTTCTCGTTTGATTGCTATACTGGGTAATTTGATTTCGTCTCCGCGATCGTTTGGTCATCGGGGCCAACGAGATTCTCCATAATTGACCAAGGTATATCCTTGATCCCATAATGCTTGTCTGTATTGGGCGGCAGAATTGATCGGTACTTGTAACGTTAATCGGGAGTCATCACTCCATCCTCCGTGCTGATCTCTGCGGTCTAAATAAGCCATATGATTAGTATTAAATTGCAAAATTTCATTTTTAGAATTTATTTATTAAATGTGGGATGGTCATAAAAACACGTTCTATCGTCGCCTGTCTTGTGGGTGAACATAATTCGTATTTAAATGGTAAATTGGTGATTACAAAAATGTAATAACTCGTTGAAGTTCAATAGTGTCCTTCATAACCGCGTCATTGGGCGATAGTCGGTCGTGGATACGGTCTCCCAGTCGTTTCTTTGTGCATATGGTTGACGAGGATTAGACATAATTAGTAGTTATGAATTTCTAGATTTTTAACTTCATATTTATAGATGTAGGTGTTGACTCATTATCGATTGACTAGTCGAAACCCCACGTTATTCGTGATTAATTATTGGTTAAGTTAATATCATTCGTTCTTCTATTTTATTTTATTAACAACGCGGAATTTATTTCTACTATGGTCTATTGGTTCATTTACTGTTTAAGTCTATTTGCGGTTGATTTGAGCAAGCTGTTTCTATTATTCTTGCTATATGTCACATTATAAGGTTAGCAATCAGTTTTATGGTTGATTAGTTAATCTGATTTTTTATTGCTTCGGTTTATTGCTTTATTTCTGGTCTACATTTTGGTTGATTTACGTTCTCATATGGTATATTAATAAGTCACAATATTTCTTAATTGGTTGACATTTAATAAAATGAATCGATTCTCGATGCCTTCCCAACGGTAATAATTATCTGTATTCATTCTGGTATCCACAATCTCCTGCTCCGTCTAGTATTAAATGGATGGTAATCAATTCCTGGGCTGATGGACTCACAAATTCAATCTTCCCTTTTGTCGATGTCCTGACTCCTTCCCAATCAATCAGCGCTGGAGCCATTATTCATTCGTGTCTGCGTATCTTATAATGTCTTATCGATTTCTAAGGAAATGTCAACATTTACTATGGATTCGACGATTTCGATACTATTCTATCTTCGATATTTATTGTGCACGTGCGTGAATTTCGTTCGAATCTCTCTCGGTCTTCAACAAATCCTTAATGGTGTACTCATCATATGTGTTTGACTCTATGCTCTCTCTCTGATGGAGACTACTCGTATTATTTTCTCCTGTACGTCCGACACTAGGATGATTGATCCTTGAACTATTCGATATCATTAGACCTTGTACTAAATTTAATTGAATTTTTGTTGTCTGATTCGTACCGTATTTTGTATTATTGAATTATTTCATTTACAGGTGATGGTTTCTTCTTCGTTATTAACAATTTAATTTGCCTTCAATTATTATTTCGGTGACCTTACCAGTTTTCCTTTATTACTAATATTAAGGTATTTTTAAATAAATTTAGTTTCAACTGAGTTCTGGATAACGATGTTGCGCTTGCAATGGTACGATTAATTGTGGTCGGGAAAATTTTTATGTGGGAACGCTATAATTTCTCGCTTTGGTTCGACGTGGCGTATCTCTTCCGAATTTTTGGGATGGTGGTACAAATATTATTTTCGATTATCTAAAATGACATCATAATTCTATTCTATGTTTGATTATATCGCTTGTTATTTTAACAATTTATTCCAGCTTCAGTTACTCCTATTACCGTCTCGTGCTTTATTCAAATTTTTAATATTCACAAAATTTAGTTATATCGCTCGTCACTTATTTATTCAAGTTTTGTGTTACATTTATCAGTATCTAGTAACCTATATAAGTTTTTGTCACTTTATTAGTTACTTAAAATTTTATTTTAGTTACCTATTTTCAGTTATAATACTTTACTCTTCGTTAATTTTCGTCATTTTAAGTTAACCCGTTACGTTTAGTTAGTTATCGGTTGCGTATAGCTTCATTGAGTTACGTTTACTTTAATCGCGTTTAATTACATCTAATTATATTACCTTTAGTCACATTTATCTACTTTTAGTTCCATTTAGTTATTCTTATTTACATTTACTTACATTTAGTTATGCTTATCTCAATTAGGTTTAATTATATCGAATTACCTTTAGTTACTTTACTTATATTTTAGTTACTGTACACTACACTTAGTTACTTTTCGTCGGCATTAATATGATTAGTTGCTTTCGTCAGATTTAACATATTTAGTTACTTTTCGTCACATCGATTTCGAGTTTCCACCTCCCGAACCTCTCAATTTGATCCTAAGGAACTTGTGTTCATATTAGATTTTACGAGTGTTCACTGGACTACTCAGTGTAATCAGTATAGCCGATTTCTACATTTGATTTTTGGTCGATTTTTCGGGAGATGGGTGAAAGGGAGCCAGCCAAAAGACTAGTTCTCGATCTTCCCACCGCATCTATCAACGAATATAGTATTTACGTTTGTTGGGCCAGAACACAAATGGCCTTGAGAATTGTTTAAATGCATCAGTAATACAGCACGAAAACCCAGCACCAAGATAACTTAAAATACAATATACAACACCAACTAAACACTTTAAAATCTGAGAGAATATAAATAAATATAAAATTAAAAATATAAAAGTAAAATAAAATAAATAAAAAATGCATCAAGAACCGCACGAAATTTACATAAAACATAACATAATAACAAGAAAATTTGACCGTAAAATGACCATTTATTTAAAAGTAAAAATTAATGAATTAAATGAATAAAAATAAAATATTTTTAGCTGAATAAATTTAAATAAAAATGTTAAAAATAAATTACCAATTTAAATTAAGAAATAAATAAAAATTTAATTTAGATAACACAAATAATTTCAAGGTCGAATTTTGTTTTTTCGCAATAAAATTAACACGCAAGGTTAAGGCCAAATTGTAGGTATATATACTGATGTGTTTTGACAAATTTTCAGTCTTAATTTTCAGAGAAAAAAATTTCAATCTAAGGGAAGTTAGTGTGCGTTGCAACTGAGAGCCGTGCTTTCAGGCAATTAACACTAGTAAGTGTTTTGCCTAAACACGACAACTTTCAGTTGCTATGCATTGGTGTGAAGCGATATAAACGATTGCCTGAAGAATTTTCGACAAATTATGAAAATATATGCACGAATGTGGATTAACTTATTGATCAATTGTGAAGAAATATGAGTGAATACTGCATGAATTTCTTGACAAAATTTGATTTAACTGTATTGGGATGAAGCAATGAACAATGATGATGCCAATAGACGTCCGATTACTATGAACTATTTCATGTCAAATAAACCGTACTATGCTCGAAACCTTTACTAAAACGATATGGTAAACTTTTATTATTATTCCTTTTTCGGCCCACAGCCAAAACATATTGCAAGACAGAAAAATAAAACACCCTTATCGACTTTGTAAGCGCGTGTATAATCGCCAACAGTCGTGCCCGTGAAGGTTCCGGTGTGAAAACGCAGGAACCCAAACGTCAAATCACTGAATTAAATAGCGAAAGAAAGTAGCTTGAAAGTGGGTCTTTTGGCTCAACCTTCTTGCACTTAATTTCGATAAAATCGACATAAATATTTTAACAACATTCGGCTCAAAATCATTAACACCGAGTAGTCCAGTGGGCACTCATTAAATATAACATGAACATGCATAGAACTTAAGGACAAAGAGAAGGAAAGGGTAGCGGGGAAATAGCGAAATCGTTGCAACAGTTAAAATGAATAGCCATCGGAAAAAGATTAATCCGAACGACTAAAATCATGAAAATTAATGTTTTAAAGAAGTAAATAAAATATGTTGAATTGAAACGGTAAATATGGGCAGAACGCTGCGCAAATTTTCGTAAATAGTTAAAACATTTATCATAAAAACTGTAAAATAAGGGCGGAACGCTGCTAAAATTTTTCGAATTAACAAAAATACTTTATCGAAAACCGGAAAAATACAGATGGATTACGGCTAAATTTTTATATAAGAAAAATCTTTCTTAAAGCTGAGGACTAATGACGAATCCCTACACAAAAATTTGTTAATAATATTGATAATAATTATAATAATAATAATAATAATAATAATAATAATAATAATAATAATAATAATAATAATAATAATAATAATAATAATAATAATAATAATAATAATAATAATAATAATAATCATGGTACTTGTAATAATAATGATAATAATTATGATAGTAATAATAGTATTAATAATAATAGTAGTAATAACAATAAATATAATGGTAATTATAGTAATAAAAATAATAATAAAGGTAATACATATAATAGTAACAATGATAATGCTAGTAATAATAATAGGGAACGTAGTAGTAATAATAGGGATAAGGGTAAGAAAGATACTGTGTGGATATTTAATATAACAGAGGGTTTACAGGCAATATAAAAATCATCAACACAGACAACGATGAGAAGGACTAGGCAAATGGACATAAAGATAAATGATATGAAAGTATAGGTTAACATTTGAAGGAGATCGGAGAATAATGGGACCTAAAAATTGAAATCGAGCACAGGCCTTCTATCGGCAGCTCGTTGGACCCATGGATCGTTCGGTCAATTATAGCATTAGCAATAGCGATCACTTTTTGCAGACGATCTACCCACTCGAACACAGTTCCAACTTTGCTTAGCAACGGGTGCCGAGTGGTAAGCAAAATATATTTGTATGGGGTTGTCTGGGTAACAACCATATAGTGTCAAAATATCAACACCCAGAAACCCACCACGTTCGAGGCCGTCGTTGCGCACGACAGAACTCTCACGGGCACACGCTATAGGCGGAGAGACCGCAATTACACAGTGTGACTAGGTATGTAATATTTTAATATCTTGTATGTTGTGTGGCTGTGGGCCAGAAAAATTTCGACACTTAATTGTCTTTCATTAGAAACATATATTTCAGATCGGTACATTAATACACATATATTATCCTCGGCATTCATTCACACCTACGACAAAAGATTTCCCACACATACGATCAGTTTTTCGGTCAAATCTTTTGTTATTATTTTATTTTTATGTCAATTCGTGTAGATCTTGGTGCATTTGTTGTTATTTTAATTTACTTTTGTTTTTTCATTTTATATTTTTAATTGTGTGTTTCTCGCATTTTGAGGTGGTTATTTGATGTTTATGGGTTCGATTTTAAATCTGCATGTTGTATTTCCGTGGTATTTCCAATCCATTTAAACAAAACCTTGTACCATCCCAACAACCGAGAGGATTTTGTGAAAGAATAATATTGGTAGAAATCACATTATTTTAGGAAAAATGATTAGTTATTATATTTTAAAGGGTTCGAGTCGGTTTAATATCGTTATTTAAAGGAGGGATACTTTAATTAATTTTTCATTGATGTTTTATTTTCTTTACAATTTGTTTGGATGATAAAGGTTTTCTTTAAATACTTATCCAATAATATTATTAAATTTAATCAAAAATCTTTCAAACATTTTCATTATAATTTGCTACTATGATGATTCAAGTCTTACAACTTTTGTTAAATTTTCAAAAAATTTATTCAAATTCTTTTTATCAGCTTTCTATGCCTCCTATTTTCCATTTTTAATTATGTAAGAATGTTTTTTATCTATTTTTCAACCTAAATTGTGTACAACTACATATGTTAAAATTTAGCTTATATGCTGATACATTTCTTCGGAAGGATGTCCTCCGGGTAGGTGCCTATGAAAAGGGGGATCAAAAATTGTTATATTTAGGGAACGTCCTTAATGGATGCTCCCTTAAGAAGTTCGTGTTTTTCCTATAGTTTTTGGTGTTTATGTTCGGTATTTAACTTTACTTGATGTGCAGTTTTTCAATTCAAACAATTTTCCCGCAGACTCAGTTTGGCTTAACATGTGTTTACAACAGCCTTTACAAACTCAGCATTACACCGAAAAATATTGGTTTTTAGTTAAATATTTTTGATATTTGGATGTCAACTAATTGATTAATTATTTAGTTCGAAGTTAACACCATCCCAGTTCAAGCATTCGTCTATCAATTCTACAATCTATGCGAGCAATACTACCTATTCCAAATGTATAATATCTATTCAGTGCATTCAAAAGTCACCCTAATTCCAATAGGTTTGCTTATAAAAACAATATATATGTATGCTTAAAGTGGTTAATTTATTATTAGAAGGATTATTTGATTTAATAAAAAAGTATGTTTGGACAAGTGTGGTGACAAATAATTATATTTTAACTACAAATTACGAAAACAATTGACTTTATTCTACCTCACAACAAAACGAAATCTTCATTAAATAATCATAAATTTTAAAGTATAGACATTTCACTACTAAATGATTTATTAAACAGGTTTTTAAATTTTTTTAGCAAATTATAAACTAATTGATTATTATTGTATTCAAAATTTTAGCCATAATAATCTTTAGATAAATACAAGAACTTCACAAAGAAGATAACAGCTCATCAACTTTTTCTTTGTAGCTAGCTACTCGTGTTTCCAATTCTACAATTAAATTCGTTTTGCGATTCAAATCATCATCCAAAAGTTTGAAAGCCTAAGTTTTCTTAAAAACACCAATAAATCTAATTTAATACTTGTGCTTCTGTTTCTTCTGCATCGATCTCAGAAAACAACTTCTGTTCATCAAACCACGAATTTACTTTCTCCAGAGTTTTAATAATCTTCAAAGCACAATTTTTGGATTCTGGGAATTATTTATTTATAAAAGTGTTTTGAAATCATTACCAGTAGAAATTTGATTTTCTGCAATGCAATTAATTGCTGATAATTTATGAAATAATAACTAAAAAAATATTTATTTAATACATTCAAAATAAATTACATTGTAGGATGAATCAATATCTTTAATCAACAAATCTGCAGTAGATTCAGACATGTCTTTTATAACGAATATTAAAACAAATAAGATATATTCAAAATAAAATTGCCTAATAGCGTATAATTAAATGACTCAAAATAGTTAAAATCACAATATAATTTAAAACACAGTTTGTAAATGGTGTAAGAGGTAAGATTTTTCTTGTGGTTCAAGAAAAGAAGAACGAGCAGCGTTGAAGGTAATTCTTTTGATTTCTTCACTTGAAATATTAAATTTTTCTTTGCAAAATTTATGTTCTTCCTTTAGATTTCGTCCAGTTATCATTATATCATCACAATTTATCGAATAATTAACTTTATCTTTACAAAAAGTATGAAATGGATGACAATTTGGATCAGTAGATACTGAACCTGTCAAAAAACTCGAAGTAGGGCAAATCTAAAGTTAATAAAATTTTAAACACATTTCAATATTTTATGAAATTATATATTAATGATTGGTTAGTAAAATTTGATTAAACAAATTAAAATAACATTTAAAACAGTCAGTGCTGAAAATTTGTGTTACATCAAAAATTTAAACGATGGTCAGAATGAAAATTAGTTATAGTTTTCAATAAACCACAATGTTTAAGTATTTGAGCAGTTACACATAAAACCTTGTTTCGTATTTACTGGAATATAATATTAATCAGTTTTTTTATAATTTTAGTTTCATTTTATTATCAAAATTACTAAATATTTCAATCAATATCTTGATATACCAGAAAAATAAACGTTCAATAAAAACAATTAAATAATATGATTTTTAGTTTGCTGTGTAACTTGAAATAAATTTATATATTTGGTTTAAAAATAACTACATTTCATTAATTTTATTAGCCACTTTATTTGGAAATTTAAACATAACATAAGTAAGTTATCTCTATTTTATTAGTGCTTCTATTTAATTACTGTTACTTTATATTTATTTTCGTAACACCCAGAAACAATGAAGAAACAACATTATCTATCAGATTTTTTTGTCAAAAAAATACAAGAAACGATACCGTTGTTTCCGAATAGGAATTAAATAACCTAAATCCAAAGGCTATATGTGCTGGGCACTGATGGGTCCTAAAAAAAGTTTAAACTGCCTAAGGGTTACTATTCCCCACCTAGCGCCCACATAAGAATTTTGACCGCTAGTCACCCGTCAAAAATTGATGTTGGTACTGTGAACTAGTGGGTTGAAGGTTAGCAAAAGGTGAGCTCCTTCTCAAGAACTGCTAATGTCCCCCTTTTATCTATCTATCTAATTAATAATTTACTTAATCATTTGAGCGTTTTAGTGTCCCCATATCCAACGACCTCAATTCATATTCAAACGTCAATATCGAATTTAACACTAACAAAATATATTTAATTTAATAATAATCATAACATCAATTAAATTGTCGGGTGAACAGAGTTAATGAGCGCGCGGGATTCCGAACCCGTTCGCATCCAAAATGTGTCCTAATAACCGGGCTCTATTTAATTTGTACGGCCGTTCCCGTTCCTTTTTACTCGGCCGGTTTTTCCTTCGGTTCCTCTTATGTAAATCCTCTGGTGGACGGGAGGGACCTGGAGTCATGACTCTTACTCCTACGTCTTTACCAGTGACGCTCCGAATCACTATGGCTTGCTGCTCAGCCGAAAGTGCTGCTCCGCTCTGCAACAGGCCTGTGCGGATTTCGTCCCTCAGTTTTAGCTCGGCTACTTGCTTTTCCAGCTCCTGGGCCTTCTGCTCTGCCAGCCGCAGTGCTTCATCCTTCTGATCTAACTTGATTCTCAACTCGTCCATTTCTGTTTTCAACCTGGACACGGCCTCCGGGCGAAGCCACGTTTGTTCCATGTAGCGGCACTTCCGCACCATGGCTTCCGCCCTCTGACTTTGTGTTAGAGCTATTTGGTGGTATTCTGATATGTCCCGGCGGAATTTGTTGATTATCCTGCTGTGTGAGTCCACTAAACGAATAATTCTTATATCTCTATCTTTATTAATTTTAATTTATACATAATGAATATTAACATAACCTTATATTTCTAAAACAATATCCCTCTAATGGGCCAGCACACAAATAGCCCTTAGAATTGTTTAAATGCATCAGTAATACAGCACGAAAACCCAGCACCAAGATAACTTAAAATACAATATACAACACCAACTAAACACTTTAAAATCTGAGAGAATATAAATAAATATAAAATCAAAAACATAAAAGTAAAATAAAATAAATACAAAATGCATCAAGAACCGCACGAAATTTACATAAAAAATAACATAATAACAAGAAAATTTGACCGTAAAATGACCATTTATATAAAAGTAAAAATTAATGAATTAAATGAATAAAAATAAAATATTTTTTGGTTTAATAAATTTATTTAAAAAATGTTAAAAATAAATTACTAATTTAAATTAAGAAATAAATAAAAATTTAATTTAGATAACACAAATAATTTCAAAGTCGAATTTTGTTTAATCGCAATAAAACTAACACGCAAGGTTAAGGCCAAATTATAGGTATATATACTGATATGATTTGACAAATATCTAATCTTAATTTTCAGTATTGATTTTAAAGCGTATTTTGACACTGGTTGTCAGCAGTACCACTTTGGATTATTTAATTCGATGTTTTTAATTTGGATGGATTTATGAATTTTTTATGGATGTATTCGATTTATTTAGGAAGGATATGGTTTTATGGATTTTTATGGATGTATTCGATTTATTTAGGAAGGATATGGATTTTTATGGATGCATCCGATTTATTTAGGAAGTTTAATTCAATGTTTTTAATTTGGATGGTTGAATTTATGAATTTTAATGGAAGTAGCCGGTAATTTAGCTTTGGTTTTAATAAATTATTATAATGCTTAAATTATTTTCTAATTGTCGAAAATTTTCCGGCCCACAGCCAATACATTGCAAGATAGTAAAATCATATACAGTATTCAGATTCGTGTAAGTGCGTGGAATACCGCCGATGATCTGTGCCCGTGAAGACCCGGCGTGCGGAACGCAGGTATCGGAACGTCAATATTATTCCGTATAGAAGAAAGGAGGAGTAAGGAAGTGGTCTTTTGGTTACTTCCTTATTTCTCGATTTAATAATTAATAATAATAATAATCATAATGATAATAATAATAATAATCATGGTATTTGTAGTAATGATGATAATAATTATGATAATAATAATAGTAGTAATAATCATAGTGGTAATAACAATAATTATAATGGTAGTTATAGTAACAAAAATAATAATATAGGAAAAAGTAGCAACAATTAATAAAGGTAATACATATGATGGCAACAATAATAATGCTAGTAATAATAATGGGAAACATTGTAGTTATAATAGGGATAAGGGTAAGAGATGTACTGTGTTTACTTAACATAACCAAGGGTTTACAGACCATAAAAAAATCATCAACATGGACAATAATAAGAAGGACTATGTGAATGGACATAACAATGAATGATATGAGAGTATAGGTTAACATTTGAAAGAGATAGAAGAATAATGGGACCTAAGAATTGAAATCGAGCACAGACCTTCTATCGTTAGCTCGTTGGACCCATGGATCGTTCGGTAAATTATAGCACTAGCAATGACGCTCACTTTTTGCGGACGATCTACCCACTCGAACACAGTTCCAACGTTGCTCAGCAACGGGTGCCGAGTGGTAAGCAAAGGAAATATTTGTATGGGGTTGTCTGGGTAACAACCATATAGTTTCAAAATATCAACACCCAGAAACCCACCACCTCGGAGACGTATCATGCCATCTAGACGGGGAAAGGGATGGGTATGTACCTTTTATCTGACTTACATGCCCAAGAAAACATCTACAACAGTGCTCATAGACGTGACGCCGGTCAACGTGCTATGCCCACTGCTGGGGACGCTCTAGGTCCTCTCATTCACGTTAAGTTTCACAGGGTCAACATTTTATCAGAAAAAATTGGGTCTGAAATTCGTGCTGCAATCCAAATATAATAAATACTAATTATAATAACATTAACATAATGACTGTAATAATTAGAATTTAGTTTCATGGTAACTACCTTATTAACAATATAATAATAATATCCCAATTTTTATTTCACGATTTAAAAAAATATTATTATTTCTAATCTCCTATTTAAAATCTGTTATAAACCCCAAAAAATCTTATTTTATAAAATTTGAAAGATAAAATTATTTAACTTAAATTACTGTATAATGATTTATAAAAATTTTATTGTAAAATTAAATTAATTTTACTATAAGGTAAAATATCTTATTTTATATTACAGGCCATCACTCCGGCCCCCAAAATTAAAGGACCCAGGAGAAATTTAGCTGTATGTCCTTTTTTCTATATGTGTTTTAACCTGCTTGCTGCTTATTACCATAGGAACGGGTTAAACAATTTGTAAGTTCTATATTATAAATTTTTTGCCTATTTTAACTAATATTTTCAGGTATTTTAGATCCCCCAAACAAGCCAGATCCTCTCAAGTGGCAATTTCTAGCATCAACATTTGCTATCAAGGATGATCTTCAATTTATTATTTATTTCATTCACCTTTAAGTTACAGGACACTCAGAAACAGCCTGCAAAGAAAATCCCGAGATTGGAATTTATTTAAATGCAATTTCTACTTTTGGTGAAGGTGATAATTTTTATGTTGTATTTTTATTTTAATAAATTTTTGGTGCTTTTATTTTTTATTTATATAGTTATGATAGTTATTCTAATAAAATAATAATGACAATTGTAATAATAATAATTATCTCTGAGTAATAATAATGATAATAGCAACAATAATAACAATATTAATGTAAGGAAATAGGGCCTCCAGAATAGCAATAATAACAATAATAATAATATCAAAGGAATCATAATAATAATAATCATCATAATAATGAAGTAATAACAATAATAATAATATTAAACTTATTGTGATAATAGTATTAATAATGGGAATGGTAATAATAATAATATTAATAATAATAACAGTAATAATATTTTAATAGAGATAATAATAAAGATGATAAGATTAATAATAAGGATGATAGGTTAATACTAATAACTATGATATGAAATTTAATAATACAGATCTTGATAGGTTTACAGCCATATTAAATTAGCGTTAATAATGATAGTAATAACCATAACAATACTAATAATGGTAATAATAATAATAATATTAATCTAATTAAGGATGTTGATAACAATAATAATAATAATAATAATATAATAATAATAATAATAATAATAATAATATAATAATAATAATAATAATAATAATAATAATAATAATAATAATGATGATAGTAACTGTAATGACAATAGTACATTAATGATAATAATTCTATTATTAGTGATGATGAAAATAATAAGGACAGTAATAATAGTGACAATATCAAAAGCATAATGAGGGTAATAATAATTTATTAATAATAATGATACTATATAGTTAATGAATGGTGTACTAATACGATCAATGATAATAATAATAATAATAATAACAATAATAATAATATTTTAGTAATAATAATAATAATAAATAATAATAATAATAATAATATAATAATAATAATAATAATATAAATAATAATAATAATATTATTATGAAAATAATAATAATAATAATAATAATAATAATAATATAAAAATAATAATAATAATAATAATAAAATTTTTAGTAATAATAATTATTTTAAATGCACCATACTAATGATAATAGTAGGAATGATAGTCGTTTTGTGGGCCATAGGGTCGTGGACTTAGTTTTATAAAATGAGTAGAATTTTTACCTTTGACGAAGTAGTAAAATCTAAGTAATGGGATAACGTCGAATTTCGGATTTATAGTCGAGGTCATTTTGCATATTAAGGTTAAAATGTGGATTGAGTACGAATAATGGTATTGTAGAAAATCCGATATACAGCTAATTTAATGTGAAGTAGATCTTTTTGTCACACATGGATTTTTTATGGTTAATATGTCAAATTTTCCGAATTTCTTGTGGTTAGTCTCGTAGTGTAATTTTTATAGGTTAGATAATGACTTTTTGTATGGAAATATGTTTTGTCGAAAAAATTTTCGCTAATTCTATTAGATACTAGTCTACGTATTTTTCTTTTTATTGTAATTTTCAACTTTATATTTGACCTTTTCCAAGACCTCAACACTACTCTTTCGAGGGTTGGGCGATAGGATTTAGGAAGGGGAGAATACTGAACGGACCCGGTTACTGCCTTCGCCGCGGCTTCCCCTATTAACAACCGTTTCGATCCGGGGTGCCGAAAAAGACAATTTTTATTTTTCTCTCTTGCGTGCATGTAATCTATGGTATATCT
Organism: Schmidtea mediterranea; assembly: GCA_022537955.1. Classification (NCBI taxonomy): domain Eukaryota; kingdom Metazoa; phylum Platyhelminthes; order Tricladida; family Dugesiidae; genus Schmidtea; species Schmidtea mediterranea. Next base: position 157,193,924 of record CM039680.1, on the reverse strand, counting down.
TCATAGGACAAAAAATGGTTAAAATGATTTAAAGTTAATTCTCTATGATGAAGGTTCGATTATAAAAGATCTGGGTCGAAAATCATTGATCATTAGAAAAAAAATTTTTATTAAAGCTTTATTGTCTATAAACTGAATAGATAATAACAAAATATTATTAATAACTAAATTCGTCTTCATAACAAAATAAAAACATTAAAATGCAAATAATAATTACTTTGCTTCCGTAGTGAATTTTCAAACAAATAAATTAAGAGAGTAAAGAAAGAGTGTTTTTTGCTCAACCAGCATCGCCTTATATTTCACGATTGTTTGTGTGTGTGTTTTGATGCATTAAAACAAGGAATTTCTAGAATATTCCAAAATTATAAAAATTTTTATTCTTTTCGATTTAAAATTAAATTTTACATTTTTATGTATCAAAATTTTTATTAAATTTTTATTTATTTTATTTTTCTTAAAATTTTCCATTTTTATCTAAATTTAAGTTTTCTGCTCAAAAACACACAGGCGTTATCGTGCTGGTTAAACAAAAAATGGGCTTCATCAGTTTTTGCCCAACATATGGAAATATTTAAAATAATAAGTTTATCGTTTTTTATAAAATTTAAATGTAAACAGAATACGAAATGTAAATAGAAATACTTTCCTGTACAATAAATGAATTCCATTTTAATTTAAAGACTCAACCACATGTTTTTGTAGCAAACCGGTTGTAAAATTATTAGAATCCCACCACTGCATGCCATTTGTTTACAAATTTTTTAACAAATTCAACTTACCTTATATCAATTCTAAAAGTATATTATTTATTTTTTAATGATTTTGTTAAAATTCTCTATTTATACGAGGGATAGATGCGATAAAATACGGTAATTTGATTAAATTTTCAGTGTAATCTAATTTTGTGACTGACTTAAAAAATAATTTGTTCTTTAAGCAACAATTTTCTATCTTGTTTAGAATTGATATGTTTTATAATTTCCTTGCGACTAATTTCTGAATTGAAAATATTTTCCATAAAAATTGAATTATTTACATCTAATAAATAAAAGCAAAAACATAATTAAAAATTGACATATCACGAGAAAAACAAGTATGTACGGATCACAAATGAGACGAATACAAATATGATAATATAAAATCAATAAGGGTTCTCACAAAAAGATATTCACTAAATAAAAATTAATTTGAAATTAATGAATAATTTATTATTTATCTAGAAGCCGGAGTTATATGGGAAACCTGAGGAGATAAATAATTCAATTCACTCAAAATCAATAGAGAAAATTAGTTTTGGGGTTAGAAGATAGGCTAGAAGTTACCTAACCTATTAAGGTAGTGAAAACAAAATAATTATTTCTAACTTAATCTGTTTATTTTGTTGACTAGAAACATGCATAAACATGAGGAGACGAAGCAAGAACGTCAGCATAATGGGTTGCCCAGGATTAGTGAAATGGGAACTAAATTGTTCGACCGATAAAAATTGTTTTTTAGAATTAATCTAAATTAATGGGCAATCCAGAACTATAAATGGACAAGCAACAAGATAAGTTGCCAATTAGTCAAAGAGAGAATCTGTTCATTAAAAATATTTTAATTTTCGTAATTAATTAATTTCTTTTCTCTTAATTTACTTAAGCATTTTAAGTGTTAGAAATTGTAAATTACTCATTAATTATAAAATAAAATTTAAATAACCTTAAACTTCTAAATCATAAACAAATTATATAATTTCATAAACATGAATTTATGTAAAAACAATCTATATACCATATTTAATAACAAAATTTCCGATTCACGCTTTTATAGAAATTTCATAATCGTTGACCTATTTTATTGTGCTCGTTCAATATATTTTTACCAATTGAAGACTTTAGGAAAAATGCAACAAATTTGTATCGATTCATGTAAAACTACGAAATTTAAATTATCAAGTACAGCTACTGAATTTCTTCCAAAAATGAGGTAAATCATAACCAGGTAAATAATAACTTTATTTTTAGTTTCTATATAGACTTGCAATGTTTCAAATTCTGCCCTAATTTGCATTTGTCATTTATAGTAGTTCACACGATAGCCATAAGTAATTGGAACTTTGTTTGTTAACGAATCTCAGTTATAGAGTCAGAAATCTATAAGAATAATATAGCTGGTTTTCTGTAAGTTAATTCTACTAAGTTTAAGTCATTATACGGTAAATTAGATGTTCTACTAATTAGGGATGGAAACCGAAATTAATTTCGGTTAAAATTTAACCGGTTTTATATTCCTTCAAATAATATCGGTTTTCGGTTAAACCGATTTGCAAAATAACGGTTAACAGTTAAAAACCGGTTTTTTTAAAATTAGTTTGTTAGAGTAAAACAGGAATAGGTTTACGGACATAAGAAGGGAACATACTGTAATTATGGTAAAGTGAAAGATTTTTTAAAATTCGCTTCAGCGTACCAACGCTTACTATCACGAAACAAAACAAAAAATTATCATTCACGTTAATATAATTACAGAATGTAGATTACGAATGAAGTGAAAGAAATTTCATTGCAAAGGAAAACATATTATGAATTTTTAAAATCAAGTTTATTATTCACTAACTCTTAAGTTTCACAAGTTCAAAATTTCTTATTTACTACTACGTTTATTTATGTAAATATCATATTTATGTAATTGTAAATTGATACCAATTATAATTTATTTCAATATTAAAAATTATAAGCATGTGTAATTTATTCAGTAATAACTTCAGTTTCAAACTGCATAAGCATAATAGCTGCAAACTGAATTAAGATAAGATATCGCAAAAATCTATTTTAAACCCAGAACCTAACATTTACCAATATTTAACCCAACTGTTAATGTAGTATTATAAAAAGGTAACACTTTAATAAATATGATAAATAATTTTACTTATATCCCCGAATTATCACAATGTCTTCTAAAATGTGATCAGTCATACGTGTCCTTAAACCTGACGATATAAAGCGGAGACCAAAGAAACATCTCTCAACCCATTTCTGTATATATTCTTACAAGACTACATATATAGCATAAAAATAAAGAATACACTATGAGATTAGCCAGGAAATGAGATAACATCTGAGTTAACTGAACAATTAGGAGATGATGTCTAACATTTTCCTTTTGTATTCCATAGTGCTGTTTAAGGCTTTCGTCTTTAAAATATGTAGCGCTCATCCTGATGTTTACTTCTTACGCGACATTCTAAATTTGCACTGTGTAATTACCCAACTTTATAATATACTAATCTTGGTATACTTAGACATATATATTTTTTATATTTTGTTTTTTTCTCTTTTCGAAATCAAAATTTTGCCGCTGTTTTTTTATAAATAACCACAAAATTGTCATAATTCGTCTTTTTACTAGCAGATTCTTTATTGAAATTGTTTATTGGGATAATTTGATTATAATTAATTATAAAAGGTATGACATAAGCTTTAGGAAATACTAATTCGTATGATGAAAAGAAGAAAATTGGAAAATTACGTAATTTTAACCGGTTTTTTAGAATTTCGGTTACGGTTAGTGAAATATTTACAGAAGTAACGGTTAACCAGTTTTTTAAACCGGTTTCGCAAACCGAATTCCATCCCTGCTACTAATACAGAATTATGTGCATTTTTAGTTTATAGAAGATCAAGTTATTTTAAATATATATAATTAATAAAATATTACAATTTATAATATGAAAAGGCTGGGTTTAAAAGTCATGTTAATATAAACCAATATATTAACATATAGTTTATGACAGAAAATAAATTTCTTTGAATATCTATCCATCAATTAAGAATCTTTTGTCAAAATGAACTTATTAATTACACCATGCTAGTTTTATTTGCACATAAATTTTATGGAGACAGTTTTAGGCAGCAATTTACCAAATTTACACACCGTTTGACTTTTTGCACTTATACATACAAAAAAACCGAAAGGAATTTCCGAACAACCCAAATATCTTCCTCATAAAAGTCTGGCTCTGAGCTCAAACTATATTACTCCTTGTGAAGATCCGATACTAATGCTGATAGATTAAATTATTGTAAAGAATTTATTTATGCCTTTCATTTCTAGAAATTGAAAAGTTAAATTGTCGAGAAAAACTATATTTGACTCAAATTTTTATAACATGAAAATGAGCAAGAGTCCGGGGAATTATTTTCAGAGAGGAAACACTTTGAGATATGATAATAATTATAAAGCAATAAAGTTTAACTTGCTTCAAAGTGGATATTTTTACTTCTCAATTCTTGATAAAGCGCATCATTTTTTAAAATACTATAGCCATGACCTATGCGTTCGGCATGTAATTCATTTACTGCTTCTTCTATCATACGCACGGGTCCGTTTTCACCAGCATGAATTGTACGATGAATACCTTCACGTTTGGCACGATTGAATAATTCAATTATTCCTTTATGAGTTCCATTGCATTCCATTGAATGAAGTTCATCACCTAGTCAAATTAAGCTTTAATTTTATAAATTAAAAACTATTTAAATAAAAGTTTTTTCTGCAATCAATATATACGATTCCTTAATAAGTAGTGAGATTAACACAGTAAAACAAAAAACCTACTACAACTAACTATTCATTAACCCCTATCAAAGATTATGTGTTTGCTTTTCCAAAAACGATTTTGAAGAAATCTGTCAACTGAGCCAAATGTGAGCTATTGTGTGAATATTGGGGATTTTGAGATCCGACTCTATTAGTGATGCGCTATCATACAAAGGCTTCAAACCATGGAGTTTGGCTTTATTTTGTGAATCTTGGTATGTCTTTCAAGGTTTGAATACCATTCCATGTTGAACCAAATACGAACAAAGAAACTATGAAAATCACGCTATTCGTAATTTGGAATGATTAAGACTTTATTGCATGACTTTGAAGAATGCAGTTTCATTGAACTCGGTTCTTTAGAAAGTTTCCATTGTTGCAACTCTTATTCAAGTTTAAGAATCAAAAATCTAGATTTTAGATAGATAGTGACATTTCATCCATCAGGATGATGTTTGTCAACATACTATCTCCAAGATACTTCACAACTTCCCCATTCTCCTTACAACTACGTGAAGTAGAAAGAAAGTTCTTAGAGTTGTACAAGACTTAATAAATTCATGAAATATTTAACAGAAAATATACACAATATCTATGGGTAAATATTATTGAATTTGTTTTTACCTACTGAACATATATTTACATAGTTTATGGTGTGCCTTTATAAAACGTACCAGCAAGTCTAATTTTAGAGTATTATCCATTTTCTGCATTTGAGAAAGATATAAAAGAAGAACATCAGTTATCAGCGACATGAAACATATATAAATAAAGCAACATACAAGGTCACCGTTTATAATTGGATCGGAGAGTTTTCCTCTGGCAGGAACAATGTGTTTGTCGAATAAAACATTGGGCGGCAAGGATAAATTCGAAAAATTGAATTGTGAAAGAAGAGAAACGAATTACCCGCACAGAATTCAACTTAATGTAAGGAAGAAGACTGCACAGAACATGCTTGACAGCATCAAAATAATGCAGTAGATTCGTTCCAAATTTTTTTGACAGCAGAGATACGACAAAAGCGAAAGCAAGCAAGACAAGAAAATCTGACCCTTTTCATGATCTTGGACAGATATATTTTATGAAACTGATAACGGAGGGCAAACCATTATGGAGTTTTTATTTTCAAAACAGTAAGCATCAGTCTCATGAATGGGTGTTTCCAAAGAAAAAGCCACAAAAAATGTCTTGTTCAGGGATGACTCAATGAGAAATTTCATTCTCCGTGTGTTTTAGAATGTAAAAGGTTAATCAAGATATACTTTACTCCGGAAATCATCGACTCTCGCTATTACTGTGCACTGGTTAGTGATGTTAAAAAGTAATAATAATTTGATAATAATTTTAACTAAGTGACATAATATTTTCTACAAAATCTGATTCATAGTCAAATTTTTTAGAAAATATAATGTCACTTATAAAAAAATCAGAGGTGGAAACAAAAAAAGTCCTTATAATTTTAACTAAATTATTTCTGATATTAATTATAATTATTATTTGCCAAAATACAGATTCTTAATAATACTTTATATAAGTGGTGGCCAGACTTTACTTCAGTAGGAGTCATAATTCATTGACTTAAATTTTGAGAGCCATAATCAAAATATATAATGAATAGAGAATAATAAATATTACCTTTCAAATGAAACACTTTAACAAACTATTTATATTCGACTTGTTAAGTAAAATAAAAATTAATTTTTAACGTCATTTCATGAGAGTCAGTGGGAGTTGCATAGATGATGCTAAAGAGATACATGAGGCTCGAAAGCCACAGTTTGGTCATGTGTGCTGTATAAGCACATTAAATTCGTTTTGCTATTTGTTATTTGTTAATTCAAGTCATAGCTAAGACTTAGATTATAAGTGTTTTAGTAATTTAATAATTAATGTTTTATTTAGGCATATACTGTTTTTAATAGAAATTTTATTACTTTACCGTAATATTACATTAATTTTTAAAAATTCCTGTCTTTATTCTTTTGTTAAATAAAGATATAAAATAAATAACGGAAAAAAATTGCCTTTCCCGTATATTTAGTGTAGTAAGAAAAATGTCTCATTTTAAGCGGGTCTTGATTTTCCAAAGTTTGGTAACCGCTTATATAGAAAATTATTAGTGGCGGGGTTGTAATGTATTCCTTAATCTGAATGATTTATTCCAATTTATTCATTAATCTTTCTATAATTTCAGAAGGTTTCCAGACAAAAGTTCTGCAAATTGTAAATTCACCGAAACACTGATTTACTGTAGTCACTGTCATTGGAATATTCAAATACGAAAATAAAGGGCTTGTAAATAATTGGATGTCAGGCTTTTGAGTAATTCGTGAAAAACATGCAGATAAAAGTGTAAAATCAAAAGACTTAAACATGTTTTCGTTTAGTACATCTGATAATAAAATGCCTTATTTTTTGTGTTTTATTGGTTTTTAAAATATATTGATTAGTAATAATATTAATAACACTAATATTTTATTAATCCCTATGTCGAATTCTAATCAAAGAATATACGATACATTAAGTGATATCCAGTACATTTCTCAATAGTTTACTAGTTTCGAGAGAAGAGAAATCTGAGTGCCTCCCGCATAGTATTGATGAAAGCCATTAGCTCTAAACTAGTATACTATTGGGAAATTTACTGGATATCACTTAACTAATATTTTAGTTAAAATTGATTTCTTATAATTCATTAAAAATTTTTGAATCATGTTTAAAACATCGCCCATAAAAATATCTTAAAATTCATTTATTATGTTAGTATTCTATTATTAATGAAATAAATGTAATTCGTCTAAAATATTTTAGTAAGAAGTCGCCCCTCTAAAAACCAGGGCGTTTTGTTTACCTGATACAAAATGTTAATAAAAATTCTTCGGTAATGAAAGAAAATAATAATTTTTCTCTCATTTTTCAACCATTAACTTATTTTCAAGTTACATTTTTTTGTTTTTTTTTAAAACGGTATTTGAATTTCTTCATTTATACATTCAAATGGCAAAAATGTGATATGAAAAATACGACTCTGATCAATACCAAACTATCACAATATACCGAGATAGCTTTTCAATTACAATAAGTCTTCATTGAAAATTTCGCCACTACCAGTTAATCTTGAAAACTGCACCAACTTGTACAATTTTATTTATTTCCTAAGACGCCCGAAGAAGTTTGGAATTTCAAGATATAAAATCTCTACTGCCCTGCAAAGGTATTAAATCTAAGTTATTAAAAATGGGCTCTAGTTAAAAATCTAGTCCACTGGATCGCCGGACATCAAAATCTTACAGATCGGTCTTGTGGTAAATATAAACTTGCTTTTAATATTATGGTGCCATGAATAATTTTTTTTGCTGAAAATACAATATTGCATTGATTAGAAACGAAATTAATAAAATTTCAGAATGATTGTAATAAAATTAATTAATGATTAATTTCCACAAATCAATAAGCTCTCAATGTGATAATATAGCACAATTATAAGCCTTGTGGATTGCATTTGATTTGTTGTATTCATGCGCTAGGCATTTATAGACAATTCTAATAACATGTGACTTTCTGTCACTATTCAACATTCAAATCCTCTATCAATATTATTGATGCAATATTTCTAATCATTAATTTAGATCACCATAGAAACAGTTCAAAAACGATTAACTGAAATATCGACTGAAAAAATGAGCATCAATGATCAATGAAAATTGGATTATTCGTTATGGGAAAATGCACTAATTTGTTTCTAAAAATAGCAACAGAAAGTGAAGTGCATTCAGTGAAATTTGCACGTGACTTTCGAAGTTAATCAATTTTATCATATGATTTATGTGCAAAATTTGGCACAATTGATTTTATTCAAGTGATTTAAATTGATTCCTATTATATTTTCTTATTAATAGTGCAATAGTCACTGTCAGAATGTGTGAAATTCTAGACTTCAAAAGTAATAAAAATTTTTTCAGCGGTGTCTTATCATTTTAAAATAGATTTTTCATTCTATCTAAAGAAGCACAAAAATAACTATCTACTTCTCAGACTAGTGACCCTTATGAACGAGTATATGGTCCAATTGGAGGTAGAAACTTGGGGTAGAAAACAGGCAAAATGATACTTCACAAAAGAATTTCAAATTTAATTAATCACATTTTTGACAGCTACTTTACGTTATTTTGCAACATCTAAATTTGAAAATTATTTTAAATTCTATTTTTAAACTGTTAATATTATATAACAAAAACATTTCATTTAATATATTTTAAAAATACAATGCCACAATTAATTTTTTTGAATTGTTTTAAATTTTTTAAAATACTGAGAAGCGTGTGATAATTTCAACAAATATTTACAAATTCTGAGATGATTGATACAATTTATCATGTGAGAATTTTAACTTCTTTTAGTGGAAATTTTCCAAATATTTTTTACAAAATCTTAAAATTATTTAATCTTTCATCAATATTAACACATTGTAATCGGATCACGTATTGATACGTGTTTAGCAAATTAATGCTAGAGAGCGGATCACGTATTTATACGTTTTTGATAGATTGTTAGTGGAGCGCAGGTCACGTTAAAATGCGGGTTCCAATATACTTGAGTTTTCGCTATATAGCGTCTGTAGGGTTGTAGCCATGCAGGTAAAAACCTTTTGAGAACAATAGATGGGGTGTACGGTGGGTACCGAGGTAGTGTTATTCATCACAAAATCACCCGTTACCAGCACTAGTATGCTGCCGAAAACTGCCCGATCACAATGTGTTAAATCAAAATTTTAAACTTCTAAATTATGATAAAGTTAATAAATAAAGCATTATAGACGAAAGTCACTAAGTACCATTCATGGACAGTATGTAGTTTCTTACATAGTACCAATGATACTCAAACAAAGTACAAACTTACCTGACATTAAAAATCGCATTGAATATCATACTTTACTAGTAATAATTGGATTTTTTATGTTTACAAAGTTCGATGTAAAAATAGTGTTTGTGTAAGCAAACAAGTTAAGTTACAAATAAGTTAAGCAAATAAGTAGCTATCAAAAAGCACAAGAGAAAAAAATATATTCACAGATGCATTAAATATGCTGATAGACATTATGGTTTTAAAGAATCAGCTATTTATAATTCAGCTATATATATATAAACATATTATCGTGATAAGAATCATTGATAAAAAAATTGCATTTTATATTTATTCTGTATTCATATCGAAAATTTTCATCATCTCATCCTCTTTGTATTTTTATTTAGAAAAATTTATTAATTATATTTCAACTCGACAAGATAGAGAAAAAATAAGTTTCGAATATAAATTGGTTATAGCGATTCAAGTCTTTAGTTTATGGAAATTTCGCTATTGTTGGCAATTAAAATGGTTTTGTAACTTTCAATATAAATGATAATCAGAATAAGCACTTTCAGGGGAAAGTCGAGGATGACTATGAAGTTCAAAGTCAATTAACTCATATATTTTTTGAAGCATGGCATATTGTCTTGAATGATTATAGCGGAAGATTAGTGCTTTTTCACTCATAATAGCCGGTTATTTTAAATTAATTTTCACTCAGTTGATAAGGCACGTAAAACTCGAGAATGAAATTTATGTGTACTTTTAACCTTTCATTAAATTCTCTGGTGGCTTAACGGATGTTTTCTTATTTCATAAAACGTTGTAAACTTTTGATTGTCTTCCAGTTTGACGTTTTTGTAAATCAAAGAATAAAATTTCTTAAACCAATTATGACATACACGTTCACTAATAGCAGGTCTACTGAAAACTTCATTATTGTTTCTCAAAAAGAATCACAAAAAATAGTTTCTGACCCTTCTCAATACAATAAACCTTTAAAAAGTTATTTGACTAAGTACCTGAAAACTTGTTAGCAAAATAAAATTTTAACAAAACAACTAAAGTGAAGCATAATCACATTTTATCATAAAACAATAAATGTTTCATATAAGACTTATTAAGCTGATTTTTTTGATTCAAAATGAGCTGTCGAATTTAGAGTATTCATCAATGATTTTTAGGAACGTTGAAAACCTTCTAGGTAAGAAATAAGGAATAAAAAGAATTAATATAAATCAATTTTATTAAAACAAAAATTATTATTTTTTACATACATTATTTAAACAAACTTGAATTATATTTTTGGAATTTATCTAATTTATTTTGTTACTTTTTGCTTAATTTAACTCAAACCAATTCACTTTGTGTTAATTTAAATTTTATTAATCACTACATGCATTTAAACAATTATTTAAAACAAATAAAAATTTGTTGATAAAGTTCTGAAATACTTCGATCTGAAATATTGAAAATATTTCTCCATATTCTGGAAATGAAATTCATTCAAAATTAAAATTATATTAATTTGATACATCTCTATAATATATTAATGAAAATAAATATTTCACAATTTTTTTTATTTTGTTTAAATTTTATGAATTCTAAAATTAAAAATCAATATTTCTACAATTGATTTTTTTGACATTTCATCGCGATATGATTCAATAATGACAGAAAGGAATGAATTGGTAAGAGATTGCTGGATTCGAAATGACCATGGACAAAACGGTTAAAAACTTAATAAATATTTTTATTTAAAACTCATAATAATAGATTATGATTATAAATTTTATGTAATAAATTAGCTTCAATTTTACAGGAAGTGCACTTTTCGTTTAATACAAATATCAAAATTTTTGTTTTTAAAACTTATCTGTCATGCGAATTTTACCTTCCACTCAGGCCAAATACCAAATCATGGGAGTGAATAATGTGAGCACTTACTATATTAATAAATATTTTATAATGATTTTAAGGAGTTCAATTTACAATGTTATTCTAATCATTCACATGAAGATTTCAATTGAAAATGTGAATAAAGTTATAATGAGAAGTGAACCGTATTTAGAATGGTATCATGCTCGATTCCAACAGCATATGTCAATTAAATCTTAGAGACCAGCATTGCGTAAATAATGAAACTTTTCTTTGTTGATATTAGAGCCTTGATATGAAATTATATTTAATTATATGAAATGTATTACAAAATTCACTTTCTAGATTGTCAGTAATTTCAACGTTAGACTTTATTTATTACAACTGAACGTACACACACACATGAGGATGTTTTCACTGATTAATATATACTACTTGCAATCCGGGCGTAAAACAAATTCCACATTTTTTTAAAATACCGTGAAATATATAAACTTATCTGATTCATTTAAATTTTGGATTGATTTACGTAATGCATAATAATGCACTGTAAATAAATTTGATAAGAAACACCAAAATGACAAACACTAACTTATAATCATAAATTATAAAAAATATACTCAAAACATTCATTTTTTATTTTCTATTACTCTAAATTTGTTAATCCATATTTTTACTAACTAAATTACCTACAAATTTGTTAAATGTTACCCAAATAACTATATATTTCTAAAAAACATACATAAGTTGTCTATAAATTTGCTGAATGTTGGTTGAAAATGCCTATGTATTGTAAACTAATATGTATAAATTATTTAATAATGACAAAGTTCCATTAATTTAATCTTGTGATAAAACCCTTTTAATTGACAACTTAATCAAAATATAAAATTATTTAAAACCGACAATCGAGTTTTATGGGAAGCACAGAAAAATATTAAAATGATTTACTTAATTTTTCGATAAGTTCCAAGTACGATGCCGAACAATCGGTTTATTTTGGAAGTAATTACACCAGAACTTTGTGATCATTGGTGTAAACTAATTAAAATATTTTTTTTGTCGAGATGATATAAAACTGTACTCTGTAGAAGCTAATTGTCATTGCGCCAATTAAAAGTTACCAATAACCAGTAAAATAACAAACGATCTAAAGGTTTGTCATAACACAAATGAAAGAACTTACATATTGTTGGGTTTTGGATTATTTCAAGTCGGTTCTCTCTGACTCCTGGTGTTCTTTAAATTAAAACAATGAACGACCCAACGTATATTGAAACAACAGGTTCACAATTTATTATCACGCTACAATGACCAATCAAAGTTTATACGATTCTCTGCTCGGCGTTGATGCTTTGCAAACAAACAATATTCACCTTTTGATCCTTTAGTTCTGTTGACTCTCGTTTTCCTCGGTTTCTGTTTGGTTTGATCCCTTTTCGCCTTTCCGTATTCTTAATTCTATTTCTTCTTTTCCCTACTTCCCTAATTCGTTTACCACTTTTCCTACAGTCTGATTCTTCGAACCCTAGCTGAGGCAGAATGCCGATTTTCTCTGATTTTCCCTTTGCTTATATACTCCTCGAAATCAGGATGACAAATGGTTATTGCCGAGCCAATCTTTCGTTTGACATTTTCTCCTACGTGTTTGCTTCGGCTGTCATCCATAATGGTCCAACGAATCCAGATAATTAATGGCCCTACCGGTCTTCCTACGCGCGCTATCTTCTCCTTACTCTTTTCCCATTAATCATTGTGTCAAGCTAATGGGCCCAAATCTTCCTTTTGTTTGCCTTTCTTCTTGTTTACCCAGCTCGGGTTTCCTTCATCTCTCGGGTTCTCCATTGGCTCGGGTTTCCCATTAGCTCGGGTTTTCTATTAGCCAATTAATTAATTAATTAACGTTTTCTGTTTTCATACATTTGAATGTTTTTCAACCCTTTCTAACCCTTTTCTGATAAATCCCTAACCGTCATCTTGTTGACCATTAGCTAATCTATAACTGTCCCGTTTTTCCCATTCGATTTCGATGATTTTTCCATTTATTGATTTTTCTCGGATTTCCGGATTCTCGCCTTTCGTAATTGCTTTTTGCATTTTCTAATACTGTTTCCATCGCACTTTCCTTTACTATTAATTCTGTGCACGATCCCGCTTTTATTTGCCTTTTTTCTTCGCTTACTTTCCATTTGAATTATTATCCTAAATTTTGTTTAAATTTTTAATTTTAATTTACAGACCTCAACATATCTCCCCCTTAAAAAATTTTTTCGTCCTCGAAATCTATGTTTTGCTGTGATTATGTATTATTATTATTATTAATATTACCCTTATTATTATTACTATTTATCCGAAGGGGAAAGTTTATGATTCAATAAATGCCCAATCATAGGATTAATTCAATTAGATCGAAAAGAAAAATACAATTCCTAGAAAATGTAAAAAGAGAAATAATTTCTCATTGAAAATATATGATAAAAGATTTAGCAAAATGAGATTTTTGGAAAACCTAATTTCGAATTACTTAAACAAAAGCAGAGACAAGGAAATTGAAATTTCATTCGATCTAGCGTCGGCCTATTTAACTAATCACGGCAAACCACTTCGTTCTGGGGTCAGCTTAAGAGAACAAAATCTCAAAAACAATGACACGATCCATCTTTTAATGAGAACAAGAGGCGAATAAATTAATTCGAAATTTTGATAAAATTTTCAAACAATACAGTTTACTGACATAAATAATATAATAAATAATATCATGGTTTTGAATATTATTATCAATTAGATATAAATCAATTTTATTAATCATTTATTGTCATTTCGAATAATATATTATAGTGATAATTAAATTTAATAATAAATTCAATTAGATCGAAAGGAAAGAAACAATACAATATTTAGAAATGAAAGGGAAAAAACCAGTCAGTGAAAATACATTATAAGAGATCTCTCAAAAGAAATTTTTTGGACAAGCTAGTTTTGAATTACTTACAAAAAAGGAAGAACATGAGAGACGAGGAAAGTTTATGCTTCATTAGATACCCAGTCATAGTATTGCACTGAATATTCATAGCTTACATCAATAAAATTAAAGATCATTTGACACAATTTATTTTTAATAAACTTAATAAAAATAAAAATTCATAAACTTATTTATTAATTGAATAAATTTATTTTTTTTTTTACCAAGATTTTCAAATGTAATTCATTTTCATTGGCTAGAATTTTTTTATAACTTTACTGTTTTTCCAAATTTCACCCAATTTCATTGGCTAGAACTTTGGTTTTTCCAAATTAATTATAGATTTGGGTTTCATTAATTGAATAAATTTATTTTTTTCCAAGATTTTCAAATGTAATTCATTTTCATTGGCTAGAATTTTTTTATAACTTTACTGTTTTTCCAAATTTCACCCAATTATATTGGCTAGAACTTTGGTTTTTCCAAATTAATTATAGATTTGGGTTTCATTAATTGAATAAATTTATTTTTTTCCAAGATTTTCAAATGTAATTCATTTTCATTGGCTAGAATTTTTTTATAACTTTACTGTTTTTCCAAATTTCACCCAATTTCATTGGCTAGAACTTTGGTTTTTCCAAATTAATTATAGATTTGGGTTTCATTAATTGAATAAATTTATTTTTTTCCAAGATTTTCAAATGTAATTCATTTTCATTGGCTAGAATTTTTTTATAACTTTACTGTTTTTCCAAATTTCACCCAATTTCATTGGCTAGAACTTTGGTTTTTCCAAATTAATTATAGATTTGGGTTTCCAAAGATGTTGAATAAATTCGAATGAAATTTTAATATTATCATTTATCGAAATGTCAACTATAACTATAACAATTGAAATCATTGATTCTGACGGCAGTGTGTCGAGAAGTTACGAAGACAATGTCAACCGTTCAATCTCAATAAATTCATTCAATTGCATTTTGTAGCGTATGCTGTATTTGCAATCATTTGTTTTGCTTTGTCCGCCATTTTTTCAGGTCATTTTTATTGAATTATTTAATTATTTAAACATTCTTTTAATAAGCGGGTTTTTATAAAAATATTAATTAAAATAAATTCATTATTTATTAATAAATAATAAGAAAATTATTTAAAAATTTATTTATGATTATGAATAAAAAAATTTTCTTGTCAAAAAAAATACGAAAAGATTGATTTGATTGCAAATTTGCTTGTGTTTTTTACTGTAGGAATTCTGTGTTCATTTCCCTGACCAAGTTAGAAACTCATAATAAAACTGTTATTGACTGTTAATGTTAAGATTTGCAGCATGGTGGCAAGTTGGTGTGTTGCATATATTATTTAATTTACTGCGATTTCCCCGTTTATAGAAAATGTTATTAAATGGAATCAGTAAAAAGTTAATCTCCCCCGCACCGACCGACTCATGATATCACTTTGTTTACTCAGCCTGATAAGGTATCTGCGATGAACATTAATATTCCGAATGAATTTTTACTTATCCTGCGGTTTTTGACGTAGCCGATACTGATAGGCTCTATAATTAATTACCCTATGGTTTCTTAACGTAGCCCGTGCTGATAAGCTTTCTATATAAGTGTCTGCTTTACCACTTTTCGTTAGTCTTGTCTTGCCAATCTTGAAGTAAGCATTTTATATTTTATTTTTCTTTTTCATATTTTTTTTTTGAATTTTAGCACGCCATCCCTCAATTACTATGGACGTAAGTGATTACTTGTCTTTTGTTATTTTTTTTTGTTTTTGTGATTCTTTTTACCATGCTGTCCTCAACTACCCTCATAGTAACCGAACACTTGCAATCGCTGTCCAGGGTAGCCAAACCCCGGTGATTGCAAGTGCTCGTGTTGCTTATTAAATTAACTTATTGATGCTTATTAACTTATTTACTGTTTAATTTTAGTTCGTTAATTTGTTTATGCAACTACCTATACCACACTCATGTGTTGGGTCATATATTTTTGATTTTCTGATTTTGTATTTATACTAAAAGCAAACCTCTAATTACAGCTACTCGTATAAGGGCGCCATGGTATGGAGTTTTACACAGTATTTATTTCATTTTTCTTTTCAACCCTTACTATTTTAGGCTGTCCCAGAACCTAAGTTTGAGCATCTCGATGTTATGCAATGGTTATTTGACTGCCATACTACCAGGTTTTTTTAATTTCTTTTTCAGGGTCCCTTTGCCACCGCGCCGAAAGGGATTGAAACGTACCTTTGCCTGTGTGGATACAGGCAGTAGGTTTGAAGGACGCCCGCCTTGCAATGTACGCAGGGAATGGGACTGTGGCATCCAAAGTCCCGTTCTGTTGGACTCTGATGACGAATAAATGTTCAGCATACCTTTGTTTTTAATTTATGCTAGAAAGTGTGGGGTAATTGTGTCCCTCTTCGCGATTAGTCTTTGACGAATAATGTTCACTACCTTTGTTTTTAATTTATGCTAGAAAGTGTAGGGTAATTGTGTCCCTCTTCGCGATTAGTCTTTGTTACTACTAATGTGAAATTATTCCTTACTTATTTATAATTTTGTTCTCTCGCCCCAGTAGGTTACCCATTGTTATATAGTTATGCTAATTCATTCATTACTACTCAGCCCTTTAATATTATTTATTTCTAATGTTCATTTAAGGTATCATTTCATTATTTGCAACATTTATTTGAGTTATTCTATTTGCTTTTGTTCATTTTTATCTATTATTCATTTATTTAATTTATCCCTTTTTATCCCTTTTTTTAATTATTTATTTATATCAATTTGTCTATTCATTTGATTATTACTTGGTAATTTACTTATTTTTATTTAAACTATTATTTATCACTGCCAATTATTTCTTTATATCAATTTGTTTATTTATTTGATTATTTGTTAATTTACTTATATTTATTTACTATTATTTTTTTTTTCTCGAGGACGAAAAAACACTAACGGGTCCGTTTAAATAATTTATTTTTTTAGTCTAATTGATTTATCTCACCATCGTCTTCCGATTCCTCTATTTCTTCTACTCTCATTCGAAACATCGCGAAATCGGCCTCGTGTTGAAACAATAAGATTTCCAAACGGTCCAACCGCCTTTTCAGACGGAAGTTTTCTTCCTCCAAATCTGTTATTCTGCCCTGCATGCTACGAAACTTTTGCTTTAGTTCTTGCGTACTTGTTTTACACTCTTTGCATGACATCTCCGAGGCTTCTTGCATTCTCTGAAATTAAATGATAGTAATTTTTTTTTGTATCACTCTCTATTCGCAAAGCATCAACACCTCGCTTCGAATCTCAAACAAATTACACCGTTCATCCTATGGTACTTATAAAACATGCACATTGTTAATATAAATGTAATATATTTTTATACTCTATTCATGCAGATCACAATTTATAGTCTTGTCTCATAATATGAATATGATGGTGGTTGAAGGATAGTTAGTTGTCTCTCCTTTACACATATCAAAATGGTGATGATTATGAATGTTATTGATAAGATGAGAAAACCTGTTATTAAAATGTAAATGAGATATTCACAATAGTTGACTGTCAAATCCGAATTTATCATCATTAGTTTATTTGAGTTAGGTTTTGTCGTCTCTTGGGTCGGTAATTGGAAAGGTGATGTGGTTGTATCTGATTTTCGTTTCGATTCATTGATTGTCTTGACTTCCACGAAAACTGTTTGCCATCTGCCTGGTTCGGTTATCCATCGCTGATATTTAACTGTTAATTCCCATGCCGTCTCTAAATCAGAAGTGTAAAGTGTAAAAAAATGATTACCGGCATCTAATATAGTCAGGGTTTTTTGTTTGTAGATAATAACAACTCTTTCATCATTTCCTGATTTTCTATATATCGTTACGGTCCATTTCCAACACTCAGGGTTATACGATTTGACTCGTCTCTGAGATAGATAGACTGGGTCTCACTCTTCAATCGTGACCATTGGTTTCTCACTACCGTTCCATTTTCGAGGCATATGTTCTCGTAGTAGTTTGCATTAACTGAATAATTTTGATTCATTTTCAATTTCTCGTAGCGGATAACTGATTTTCGCGAGTTAAGGGTGTCGACATTTAACCTTTGAAATGTGATTCGCACTTTCACCAAGTCAACTGGCTTCCAATATATATTGATTCCATTTATCTCTGGTTCTATTTCGATCAAGTTTCGCATCTCTTTTGTGTGCACTTCTATCGGAATTTGCGTGTACCACTTTGACATGTTCTGTCTCAACAGCCATTGGTATTTGAAATTTGGCTTTAACTTTCGTACCGCAAATATATCTTTATCATAATTCAGTTCTACCACTGGTGCCGTATTGTCTAGTAAATCAATAATTTCTATTTGGTCTGCGATCTCGCATTTACAGCTCCATACTATATTTGTTAGAGTGGAATATATATGTATTTTCTCCATTCCTCGGATTTTGCTTACCGCATATGGTAAGTCAATCTTTTTGCCGCTCGCAACTGTTACTAACATCAGCATTATTGCTACATATAATATCTTATTGAGGTAGCTGACTGGTGTTGGATTTTTCGTGAATTTCTGTTTCAATTTTGTTTGACCCGTTACTTTATTCTGCTTGGACCTTAAGGGGTATCTAGATTCATCTTCCTCTGGCACTAGTTTACATCGATTTGCATGCACAATCATCGGGTTAGCCTTTTTACTCCTGAATGGTAATAACTTCAAATTGGTTTCGGTGGTGTCGCACACTTTGTAGGGTCCTTTAAATGGTCTTTGCAATTTAGGCGATAAACCTTTGAGAGGTTCCGGCCTGTTCAGATACACTAGATCTCCAATCTTTATGCCATGCGCATGTGCTTTTTTATCGTAGGTTTCTTTATATTTCTCTTGGTTATGCTTTATTATCAAACCGGCTTTAGTCCATACTGACTGCATTTTTTCTTGCATCAATGCTTTATAATCGGGTATCTCCATATATTGAGAAATTGGTGGTTGGAATTTGAGATCAATCGGCATATTATTTTTCCTTAAATACATCAAGTAAAAAGGGGTCTCTCCTGTACTTTGATTTACTGCATTTCTGTAGGCAAATAGACACGGCTTTATGAAGTCGTCCCAATCTTTCTGTTTTCGATTCACATATGACGAGATCATATTTATCAGTGTCCCATTAAATCGTTCCACTAATCCATCAGTTTGTGGATGATATGGTGACGTATTCAATTTCCAAATTCCAAATAGGTCTGTGATTGATTTGAACATTTCGCTTTGAAAGTTCTTTCCTTGATCAGTTAACAATTTCTTTGGAGTACCATAGCGAAATATTATGTTTTCCACAAATATTCTAGCAATCGTGTCTGCTTTTTGGTTTGGAATAGCGTATGCTTCTGGCCATTTGGTAAAATAGTCACAAAAAACAACAATGTATTTGTTTCCTTTTGTTGTTTCCGGTAATGGTCCCAGAATATCCATTGCCGTCATCTCCATTGGTGCTGCGGGTACTGGCATCGGTTTTAATGGTACTTTAATCTTTTTACCAGTATTTCTGCGGGTGATGCATACTTTGCAACTGTTACACCAATTTTTCACTTCTTGTTCCATTGTTGGCCAAAAGTATTTCAATTTTAATCTCGATAGCGTCTTGCGCGTTGACAAATGACCTCCCAACGCTCCATCATGATACTGCATCAGTAATGCGTCTCTGTGCTTGGCTGGTATAATAATTAATGCTTCCCCATTTTTCCAAAATTTAAGTATTCCATTATGAATTACATATTTGCTGTTTGCATCTGTAAGTCGTTTCCAGTCTTGTTCTTTTCTTATTTTGACCGCTTGTTCCATAAATTGTTTTAATTCACTATCGTTTTCCTGATCATTTTGAAGTTCAGACATATTATTAACAGCTTTGATTGCAGCAAATATAGTACCTTCCACTTTTTCAGGTGTCCCCTCACTATTATTTTCTGGGATTCTTGACATTGCATCTGCGTTCGCGTTAGCTTTACCTGTCCGATATTTAATCTCAAAGTCGTATTCTTGGAGGGCAATCGACCATCGTATTAATTTACTGGCTGAATCTCTGTGTTTCATTAACCACTGTAATGGATTATGATCTTTATAAACAGTAAATTTTCTGCCCAATAAATATTGTCTAAAAGTAGTAATTCCATACACTAACGCTAACGTTTCCTTTTCAATCGTTGAGTAGTTTTTCTCGTGAGGCCTCAGTGATCGGCTTGCATAGGCTATTACGTGGTCCTTTTCACCTTCAAATTTTTGTCCTAACACCGCACCCAATGCAACGTTGCTTGCATCCGTCATCAAGATAAATTGTTTTGTAAAATCTGGACATCTTAATATAGGAGTTGTTACTAATTTCTCTTTTAATGTATTGAAAGCGTTTTGTTGCATTTGTCCCCAAATAAATTTATTGTTTTTCTTTAGTAACGTATTCAATGGTTGTGCGATGTGAGAGAGATCTTTTATAAATTTTCTGTAATAGCTCGCCAAACCTAAAAATTGTCTAACCTCATCGGCATCTTTTGGTACTGGGTACTCTTCCACTTTTTTGATGTTATCTGGATTAGTTTGTAACCCTCGCCGTGATATTATATGTCCTACATAAATCACTTCTGCTTTGCCCCATTCACATTTCGATGGTTTGATTTTTAATTTTGCACTTTTGAGCCGTTTAAATACAGTTTCTACATCTTTCAAGTGTTCTTCGAACTCATTTGAAAATATTATTATATCGTCGATATATACCAATGCATGTCGAATACCTCGTAACACATAATTCATTCCTCGTTGGAATGTAACTGGGGCTCCTGTTAATCCAAATGGTAACACATTGAACTCATACAGTCCTTTGCCATCCGAGAACGCCGTCTTTCCTCTATCTTCCTCTTTTACCCTAAATTGATTGTACCCTTTGTTTAAATCAATAACTGTGAAATATCGTGCCTCTCTCATTTGATCGAACATTTCTTGGGGTACTGGAATTGGATAAGTGTCTTTCCTCGTAACTTGATTTAGCTTCCGATAATCTACGCAAAATCGTAAGTCTCCATCTTTTTTCTTAACTATCACTATTGATGAGGAGAATGGTGACGCACTATCTCGAATTATTCCAAATTCCTTCATTGCTGTAATCTGTCTATCACTTTCATCTTGATGAACGTAGGGGATTCTGTATGGCTTTATTTTTATTGGAGTTTCGTCTAATAACGGTATTTCATGCTCAATTACATTGGTTAGACCTAAATCATATTCGTGTTTGGCAAAGATATCTCGGTATTTTCTCAGCAGTTTTGTGAATTCCTTTTTCTGCATCTCATTTAAATCATTGCTTACCACTTCAGGCTCCTTGTACGCCTTGACGTTTCTTGGTATTTTACAATTTGTTTCAACAGACATTTTCGATAATTTTCCCAATTTTGTTTTTGGGTGTAGCTGAACCGGTTTCTTACTGCTATTCGTTATATGGACTGGTACTATCTGATTTTCCACTTTGACAACTTCGTC
Source organism: Schmidtea mediterranea (assembly GCA_022537955.1). NCBI lineage: Eukaryota > Metazoa > Platyhelminthes > Tricladida > Dugesiidae > Schmidtea > Schmidtea mediterranea. The sequence goes on along the minus strand of CM039680.1, from coordinate 157,172,121 downwards.
ACATATCGGTAAATCATATTTTTCGACTAGCGTTTGATTTGGTTCGAATATAAAATCACCATTATCCACACTCATGGTATTTGCACAATATACCATCTCCGATTGTGGTGGTATCGTCAATGTCTGATTCACAAACACTTCACCTGCCCTGTGAATTATTTTTCCTGTTTCTCCTGCTATCAAATTACCTGTCTTTAAATCAAGTGAGACGCTGTCCAGCTGCTCTAATATATCCATACCGATCAGACATCGTACTGGGCTTCCCTTCATTATGAGCGCATTGTGCGCTATTATTCGGTCTCCAATATGGAATATGACGTTAAGTTGTCCAATTATGTTTAATTCATTTTTTGATAATGACCTCACTATTTCGTCGGTAGGCTTTATTTGCATTTTCTCCTTCACGTTTAATACATTTTCCGATATTATTGTGTGACTAGATCCCGAATCAACCAAAGCTTCTACTTTATGTTTGTTCATTTGTATAAATATTCGGGGTTGCTTTCCTCTTTTTGTTAATGTCATCATTGAGTAGTTGCATGGTAAGCCTAACATATTCTTTCTCTCGATCTCTGCGCTAGAAGGCTCGATTCTCTCTCCTACCATTCCTTCACATTGTAATGCGATATTCTCTACTGGTTTCATCTCTCGTAATCGATCAACTGGATATACTGGTGCTGGTTGCATAAACGATTTTGGTATACACAATTTTGTAAACGTGTCTACGCTACTCACATTTAACAGTGGCTCTTTTAAGATTTGATAGGTTCTCAACGCTTCTTTATTCATTCCACTTAGTTCTTGATTGTCAACATATAACGGTGCACTATCACCCTCGTTGTCATTGTCATTATTCTCGTCCCTTGAAGGGGTTGTACTAGCGTAGCTCACCTTTTTCTTCTTTAATATTCGCGCTTTGAGTATCTCCAACTCCTGATATTGATGATGAGTAATGAAGAATCTAGCCAATAATGGTATGCAACCAATTACTAATTTTCACGACCAACCTGTGATCGCGTATAATCTGTGTGTTGATAGGACCTGCGATATTATTACTTTGATTACAACACATATTACATAAATTCCAATCAATCCGGCACACGCTTGTCCAATGAACATAAACTTTCCCCAGATCTTTTTCATTGTATTATACGTCGCTTTCTTGTAATGATCTGGAGTTAACAAATACTCGTAATTTACCTTCCCACTTCCGCTTGGGAGAATTGTATCTACCATCTCCATTATTACTCTTTCTTTCTTTGATGGAAATAACAAGTTTCTGCGGGCTTCCTCAATGTCTTCGTTCGAGTAAATTCCACTTTGCGATAATTTCTCTAATGACGTAAAATTTACCAGATATTGTAATTCTGTCAATTCTAAGTTTTCCGGTGTCTTTACTTCTCGATGATCTGGTAATGCAATCCAAGATTCTGGTGTTAGTCTGTATAGTGGTGCCAACAATCTATTACACTGTAATACTTTCGGTTTCACGTCCTCTTCCAGTAAGATTCGTGTTACAGGCTCCATAAATCGCAACTTTCCATTTAAATTCACTGGTAACTCGTTGGTGCATTGGTCATACTTTGTCAGTTTAACTGGTACCGCTTTACATTTATAGCTATATAGTGCTTCACCGAAAATTCTGGCAAACACCCCATTTTCTGCAATTAACATTGGTGCTACCAAATTAGGATTGGTTATAGCCATTGCCATCCGATTTCGGAGTATTTCTTTGTTGAGATTGCAATCATTTATAATAACTTCTCGGTACACATTTTCAACAGTATTTTGACCAAAGTGAAATAAATAATCTATTTTGTTATTAAAGTAATTTGTCAACTTGATATCTCCGGCATGTATGTTTGTTTGGGCCTCTATAATCATTTTCTGAGATACATATATACCTTTATAATTTGTCTCATAGACATTTTGTCCACACTTTGTTTTAGTTTCTTTTCTCAGGAATCGCATCCCGTCTTCCTCTGAGGTTGACATTAACACTGTCGGAGTATCTTTCATCCGTAGAGGTGTGATTCTTGTTGTTGTACTCGTTGCTGGATCCATTCTTATTTTCTCGGGCTTTTCCCTGATCTGTTCTCCCGTTATTTCTTTAAAACTCATTGACTTCAATTGCACTAAATTGCACTTTTTGGTATCGACATCGTACACCAAAATTGATTCTCCTGTCTGACAGCTAGATTGTTTCATGTTGCAGAATGGATGTGTTTGTAGTTTACCAGTATCATCATCAAATGATCCATCAAATTCTCTTAATTCTGACATGTACTCTTCTACAACCACGGCTTTGTCAATTATAGCATCGTCTACTTTGTATGGCTCTCCTTGGCAATCACCATTCGACTTTATTATCCCTCGCACGGTTACAGTCTCACGGATTTTGTGGTTAAGCTTTGCTTGTAGTTTGATATCTGCATTAATTTTCAACTGTCCTGTTTGAAAGGCTGCCAAACAATTCTCCGGAATTATTTCTATCGGTCTAGGTATCGATTGCATTTTCACCATCGATGAGTGGCTCCATTTTTCACAATAAAATACAAAAGTAGTTCGTTTCACTGTACACTCTCTCACTTTTGATCTTCGAAACCCCGATTCTTGATATACATGATATTTTACTGGATTTGTCACTTTAAATTTGACTGGATATGCATCCGAACACTCTGCTACGTTTACCAACGAGTATACTCTTCCCATTTCGGTTTGGGAGCAGTCATATGCCACCAATGAATTCGTCGTATTTATTATTCCCAATAACATAATAATAGAAATCATCAACCATGGAAATGCAAGTTTTCCCTTTTTCCTCACTGTCTCTGTTTTTGGGCTCTCAGCCTTTTGTATTAACTCTTCCCATCCGCCATTGTTTGCGATCCACTTCATCAAATATTTATTCGTCATTTCAGTAGCTTTCTTTATCAATGATTTTGAATTGTCACTTTCCAGATAACCATAAGTACCAATCTCCAATATTATATAGGCTAGCACTGTCAATATTACATCTCGATCTAACTCAGTTCGTGTTAAGTCCTCAATTACTGCTTCCTCACAAAATTCCTTTTCTTCATAATTTCTTTTAATTATCGACGGTAATCTCCTCTTTAATTCCGTTGCCAATCTTTTTACAACTCTTTTCTCCCCCTCCGAAATATCATCTTCTGTTTCAGTTTCATCTAACAAATACAATTCCGTTACTAAACTTTTTAATATTCGCTCAGTTTCGCTTGATTCCTCTAAACTCAAAGATTCAATTTCCGCATCATTCTGTTTTATCCCACATATCGCAATGTCATTTTTCGTCTCAACAAAGTTCTCTTCACTTTTCATCTCATCTATGCTCGGTAGTATCCTATTATCGGTGCTCCTTTCCTCAACATCCCTTGTAACTTCATTTTCTGATCTCATTTCCTCATTTTCCATTGTTTCTAATCTCTGCAATTCATTAATTTCTTGATCAATTTCTCCTGGGTCATCTACAACTTCAGTTTTAATCTCTACATTATCATTGTCCACTTCCTCATACAGAGGCCAAAACGGTACTATTACTGCATCTTCTTCCATTTCACCACTTTGTTTTGTTGCGTACACATTATTAATACAATTTGGGTTACATCCGTAGTTTAACAAATATTCGTCATCATCCAATTCTCGTCCTTTGAACGTCAACACGATAATTCCGTCATTACCTAATATCTCCGCTGCTTTTTGTCGTATTTTCTTTGCTTTTACACTCCAATGTTCCTGATAATATTCAATCCTTTGATCCGCAATATTTAACGCTATTATCAAAGACTTCGCACTATCGTCTGCCGCCTCATAATCATGTCCTAGTTTTCGAATTACCTCTTTTAACTTTGCCTGATAACTCGTCGGTTTATTCGTATACGGTACGATGCATTTAAACAACCCTTCTTTCATGTCTCGATCCATTTCGATGCTCATTATGAAGTCGATACTCGCATTAATTTTATCTCTATTCCCTGCATACAGGGTATCCTGTAAATCTGCTAGAATCTTTTCCCAATTTTGTCTGTCTGAATTCAAAGTATTAACAGCATTAACAACTTTTACTTTATTTTTCCAGCCTGGTATCAGACCGCAATCTACTAAGTACTCCTCGTCTTCCAGACATCGATTCTCAAATTTTAGTTGCACTTGCCATCCACTGTATTGACGCAGTATTCGCTCCTTTAGGTCTTTGATTTGTCCGTAGGCCTTTACACGGAATTGGCACTTCACATTATCAAGTCCCGTCGTTTCCACTATGATATCATCTAAATCCCTTGTTGACCGCAAAGCCTTGCCAAACTTTTGCATTTGCTTAAGTATCTCATCATCTCTGTTTCCTTTGAATAACTTTGCACATAAATTTATGGCTCTCTTTAGTTCGCTTTGGGTTAGTGACATCACACTGAGTTCTGCGATCCATCGTTTCAACTGGGAGTTGTCAGTTTCCATTTTCTCAAGCAATTTTTCAACTCGGGCTAACAGTGCAGTCGGATTCTCATCTGATGCGATCTTTCGCACTTTCGGGGCAGGTTTTCCCTCACCTTCTGACACGGTTCCAATTATCATATGAGATTCAGTTTCTTCATCTGATTCGAATTTAGCCACTAGTTTGTTCAGCTTCTGTCGCATTTCTCGAAATTCCTTTTCCATTTTGTCTTGAAATTCCTCTCTCTGAGCATTTGTCATGTTACTGGTGTTTGGCATATCTTCTTGGAATCTGATTGATTTCTTTAAAATAGGTCTGCTGAATCTCTCTGAGTTCCTTGGGCATGATCGCGCCATGTGGCCGTATCCCTTGCACGAATGACATTGTATCTGTCCATTTGTATTCACTTTGTCCCTTTGTGGTGAAGGTGACGCTGACGATGATCTTGATCTGGTAAAACAGTTTCTGCTAATATGCCCTTTCTTTCCGCATCGATAGCATTCGACATCACTGCTGATCCTTTTGTTTTCTGTGAATCTCTTGTTAGGGCTGGGATTTTTCCCATATTTGAACCAACATTGATTTGAGTAGTGTCCAGACTTTTTGCAATGTTCGCATTGAGGATTATTTACCTGTCCATTTGATTGTACACTCATCGCTGATCTACCGGCTTGCAATCTAGTATTTGGTCTTAAAATTGGACTACTGATTTGATTTATTTTCTTTTCATCCCATGGTGCTCTCACAGGCGTAATTGACCGCTCACGTCTCTCCACATTAACTCCAAAAGCATCTGATCTTTTTGCACTTTTTAAATTCAGCTCTATCTTCATGGCTTTCTTCACGAGCTCATCGAAATTGGAAAAATCCACATAACATAGGGCCTTTTTGATTTCGGAGTGGACTCCGGTTATAAACTGATCTTCTAACAGCTCTTTAACCTGCTTGGCCATATCTACTTGATCGGGTTTGACTTCGAAGGCTTTATCTGCTAAAGTGGTCAGATGATAAGCAAACTCACTGACCGATTCATCTGGACCTTGAACTCGATTATAAAATTTCTGTCGCATGATTCTTTTGATATCTCCACCAACCAGTTTCAGTGCCATTGCATCCTTCAATTTTGTCCAATCATTGCCAACATTTCGTTTGTCGACTTGCTGCCAGGCTTCTCTTGCCGCACCCTTCAGATAGAGTGGGAATCTCTGAACCATAATGGCTTGTGTCCATCCGTATGCTGAGGCGTACATATAATAATCTCCCATGAAATCTGCAAATTCAACAGGGTCTCCCCCATATTGATTGACGGGTAATTTCTGACAACTTGCGAAATCAATCATCTCTCTATTGAGAGGCATAACAGCATTATCATTTGCCATTTGGACTTGTTTCTGACTTCTGAGGTTGTATCGGTTCACTTTGAGCTAAACTTCAAGCGTTAAACAATAATTTAAAATTACTTTTCAACTTCTTTTAAATCTCCCAATAATAGCCTTTTATAATCTCGTTAACACTATTTTCAAACTTCTAAGCCGACTTTCACTCACGTCAGTACTAATTCTTTTTATAATTCCTTTTTCACTAGCTTCCAATAATTTCCCTCCGACTTTCAATCACGTCGGTACTATTTTTTTCAATAATTATTTTTTCACTAACTTTCAATAATTTTCCGCCGACTTGCGATCACGTCGGTACTATTTTTTTCAATAATTATTTTTTCACTAACTTTCAATAATTTTCCGCCGACTTTCAATCACGTCGGTACTATTTTTTCAATAATTATTTTTTCACTAACTTTCAATAATTTTCCGCCGACTTGCGATCACGTCGGGCTCACCAGAATATATGTTGGGTTTTGGATTATTTCAAGTCGGTTCTCTCTGACTCCTGGTGTTCTTTAAATTAAAACAATGAACGACCCAACGTATATTGAAACAACAGGTTCACAATTTATTATCACGCTACAATGACCAATCAAAGTTTATACGATTCTCTGCTCGGCGTTGATGCTTTGCAAACAAACAATATTCACCTTTTGATCCTTTAGTTCTGTTGACTCTCGTTTTCCTCGGTTTCTGTTTGGTTTGATCCCTTTTCGCCTTTCCGTATTCTTAATTCTATTTCTTCTTTTCCCTACTTCCCTAATTCGTTTACCACTTTTCCTACAGTCTGATTCTTCGAACCCTAACTGAGGCAGAATGCCGATTTTCTCTGATTTTCCCTTTGCTTATATACTCCTCGAAATCAGGATGACAAATGGTTATTGCCGAGCCAATCTTTCGTTTGACATTTTCTCCTACGTGTTTGCTTCGGCTGTCATCCATAATGGTCCAACGAATCCAGATAATTAATGGCCCTACCGGTCTTCCTACGCGCGCTATCTTATCCTTACTCTTTTCCCATTAATCATTGTGTCAAGCTAATGGGCCCAAATCTTCCTTTTGTTTGCCTTTCTTCTTGTTTACCCAGCTCGGGTTTCCTTCATCTCTCGGGTTCTCCATTGGCTCGGGTTTCCCATTAGCTCGGGTTTTCTATTAGCCAATTAATTAATTAATTAACGTTTTCTGTTTTCATACATTTGAATGTTTTTCAACCCTTTCTAACCCTTTTCTGATAAATCCCTAACCGTCATCTTGTTGACCATTAGCTAATCTATAACTGTCCCGTTTTTCCCATTCGATTTCGATGATTTTTCCATTTATTGATTTTTCTCGGATTTCCGGATTCTCGCCTTTCGTAATTGCTTTTTGCATTTTCTAATACTGTTTCCATCGCACTTTCCTTTACTATTAATTCTGTGCACGATCCCGCTTTTATTTGCCTTTTTTCTTCGCTTACTTTCCATTTGAATTATTATCCTAAATTTTGTTTAAATTTTTAATTTTAATTTACAGACCTCAACAATATTACAATAACATTATTTGAGTCCGAAAAACATTTTTTTCATTAGCTTACTTGCATTCTATCAAATAAACGGTTAACGAGAAAAAACTGTAAATAGATTGACTTTTTGTGTCGACAATCAATAAATTCACCATATGTAAGGTTTTGTAACTTTATTTTAAACAGAGAACATCAAGAAGTCAGAAATTAACTGACTTGTTAAATAATAATCCAACCCAAGTATTGATTTTAACATTGTTTTTTAGGAAGAAATTTGGAAACTTATTCTAAGAAATGATTTTAATATGAAATCTTTTGTTAACTTCAAATTAAATGTTTTAAGTTAACATTTTTAATGGATAATTTTTAAGTAACGATTTTTTTTAATTAAAATTAGATAAAGCTCCTCATATAATTGTATTTTAGAAAAAATTTAACACTGGAGACTTTATTTTAAAGTAGATTTTTAAGATGTGATAATTAAATAATAACTTTTGAAAATGAAATTTCCTACCATTACTTTTAAATACAATTATATCAAGGACTTCTAAATTTAAGTTTATATTAGAGTTTTAGGTATTAGAAATTTAGGTTATAGATTGAGAGACAGAAAATATAAATCGGATTAACTTAAATCATAATTTTTTATTTTATTGAAGCCATTAAGCAATCTAATACATAAATTACAGGGTAAAATTGAGAGATTTGTTTGATAAAGATAAATCTAAAATAAAACATCAAGAAAGATTTTATATAATTAAGATATAATTAAACATGCATTTCATGTAAAAATAATTCTACACAGTGAACCAGTGTTTATCTTAAATAATTCTATTAAGATTCTTAATGAGATTATCTAAATTTTACAATTAAAATAATTATTGTACACATGATTGGAAATTAGAATTCGTAGTTATACATATGAGATTTATTTATTTCAATCACTTGAATTCATTTTATTTTATTTTCAATGAACCGATTCCTCAAATTATAAAATTTTTAAAAGCAATTACATAAGTAATATATTACACTAGTACTTGTACTTTTGAATTTTATTTTGCAAATAATAAAATTATTAAAAAATTATTTGGAAATGAGGTAATTATTCAAAATTATTTTGACTTGCTTAAACGATTAATTCTTTTTATAATAATATAGTAATTAAATTTCATTATGATAATTTTTATTTTACTTTAGCTTCTTTGCAACGCAATTTTTATTTATTATTATTTTTAAAAGAAATTTTTAATTATTTTATCAATTAATTATTAGTGGTGACACCAATTATTAATTTAATAATTAATTAAATATAAATTATAGATTCTTTACACAAGATTCATAGACAATAATTATATTTTTTTTCATTTTGTAATCTACTAAAAGTAATTTATTAAAAAGTTAATTTTCTGATGTGTGACTATCATATTTTATTGTTATATCTTGATATTAATCTTTTCCATGTAACTATAGCAATTCATGTTATTAAACGTGATTTTAAAAATTTGGTTTTCAAATATCTTAGTTATATTTTATTCAATTTATTTCTTTGTAGGGAATCAGCCAATTACTTATTGCATAAGCTTATATTTTTTTGAAAAATTAATCGATGTGATATAAATCAATAAGTATTTTTACATTTTGTAACTTACTATATTTTGTAAAAAACTATTTTATTAAAAAATTAATTTTATAATGTCACCATCATATTTTATTGATTTATCTTAACGTTAATCTTTTCCATGTAACTATAGCAACCTATGTTATTAAATTTGATTTTCAAATATCATATTTATAAGTTATTCGATTTTAATTGATTAAAAATTTCAATTTAGGTGTAATTTTAGTATAAACAATCAATTATTATTTAAATTATTATAAAAATATTATTAGAAGTAAGTTTACTTTTTTTTAATGTATATATTATTTACTATTTTATTTTTTAGTGAATTATTGCAATACATATAAATTTTGCGTAGCTATTAGTCACGAAGATGCTCACTACTATAAGCTTGTTACATCATCATATTTCAAGATAAATGATTTTGGTTTCCATGGTTATGTGTGTCCAGAATGTATCACCATAACCTCTGGTAGATAGTCACTTTTTTACAACATCACAGGCATAACCTCACACAATTTGGAGAATAGAAAAGTAGTATAGTCACCAAAAATAAGTGTATTTATAATATAACTAACTATTAACTTCTTTTAATACTGACAAAAATAACAACTCCTCAAGACTTTGCAAATTGATGAATATGATACAACTAATCTTCTGATAATTTTTAATAATGTTTAAATAATTAACTGTTAGATGCTTTTATTATTCATAATTTAAAATCGAGGAATGAAAGAAATGAAGATAAAATGGTATTTTTTTATTTAAATTATTAATTATTACTAATTTAGATTATTTAAATACTGACATTGAAAACATAGATTATGGAATATTTTATGAAACAAATTATGACAAACCTGAAAAGATCTCTACTATGAATGTTATATGTAAGTGTTTAATTATTACATTCAGAATTATTTAAATTTTTTCATGTTCCACCAAAACTTCATTCGAAATATTGTCAATCTACAAGCCATGACTATAACTGCTACAATACAATGAATCGATATTATCAAGTGAATAATTATTATATGTCTTGTATGCCAGACCCAAACCTTTGACCCGCACCTTAAATTTTATAATGACCATAAAAATCACTTGACACAATTTTATACGGATAAAAAATCATTGTTTAAAAGTAGAATGAAACGAAAAAGCAGCATCTACTTAACAAATATTTATCAAAGATTATTTACAAATTGTACATGGACTAATGTGGGACCAGAAATTGAATATGATTTATTACGCTCACATCGAAAAAAAGTGAACATCGGTGGTAGATATAATGCTAATGAAATTTGTGTTTCCATCTTCTCTTTTGGAAAAATTAAAAATATCTTTAAACGAAATGAATCATTCAAAAGTTCAATTTGGAGTCCAAATGGAGCCTAAGTATATCAAATCGCGCTGCTTCAGTAACTAAGAATTTTCTTGATGAGGGTATAAAGAAAATAAATGAACAGATTGTTGAACGAACAGAATTAGGAAGTAGTTGGATAATAAACCGAATAACAGAAGAAAATTTTAAAGTAACCAAAGTTTCCAATATGCCTAGATTATCTGGACTTAGTTATATTTTCACACCTAAAAGTCTAATAGGTAAAAAGCGTTCTGGCTGTATTGAAATCTGATAAAATCAAGAAAGATAAAGATAGACCAAGAAAATATTTACCGTATATGAATGACTTGATATACGATCCTAACGATATGCCAATGAAATTGTGTGATATTCCAGCCTTTGAGAAGAAATATCCAGGTTTAGCAACTAATGTAATAATTTATAATAATGACAATCTTGAAGATAAAAGAAGAAATTGTAATAAAGCATAAATATTTAAATATAGTCCACCGAACAAAAGTAACTGGAGTGGATCCAATTTATTTATTATTGATAAAAAAAATGAAAGATATCATCGTTGATGAATTTTAATAAAACAATGATTGTAATGTTCGAATTTGTTGCAAATGGTGCGAAAATTGTTTAAATGGATTTCGAAGCCAAAAGCCTTTGAAAAACACCAAGAATTATGTAAGAAAATCAGTTAGGTAGTTTACTGGTACCATTATAGATGAAAAGGGTATCTTTCGAACAACTTTGCAACTAATATAGACTTCTATTTAAAAATAATATAGTTGAAACAACTATCTGTGTTAAATTTGAATATTAAAATTTAGGCTAAACTATATAATATTATATTAAATTATATTAAAGTTTTTTAAATTAAATTAATTATATTTGTGACCTATAGCTATATCAATATTAATAATTACCACGCTTCAGTTGTTTAAATTTTTAAATTTTTTGTAGAAATTTTGAATTAGTTATTTTGTGATAATAAATAAATGTTAGAAGAAGATTTAAATTTAATTATGTCTAACACTTACATTGACTTTTCTCAGTTTGTTAATGACTCATTAGCTAGGGATGTGAAAACTTTGACTACTTTACCTTTGACAAGATCTACTTTTACTGGTATTCATTGGCGTTTACTAAAATTGTACTTAATTCTTGGTGTTAAGATCATACAAGTAAATAAAGTTGTAAGATTCCAACAGTCTCCTAATTTTAAAAACTACATTGATACCAATATAAAACTAAGAGCAAAAAGTACAAATACACTACAAAAAATTATTAAATAATAGCTTGTACGGTAAAACCGTCGAAAACCTGAAAAAAAGAATGAATTTAAGATTATGTAATACATAAAAGAAGATGATTTTATATGCTTCCAAACCAACCATCAAAGAAATATCAAAATTGCTGATGATTTAATTGCTGTTTTGTTAAATCCTGAGTCAGTACGTTTAGATCGACCGTTTTAAATAAGACAATCGGTACTTGATATACCTTAATTAAGAATGTACGAACTTCAGTAAGTATCGTCAACAGTTTAATTGTGACATCAATATCGTTGCTGGTGATACACATTCCTTCTTTCTCGAAATAAAGCATTGTAAATTGGATATTCTTTTGACTGAGATGGTTAAGGACAATCCTTTGGATACTTCCAGTTATTCTACTAATCATCCACTTTACTCGAAAAATACTCGATTCTATCATAGGTAAATTTAAAGATGAAAGCAAAGATGAAGGTTATGATGAGTGGATTTTCTTAAGACCCAAATGTTATAGTTTTTATGAAAATCAAAATGCCTAAAAGCTAAGGGAGTAACATTGAAAAACAGAGTTAACCCATACATCATATAAGGACTGTTATGAGAAAAGCTCTACTTTTTCTGTGCCTCAATTTTGTATTGGCACCAACAATCACTAACTTTATAGTTTTAAAACTTCAAAGGTTGCACTCACAAATAAAGATGATAAAAGGGATTGGGTAGGAAAGAATGTAAGTCTAGCATACGGTCATTAGCAATAAATAAACAGAATAATTTCTCACATGCTAAACCAATCGCACATCCAACACCCTATCAAACAGCTCATCCAACAGGAAATCCAACAGCCTATCCAACAGTTCATCCAACAATTCATCCGATTGTTCATTGAATTAATAAAAGCATATCTAAATATGGTTTTGTTCTTATTTTTGTACTTGTTGTGTTTATGTTATATTTTAGTTTGGAGGGAGATGTACCAAAAAGTGCGTAAGGTGTCACATATCTGCCTACTTAAACAAACAATCACAATTATTTTCATTTCAACTATTGTAATCATTTGTTATCAAACTGTTGAGGTCTGTAAATTAAAATTAAAAATTTAAATAAAATTTAGGATAATAATTCAAATGGAAAGTAAGCGAAGAAAAAAGGCAAATAAAAGCGGGATCGTGCACAGAATTAATAGTAAAGGAAAGTGCGATGGAAACAGTATTAGAAAATGCAAAAAGCAATTACGAAAGGCGAGAATCCGGAAATCCGAGAAAAATCAATAAATGGAAAAATCATCGAAATCGAATGGGAAAAACGGGACAGTTATAGATTAGCTAATGATCAACAAGATGACGGTTAGGGATTTATCAGAAAAGGGTTAGAAAGGGTTGAAAAACATTCAAATGTATGAAAACAGAAAACGTTAATTTATTAATTAATTGGCTAATGGAAAACCCGAGCTAATGGGAAACCCGAGCCAATGGAGAACCCGAGAGATGAAGGAAACCCGAGCTGGGTAAACAAGAAGAAAGGCAAACAAAAGGAAGATTTGGGCCCATTAGCTTGACACAATGATTAATGGGAAAAGAGTAAGGATAAGATAGCGCGCGTAGGAAGACCGGTAGGGCCATTAATTATCTGGATTCGTTGGACCATTATGGATGACAGCCGAAGCAAACACGTAGGAGAAAATGTCAAACGAAAGATTGGCTCGGCAATAACCATTTGTCATCCTGATTTCGAGGAGTATATAAGCAAAGGGAAAATCAGAGAAAATCGGCATTCTGCCTCAGCTAGGGTTCGAAGAATCAGACTGTAGGAAAAGTGATAAACGAATTAGGGAAGTAGGGAAAAGAAGAAATAGAATTAAGAATACGGAAAGGCGAAAAGGGATCAAACCAAACAGAAACCGAGGAAAACGAGAGTCAACAGAACTAAAGGATCAAAAGGTGAATATTGTTTGTTTGCAAAGCATCAACGCCGAGCAGAGAATCGTATAAACTTTGATTGGTCATTGTAGCGTGATAATAAATTGTGAACCTGTTGTTTCAATATACGTTGGGTCGTTCATTGTTTTAATTTAAAGAACACCAGGAGTCAGAGAGAACCGACTTGAAATAATACAAAACCCAACAAAACTATATTTATTCATATTATTAATTACATTTTAAGAAATTATATGAGTATGTGGCAAAGTTTATGTAATAGTTAAAATGGGATAAATTATTCTGTAATGATAAAATTTCGAAAGTAAAAGGTGATTTTAGATGAGTTAGCAAATGCCTGACTTCAAGATTTCCGAGGAAAAAAATTTACGCATCTTTTTATAACTGAAAACTGCAAAAAATGTTTTCTATTTTTTATAGCTAATATTTATGTGAACCACAATTTAACAATAAAACATTAAAATTTTACCAATATTCTTTTTGTTAATATAAATGTTATTTGCGCTAAACAAATTCAAATATTTGATAATAATATTCAACTGAAAACTCTAACAAACATTAGCTGTGCAAAAATTCAAAACTTTTTCAAAGTAAAAGAAAGAAAGCTTTCTAAATAGTGATGCTCATTACCGTACAGAAATATAGATTTTATGATTTTACATTGACCTCAACGGAAGCAGTAAGGAAGATTTTAAGCAGCAGCAGTCTAACTGGAAAACGGAGAAGAAATTGGAATTAGTGAGTCAAAGAGTGAAAATTGACAATTTCAATGTAAAATTTAAATTGCTTCTCAGGTGGAGCACATTTTAAAAGTTAAATACAGCTAATCCCCGTATAACGCGGTAGTTAGGTTCCACAGAAGTGAGCATGATAAAAATTACCTTATGCAAGACTAAGATGGCAAAGAATGGGGTAACGTTCCAAAATCATTTTTCGTGGATAAAAATGAATTTTCTTTTCAAAGTTGGTTTCTTATCTTATTGGCTTCTTCGTAACTTTGGTGGTCATCCATATAAAAGATTTTTTTTACATAGAAAATAGATTTCATTTATTGAATTCATCAATAACTTATCAGAAATGAAATTTCACAGATTTAGATTAACACAATTGTTAGAACATCATAATGCAGGCGAATTGTCAAGAAGTTAATGTTCAACATGTGTTCAATTCCATAAATGAAAGCTAAAAACAGGTAAATCAAAAACAAAATTACATGCAATGAAGACAGAAAAGCAAAAGTAGAATGGCAAAGTAGCTCAAATAAAATAAAGGAAATTGTAGGAAGCTTAAGCCGATATGAGAAAAATAGATTCAAATTAAAAGAGGAAGTGATTTTGACAGAAAATAATAAAATCTGAATACCAGAGGACCAAAAAATATCATTTATACAATTATATCATGAAGCTATATAATAAAAAGCTATGTCAAGCTTGAACGATGAAAGTGTACAGATATGTATCCAATAATTTTTCAAATTTATGAGAAGAATGATACAGATAAGATTGCTGAAATTGTCAAAAACGAAAAACTCTAGCAACTAGGGAGAAAATATGCAAAATACCAGAAACAGATCTATTTGAGACGATATATATTGATTTTTGTGGACTGATAAGCCAAACACGATAATGAAATATATTTTTGGCATTATTTATAGATATAACAAGTATATTTCACTGTATGCTGTGAAATCACAAGATGAGAATATCGTTACTTCCATTTTGAAAAATAGCTGAATACTAAAATATGATGCGTCAAGATTTATACATTGTGACAGAGGAAAGTCATTTGAAGGAAGTGAATAACTTGCTGAAAGCAAATAATATAAAAATAATGTACCCAAGCCCGTATCTTCACTCAGCAAATGGACAGATTAAAAGGCAATTCAAAACAATTAGAGATCTTATACATATCGTCCTTAAAGAAAAAAGTTACAAAAATTGGGTTGATTTATTGCTACCCACTTCTAACCCAATTTTTGTAACTTTTTTCTTTAAGGACGATATGTATAAGATATCTAATTATTTTGAATTTATGTTAAATTCAACATTTCAAAAAACGATTAGGCAAACTTAATGTGAGAAATTATTTGTAAAACGAGTTTATAGAGTGGCTTATAAACCTGCCGGAAGAGAAACTTTATATATAACACGGGAAAGGAAAGTAAAAGTAGGTGATATGGTCTTAATTAAGAGTAATACAAATAACAAAAAAAAGAGAGATATTTGGGGAGTGCAGAAGTGATCAAACAAGTGCATAATAGAAGCTATAAACTGCAACTAGAAAATGGGAAAAAGGTTATAAGGAACATTGAATGGCTAAAGCCTTTTAAACGAGCAATGTGTAATCAAAAAGTTAGACTGCGTTTTGAATTGAATTTGTCACTTATGATCTTAATGTAAACTTATTTGTTCAAATGTTCCTAATGGTTTGAAATTTCTGTGAAGCCATTGTCTTGGTCGTCATAAAACCACATGTCCTTTTGTTGACTCATGTAGTTTGTTGACAAATTTGTCAGCATTCCAATTTTAATACATTTCACTAGCGTTCAGGATAGTTGTACGTTCACCTTAGTTGATTCCGATCTGTATTTAGAGATATGAAAATGAAATTCACCCTGCTCTCAATGATTTATCATTATGTTAATGTTACTTTTATTTTTGTTATCATTTGGGATTGCGATCCAGATCTTACGCTGTGGTTCATACAATTTTATTTATGTCAATTCACTGGAGCTGTCATTTATCCATAACTTTGACAAAGATGTTTACCAAGTCAGTTTAGTTAATGAAAATTAGAGATACTTTCCAAGATTATCATTATCCTCAGTTCCTAGCTAATCCATCTTTTTAAGCTCTATGCCGTGATTTTTATTTATTTGCATCCCATCCTAATTGGTTCCCTGCTGATTCGTTAGGTGCAACAAAGAAGAGTGATAAAAGGACCTCAATGCCGACTTGCGTCTGAACTCAGCGCACGTGGCCTAAACAAGTTGATAGTCAATAAAGAACCGAAACATCTGACCGAGATCCAAAAAAGGACTAATACAGTCCCATTGGAGGTAGTAAATCAAATTTCCCGCCCTATTTTAACCACGTTTTTGTCTATATAATTTATATGGTATGTTTCATGCTTTCAATTAATTTGGTTGCTCAACTTGGCCTGAACAAAAAAAGAGGCACTTCAAAAAATAAATCCGGAGTTATAATTAAATGTTATATTTGCTTAACAAATTACATGCTTACATTAAGTTAAATATTCAGTCAGATTGTTAAAGTTAAACAAACTTAATGATGATAAAATTGTCTTGTAAGCGTCTGTTTTGTGTATCGGAATCGCTATTGTTATATAATGCTTCCACTATATATGTATGCCTACAGGCTTATAAAGGCGAATCCCCCTGCAAACTGGTGGTTCTAATTTTCAATCATTTATTTATTAAATCATTGATTATCGTACTTTTAATTAATTAATTTTATCTTTTTTATCCTTATCGACTTATTTTTATTCTTCAAAATCTTTTTTTCTGTCCGTATTATTTTCTAACCACTTACTGTCTTATACCCTTTAATTGGATATTTTTGCAGTTTTATTCATTCGTAATTTTCTTTTAGGTACTTGTCTGTTAATTCACCACAATTTTTATTTTTTTACAGAGATGAATGCAAAATCATTTATTCTAATATGAAAAAACACTAAGTATGTTATATTTAATTGTTTGAACACTAATGGTCACAGGTTAAATAGGTGGCCAAAGAAGAATAATATCAGCGAGAATAACATTAAATACACCCAATTGCCAAACTTTTGTACGTGTACGCTACATGTATTCACACATGTATGAATCCAAGATGCTTCTGTGTGTTTCATTGTAACGTCTGTTAGGGTTTTTTGCTGCATTCAACGAACGTTCAAATTATAGAGAGTGGTTTACAGTCTGATAATGGAATCCGCATCCAGGAATTGCAGTGATACCATTATAGGCTCTCTATTGGTCTAATATAACTGTAGTTCCTGGCAATATATGAGTATGTCTTGGATAGTAAACATGAAACATTCATCAGTTTGTTGACATATACCTCCAAACACCCACTGTTGCGGTAATACTCGACCAACATGGTTTATGCGTCGAGTAAACAGACTTTCGTCTATTTCAACAGTTATGTTAGGTCCACATATGACAATGGGATAAGCGTGTAGTAATATAGTTATTCCAGTCTATGACAGGTGACTTGAAAATTTTAAGTTCAGTTTCACAGAAACGTATACTGGTCAACTCTTTTGACCAGCAATAAATAAAGAAACAATTTGCCTGCATGTTAGCCGCGATCCTTGTAACCATGTCCCTTGCCGAACAGGTATATCTTGCCTACATGAACTCTGACAACATCTACAACGATTAGCGACAAAATCATGACATGTTTGTTTGAATAATGACGCAGATTATGTAAAATTCCATGTTGTTGAAGGAACTGTAGACTACTTCTTTTATCATTACAAAAAGCGGATAATTGTAACAAATTCATATTAATATTTTATTAATTAATTATTTATTTTATTTTGCTATTTGAAATGTTAATGAAATAATTTAACTTAGCAGAATGTTATAACGAATGATATTGCATTCATTTCTGTAGAAAACTAAAAATTGGGTTGAATTAACAGACAAGTACCGAAATATCTAAAAACGATAACAGATCAAAGATGAAAAAAAATCAAAGATTTTAAAGACAATCTTAACAAGTTGAGCTACTTGCTTACTTTTATATTAAGTGTTTTCTAAACAATACTTTAATGTTCTACCTACGTGGTATAAATTTATTTTGAAAAAACTGTAAATTTTATTAGCTAGTGAAATATAAAAGTGAATAAAACGAGTTTGTACGTTTGACGATATTTAAAGATTGTTTTATTGAATTCATGTCTAACCTGCTAGGTCAATACCAACGACTCCATGGGGCTTGTACTTGATCGCCAAATCAAGACAGTTGGGGTCAACCAGTTCTAGTTGACGCAATGAGCACAAAATCACCTTCGTAACAACACCGAATGTTTCATCGGCAATACGCAGTGCATCCAGAACGGTTCTGACAACAGCATCACTAGATAGTCCAGGTGACGCTAAGCTTTGCGGGTAAAACCGAGTTTCAACATAACAAACTTCAGATTCAGCTGCCATCTTTACGAATTCATGACAAACTTCAGCAATTGCTTCCTTGAATTATTAAGATAAAAATATATTTTCCTAGAATTCTATTACTGTGTCTCCTTGCACGATTGGAAGCACAGTATCGAATTTCAATAGAAATTCCCTGAGACTTTTCGGTTCTTTCAGTTTTAGAAAATCCTTCAGCGATTCAACATTTGAATGGGGCATATCTAAACATTTCCTTTGGCATATTTTATGAATTGTTTCAGCTTTGATAGAGCCATCTAAATGGTTGTGTAGTTCAACATATTTAAAATTTGGATTAAACTTCATTTCCACGGTATTTTAAAATTAATTTTTTGATGTTTAAATTTGTAAAGTTTATCTATACAATTATTGAATAAGTTAAAAGAAATATGAAATATAACTTAATAAAATTTTTTATTTATTTATTTCATGATAAATTATAAAAAAATTTATTTATTATATCAAAATTAAAATTAAACATTTTTTATTTAGTAGATTTCCAGGTAACCGAAAAAACGGCTAAATCTAAAAACGTTGATTTTATATAAAAATCTATAACACATTTTTAATGCACCGATATCTAACTATATTATACATTTGTTGGGTTTTTATATAGAAAGTCGGTGCTTAGGTCTGACTCTTTGGTGTCCTTTTTGAATCAATTTAATTAACCCACCACAAAAAAATTTATTTCAATTTATATATCACAACTTTATTCACAACTTTCACAAAAATCGATTCAATTAACAATACTCTACACAATTACTCTGCACGATTTCACAATATTTCAATGCGTAGGGATACGCCTTCCAAAGGGAGAAGTCTCTTTCTGGTGCGCAAGAATATAATTTGTTTTGCTCGTTTATTTATCTTTAAGCTCATTACCTCCTTTACTCCGCTCTCTGAAATATTCTCTTCGACCAACTGGCAATTTTGATGATCTACCTTTTCTTTTTATACTCATCTCGCAAATCAAGTCACCTGCAAATTAAATTGGTTTTTAGCATTTTTGACATCTCTCTGTCCAAATTCAAATTAGTTATTTCTGGTCTTCAAGGTTTCCATTTGTTTACAATAATTATTTTGGTGGCGGGTTCCTCTTATATCCCGGGTTTTCTTCGTCAACCAATTTCATTTTCCGTAATTAGAAAATTTGTTGACGTTCAGGGTTTTCACACTATTCAGGTTTTCTGTTGGCTCGGACTTCCCATTAGCTCGAGTTTCCCATTAGCCAATTAATTTTTAATTAATTTCTATTTTTAATAAATATTTCCTTCTAGGGACCCCAGTCGATTTAATTTTATTATATTTGAATTTTTCTCGTCATTTGGTATCAGCCTATACCCGTTTCCCCCTATAAAAATTTATTTTAAAATTTTAATTGATTTTGTCTTTTTAATTATTATTTCGAATATCAATGTTTTTATTGATTTTCCATTATACTTTTGTGCATTTTGTTAACACAAAACCTTTTTAAAAATTTATCAAGAGAGAAAATTATTAAACGACTCAATTATTATCATGTAAATGCTGATTTTTAGTAATTAGTGGGTTAAGGGTATCTTAACTTTCGGTGGGTTAGTGAGCCGTATCTTGTAACCCAGGAGTGGCCAACCCACGGCCAGTGGCTTCATATGACGAATTAAGTTTTTATAATGTTTTTTTAAGTCGGGTATTAGGTTAAGTTAACAGGTTTAAATTTGCCGCTCATAATAATGTAGGGTTAGTGGTTTCTGGCCTTGGCCCATTTACATACAAGCTTTTCTTACCCGCCAATGGTTACCCGTTGTTAAGCAACGTTGGAACTGCAATCATTGGTTATGAGACCGCGAAAGGAGAACTCTGACTACAGAACTGCTAATACCCGGCCTCATATCGGCTTCAGCGAGCTGCCATTAGAAGGCTTCTGCCCGTCTTATTAATTTTCTGGTCCCTTAACTTCCTTTTCATCATTAGTTATTTAGCTTATTTCGTATATTACAATGAATTACTTTAAAAAAACAATAAAGCTTTTAAAACTAAACATTTATTATAATATTATACACTACTATTAGATGTGTACTACTTTATTTTTTAGGTTTCGTGTGTTGGAGTCACATACGCTCTCTTTCTGCTCTACCCGACTTTGAAAGAGACTGCGATTGTTTCTTCGGTTAATTGGGACGGCCTTGGTCTCTGTACGCGAGTTTTGCCTGGGCGAATACCAAGGGGTACGTTACCGAACTCCCCTCCAGGCTTGCTGATAATACGACCTCAAGCACTCGGATCTGGGTTCGTTGGGCCTGATTTAGCACTTTCTCATCCTTCCACCTCCGTTGGGCTGTGATAAGGCGCTTATATAGTTTCTTCACCCGCGATGGTTCGACCCAGGTGGCTTTAATTCGTTGGAGTTCTCGACATGGTTGTAGTCGTTGTTGTTGAAGATCCGCATTCTCATGGCGCAGTTTTTTCAATTCCTTGCCAATTGATTGGATCGCCTCCATAGCTAAATTTAAATGAAGTATATTAAACCGTTATATGACCAATAATTCGCGTTATGGTTTGAATTAGTAATATTAAATAAAAACTTCCTTTGCGTTTCTTACCAGAAATCTGGGGCCAAAATCATGTTTTACTTTATGATACGATTTTATAAATTAAAAAAAATTTTAATTCATTTGCTACAACTTATTTTATCTTAATATTTATCAAACTTTAGTTAAATGTTTGTAATTCCAATTTATTACCATAGAATAAATTAAATAATTAATTTAATAATATCTACCATCCTTGTTATACTACATCAAGAAGATCATTTAATTAGTAGTAAATTTTATTGAAAAAATCAAAACGTAGTCAAGACAAGAAACATTTATTTATCCAATAAATCCATACGTTAGATCCAAGTCACCTGTTCGCGAATTTGCTGAGCTTCTCACTAGTGGGCTTTCGTAATTAAGGTCGTCGGGAATAAGCGTGATCGTCATTCGTTTGATTTTTCAAACCTTTTAATAGGTAGTGCTGGATCATGCGTCTTGGTAATGCTAGATGTGTTGGAGCTTTGGTTTCTAGCAGAGCTGGGTAGTCGATGTCGAACGATACGCCATACTCTAGGATATACCCATCAGTGCTGGGTATTCTGCCACTTGCTATGTTGGCATTTATTTGAGCAAGTTGTCTTCTCTGCATGTTGGTTTTCCAGCGAAATTTCCGTTCCATATATTTGAAATGCTGCAGCAGGGCGACTTTTGCTTGGTGTCGGATTTCTCTAGTTGGATTTCGACCCGGTTCTCGCTTTATAGCAAGGTTTGGAATCTCCACTTCCTCGTCCTAGCGCGCGTTTCGATAAGGCCACTCCTTGCTACCGTAGGTAGATAGCGTATAGCCGTGATCCCAGAGGGCTTGGCGATATTGGGCTGCGAGCTGACCTGAAACTGTTAGAATAGTTCGGGAGTCATCGGACCACTCGAGTTCGGTTGGGTTTGCTTCTAAGTGAGGTAAGATTTTTGAAATATTCAGATTGAAATATAAATTAATAAAAATTCTCCTATAATGATCAATCAATGCTACAATTTTCAAGTAAATTATCTGGTATGAATTTAGAAAAAACAATGTTATTTACTTCGTCCGTGGTCCATGCGGCTATACTCTGGGTTGGCTTCCACCCAAGGTCGGTCAACTTTGGTTCGTTTTGGAATCATTCCACTAATAATTTTGTTGATCGTGTTATCTGACATTTGCAATATATTTGAAAGAATTGTAATATAGTAGTGAATTTATACTATTCACGAATTTTTCTTAGTAAATTGATTTTAAATTTGTTTCCTCACTGAAGTTCTAATTTATTATTTGAAATTTTCGATGATTTCGGCAATCATTTTTTTTAAGTAAATTGATTTTAATTTTATTCTTTGATGGAAGTTTATTATTCTATTCACCAATAGTGTCGACGCTCATTTAATAAATTGATTTTTAGATTTAGTTTATTTTTCCTGAAATCCATCTAGCTTTCCCTTATTAAAATTCATTATTAGGTTTTCTTGCGACCCAGTCTAATATATATATATATATATATATATATATATATATATATATATATATATATATATATATATATTGAATTTAAGTCCTCTAATTTTCCTCGGTATTGGGTGAAGATATAATTGTGAAATGATCCTTTCGTGATTATTGATTTACTTTACTTTAGATAAAAAACATATTAATAAATTCTTGACCGTTGCACCCCCTTTCCTTTTATCCAATATTTGGCCTTAAGGAATATATATTTTGATGTTAGATAAGTTTAGCCGATATGTGGTTTGAATTTTAGGTCGAATTTTCGGGAGATAGGTGAAAGGGTGCCAGCCAAAAGACTAGTCCTGGATTTTCCTTCTGCACCTATAGGAAAGGATGATTTGACTTTCGAGTCCATCGTTACGCATGACTAGACCCTCACGGACACGAGCTATAGGCGTATGAACCGCACTTACACCGCTCGATAGTTATATGAGATTTTAATGACTTCCAATTTGTGTGGCTGTGGGCCGAAAAAATTTCGACATAATGAAAAAATTCATCTACTCTTACTCGTATAATTGCTTTCATAAACACATTGTTTTTAATAGATACATTGGTTCTATATTAAATTCATAATATTCTTCGATAATTATCCGATAGTATTTCGTTGATAGTAGTTCGTTCCTGAAGCTTTGCTATACAATACAAATTTTTTTGATAAAAAACGTCTGAGCTTTTTACGAGAAAAGTGATTGCTCACAAGTGATTAAATTCTGCGAAAATGAAATGGTATACATACCTGTTTTGTGACCCTAACCTTGTGTGTTCTTTTTGATGCATTTAAACAAAATTTGACCTTGATTTTAATTGTAATATCTTATTCTTATTTTGTCAATTATAAATGAACAATTTATTTTGTTTAATTTTTTAATATGATATTTCTTATTGAAAATATTCCCTTTTATTTGTTATTTGCTCCCTTTTATGAATTGTTCATTTTTCGGTCAAATCTTTATGTTATCTTGTTATTTTTATGTTAATTTCGTATTGATCTTGGTGAATATCTGTTATTATTTTGTTTTATTTTTATTTTTTTTATTTTATATTTAACTACGTTTCATTCATATTTTAAGGTTGTTTATTTGGTATTTATGGGTCTGATTTTAAATCTGCATTGCTATAGTTGAGTGCTATTTCCAATACATTTAAACAAATTCCAGTCCTGGCCCAACAAAGCAAGTTATTCTGTCGCATTGTTTATTGCTAAAAAATGAAACCATTTTCGGATGGGAAACTAATAAAAGACTGTAATCAAGCCATTGTAAAGATGTGTTGCCCGATTAAAGTAAATTATTTTCAAGCATAAGTCTGTCCCGTCAAACGATATGTCGTCGCATTAATGATATTTCTGAAGAAATAGTTGTGAATTTGCGTAGCAATATTAAAGAATTCTAAGCGTATTCTTTGGCTTTCGATGAAAGCACCGATATTTCAGATACTTCACAGCTTGCTATATTTGTCCGTGGTGTTAACGAATCATTCCAAGTTACTCAAGAATTGTTAAATTTCATAAGCTTGAAAGATTCTACCAACGGTGAAGATTTTTACCAAGCCATAAAAAATGTATTTTCGATAATGGTTTGTATTTAGAAATGCTTTCCGGATTAACAACAGATGAAGCACCAACTATGATTGAGAAGAATAAAGGGGCTCTAAATTTGATTATCACTGATTTCGAAGCAAAACCAACCAAACCAGTGATATATATTTGATACATTGTTTGATATACCAACAAAATTTATGCACTCAAGTATTATTTATGAAACAAATCATGCCTGTTATTATAAAAATAGTCAAATATATTCGATCGCATGCCCTTCAACATCGTCAATTTAAGGCATACATTAGCCAATTAGATTCCGAGTATGGGGACATCGTGTATTTTACCAATGTTGGATGGTTGAGTCGAGAAAAATGTTTAAGACGATATTTTGAGTTACGGGAAGAAATTGAAATTTTTATGATCGAGAAGAATGTGCCTTTTCCAGAATTACGAAATGAAGTGGTTGAAAGACTTGTGTTTTTTAGAAGATATTACAGAAAAAAGGAATCAGCTAAATAGCGACTTTCAAAGTCAGAATAATTTAATTACCGATGCTTCCAATCTGATAAAAGTATTCCAAATGAAATTATTTGTGTTCGAGAGGCAACTTAAAATTAACAATGCACAACATTTTCCATTATTGAAAGAAATATTAAGAGTTTTTCTAAATTTGCTGACGACATCAAAAAACTTATAGTAGCATTTAATACTCGTTTTTCAGAACTGGTAGGTTATGAGAAAGCATTTCAGATATTTAGCTCTACATTTAGTGTTGATGTTTCCACAATTTCAGAAACCTTACAATTGGAATTACATAACCTACAATGCAATACTGAATTGAAAATTTATATCCCACGATTCCAAAAATTGAATTTTATAGTAAATACATAACACCAAAAACATTTACTAACATCAGACATTTTGCCCAAAACGTTGTTAGTGCCTTTGGTTCTACATATGTTTGTGAAACTTTTTTTCTAAAATGAAATACAATAAAAATTTAAATAGACCATCAATAACCGACGTAAATCTGGAAAATCAGTTAAGATATGTAACATCGAATATTGAAATGGATATGGCAAAATTAAGTAAGCTAAAGAAACACAAATATCACACTGACAAGATTGCATCATTGATATTTGATTATCTTTAAAATATAATTTAAAATATTTTTTTTGTTACAGAATATATATATATATATATATAGATTTTCCATCAAATTTATCATTAAAAAAATTGATATGTACAAAATCATTTATAAAGCTAGAAAAAATAATAAGTACAAAGTTTTCCAATTATTCTTATTTATGTGCGGCCCTTGGTGCAATTTGGGTTGGCCAGCCCTGTTGTAACCAAAACATATAATAATCATGCCATCCACTGGTTAACAGTTGCTAGGCAACTTTGGCAATGCAATCAATGGCTATGAGTCCGCTAAAGGTGAGCCTCTTTTCAAACACTGCAATCGCTCTTATATTGGGTCACGCAAGCTGCCTTTGGAAGACTTATGCTCGTCTTCTATGCTTCGGTCTCTGAATTACCTTTGTTTACCTCTATGCATTAACCTTCAAGTAACTTATTTGCTACCGTTCGGCTAATTATTGGTCAAACAACAAACAACAAAACATATTTAAATTATAAAATAACACAAATTTTATTAGTCCATTACACATTTGGATAAAAAATTATAGTTCAAAATTTTGATTGATTTTATCTGAGTGCGTAATTAGTTCCCTTCCTCTTCGGTGAGTCTTAATATTGCTATTAGTTTAGCTAGCTTCTAATTTCGAATCAAACATATGTGGTTTATTTCCTCTCTACTTCCAATCTCCGTAACCTTTTGATTCGACCAAACTCAGCTGTCACTACGAATATTTCAACTATAGATCGGTTGATATTTGAACTTCATGGTGATATTTTAACTTTATTAAATTGTTTTTTTTCAATTCTCCTTAGACCATATTTGTCACTTATTTAAATCCTCTCTCGAAAGTCTATACTAATGATACGATTACTAGAGTACTAAAAGTCAATAATAAGGAAAATTTATTTTTAGAAAAACCAAAAAACTGTATGAAATCATTTCAGTCTTTCAGTGAAGTCCTTCTCCATTCCCATACATGAACTGATGAATCAGACCACTTCTTTGCGGGTGTCGGCAGTGATAAGTATGATCTTTGTCATTTCTACGGTTTCCAACTCGAAGATCGATCCACGAAACATTTTAACCGGAAGCACAACGCTGGTAGGCGCTGCCATTTGTTGCAGAACTGGGTGATCGAGCTCTTATAATACCATATATTTTTCCCGAAGCTACTGCCATTTTAGCTTTCCATCGGAACTTCCTCTCCAATTCCTCGAGCCTGTAAAGATAAAATTCTGTCAGTTACCGTGTTTCGCGAGCCAGATTGCCTCCGGGCTCACCCTTTATGGCCAGGCTTGGCAACTCAATCTCGTAGTTCCGAAACGTAGGAGGATTCGGCCAGCTTGTCTCTCCGTTGGATAACAGACTGCATCCTGAATCCCAAAGGGCCTGTCGGTACCGTGTGGCCATATGAGTAGGGACTTTGACTCTAACTCAATCCGCACCCACCCATGTCTCTCCTTCTCGATGTCTGGAAACAACTTAATTATTTATAGAATTAAATTAAATTGGCTAATCTATTGTGATGGGATCTGGCTGAACATTAAATAAATTGTTACAAAGTATGTTTCAACTAATAAAACAAAATCGCCTACTGAAATCACAACTGGAAATTATTGTGGAACTTTTACTCTGTATTAATTTGTGATAATAAATTGCTGAAAAGTTTAACTATAATATTTCCATTTTCATCACTTTGATTTTTAATTCTAAGGAATTACTTGTACTAAACCGAAAGGTATTATGTTTATATTAGTAACTAATTTGAAGAGAAACCCCTGTTCCACACTCCTCCACTACTTGTTCTGTAAATCTTAACCCTCTATTTGGCACTAGGTTTGTTTCACTACTACATTCCAGATGGATGCTCATTCAATGTGAATCTACTAGATGAGGTTGAGTTCGATGTGTCCAAAGTGGTGTACAATGCGGAAAATTGATAGGACTGTCTATTTCAACGTTAATTTTGTGAGAACTTAATAATATAATTTGACTATCATAGTTATTCAGTGCATCTAGGCTTGAGAAAGTCAGAAATGCTAGTACACAATCTTGTGGTGTCGTCGTCACCAGCGACACGTGCTTTGTATCGGTGTTCCAAGACTCGATTTTTGCTGAGATGTTCCATCTAAAGATTTGGTTAAAATTACTCAGTCGTATGTTGATGTGGTCATTCGATACATTTATTCGATTATATTATGTTCTCTGCATATTTAACGATTGCCTAATAAGGTGAAAATGATTTTATTTGCCTGTTTTTTTCGGAGTGTACTGATATGATGTTATCCTTTGATTTACTTATGTTACCTATTGTTATGCTACCTGTTGCTACTCGCTGCTTGCCTGTTAAATAGATGATGATTTCCTATCCGATTCGGACCCAATATA
Source organism: Schmidtea mediterranea (assembly GCA_022537955.1). NCBI lineage: Eukaryota > Metazoa > Platyhelminthes > Tricladida > Dugesiidae > Schmidtea > Schmidtea mediterranea. Next base: position 157,144,313 of record CM039680.1, on the reverse strand, counting down.
TTTTAATTGTTAACAGTATGTTGGGTCATGATTAATTAAATTTTTGGATGATGTATAAGTCAGAAAATTCCGATAATAGAAGAGTAACTCGATGGTTGTTATTAACTTTATATTTGTTCACTATGAGTCTTTTTTTCGGTACATTAGTAGCGATGTTACGGGACCTTTGTCTATTCGGTCTAAAAGTCAAAACATCTTGTTGGGTTTCAGTGTTAAAAAAAATCAGGTCATTTGTCTCACACTATTTTAAATTCTCTACTTGATGCATTTAATATTTGATTGCAAACTCACCAATTCGGAATCCAATTATTTAGATGCCCAACTGCTAAACTCTAGTAACAGGTTTCCAATACCTGCATTGTAATTTAGGGGTTCCCTAATTCATGCTTAGAATTAACTTGAAATCAGGATTTTAAGATCTGGTATTTTGCATTAATATTATTGAATTACTTATTTTTGATTTGAAATTAAATCTTTCGTGATCGTTGCAAATATCCCACTCACCCCTTTTCAATTTGATCCTATGATAAAATGTGTCGATGTTACAGTTTATGAGTGCCAACTGGATGAAATTTGGACGATGTGTAAGTATTAATTTTAGTTAGAATTTTCGGGAGATGGGAAAAGAGATTCAGCCAAAAGACTAGTTCTTGTTCTATCCACCGCCCCTATAGGTTATTTCAATTAGCGTTTGGGTCCGTCGTTACTCACAACCAGACATGCATGGACACGGATCATAAACGGAGCAAGCACAATCCAATAATATGTGCGATTTTATTGACTTGTGGTGTGTTTCGGTGTAATAAAGATTCAGTAGCATCGTTGAAATAACATGTTATTGTTCTTAAAATAACCATAATTGTACATTTAATATCAATACTATATCTCCAGAGAGCATTCCCAAGTAGTGAATTTCTTGAAGTTTGCTTGATGCGCGTCGTTGAAATATTCTCAGATGTTAACGATCTTCACAATGCGTAATAATTCACAAGTAAGTGATGTCCCTCTACTACTTGATTTTCACAAGAAAAAGTGATTTTCACACTGGTGCTCCTTAAGGAAAAAGTGATTAATTTTTGTAAAAATGAATCGGTATATATACCTATTCTGTGACCTAACCCTTACTGTGATAAAAAAAATTGACCTTGAGATAATTTGTGCTATCTAATTTTAATTTTTTATTATGATTAAATCGACAAATTATTTCTTGACTTTTTATTAATTTCTTCAATCAAAAATATTTTTTTTTCATTCATTTTAATCGCAAATTTTCTGTTTTCTAAAAATTGTTGATTTTTGATCAAATTCTCATGTTATTATGCTATTTCTGTGTATATTACGTTCGGTTCTTGATGTATTTTGTATATTTTTGTTTTACTTTTGGGTTCCTTGATTTTATTTTTAATTGTATTTATCTTAGATTTTAAGGTGCTTAGTAGGTGTTTTATAGGTTCATTTTGAATTTTAAAAAATGTATCAAACAAATCTCAAGGTCACTTAGTCTTGGTCCAACACTTTAGTTATTCGAGACTATATAGTGGTTGATTCATTAATTAAGTGGCATTCAATACGTGCCTTATTAACATGACACCAGTAGCTAAGGAACTTTAGCAGTGTGATCAATGGTTAGTTGGGTAGTAGAGTTAAAATTGTTGCTAAAGCTACAATGGCTCGGGCGCACCATGGATTCAGGAGCTGCTGTTGGAAGGCCTGTGCTCGGCTTCAATCTTTATTGGTCTTTTTAGTCACTTGATCATCCCATGTCTAGGAGATTTACAGGAAATTAAACGTGAAGGATTTTATTTTTTTATTACAGATATGACATCAAAGAAATACACTAACAATTCACAGAGACGGGTTAGTTCCGCTTTGCTTTCACAAAGTTCTTTTCTTAGGCATAGAAAAACCAATTTTGCGCAAATGTGCTTTCCTCGCTTGTGGGCGACATCTGTATCTTAAACTGGTTCTCACTGCTCATTACATATTAGTTTGGCTGGTGCAAACACCATAAGGTACGTGAACACGTTACTATGAGCAGAGTCTCAAGAGCCATCTGCTGCGCCTTCAAGGCCTGATTTTTTGCTTTATCGCGCGGAAGACTTACTGTAATGCTTAGATATTCTGGTGCAGTTTCTTCACATGTTCAGATCGGAATGACGTGGCTTCAAGGTGATTTTATTGAGTCTTTGGAAATTTCTATTAATTTTCCAAATGTATAAAAATCTTCCCCATTATCAATGGTATTAATTATTCGGATTTTTTATATTTCTATAAAAATATTATTTTTAAACATAAGTTATCGGAAAACTTACGTTTTCCGTTTTTTTAAACTCACCATTTGAAGGTTCTGTTTCCACTGCTATTAGTCCATTGCAAATGAGGTAAAAATGAATTTTCATTGTTATTTCTTCATCTCTGCAAAAATCTAGAGTTTCGATGAATATTTCTGAAATATCTGTGATGTTGTAAAAATATTAAATTGATTGTATTTCATGAAAAATTTTACGAAATTATTCCATAATTTTCTCTACAACTCAAAGTAGAGCTATTGGTTTTTTTTCAAGAACTTTCGGCTCTAATTTTTAAAAAAAATTGTCTAAAAATTGTCTAAAAAAGTTAAAAATAGTAATATATAGAGTTTTTATTCATCTGAACATTTTGTACATTCTGTACATTTTGAAATTTTGAATGCGCTATTTACTATGTATTATGTTAAAAATAATTTTCTTCAAATTCCTTCATACAAGGTTTTATTCAGTTGGACAAATTACATACAGAAACAGGTAAGCATGTATGTCCCTATGTTATAACATTATTGATTTCTTCATTTATGTATAGCAGTTTATAATGAACTGCTACAGGTGTAGTATATAAGTATTCATGAAATAGCACATATTTATTTACATTGAAATTTTTAATACAAATTAAAAGTATAACAAGTTTCAGACAGAGAAAATCAGGTGATTGGTCAGTAAAAATTATTTGTACCCAAACATGGAGCATTTGTCTGTTCCTACTATTGTCTTTGAAACGGCCATGGCGATTGAGGCCATAATTGAATATAGAATTGCATAGTATAATATTTTGGAGATATCGTAAGGGAATTTGTCGAAGTCCGAACTCGGAATTCTTCCACTAATGATGTCTTGATTTGTACGATCCAAATCTAGAATTCGTTGATTATGGTCTGCATCTAAATCCACAATTAAAAAATTGTGCATTGTATAATTCATCGAGAAGTTTTAGTTTCAAAAGCTCTGCCACTCGGCTTCTTCAGACAATGAATGAAGTAATCAAAGTCGTGAACCACATAAGGTTAAATGTGCTTCGGACAAGGATATTTACGTCATTGTGTGAGGCAATGGATTCAGATCACAAAAGCTTATTATTTCATACAGAAAATCGATGGATTTCAAAAGGAAAAGTGCTTGCTCGTCTTTTCAGTTTGCGAACTGAGATTATTTCATATTTTTCTGTCGAATGTATTAAGTTCAAGTCTCTTGAAAGCGATATTTGATATTATTAAACATGTAAATATTAGTAAAAAAAACAACTCAACAAAATGTATTTCGTAATCAAAATGCACAATCAAATGCTGTTATAAGTGCCAAACTATGAGTATTTTTTTGCGATAAAAGGAAACCCTTTGCGAATGGTGATAACATTAAAGAGTTTTTGATGGTCATGGTCAAAGAAATTGTACAGAAAAAACTATTTGCTCAATACGTTCGAAACTATGGTAGGAAGTAGTAATGACATTTCGACCGATATTTGTGACAGAAGAACTTTTTAACCTTCAAAATTTGAAAGATAAAACAAATATTGAAATGAAGTCCATGTTCGAAAATAATACAATACTATAATAAAAAGCATATTTGAAGATAAATTTCCGAATCATTTTTCTCAAATTTTAAAAAATAAACGTTAAAAGGATTTAAAAATATCTTAATTATAATCTGTTTATTTATTATTATAAAGTTTTAAAATATTTATCTGTGGCCCTTCAAAGACTTATATTTTTTGGCCAACCAAGATATTTCAGTTGATTCAACAAAATATATATAAAAAAACTTAAAAAAATCGAAAAAAGAATTATTATAAAATTAAAAAGAACTAATTAATTATATAATTAAATTTAATCCTTTAAAACAATATTACATAAGATCGGTTCAACTTTCTAATTCCTTTTACAGAGCTGTTAATATAATAAAAAGAATAGAATTTTTAATAAAAATTTATTGTTATATAAATTTTTGGTTATAGCTTCATTCAATTTGGATGATTCTAACTGTATTTGTTGACCTAGAGGATGGCTTCCATCCAGTCACTAATACAATTGCATCACCTTTCTTTAGAAATCCACGTTTGCAACCGTATTTAATCGAGTAGTTAATTCTTGAATCTACATCTTCGCTCCAGTCTTCCAAAATGGGCTTAGTGTACAACAAGGGATGAAGCCCTCTCCATAAATGTGCTTGACGAGCAACAATCTCATTTCTTGTCACTGCTAGAATTGGACAGCTTGGTCTGTATTTTGAAATCATATGAGCTGATATTCCAGTAGTTGTCAAAACAACTATGGCAGATGCTTTTGCTAATTGAGCGGCTTCAACAGCTGCAATCGCAGAGGTTTCAACTTGATTTCCTAAAAATCTGTAATCAGACTTTATTTCTTGTAAATATTTGTTTTGGAAGATTATTGCTTCAGCTTCTTTACAAACATTACTCATTGTGCTTACAGCTTGAACAGGGAAACCTCCTTTAGCAGTTTCACCAGATAACATAACACAATCACTGCCATCTAATACAGCATTAGCTACATCACTGATTTCAGCTCTTGTTGGTCTAGGTTTATAAACCATTGATTCAAGCATGTGAGTTGCACAAATGACGGGTTTTCCTTTTCTGTTGCATTTTGCAATCATCATTTTTTGTGCAACAATGACCTTCTCAGCTGGAATTTCAATACCCAAATCACCTCTTGCAACCATTATACCGTCGGCTTCATCAATAATCTCATCTAGTCTTTTTACTCCTTCATGATTTTCAATTTTAGCGATAATCATAATATGTTTTCCTGCTTCACCAAGAATTGATCGAATTTCTTTAATGGCATCTCCATTTCTAATGAAAGAAGCAAATATGATGTCAACGTTTTGCTCAACACCGAATTTTAAGTCTTGTTTATCTTTTTCTGACACAGCTGGTAAATCGACATGAGCTCCAGGAAGATTGACTCCTTTTTTAGAACCCAATGAACCTCCATTTTCAACTTGACACTCAAGAAAATTATCACCCTTTTCAAGGACAATCAAACTTATGAGACCATCGTCAATGTAAACTCTGCTTCCAATTGTAAGAATGTTGGCAATATTTTTATAGTCAAGCCATAAATTATTTTCATCACAATTGTCGGCATAGATGTCATCGGTGACAATTCTAATTCTCTGTCCTTCCACAAGTTGAAGTTCAGCAGTTCCGCTGCCTTTAATAAGACCAGTTCTAATTTCAGGGCCTTTAGTATCAAGAGCAATAGCGATTGGTCTGACCTCTGGTTTAAAGGTTCGAGCTGCTTCACGAATAACTTTGATTGTATCAGCGTGATATTCATGATTTCCGTGGCTGAAATTGAGTCGAGCAACGGACATACCAGCGGCCATCATTCCATGTAAAAGTTCAATTTTTTTACATGCTGGTCCAATTGTGCAAATAATTCCGGTGTTCCTCATTTGTGCTGGAGTATTGTCAATGTCTAAAGAACACAAATGACCCAATGAAGAATCGGATTTCTGTTGGAAGTTCTGAGATGGAATAACATAATCAGTTGTTTCGAATGAGTAAGTTGGGTGTGACATTTCTAAAAAATTTCAATTCCAAAATAATTAAAGTATATAAAACTTACTTTCGATACTTCCAATAATATTTAAAACAATTAAACAAATTATTATTTTCAATTTTTAAAAAAAATTAAAACCTATTACATAAGAATTTAAGAGCGCTTATTTCTAAAATTATGGTTTTTTTAAATTATAATTTTAATTAAAAAATATTGTTAAAAATTTGATTAAAATTCGAACTTATGCCAATCAATTGTTTATGGTTTTTCAGACTAAATTATTATTAATTAAAAAATAAATTTAATTCAATCAGGTGAAAGTTATATAAAATTGTAAATAATTTTAAATAATTTTTATTTATTTTGTATGATATAATCCATTTTCTAAAATGAATTAAAAACATTTTGTTTACTTGAAATTCTAGTGAAAACAAATAGTTAATCCATGATTACCTAAGGAAAGTTGATATTCAAAATTAGATTAAGAAAAATTATGTCATAGCAAAATGTAAATGTTTACAAAGGATTAAAAATTTCCTAAGCACACAAAATGATTTTTAATCAGTTTTTCTTATTTTATTTCAAAGGTTTTATATAATAAAATTAATTATTTCGTTTAATTGATTTTTTTACAAATATACACCATTAAGTAAAGTCTTACAAATGTTTTACCCTCACAAATTAATTTAAATTGATTACGGCAAAATTAATTGTAAATAATTCTAACTAATTTCAAATATTTTTATTCATAAAAAATAGAATTTTTAGTTTATATTCCATTATTGGTTTAAAATAGTTTTCGTTGTTATGCCACAATCAGGGTTGCCAGATTTTCGAAAAATCATATCGGGAATAAAAAACAAAAAAAATCAATTATATTTTGTGAAAAGATATAAATTCATTCATATTTATTATATGCATTTATAAATAAAATATATTAGAAAAAATAACAAAAAAATAAGTTTCGTTTAATTTTATGGTTTTTTTTAAAAAAAAATCCTCTCAAGATGGGTAAAATCTATTCAAAATCTAAAACTGTTCAATATCGGGAGTTACGGTTCATATATCGGGAGACGGGAATATGCGCTCCATATCGGGAGGTCTGGCAAGCCTGGCCACAATCATTAATTCGAGTACTCGACAAATTCATTAAATTTCCGAGTATACAATTACCCGGGTAATTATATCGAGTACTCTAGTTTTAAAGAACCTTAAAAAAACATTTTTTTTGTACACATTTCATAATTTGTAGTTTTAGAATTGTAGATAGATTGATTTGTAGAAAATCTCTGTGTAGAATAAATTTTCCTTATGATTTCGATTATAAATATTTATGACGCTTAAATGACATTGACTTTTCATTTTAAAAATAAACCTTTTACGTAAATTATTATTGTTATTGACATAATGTAAATTAGCTTTTTATCGGGAAGATGTGTGAGAATTCGCATACCGTCAAAAATGTCAAGCTGTACGATGAATACATCAAATAGCACCTACCAATACAAGTACTGTTAGCTAATTTTATAATAATTTAAAAATAGAAGTTTATAAAGTTGTTGAATTGATAAGGCAACGGCAAACAAATAATTTCCTAATAACAGATATAAATTGCTAGACCAACAAAATTTGCTGCGGCAACAAAATCACATTGTATCAAGAACCTTGATATTCAAGAGCAATTATGTTCCGATTTTTGAAGAACCGTCTAATTTCTTTAGAAAAAGTTAGACCATGTGTTGCAGATTCTGACCGTGACATGTTTCGTTGTTTAGTCAACTCAAAATTTCCTTAATTAATTAGTTAACACTTTTTAGTTTTTTACACACTCCATTACTTTTTGACACTTTGTGAACATATTCTGATAAATTCATTATCGTTATGACTTTCCACATTGTTTAATCTATATCTGATCTGTTTTTCAAATTCAAACTTGATAGTTTATTGATTTTCTGTAATTTTAATTTTACACTGTTCAATTTTAATTATGCCAATTTTTGTCGACTGACTTTGCGAAAAAGAATATTTTATTAAATAACAATAAGGTATAGTCATATATTGAAATTGAAGTTATCCAACGAAGATGTATATCCATGATTGAGAAAAGAGAAATCCAAGTTAATTGAGAGAAAAATCCAATAGATACATCGCGAATTAGTAGATACCAGCAGTGCAGAAATTTGGATAATGAAATTCACATTCCGATCAAGATTGCTAGGGAGATTGTGACATGCAACATAAAAATCTCTAGAGATCGTTAAAATTAATGGGAATTCTTTAGAATAATTTTTATTTTTATCGTGATTATTATTAAAGTAGGTAGTAAGTGACACTCTGGGACCACACACCATTGCATAATATATTGGGGGGAGTTTATTTTGTGATTATTTTCGGTGTGTATTGATTACACAATGATGTAATTTTTTGTGTGTATTTTAATTAATTTTTTTTGTGTGTATTTTTTTTCGAAATTTTTTAATAAAATTTTTTATGTGTATTTCTACTAAAATTTATTTTCGAAATTATTTTCAAATTTTTGGCGCGTTTTATTTCTTTTTATAAATTTTGAAATATTTTATATGTAAGTTAAATTTTTTAAGTTGAATTGTATATGATTTTATCAATGTATTTTTTATATATGATTTTTTAAATATGATTTTTATATGTAAGTTTAATTTTTAAAGTTAAATTGAATTTAAATTATATATAATTTCTAAGTAGAATTTTCAGTATAATTTTATCAATGAATTTTTTATATATGATTTTTACAGATGAAATTTTTAGTATAATTTTTAATATATATAATTTAAAATATAATTTTTTAAAGTAATAAATTTTTTAACATAATTCTATAATGAAATTTTTTATACATGATTTTAGCATGTTTTCAGTATAATTTTATCAATGAATTTTTTAAGATATGATTTTTTAAGATGAAATTTTTAGGATCATTTTACAAAGAAATTTTTATACATGTTTGATAACGATCAAAGAAATTTAGTGTTAACATAATAATAATAATAATAATAATAATAATAATAATAATAATAATAATAATAATTTTAATAATAATAATAATAATAAAAATAATAATTCTCAACAAATAAAATAAACACGTAAAATGATCAAAATTTATTTACATCATCACAAATCTGCTTATAATAAGCTCTTCTTAGCTCAGCCAACAAAATATGTACAACTTCTTTCTTCTTGTAGTCTCTGCAGCATCTGCATCTAAATGGACAAGTCAATATTGAGGGATCTGCACAAACAATGTAATCATCTAAACATTTCAAACCAGATCCTTGAACTGATTCGTAGTGCATCCGTACAATTTCTTCGATGTTGATTCCTGTCATTTGATAGATCCGTGTAGCCAAATATTCAGGAACACAAAGTGGATTATACTTGACAAGTCTTAATGCTGGAAACAGTTCCGGTTCGTAAATCAGTGTTTTGGTAGACAAATCATACAAGTTGATTTGACAACCCATGCCAATATTCAAAGATAATGATTGTATTTGTAAATCTTGAATCTAATATTTGAGATCCCTTTCCTGTAATGGTCTCTTGCAACCCATTATTCTGCATTTTCCGTTCTTGAAGAATAAGATTGGATATTTTCCACTTCTATCCACTACATGTTGAGGTTTTCCGTTTGGGAACTTCATTCCGATTACTTGTATACATATTAGGTAACCGATAACTAGTTACTGAACAAATAAATATTTGGTTACTTACCAACAAAACTTTAAATATAAGTAAATCAATAACAAGAAATACAAGTAAAAATACAAATTTATTAATAAAATTTTCTTCACTCTCTTTCACAACATAAAAGCCTCTATATCTGTAAATCACTTGGTTGTTTAGTTACTGAGTAGTTAGCAAGACCTCTTTTCTGAATAAAATTTTGTATTTGATTATTGTATTTTATTGAAATTATTTTGTAAAAGTCAAACAGTTTTCAACTATTTTTAAAAATTTACCAATGTTGAACAATTATTCTTCTATTAAGTGTTATTTTTCATAAAAATATTCATTTAGATAGTATTTACCCTTTAAATAACAATATTCAACCGACTAAACCCCTTAACAATATCAATAAACTTGTTCCTCATCTATAATCTCCCCTTAAAATACATGGTTATTGACTATAAACCCAAAATGTTACCAATAACTAGTTACTGAACCAATAAATATTAATGATCGGTTACTGACCAACAAGTTTTGAAATAAAACACATAAAAGGTTGAACAAAAGAAATACAAGTTGAAATTTTATTAACTTCTTCACTCTTTTTCACATCATTGATGTCTCGAAATTGGTAAATTTTTTGGTTGCTTAGTTAGCTTGTTGTTATCAAGCGATAATTAATCAAATTCATTGAAACCAAATCCATTGTTATATTTACTTGGTATCAACTGCTGAATACTTATAACCCATACACAGTGAATAATTCATTAATAACTGAACAACAATCACTAGGTACTGTATACAAATAACCGAGTACTGTACAACTCTCTACATACATACTAGGCATTGAATAATTTACTTATTCATTAAAATGTCATATTTAAATAATATTTACTCTTTGAACACCGATATTCAACCAACTTAACTCACTTAAAAATAAAATTTTCTCTCAATCATTTCCCCTTAAAATACTTGGTTATTCACACACTCACAATATGTTATCAATAACTAGTTACCGAACAAATCAATATCAAAAATTATTTACTGTCCAAGAAATCTTTAAATAAAAGCACATAAAAATTTGAACAACCAAAATAAATACAATTTCAATTACAAATTTTATTAACTTCTCCACTCTTTTATCGATCGTTGATGTCTCCAAATTGTTTGGTTGCTTAGTTACCTGATTGTTATCAAGAAACTATTAATCATTGAAGCCCAATCAAGTGTTGTATTTTCTCTCAATAAAATTTATTGCTTTACAAGTCTTGTATGTGATTTATTGACATTTTGTAAAACTTAGTTAAAAGACTTTGAAATTTTTCTACTATTTTTGTAATATTTTTAATTGCGTCCAACAATGAACAATTACTTAAAGTTATTTTCAAAGATGAATGTCAACCTTTTCATTTAATTTTCACACGTCCCTAAATAAATTAATTGCTAACTCATCAAATAATTACTTAAATTGATTTTTATAGGTTTTCTGATCTTTTCACCCCCAACTCTAACTGTTTACTGCAGTGGTTCTTAACCGGTGGTGCACGCACCCCTTAGGGGTGCGAGCTTGAATATTTTGGGGTGCGAAATTGTAATTTTACAAATTCACGTGTAGGTAGCAAAATAAAAAACTAATCTTAAAAATTCATTTTGGTTAGTAAATTTTTTATTCCCTAAACATTTTTTAAATATGTTTGTAAATTATAAACCATCGAGACAAATTAATTTTTGTATTTTTTCTACAATTACAAAAATTCAAATGCGTTTCTAGTTAGAATATAAATATTCAACTAAACTTGTAAAATTAACTTGTATTAATTATTTTATTATTAATATTTAACTTTTAATATTCAACACAAAAATTCAAACTTGTAATAGTCAACACTAAAATTCGAATCTAATTATTAGAATATAATTTGGTACATTAAAGTCAAATTCAAAAGGTAAGCTAAAATATAGCAATAATAGATAGAAGTTTAATATTTTTTTTAGTGTTTTATTAAAAAATTTAATTTAGTTTACGCCATGTCAAAGAAACGATGTTGGAATGACGATTATGTTCGTTATGGTTTTACATTTACAACGGAGAAGGATGGAACGCAGCGACCACAATGTATTCTGTGCTGCAATAAATTCTCAAACGCCAATCTCAAGCCGTCAAAACTAAATGAGCATTTTACCAAACAGCATGGTGGTGTAGATGCTGGCTATGATTTTGAAAGTTTGAAATCTAAACGAGTTCGATTTGATAAAAGTGGAACTATCACAACTTTTGGATTTATATCACACGAAAAGCCGCTGTTGCAAGCGTCTTATCAAGTTGCATATATCTGTGCCAAGAAGAAGAAACCACATACAATAGCTGAAGAACTTGTAAAGCCTTGTGCATTAGAAATGGCTAAAATAGTGTTGGGTACTGAAGCACAACAAAAGCTTCAACAAATTCCTTTGTCAAATGACGTAATACGTACTAGAATTTCTGATATAAGTAAAGACATCTTACAACAAGTAATTGAAGATATTAAAGCTAGTAATGTCCCAGTGGGTATTCAATTGGATGAATCTACAGATGTTGAAAATTGTTCTCAGCTGATGGTGTTTGTACGATATGTAAAAGAAAAAGAAATTGTTGAAGAATTTTTGTTTTGTGAACCATTAGAATTGACTACAAAAGGAATTGATATATTTAATAAAGTCAAAGACTTTTTATTACAATATGAGATACCGATGAACAAAATAGGATCAATTTGTACTGATGGAGCTCCTTCCATGTTAGGCAAAAATTCTGGATTTGTAGCGTATGTAAAAAAGGAAGTGCCTCACGTTACAATTACCCATTGTATTTTACATCGACATGCGCTAGCTACAAAGACGTTGCCTGAAAAATTAAAGAAAACATTAATCACTTCAGTCAAAGTTGTAAATTTTATCAGAGGTCGAGCTTTAAATCATCGTCTCTTCCGTGCTTTATGCGAAGAACTTGGTGCCGAGCATACTGTTCTTTTATTTCACACAGAAGTAAGGTGGCTATTGCGTGGACGTATGCTAAATCGTGTATACGAATTGCGAAGTGAAATAATGCAGTTTCTTAATAATCAAGGCAGTAGTTTAGCTGATGAATTCAGCAATAGAGATGCTATAATTCAGCTAGCGTATTTGGCAGACATATTCACGCACCTTAATGAATTAAATATTTCAATCCAAGGATTTGAAGTGAACACTATAACAGTGAAAGAGAAGTTGACTGCGTTTAGTCGAAAACTTTCAATTTGGATTAACCGTGTTGACAAGATAAATTATGCTAACTTCCCTTTGCTTGAAGAAGTTCTTGTTTCAGATGATGAAAGAAACAATATTACCACCGAAATTAAAGATCATTTGCAAAAGTTGAGCGAATCTTTTGAGGGATATTTTGCTACTGGAGATATAGATATATCAGAAAAATGGATATTAGATCCATTTATTTATAATCTGGACTCAATGGATGACAGTAATTTATTGAAAGATGACCTTGTTGAACTACGGACAAATGCACATAATCAAATGGAATTTGAAGCAGAGAATTTGGAAAGTTTCTGGTGTGCTCAAGTAATGTCATATCCACGATTAGCTAAAATAGCGCTTCAGCATCTTGTTCCATTTGCCACAACATATTTGTGTGAGATGGGATTCTCGTCACTTGTACATATAAAAACAAAAGCTAGAAATAGACTTAATGCTAGTAATGATATGCGTGTAGCTATTTCAAAAAAGATTCCCCGGTTTTCAAAAATAATTGAGGAAAAGCAACAACAAAAAAGCCATTAATAAAAACTTTGATAATTTATAATTGATTATTTCAGCTAACAATTAAAATTTATAAAAAATTTGTTACGCACATAAAATAAATAAAAAATATGTTTTGCATAATGTTTGTTTTTTAATTTATATAACTCAATAATTTCTAGTAAGGGGTGCGAGAATATTGTTTGAAAATTTTAGGGGTGCCGGTAGCTAAAAAGGTTAAGAACCACTGGTTTACTGAATGATAAATTAATTAGTAAGTACAAGTAGTGGTTAATCTAATTGCTAGTGAAAAGAAACTTGATTAGAAAAATATTCTTAAATTAATTTCTCAAAACATATATTACTTTCATTGTACATGGAATAAATTTTTATATATTTATTGAAAATGATTCAACTCTTAAAATTATTAACTCAAAGATGCTAAAGGTTTGAATAAAACTGATATAAAAAAAATATCTACCACATTACTAGAAATTAAATGATTATCGACCAACCACTAAATAAGTTGAATTTCTAACAAAGCTTAAAAAACTACACGGAACAGGTACTTATAGATACCGATAAAATCTACTAAAAATCCAAATATGTATGTTTAATTATTGTAAAATACTTGTTTTTGTAAAAATAAGACTTATACTTAAATTATGATTATCATGTGATTAGAATTTGATTAAAGTTGTGAGAAATATTTTAAGTTGTTAAATTTTAAATAAAACTGCTTAATTTGTAAATAATGTTAGTACTTTGAAGAAATTTTAAAATAAGACCTTCACAAATTGGTAAGAAAATAGTAGTTATTGAGTAATACTTATTAAAATTACTAACGTTTTATAATTTTTGACAAGTCTTGATATATCTTTAATAAAATTTGTTAGTACTTTGAATAAAATATCTTAAAAAAAGTTTCAACACAGTAGCAAATTGTAAAGAAAATAGTACTTATCAATTAATTAAATTAACTGAGTTAAAAAATAATTGAAAAAAAAATTTGTTAGATTTTTAAAAATTTTAAGATTGTTAGGTAATTGTTCTAGATACTTTTTGAATGAAAATTAATTGTACATTTTCTATTCATTCGTAGAAATAATCATATATATTTAAATTATTCAGAAAATTGTCAATAACAACATAAGTAATGGGTATCATAAATTTTTTAAATACTAGTCATTTTTAATTAAATTACAAATAATAAAATCAAATAAATACTTGAATACAAATAATTACATGAGTCAAACATTTTCTTAGAACCGAACACGTATAGTATATTTTATTCAGATTCCAATAATATCATTAAAATTAACCAAAATCTTACTGATATATTTTGATAACCCTTACTCTCAACCAATCATTTCTCTTTAAATGACAATAATCCCAGCTATATTCATTATTTTTGATAAAAATCACCGACTTATTTCGTTATTGAATCGAATAAATTTCTTGAAATCGCCTTAAAATAAAATTCTTCTCTTGACCAATCAAATTCCTTTAAAATTATCATAAATTCTCTCTTAACCAATCATTTCTCTTTAAATGACAATAATTCCAGATATTAACACATATTTATCACTCGTTCCCAATAACTATTAAAACTTCTCAACAAAATTCTAAAATCAGACATTCCTATATCACTTTTACAGCCTCTATTGTGTTCACTAATATTGGTCAAACCCTTCAATCGACAATGCTCTAGAACTCGAGTACAGAGATGACGGGAAGTCTCTCCAATGTATGTGGCATTACACCCATTACATGTAAATTGATAAACGAGATCATAACACAATCCAACCGGAGTTTTTGATTTATTAATAAACATATTGCGTACCTTACACGAATTAGAGATGATCTTATACTCTAAATTTCCTATCAGTTTACCCAACTTCCTCTTATAATTTGTAAAGCCTTCAGAGTACGGCAATACTAACACATATTTATCACTCGTTCCCAATAACTATTAAAATGCTAATTTTATTTTTGTCGAGTACAACCTAATCTATTGAAGAGTATAATTAAATTTATTAAAAGTTAATTAAATTTTCATTGAAAATGACAAGTCAATAACACGTCAACAAATGGAATTTTAATTAGTAGAGATTATATTCTATAAAGAAAATTTTCAGTGAAGTAATATTGGTGAGAGAGTACATTAAGCGACTAAAATCGTTGAAATTAAATAGATGACATATCAATTAATATATTAAAAACTTACAAGGGTAATATACTTTGAATGGAGAAAATATACATCGAAGAGGAAAATACTCATTGAAGAGAGAAATTATTCATTGGAGAGAGAAAAAACATTCATTGAATTAGGAAAACATTAATTGAAGAGAGAAAATATTCATTAAAGAGGAAAGCAATCATTAAAGTGAGAAAATATGAATTGAAGCTAACAAATATTCAGTGAATCGAGAATTGCTTATAATAAATTAGACGGTAAAATTTCTCAATGATGAGATGAAATATCAATTAAATATTTGAAATTAACGGAGTCTGAAATATTTACTGATCAACAAATATACTTTAAAGATGAAAATATTCACTGAAAATGAAATGTACATTAAAAGTGGATGAATTACTATTATATTCAATTAAAAATTATTAGCAATTGAGTAGATTTCATCTGACAATTATATTTAAATCGGGATATATATATATTTTTTGATGTATACTTATGCATGGAAGAATAGTTATTAAAAACAATAAACGCGCGCGCGTATGCAAATCCGGTCAATATTCATCAAATCCAGCGAATATACATCAAATACTGAGATATTAGAAAACAAATATAAGTCTCTTACATTCAAAACACATTGAATGATAAATATTTTGAATGAAAATTAAGGAATTTTATTGCTATTAAGAATTATTATCTAAATGTAATTAATTTCGATAAAACTGTGTTCGCGTTGCTGTGGTCTCTCGTGTGCGCACTGAATTTTGATGATTGAGTCTCGCTTCTGTAAGAATTATCTTTCGTAATTGAAATTTTGTTAAACTGTTAAATTTTTGATTTATGGAAAATTGATTGAAAATTGATTGTATTTTGTATCGGAAATTTTGTAATTTTTCTTGGAATAGATTTTGTCTTTTCATTGATCTTTTGAGTGGGAATTTATTTTCTAATCGATCAAGTTACTACTCTTCAAAATGTATATTTTTGCGAGAACTAATTTCAAATCCAAGCGATGCATTGTAAAAGCTTGGTTACAAAAGTTTAACAGATCCATCAGTATTGGATACTGGCAGAGTTAATGATTAATATTAGTCCTTATAACGATGCCGGAACTTTAACTATTGTTGATACCAGCATTGGTGTGACGAAAGCTGATTAAATTAATGAATCTGGGAGGTTTCCAGATTAGGAGCTATGGCAACAATGGCAGCACTGCAAGTCGGAGCTGGTGTTTACACCAGCTGTCACTGAGATAAATCACCTATAATATAAAAGAAAATCAATAAATTTATAGCATATAAACACACGAACTCACCTTGAGGTTGCTTGTAAAATCGTCAATGAGACAAACCCTAAACTATAGAGACACAAAAAGTGAGAGAGAAATAAAATAATGCACATTAACTCAACCTATAATAAAACATGCATGCTAACTTTTAACATGTAGCCACCCGACGTTGAAAAAATCCCTATAATAAATAATTTTATAGACATTTTTGAGATAATTTTAGAAAGAAAAATGGCGGAAAAAATTTTTTAATTTAAATTTTGAGGTTTTTGCTACGAAATTTCTAGTAAATGAGGATGTATCTTCATAAGATTTACCCTTAAAACTAAAATTAATCTAATATTTCAGATATTTCTGTAGAAAAAAGCAAAACCTGAAATCCGAAAAAAAGCATAAATTTTTAAATTATTTTTGTAAGTTTTAAAAAATAATCATAAACCAAATTATTTCGTGTACATAATCGATGATTTTTTACAAAATATTTATAAAAAATATAATTATTTAATGCACATAATAATTTTTATAAGTTCAAAAATAATTTAACTCACATTTTTTGAATAATAATATCCGAAAAAAATACATATTTTTGGAGAATAGTTATTGTTACTAATTTTCCTAAATATCATTTATAATAATATATATGAAATAGTTGGTCAAAGTTATATTTAAGAGCTTGAATTATAATCATATTTCCTTATGAAATCATAATTCAACTCTTAAAATTTAACTTTAAGTTATTATAACAATATAAAAAACAACTTACTTAGCAGCCATTTAAAAAATGGCTGAAATCCATTCACAAAAAATAAATTCCGCTAAGTTGATTTATGTATCAACTTGAATTATAGCGGAATTTATCTCAGTGACAGCTGGTGTACACGATTGGACGATTTTTTTACTTTCTTCAGCTCATCTTTCCAGAGCAGAACAGCATGGCTCTGGTTATTCTACCAGAGCAAACAACAGCTATAAAAAACACACATAATTAATACTATTAGATTTAGATGTTTATTATAATTTCAATACATGTTGACTTTATTTAAAAAAAGCTAAACATATTCCAGTCAAAATGATATAAGTAATCTAATTATTGAAATGTTTTCCCTGCATTTATAAAAATAATTGTTAAAATATTGATTATATATTTCAAATATTTATTATAATCATTAGAAATATTTATCGCTTAGAAAACAAAGTTAATCTTGTCATAATGCCAAGAAACTCTTTATTAAATGAAGACAGAAAAAGAATTACTGATGTTTACATCGATGGACATTCATCAAATGAAATATCTAGCTTTTATGGAGTTCCAAATCCAACCGTAAACTCTATTTTAAAAGTTTTTAAGGAAAAAGGAAGAACCGATAAAATTTGGAGAGGTGTAGTTAAAAGGAAGCTAAGTGATATTGAAATAAATCGTATTCAAACATGAATAAATAATGATTGCACACTAATGCTTAATGAGATAAAAAATAAACTTCAAAATATATGCAATATTTCAGTTTAAAAGTCCACAACTGAAAGGTCTATAGCAAGCTTTACGTATAGTTTTAAACGTATAAGTTTGCTTTCCAAAGAAAATCTCTGCTTCAAACATAGAAAAGCCATTGTTATTTGCAAATGAGTTTAGTAGACTTCAAATATTTATTGGTAACTCAAAAATCTTTTATCTGTGATATATGTTTTTAAATTTCTATGAGAAAAAATATCTGGTATATCAAGAATTGGGCTCAGAGCTGTACAATTTGTGTCAGGTTACACAACAGAAACATTTATGCTTGTTGTGCAGTGTCAAAAGATGGTGTCTTCGATTATAAAATTCAGAACAGAGCATTTAACATCGAATAGTTTGAATAATTAATTAATCAAATACCAACAAAATGGAAAACAGTGAAATAAGAAACAGTGAATTTATTCTTGATAATGTTCCATTTCATAAGTCGGAAATAACAGGGCAGAAGATTGAGTCAAAAGGAAACTCAGTTTTATTTTAATCACTTTATTCACAGTTTCTTAATCCAATCGGAAATATGTTTTCTAAATGGAAACAAAATATAAGAGTAAAAACATTCAATCAGAAGAATAATTAATTAATTGCCTGAAGCTTTGTGATTAATACCTTTTCCGACAAGGGGATGAATAAAGGCGAATGACTAATAAAGTGAGAACTACCTTGTAGGAGAGAGGCTAAATTGAGGTAAATAAGATATAAGATGAAATTCGATCAGGATATGTGTAAATGATAAGATGAATATGAAATGATAATGGCCAGAGATCAGAAGAAAGACGAAAGAAAAATCGTAGCAGCTACAAATAAAATGGAAATCAACCTAAACAGCAGAAAGGTTAATCAAAAGCCTGGTCCCGCAAAGCACGAGAGACAACATAGTAAGAAAGTGTGCGAAGTGCGGTTGATGAGATCTGTCTACAAAGCCGCAAAATCTTTGTGATATTTTGACATTTGAAAACTCATGTTTATGATTATGTTTTAGTATTAATATTTTGATATTGTTTCAAATTAACTAATTTAACTGTCAAGAGGGTTGTGTTAAAGGAAACAACGCGAAACTTTTTGTGATAGATCGTTCACCAATAGTGCGTCATGGCAATATTACTCACCTTTTACTGACGATTTCCCAATTGAGCACATTTCCAACATCACTTGTGGCAAAGTGCCGAATTTAAAACTTTTTTATGCGCGATTCAGGTGGGAATCTCTTTGAAAGTGGAAGCACCAATAATTTTCATCCTGTCAGTTACCCAGTATTTACTACATCCATAACCGACCATGTTTATCGTCTTCATATATTCGACTTGAATATTAACTGTTCGTGGATATGCAATTTTAGCACATTCAGTTTAAGAACCACACATCACGATAATCGCATTCGCCTCTATTTACGCCACTTCATTAACCGATAAAAATCAAAACTGCTAATTTTATAAGAAGAAACACAAATACAATCAAATAATTTAATCATGGACTTTTTAATGAAATTGAAATATTATTATTTTAAAATAATTTTCAATTGAAGAATTCTCATTAGGAAATGTTTGGGATATAAAATTATATTTTTAATTAAAATGTATTAATTGTAAGGTTTTGCTTGTTTCTTTAAATCAATGAAAGTCATCAAGTTTATTGGGTAACCAAATCTTCAAACCTAAATTATTTATTATCGGCAATTATTTAAATTTATAAATTTATTTATTCAGTGCAATTTTCAAATTATCAATATTTAAATGTCTAGAAATGACTTAATCGATAATCATTGTGCAAGACATCATGCTTCTTCTTCATTGAATCATTTATGTGATCTCGATATTGATAAAAAGCCATTTATAATTAGAAATACCGGAATAATTTGCACTATTGGTCCTGCATGCAACAACATTGCAACTCTTCATGGGATGATTGCTGCTGGAATGAATATTGCTAGACTTAATTTTAGTCATGGCACTCATGATTATCACGTAAATTCACTAAAATTAATTCACGAAGCCTCTAACACTTATCAAGCTGCATATAGACCTATCTCAATTGCTTTAGATACCAAAGGACCAGAAATTAGAACTGGTTTAATTAATGGAAGTGAAACTGCTGAAATATTGTTAAATGAAGGTGAAAAAATTCGAATAGTTACCAATGAAAAATTTGCCAACAAATGTGACAATAAAACTATTTGGTTGGATTACAAAAATGTTGTGAATATTCTCAAAATTGAAAGTCGAATCTATATCGACGATGGACTTATTAGTTTAATTGTCATTGGGAAAGGTGAAGACTATTTAGATTGTGAAATTGAAAACGGCGGATCTTTGGGATCAAAAAAAGGTGTCAATCTTCCTGGAGCTTATGTCGATTTGCCGGCAGTTTCGGAAAAAGACAAAGCTGATTTACTGTTTGGCGTGAAACACAAAGTAAATGTTGATAGATTCTTTATTGTTGATCAATATTCATTGTGCAGGTCGACATTGTGTTTGCGTCATTTATTCGTAACGCTGCAGCGATTAGAGAAATCCGATCGATTCTTGGTGACGCTGGAAAGTATATTTTGATAATTGCTAAAATAGAAAATTACGAAGGAGTCAAACGGATTGATGAAATAATCGATGCCGCCGATGGCATAATGGTTGCTAGGGGAGATTTGGGAATTGAAATACCGGCAGAAAAAGTAGTAGCAGCACAAAAAATGATGATTGCTAAATGCAACAGAAAAGGCAAACCGGTTATTTGTGCAACGCAAATGCTCGAATCCATGGTGACAAAAGCCCGACCGACTCGGGCGGAAATCAGCGACGTAGCCAATGCCGTACTGGATGGAAGCGACTGCGTCATGCTGTCGGGAGAAACGGCAAAGGGCAAATTTCCCGTTCAGACCGTTCACACAATGCACGAAGTCTGCAAAGAAGGCGAATCGATGTTTTTCCAAAATCGGTATTTACAAGAATTGAAATCCGATTCGAAATATTACGGTGACGCCATTGAGACTTCTGCCGTAGCTGCTGTTGAGGCTGCTCAATTGTCAAGCGCACACGCTATTGTTGTATTGACCACAACGGGAAAATCGGCACATTTGATTGCAAAATATCGGCCGAGTTGTCCAATATTGGCAGTAACGAGAAATGAAATTGTCGCTAGACAGTGTCACTTGTGGCGTGGCTTGCATCCTTTGCTGTGCACCCTACCCTGCTTTCAGAATTGGAGTGATGACGTAGATGCAAGAATCAGTTATTCAATTGAATACGGCTGTGAGCAAGGGTTCTTTAAAACGGGAGATTTAATTGTTCTGGTTACCGGTTGGAAACCGACACCCGGTTCCACGAATACCGTAAGGATCATCAACATAGACTAACTTTTAGATTAATCTGTTAATTATTTGGCATGTCAATTTAGAAAAACAATATTCAGATGAATGATATGATTTAGCAATTAAAAATCTATCGGCCTTTTTTAAATGGTAGATTTAATAGTTTTGCAAATATAATACTAGTTCATCCAGAAATATTAAAATTTCACATTGCTTTCCACATTTTCATAATTTATTAAATTAAAAGATGTAAATTACACAAATCAACAGAAATTCCCCCAGGAAATAAATTATTTTTAAGAAAATATTTTTGTATTTTTATACATCAAATTCTAGTAAATATGGAAAAGTAAAACCCAGTGGATCTAATATACTTGCTTGTCTGTACATGAATCTAACCTTAGATCAAGTATGAACTCCATATAAAAGTGTTGACTATTCCTAGTAAATGCGCACAATTATTGGACAACATATTTGCTATCAAGTCATTAAGATTGGAATTTAATACCTATCTTTTCTTTTTTAAGTATTGAGACAGTAAAGAGTATTTTTGGTGTATGTAAAAGTTGGTTTTTTTGAATGATGACTCTGCAAAACAACATGCATGCTTCTACGAAATCCAAAGAGATACAGGTATTTTAATAGTTGAGATGAAATGACTGAGTGAAATTCAGATGACAAGTCTAAAGTGTATTTGTTAATGGTTAAGAAAAACAAAACATAATTATCACTACACTAGAGAAAATATATTGAGAATAAAATGATGATAAAGAAAAACAGAAAGTTCACTGTATTATCAATAGTCAGCTATATTTGCAATTCACGTGATCTTTTATAAAAAAATATTTAGTACAATTCAAATTTTTACAAAACTGGTATAAGAATAGGATTGTGATATATGTTGGGTACAATTTACTGCCATTTATTATAGAAATATTTTTCAAAACTATTGCTATTAAAAAAATTCAGAAAGATCTGTGACGGATAAAGTGCCACAAACACTATGTATTGCCTATTTGTTCAAAATATGCCCATTGTGCATAGTCAAACAACTTGTGATATCACTTAGGCGGTCCCAAAGAAATAAATCACTGTTTTAATAATATGAACGCTGTCAATTGTACTTTCCCAGACAAAACATTTAATTGTCTTTAGTCCTTTAAAGATCTGAAAAATATAAACTTCCGTGCTTTATCTTCCTTGAAGTTATGATTTAGACACGTCACTGTTAACTACAGTGGTTTATTAAAAGTATCAACAAATTATAAATATGAAATTTAATATGTACACCTGCTTCAATTCATTAAAAACTCCTATAATAAAATGAAAAAATCAATAAAGTTATAATATAGGAACATACATACTTACCCATGTCTGCATGTAATTTGTTCAACTGAATAAAAACTTATATTATAGGAAGGAAGGAAATTGAAGAAAATTTTTTTTAAACATAAACACATAATACATAGTAAATAATGCATGCAAACTTTCAAAATGTAGAAATGTTCAATTCATTAAAAACTCTATATAAAACTATTTTTAGTAACATTTTAGACATTTTTTTATAGATGGCGAATAAAATTTTTTATGAAAACTCGGATGATTCTACATTGAGTTTCCGAGAAAATGATGAAATAAATTGGTAAGATCTTTCATTTAAATTAAATCAATTTATTATATTTACAGCTTTTCAGATATTTCAGAAATATCTGTTGCAACTTTACCTTTTTGCGGAGAAGAATTAAAAAGGCAAGATTTATCTTAAAGTTAAAATAAACTAATTTTTTGACAGCTTTTGCAATTTATCTGAATGTATCGAACCAGGACCCTCAAATGTGGAATTGAGAAAAAAAAGGAAAAGGTACGTTTTAATAACTTAAGTCTAAAAATAATATTTTTATAGAATTACAGAAATAGACAAAATTAGGATTATCAATGCCATGGAAAATGGCGAAGATTTTTACACATTTGGGCAATTATTAGGATTTTCAAAATCATCCATAAAAACAATAATTTACAAATATAAAAATTTTGCCATTGTTTCAAAAGGAAGAAGAGGGGGCCGTGAAAAACGAATTTCGGAAGAAAACGGAAATGAATTATTAGATTATGTGGAAAATAACTTTTATGCAAGCCTCGAGGAAATGCGAAATCTCTTGTTGGAAAGAAATTGTAGAGCATCCAAGGGCACAATTTGTACATATTTAAGAAACCAACTTATATCATATATAAAAGTGAAGCCAAGTATCGCCGCACGAAACTCGGATCGCGTACTGGAAATGCGAATGCAGTATGTGACGCGATTCCAAGAAGAAGCTTGGCACGACAAAAAACTTATATATGTCGACGAATGTGGCTTCAACACTTGGACAAGCCAAACATATAGAAGGAAAAAGAAAGGGAAAAGAATATATTCGACAGTTCCAAGTAATCGTGGACCAAATATGTCACTGGCTTTGGCAATTAGTGTAAAAGGGCCAATTCACAACAAATTGATTGTAGGATCATTCAAAAAGGAAACATTTCAGATTTTCCTGAACGAACTTACGTCCAAATTGAATGGAGATGGATATCACATTATTAACAATAATGCATCCATTCACGGAGAAGCATTATCAGCAAATAACTTTATAGAATATTTACCACCGTACAGTCCGTTCCTGAATCCAAACGAAAGTGTCTTCAGCAAAATTAAGTTAAGCATACGGAAGACTATCGCAAGGAAAAATGGATTCAGCTCAATGTCCTTCTCTAGTAGATTCGATGTAATCAATCAGGCTCTGGAAATCGAGCTAAGAAAAGAAGAATATAAAAATCTTAAAAAATATTTTTTTCACATTCGGCGATTTTTTCCAAAATGCTGCAAGAAGATTGAAATATTTAGAGATTGAATTGTATTTTAATAAAATTTATTTGTCAATTAATCTGACTTACGTTTATAGTATAATAATTCCAATAAATTGGCATAAATTCCTAAAAAAATTAATTAAAACTGAATTAAAAATAAATGATGATTAAAAGTATTATTTAAGAGCTTGAATAATGATCTCATAACTTTAAGAGATCATAATTCAAGCCTTAAAATATACTTTATTAAAAAATTTACCTGTTAGCCATTTTAAAAATGGCTAATTCATAAAGTTAACCATAATTCTAATTGGTTGTTCATTAAAACTTGTATTATAGAAGTTTTTAATGAATTGAATCAGGTGTAATAACGGAATGGATTTAATAATAATCACACATCAACACACAATACTTTGAATTTAGTTATGTTTTTCTTTTGAGAAGAGTTTCTACTGTAATTTTGAAACAAATTGCGAATTGTAGAGCGCGATGGTTAGGACGCAGTATTCATTTAGAATCTTGAGTTTTACACCAGCTTAAATTGAATAACAGCTCTTATATTACAAGCACGTAAATTGATTTAATGAAATTTGTGCATCTGCCACTTTAATGATTATTTAGCCTTTGGGAATAAAAAAATGACATTTTTTGTATATATTTCTAAAAATTTCAATCAGATTAATTTTACATTAAAATTTATAATATATAATTATAAATAAATAATTAAATAAATTTGGCAACGATTTAATTAAACGATAACGCCAATAAAAAACCTTTCGTACGATATATTTCGATAGCACAGCTATCATCTTCAGGTACTCAAAACCAACTAAAAATATTATGAATTAACATTTAATTTAAACAAATTATTTTTTATTAATTTAATTTTTTAATAAATAAATATTTTTAAAAATATATTTTAAATTAATTTTAAATATTTTACTTATATTCTAATTTTTAAAAATTAATGTAATTTAAAATTTTCAATTATTTTAATAATATTAAAAAAAACAAACATGATTTAACATACGTAAATTATTTAAAAACATTCAAAACATTCGTAGTCACAGCACTCTGCACATTAATCTTTGGATCCAATGACCTTATCAGCAATGCTTCACATATCACTCGTTCCCAATAACTATTAAAACTTCTCAACAAAATTCTAAAATCAGACATTCCTATATCACTTTTACAGCCTCTATTGTGTTCACTAATATTGGTCAAACCCTTCAATCGACAATGCTCTAGAACTCGAGTACAGAGATGACGGGAAGTCTCTCCAATGTATGTGGCATTACACCCATTACATGTAAATTGATAAACGAGATCAGAACACAATCCAACCGGAGATTTTGATTTATTAATAAACATATTGCGTACCTTACACGAATTAGAGACGATCTTATACTCTAAATTTCCTATCAGTTTACCCAACTTCCTCTTATAATTTGTAAAGCCTTCAGAGTACGGCAATACTAACACATATTTAGGCTCAATATTTTTATATTCATTTTTACCATCACCCAGATCAACACTCAATTCACACCCATCCGACAAATTACATTCAGACTTTCCACAACATGGATCCTTAGGATTTTTAATCAATTTATCAACAGTTTCTTTTATCATCAACAATAAAAATGATTTAGAATATCCATTCTTTATCAACAACTCAACCAATTTATCAACACTTTTACCGAATTAGCAAAAGTAGAAGATAAAGCCCATGAACGATAAATCAATCCTTTCACCATATTTCTCTTATACTTAAATTCACAAAAACTTTCTGGAGAAGTATAAAGACCAGTATCAGTTGGTTTTCTATAAATCTCTGTCTCATACTGTTTATCTTTGCGTTGAATTAACAAATCCAAAAACGCAATTGATGACTTTCTCTCCGTTTCACATGTGAATACAATGTTTTTATGTAAACTGTTCATAAACTGCAAAAACGGTTCTACATGTTTCTGGTTTTCAAATATAAGAAAAATATCATCCACATAAGCTTTTTTTTCATATTTCAGAGTATTTAAACAAAATTAACAACGGCATTTAAATTTTATTTAATAATTTATTTATTTAAATTTTATTTTATTTAATATTTTAATAATTAATATTTAATAATTAATATAATAATTTATAATCAGATATTTAAATAATTTTATCTAATTTATCAAAAGTTAATTTAGATCTTATTTTTAATTTTAATCATTTTAAAACTTAATTTTATGTCCGTTGACAATTATGCTTAAATATCCTCACATATATATTCAAACAAATTATTTATTTTAATATTTTATATTATTTTTTTAAAAATGAAAAATGATTTAAGTTAACTCTTAAAATTATATTTATACATCTTTTTTAAAAGTGAAAAATGATTTAGGTTAACTCTTAAAATTATATTTTGTTTGTTAAAATAAAATTTACATTATTAAAAGTTTTTTAAAATTTAAATATTAAAAATTAAAATGTTCAAAACAAATATCAACATTTTAACTTATGGTGTTACCTTGTGAGTTCCTAACTACTATTTTTAAGGGAACCTCGTCTGCAATATTCTGCAACTGACCATTTATTACCAAAATATTGGTAAGGTAACAAATGGGTGAAATGCCAGCAAAAAGTGAATGCACCTAATGCAAACTATTAATGCATTGAAATTACTGCCGGTTCATGAACTGCTGAGAGAAAGCCTGTCGATTACTGACTGATTCAACATACTTTTGTCACGCCTGACATCATTTGTAGGAACACAACAATTATATCCAAAATATATTCAAAACAAAACCAAGCAGATTTTAGTTGATTCGATTCATGATTGACTTGACATAGTGTTGAAAATTTCTCATTTACTCAGAACTTTTGAAGATAAGGAGTAATTGTGATGGAATATGAGGCCGGCGTGGCTGTTGTGGATTGAACAATAAAGTCGATTGCTGCAATGAATGCCTTGACTGATTATGAGTTGTATAATAACATTCATAACGCCTAAACTGATTCGTCATTTATCGGAACTTGAATTGTGTCAGCTTTCGAGTTTGTTCTGCTTTGGTTATATTTTCTGTGAAATAATTCATTTATTATAAGCTTCTCAGATGCTAGGATCTAAATTTGAACGACTGAACGAATTTGATTGTGCTGAAATTAGTATGAAGCAAAGCAACGGTTTCCACCATTGAATTTTGATCTGAAACATTATCGATGAATGGTTGATGATATTCAAGAGCTGTTGGTATATTTTAAAAAGGGAAAAATGTGTCGATCATGTTAAAAGTTATAATATTCAAACAAAAATAAATATTTGTTATTTTTAATAACACATCTGTAATTTAATTAAAATTTAATAAAATTAATTAAAAATTGCAGAAATTACACAATCATTGCGATGTTTATTTTGCTATTTATTTTATTAAATTATCAGTGCCATTTTCAAAGAAAAGCGAAATGTTCTACTGAAAATATTATACAAATATTATCAAATATTACAATGAATAAATACAATTTTGACACTTTTAAAACTTGATTTTAGGGCGAAAGTCCATTTTAACCATGAAAATCTGCTACAGTAAGCTTAATACGAATAATTTTAGGCAATATGTTTATTAAAATATGAGAGATACATTTAGTAATACGTTGAGGTGAATTTTATTTCATTGGAAACAAATTTGCAATATAAATGAAAAAGTTTTTTTCCACTAAATCTAGTGAATAATGACATTTAGAAGTCCAATCACTGAAACTCTACTAAAGGTGCAAAATGTTTTTTGAAATTATTGAGTTTATTCAAAACATGCAAAAAAGGCGGGTCTTTAGGTATTTATTCTTTCCAACAAAACTTCCTAAATCCTGCGGGAAGAATGATTTTTGTAAAGATAACTATTGGAATTCCCCATCCTTTTTGTTAGCATTTTATACAACAAAACATGACACCATTCATCGGTATTCGTTTACTCTGATGCGTATTAGCGAGCACATATGGCCCCCAAACGAATGAAATTAAAAAAACAATAAACAAACAACAATTTTGAATATTAACTATAATGAAAGAGTACTAGAGCATTCACATTAAAGCATATTATTGTAATTTATAATTGTCTTTGTTTACTTGGGATAATTACTGTCACTCAATATCGTGCACAAAACGATTTCAACTTGAACTTCGTAATTTTTTTGGTTATTTTTCGCATATAGGTTGCATAATGATCCAATTGTCTATATTCATTCTAGGCCAAAAGGCTTAGTTTACTTTTCAGGAGTCATTAGTTTGAACATAAATCACTTTGTTATAATGCATATGGATCGATATAGATTGCTCTCATTTGGCTCAATATGATAGAAGCTTATGCAACAATTTTCGCAAATATGACAGATGCATTGTTTACTGTGTTTATGGTGAGAATTGAAGTGGAGAAGAATGACTTAGCCACGTTGATTGGCATTTTTATGCTTCGTTTATGCGACTTTTGGCAAGATATCATTTTTTATTGATAATTTATTCTTCTCTAACATTTACCAGGAGATCATACTTTTACAGTCACACCAGACACAAATCAATGCTCGACTCTCGGCATTGGAGTGTCTCACATTTTCATTTGCTTCATATTAACGTAAAGACTCCATTTTTCATCCCTATTGACAATTCTGTATAAAAATCTTTGTTTGTAACCACGTGTTGCACGTTGTCGTGTGAGAGTTTGATCTGCCTTTTTGTGACGATTTTCATAATTGCCATCACTCAAATTATGCGGTACTCAAACTCCAAGTCTTTGAGTAATGTCCATGAAATGAGTATGATTAGCGATTGTCTTGAAGGTACACTTATCTTGAAGTTTAACTCAGAGTTTAAATTTAAATTAATATTAAAATTTAAATTTGAATTGAATTGTACTCAGAATTACAACTAAAATTTGAATTTGTAATTAAGTTAACGAATTTTACTACAAATTTTAAATTGTATTTATATTTGAGATGTACTTAGAAATAAAATTTTAATTTTAATTTATAATTAAGTTGTGCTCAGAATTTAAATTTGAATTCGAAATCGAATTTAAATATAAATTTGAGTTAAAGTTGATGTTAAAACGCATCAACTAAACATTCTTAAAAATCGCACTATATAAATTGATGCCTAATAGACAATTATCAGTAATTAATTACTTTTTTTCTTAATAATGTTCGAAACTAAAATTTGAAAATTATCATAATTAATTATTATGTTCCGACGTTATTTGGAAGACATCGAAACTAGACTTTTTGTTTTTGTTTTGCTATTTTTTAATTATTATTATTTTTAAATTCTATATATTATTGCAATTTTATGTATCACAATAAATTTTTATTTGAGAAAAAAAAGTAAAAGGATCATCAATGTATATGTAATTATTTTAGGTCTACTTAGGATTTTATGGTATAGCATCAGGACAAGTAGAAATGACTACAATACATTTTTTTAGATTTATTGTCACTTCGTTTGAAAACTCATTTTATTAAAAAATCAATTTTAAATATTTCTATGCATTTAATTATTATAATGTTTTCATGATCGAGATCTTGATTTTGAGAAAGTAAGTTTCTATTTGTAAATAATAAACATGCACCCAAGTCAGAAAAAATGATAATGACCGTCTGGACATTGTTCCAGCGACTCTGAGGAATTTAGCCGCGAGATTGTAGTCTGACAGCCCAGATTCTTCCATTAGTATTCCAACACCAGTGGTTAATTTCGTTTCTCGCATCTATGTGCGCGATTGTAGTTTCTTGATTGTTTGGATGAAGTAATATTGTAATTTTTGTTGTATTGGAAAATGATTTCGACATTGATTTTTTATTAAATAGTGGACTTTATGAGTTTTTTTATGTTTGTTTGAATATGGTTTTTTTGAAGTTGAACTTTAATGTTTAATTTGAATTTGGGACTGACTTTTATGTGAATTGAATTTGAAATTTATGTAATGAATGAGAAAATAAAGAATATGATGAAAATCGTATCGCTTTTTATGTTCATAAATTGAGACATTAATAGTGAATTTTTTTTAATTTCATAATTCTTTTATTTATACATATGTTCATGATCTTACTAAAATTTGTGAATTGATCAAATAAAATTGTTAGTGGGTCTCGAGATTATCAAGACTATTCGATAATGACTAGGTCCAGTGTTTGGAAGGGCTGCAAAATTTTGAAGGGTTCAAACTATAGATATTTAGATAACATTTATGTTTGGCTTTATCGTCATTATCATCACTCTCATTACTAAATTTATTATTCCTTAAAATAAATTTCACATCCATTAAGTTTAATTCTATGATAATAGTGAAAATAAGGAACTAGATTTCATATGATTTCGTAGTGTACTATCACACTGAAGCCCTTAAACAAAGCCATAGAGTCGAATCCCTGATCCCAACGATCTCACAGACAAGAAAAAACATGGATGCGTTCGGATATGACTAGAAAGCTTACTAAGCAAAATAAGCTTCTGAAAAGCTAATATCTAGAAGTACTGGAAAAATATCGGCGCCTGGAAAAGAAGACATACTAGCTAAAGATGCGAGAGAGCATCAGGATCGGTATCAAAGCGAAACATTTTTTCAGCATCCAATTTAGAAATCAGGATAAAGAAACCTGAAGCAAAATCCTCAAAATAGATTCCATGTCGATGACATTACAACATCACACGTAACCAAAACAACCCTTACAAAGCTGAGCGAACAAGAAAAAAATAATTCAAGACCGTCAGATTGTTTGGCCATATTTGGAAACTTACTTCAACCATTTCGCATAATTAACCGACATCCAAATATTGATTATTTATAGCATCAAATTAATTGCACTAATAAAAAGTGAATGTGTTTTCTTCAATTCGATATTGTTTTCAAGTTTATTATTATAAATTGAGTAACCCAAATCATTTATGAGCACAACACTTTATATGGTATCTTTGAACCTTGAGGCGTCTGAGGGTATTGACAGTCATGGACACATGACTCACCTTTTACTGACAACCCCTTATATGAACACAATTTCATAGTCACTCCTAATGGTTATCTTTTCTTATTTGCATATCTGATGGGAATATTCTTGGGTGAGTGGGTTTGGAAATCTTCTTCCCAATCAGGTTTAAAAATTTGTATTAATAAATAAAAATATTAATCTATAATCTAAAAACAAAGATAAAGGAAAACAGAAATAGACAATGTGGTAACGAAGAATTAGAGATTTAAATAATGAAATATTTCCTTGAATTTATAAATAACAATGTGAAAAAAAGATAATATTATTAAAATGATACATTGTAAACAAATCCAAAATAAATTTCAAAACCAAATTAATAAGATAGAAATAATAATTTATGCATGTTGCGTCTCGCTTCATTGAACTTGTGCGTAATAAAATCAAACCGCGGCACGAAAATTAATTATGTCAAATGTAGGGCTATTTTACACATCAAAACCTACGCGAAAGTAATACATTGGATTCGACTTAAAAATCCTATGATTATAATTCCTATTCAAAAGAGACTGCGACTGTAGTGATTCAAATACAACATGACTAGTGTCATTACACCTATTTCTTGCTAAACGAATTTATTTCGTTCATGAAAAGTTATTCAGATAATTTCGTAAAACGAAATTTCGATTTCATAAATTTTATAAAAAGAATTTTTGTTAAGTGAGGAATGGGTGCATTCAACATAATTCTATGTGTGTTTTCTTATTGAGAAAATTGTTGGCGTACTAGGTAGAACTAATTTTGTTTTAATCGATACGCATTTGTTAACTCCGCTTCCCCAATCACTCTTGCTTTTCTAGAGTTTCTCTCCCAGACGCCCCACAATTTTGACATCACCACTGTATACCCATGAGCAAGCCCATGTTGGTACTGTATACAGCAGCCGAGAGTCCACAAGCAGGTGAGCCCCGTTTCCAAGACTACTCCCTGTGATAATCTCGCTTTCGGGTTCCTGACGGCCGATAGAAGGACTTATGTCTATTTCACCTGTCTGTTTTCCTCGATATTGGCACACATTTTCCCATCCGTTATCATCGATTATATGTATACGTCTGAATCAGATCTCCATTATGGTCTCGTTTTACCCGGTAGCAAGTATTCGTACACCTTTACTGCCGAAAATGTACTCCTTTGCGACCTGGCCGCTTATCTATCTTTGGTCCGTTAAATTTGATTAGCATTAAATTTAAATAATTAGTAAATTAATTTTAACTTCTAAAATATAGAATATTTTCCAAAGGAAAATTGGATTAATAGCTTTTGAAAAATCCTGATCCTTAAATCCTCTAAAATTTCCGATTTACCTCTGAATTAATTGTCAAAAGTTTGAAACAATATCAGTAACCTCGAATTTTGTTTTAATTTGGAAAATCTTTTCCTTAAGTAATTGGCAAAAATTTAAAGTATTAAATAATTAATTGCAATTTGCTGTTAAATCAGCTGTTTTTAAGATTTGTAAAATCTCCTGATTACTTTCAAAAGAAAATAAAATCTTTTTAACATCTACAATTTTCTTTTCACTCACCTCTACCCTCTCGTTTCTTAACATATTCTTTTTAAAGGTTTAAAATCAATTTTTCAACAATCATAGTTATTTCAATTTTCAATATTTTAAATTAAATACAACTTTCCAATCATCTTATTCACATACATCAAGCTTCACCAATCTTATGTTATGCTCAGGCAAACCTCCATACATCCTTTTCTCATCTGTGTCAAACATATTGAAACTTATTTAAGAAATTTAACAAACAAAAATTCTATTTTACAATTACAACAACAAAAAGAAAATAAACGAAAATAAAGATAGGATATAATCAGTCATAAATAATTGTTAATAAGTTTGTCGACGCGAAACTTGGTTATCCACAAGAATCGGCTTTTATTCGTCGATGTCGACGGGAAATCTTCGTTTTCTATCGATTCTTAGTTTGTTGGATCAGACTTGAGGAACCGAGTGACAGAGCTCGTCTCCAAATTCGTCCGTCCAATACCCGATTGAAGTAGAGGGCTTGTGATTTTCGTCCGTTTTACCGGCCCCGATTTGGATAGCAACTTCTCCGGATTCAATCGTTTCTGGCAGTTTTTCAGTATTTCTAGTTAGTTGTGCCTGTTGTTCGGCGACTAGCATCGCCGCTTCTTCCAGTGTCTGGGCTGCATTTTTTAGCAGGGTGACTCCCTCAGTCCGACGTCGTTCACGGCGACGTCGGTTTTTACTGGGGTTATGTTTCTTGCTGATTTTCGGCATTTGTGGAGGGCCAGTTGTGGCCGTTTCGGGTACGTGTTCTGCAGGGATTATATTCAGTTTGATCGCCAGATCACGGCCGGCCAGACGTTTTTTCAGTTCAGTTTCGTTGAAAGAGGCTGTTAGGACGGCGCTCTGGTTGTTGATCACGATCCATTGCGCTCGGTTCTCGGCAATGAGATCTTCGCGACACCTGGTGAGTCGGTGAATTTGTTTGTGGAGGGCTTTCACAGCCTCGGGGGCGAACCACGTACCGAGCGTGCGTTCGTGTTCTATGACCAACTGATCATATTTCCTTCGGCATTCCTGGTGGGATTTGTCATCGTTATTGGGAATTGATGGGTTAGATTTTTCCGATTTCTGTGACGTTAATTTCGGGATTTTATATCCTGGCTGCATGTTGTCGAAGATCTTTAAAAAATTATAAAAGAAAAAGAGGAGGAATAATTCAGTAAAAAGAAAATTTTTATCAATTTAACAATAAGGATAATAAAAGAGAATAATTAATTAGAAAGTCACATCACACATTCCTACACCAAACTCATATTTAATATTAATTTCTACAATGCCGATTTTCGCGTAAACATCTATTGTTGGTCTGCTGACAATAATTCGGTAAAGAGAAAAATGAAAAATATTGATGCTCCGGTCATTTCGATTCACGTTAAAATATTTTTAAATCTTTTCGTTTTGTTGAATTCGTTTCGGCTTGTTGTGTTATGCATTTATTTCTATACTTAACCCTAGTCGTCCCCTTTGTTATAATCGATTTCTAGACAGGCATTTAAAAAAAAAATTATATCCCTACTTAGACATCTTACAAATGTCAACCCCCTAGGTATGGCGATCTACCCGCATTTTACTCGTACCGCTCCGACCAACATTGAAAATGACCGCCTCGGTGAATTACGACGGTGTCCTACCCCGTGATCAGTGTAACGAGACCTGACCAGACTAGGCAGACACCGAAGGGTGGTTTGTGACTAAGTAACACGTCGACGTCCTGCCAACTTAACGGCCGGAATCGAATATTACTTTGCCATTCTCCACGATTAATACATCAATATATAAAATTAAATTTAGGGGGACCTGTCGCAGATACTAAAAAGTATCGCGGCCATCCATGATAATGAAAACAATTAAAGTGCATATCAAAAATATATTCAACATAACAATACAATAAACAAAAATTACCTACTGCTAAAGTGCGAATTTCAAAATTTCAAAATGAGATAAAAATTTTTAAAGGTTAATAATTGTGACAATGGCTATTGTATTTATACTGTTTTCGTGCGTGTGTGCGACCAATCAGCTAATTTCGAATCTTTTTTGGCCATTTTTTCTGGTTTTTTGATGGCTTTTATTTAATTTTATATTTTTCTCTTTTGTTATTTATTTTACTTAATTTTTTAATATTAATTTTATTAAATTTGCATTTTTATTTTTTGCTGATTCTTATTCTGGTCGCCTCCTCCGCCTGTGTATTTTCTAAACCTTATTTTGTAAGGTTTTGGCCGTTTTGTATTTTCACTTTATTTTTCCATGTATTTTTTGTGCAAAATTTATTAATTATTTGTTTTAATTAATTATGTTATTTTTTATTTTGTTTTATTTAATGTTTTTATTATATTTTTAATTTTTGTTTGCGGTGCGTGCTTGTGTTACAAATAGCCATTCTCACAATTTTTCGACATGACTTTTTCCTAGTCATTTTGTTTTGTTTTAATGATGGCTTATAGCCCAACAAAATTAACACGTTGACGGACAATTGCGGCTATAGCCGTCAAAGCGAAGTTCACAATGTGGCATGACTGCTATAGCCGTCCAAAACGAAACGGTCGTTTTTAGACACTACGGCTATAGCAGCACAAATGTGCACTTACTGGCGTATACGTAGAAGCATAGTGTCGTGTTTTGAAAACATCTTTTTAGGTTGAAGTTCATATTTCACCTGTTATACGAGTTGCAGATTCAGTATGCACGTGGTTAAAAACCACAAAAACATATAGTGTCAATTTTCGAACTTCGCTTGTTCCTACTGTCCGTCAACGTGTTAAAAAATTTAAAATTAACAATACAAGAATTTGATTGGGCCATATTTTTATGAATAAAACATTAGCCGACTATCAAAAATCATTACACGTGTTATTTATCGAGATTCTGAATTTCTATTAGATTCAACCTAAAAATGCTGAAACTATAATTCCTATTCAAATAAACCTGAGTATAGGTGACTATTACAAATAAAAACACGTGTTTTTATTGAGACTCAAAGATCTTATTGAAATCGACCTAAAAATTCGCGATACCCCAATTTACTGTAAAATAATAATATTAATTTCTTAGTGTTTTTATAAAAAATGTATCCATTGAAAATTAGTTGGGTCTTTTATATACTACAAATGACCTCACCATAAAGTGCCATTTACATTAAGTATAAAACCATAGTGACCAACTGAAGACTCTAGTATTTTAGCGAGAGTCAAAAATTCAAAATTTTTTATGGAGCCAAAAATACCTTCTGAGTATAGTATAAAAGTGTTTTTTAGTAAAACCCAAAATCCGAGTGTTTTGAAAACATAAATATAACTTAAATAAAAATCACTTCTTTTGAACAAATAAGAAAAATTCCATAAGAAATCATTCCTAGATATTAGTTAAAAAAAATATTTTTATAATAAAATTTTATAAGTGTTCAAATTCATAATATATTGGATAAATAATTATAAAAAGTTGCATCTAAATAAAAAAAAATTTTTCAATAAAAAAAATAAAAATTGCAAATTATAGTTGTGAAACCGCCTCACATCAATCTTTTACTGGATTAAATTTTGAATTATTCGAGCATAAATCCATTTCTAGGAAAATAATAAACTTTTTCCGCCTATAATTAATTAAATCTTATCTTGTTATAAATAGGACGGTTTTTGAAAATATTTTACTTGAGATTTAGAAACTTGTAAATTTTTTATTTTTATTATTATTATTATTATTATTATTATTATTATTATTATTATTATTATTATTATTATTATTATTAATTAATTAATTAATTAATTTAATTATTTAAAATTTTAGCTTCTTGTCATGTTTAAAAACCAACAGCGCCGTTCGAGTAAAATATTATTATTATTAATAACTGGAATGTATTTAAGCTATCAGTACCGATGTGATGGTAAAGTTATTTTAAGTTTTACACTAATTTTTTATTTCTATTAAATTTTACATTTTGAAAGATTAAATTATATTTATTATCATTTAATTTATAATAATAAATTTTAGGATGAATTAGAATAAATTTTAGAATTTTTTGTAATTCAAAGACTTCAAAATGTACAAATACAGCAGTAAAAAGAAAGAAACGTTATGAATATAAAAATGTATTATTAAAGGATAAAATTATAAATAAAACAAAATATAGATTAACATTAGTTAAACAACATTTATATTAAAAATTGGAATATAAAGTAATCCTAGATTAAAAAATACTTTTATTAGAAAAAATGCATCCTTTTCCCAATGACCACAAATACCATACAAATCACTGAATATAAGCATATTACACTAACCAAATAAATGTTTAAAATGAATCAGAAATAGAGCTTCATAATCTGCTATTAAAAGTATTAGCTTTACAAATAAATTAAGAAAAGATTTTAAAAAAATATTTAAACAATACTATCCAAGTGAATAAAACATATTATGGTGGAGTCAGACAAATACGACTGAAATGTTGATAAATGTGTTAATGCACCAATTAAAATTTGGTTAAAATTACTAACAATAAGGTTAAAATAATTTTGTTTAAATATTGAAATTTTTTACTTTTTGATTTTATTTAAATAAAAATATTTTAACGCATCCCCACTTTGTTGTTATTTCACACATCAGATAATAATTTGCAACTTCTAAAACAAATTCAGAAAATTATTAATCTGTTGAAGATAATGAAATTCAAATTATTTTTAATATGAGCGAGTGCACGCTGAAATTTAAGTGATACAGTTTGCAAAAAATATTCACTATTTTATGATAACATAGAGTTTGTTAATTATTAATAATTAAAAAATGTATTTGAGCTTAAACTTTGAGCATGCGCGTATTTTATAAATAAGTTCGCCGTAAATTTTACGGCTGCGAGCCCGCTCGAAGGTTAAAGAATCAAATAGCATTAATCCAGAAAAAAAATTTCTAGTTGCAAATTTTATATTTAAAATACTACTGAATTTTTTAAAAATTTTAATTTTAAAAATATTTCATAACTTCAAAATATTTAATTTTTAATTTAAATAAGTTTTAAGAATAATAGGAAATGAGGATTTTAATCAAATTATTTCGGATTTAAAGGAAGCTATTAGATCTATTATTCCTAGAGTTGTCATACATCAAATAAATATTTCCAGCTTAGAGATTTACCGAAATATCTCGGATGAAGAATTATTTCTGGATATTTTAAAAAGCAATGTGACATAATTTTCACTTTTGCTTAATAAAAACATAATCACTTTAGAAAGTTGATGTTGTCTTTGGATTTCCAGTATTTCGAAAGCCAAAAGAAATGATTGATGTTTACGATTTACTAATAACAATACCAAATTTAAAGTAAGTTGCAATTATTATAACAAAAATTGTTTAAATTCTAGGAAAAGAATCATTACAACATTTTTGAATTAAAACAATTTTACTTATCGTTATTTCAGAATTAAAAAAAAATCATTTACAAGTCATCATTGTCTCTAAAATTAAAACAGTTTTCAGAAAATTACGTGATAATATATACATATGTAAGTGTCGAAGGGCTGAATAAATCAGTATTGCGGACGAAAGAGTTTATATTATATAATAGCCCAATCTTCACCACCTCAGCACGCTTATAATCATAACTCCGTAAATCCCAAAAATCTCTAACATCAGTAACTTTTGTTGCTTTTCGAAAAACATTTTTTATCAATGCACACAGGAGAAATACGGAATATTTCAAATACTACTCAAAGAACACATCAAAAACAAAACCAGTAACTATCACAAACACTGGAAAAAGTTCAAAAATCAGCATCACTCTTAAACGAAAAAATTTATAAAATACTACAAGACGCATTCAAAAATACAATACAAAGATTTTTAACAATATCAATTATCATAGGCATTAAAAATTATTATTTTTATACATAAAAGCTCTATAAAGAAAAATTATTCTTTAATTAGTTCTAGTTTTAAGTAATAATTTATTCACACTTAGAATAATTTCAATTAACAATATTTGAAAATCCTTAAAAAATGACGCTATTTTATATACCACTTTAACCATTCAATACATTTGAAAATAACAACAATAATTCATAAAGCCTAATTTAATATGAAACATATTTAAGAGAATCCAAAACACACGTCTTCTCATAATTTTAGACCTTAACGAGACTCGAACAAACTGAAAAATTGGTCTAATATATAAAATTAATAGTATAATAAAGGCTATTGAATAAAACTTTTACAAAGGTTGCTTATCACTGACATAATTAAACAAATTTGTATTTTCAATAATTGTCTAATTATTTCTAAATTTGATTTTAAGGCTATCAATTTTATTCTCAAAACAATTCACGATGCTTTCAAGATTGACGAAGAAAAAAGAATATTTGGAAGTAAATATAACGGAAACAATTTACTATATTTATTGTTCTCTGAAAGGAAAACAAGTCAACATATTCACAATTCTTGATCAGAATAATATTGATCTTTTCAACTTTTACTTCAAGAAGCAGAACTTGTCTCATATTTATAATTTATTTAAATGTTATAACATTTTCAATTGCACTTTCAATGCAAAACTGAGATC
This sequence comes from Schmidtea mediterranea, assembly GCA_022537955.1. NCBI lineage: Eukaryota > Metazoa > Platyhelminthes > Tricladida > Dugesiidae > Schmidtea > Schmidtea mediterranea. The sequence goes on along the minus strand of CM039680.1, from coordinate 157,104,778 downwards.
ATCTGACATTTTGATAACTGATGAACTAACAGGTGATTTCTTCATCACCCAAAGTTGTAAATACTTATCGAAATTCAATGTAATTAACTTAATTACAATAAGTCTAATTATGTTTCGTGATGATGCAAAATTGAGATCATTGTTATCCGATATTACATCTGAATTGAATCTTAATGGCATTCTTTTCAATATACAAAACAAATATTTCAACACAAACAATTGCAAAATACGAAATTTTGGAATTGGATTGAAATTTTTATCGAAAAATTTTTGGATTTATTTCAGTATAGTGATTTTACAAAAAATATTCATTAAAATTTAATTTGTAACTGATTAAAAAATGTTAAGAGAAAATAAAGTGAATTCTTATATATTTGTTTTAAAATATCATTAAGTAATATATTAAGGTCAAAATAATTTAAATTTCATTTAAATTAAGATTTTATTATCAAATATATTTCGTGCTTGGACAGTTTATTTGAATAACTCTCCTTAAAAACTATAAAGAAGTTTAATAGTAATGTAAGTACATTATTTCAATTTACTTTATAGAGTTTTAATGTGAATTATTTATTGTAACAGACTTTTAACAAATAATTAATTTTTATTTTTGGATTTAATTTATATGGTTTGACTAAATGTGATTTTATTAAAGAAAAATTTTAGTGTACTTTTATTTAATAAATTTTAAGATTAATTAATGTTATTAAGTTTTATTTTTTGGCGGATAGATTTTTAAAAATTATTTAAATTCAAATATATATTTAATTTTGTATTGTTTCGTATTCATTTTAAAATTTTATTGATATTATCGTAATTATTTTAGTTTAGAATTTTATAAAGATACGATTATATGTTCATTCATATTAACTTAAAAAGCTTCCGTAAATATATACTCGACATAAATTCAATTTGCTTTCATTTTATCAGGCATTATCTCAAAAACTCATAAACTGTAAACATTTATATTAATAGTACACATTTATTTTTAAATAAAATACATTTTGAGTCAAATTCCAAGTGTGCTACTATAAAATGTCAATTGAATTGTTACTAGTACAATTATTAAATAAAAATAAATAATCTTTAATATTTTCCTTTAACCATTTTTCTATATTATTCAAATAAATTTTAAAATTACAAGATTTTTGAATTATTAATTTTATACTATTTGCTAAAAATATTGGAAATGATGTTCAGTGTGGAAACGCTCGAAGCATTCTGTAATACCAAGGATTACATCACAGCTGGGGATCATACACTTTTTATTTTCTTTTACACTTTTAATCGAACACATGTAATATTTTCTTTCTACATTCATTTCTTATTTCTAAAATCATATTTTAAAAATATTAAAATCTTAAAAAACGACATTTTTTTAATATAAAAAAAAATACATTTATCATTAAAATCAATATTTTTTATTAAAAAACCTTAACACCTTAAGCGACGTAGTGGGCCCAAGAGGCCGCTACACACATACACCAATAATCTTCAGTAAATTGAATAGCAAATTTTGATTATAAATTAAATTTTTATTGAGTAGAAAAACAAATATTTTTATTAACTGAATTTTTAAAAAATTTTTTTCCTATAAATTTAAACAAACAATAATGTTTCATAAATAATTCAACAGTGTTAATATCCTTCAACCAATAAATTAAAAAAAATGTCTTCAATTAAAAATTTCATCCGAGTAATTTTTTTCTCAATAAATTTATTATAAACAAATCATTAACTTAGGTACCTATTATATTTTCTACTGTTTTGTCGTTAACGGAATATCTAAAGGTAGTCTTATTCTTTTTTCATTAGATTTAGTATGGTACGATAAAAGACTTTTGACAAGCACCCAGACAACCTTATTTCCTTTTGTAAAACTATTTAACTATTATAACTTTTCCAATGATTAAGTTTACATTTAAAACAAATTTCTAAATAAAATGGTACACTTTATTTCATATTTGAAGGATTATAAAAAGCCGAAAATTGGAAATTTTACACTTTAAAATTTCTTTTTGTATTTTTTAAAGTGGTTATTAGTTGTAAAATAAAGAATCAAACTATTCTTATTTACTGTGTTAAAAATATATAAACAATAATTATTTAATTTAGGCGATAATTAATTAATAATCAACATATTCTAGTAATAACGGACGTTTATGCTGTATACAAATACATGTAAAATGTCACAATCATTGACTTCTGTTTTAGTTTGTATATTATTTTATTTTAATCAACAGTGGCTTTTTCATTAACACAATTGTGTAATTTATAAAAATATCTTTATGTTTACAAAAAATAATTGTTAAATTTTAAAGTTTTACAGAATTCAATATATATTTTTTGTTTTAAAAATGCTTTTTTAAATAAATATTTGATGAAAATAGGTTTTTTACCTTCGATAATTGTAAAAACATTTAAAATGGTTACGATCAATTCGACAGAATAGATTTAAAAATAAAACTCAAAATTTTTAAAAACCTGAAAATTAACATTTTTAATAGCATAATTTCTTAGGAAATTAAAAATTCTTGTTTCAATTTTAGTTGAAAGTATTCCATAATTTACCAGTTGACGAATTTGAATTTGAATTCGTTTTATTATTTAAAATATAAAAACTTCATTATTTTGTTATTATCATACATTTTATTTTTTAAATCTTTTTTTCAACAAACAATAAAACTTTTAACTTATCAATCCCTATAATTTTTGTATTTCTTTCAAATATTTGCATAACTCTGATTGTTATTTTAAAATTTCTAAAATCCAGACTAAAATTTTCGCAGCTGCTAGGACACATGTCCCAGCCGAAGTTTAAAAACGGGTGAATTAATTCCATATTTATTCCTTATATTATGGAATATATATGTACCGAATCGTCTTCTGAAATTCTCTTTTAAAATGCACCAATCCGTCGCTTAACGAAAATTCTTCTTACGAAATTTCCCTTTTTACATAGTAAAATTTTGATTTACCAAATTTTTTTTCATACATATTTTACTTTTTTGAATAGAAGTTTTGAATTTTTGATTTATGAAAAACTTTTCGTGAACGAATTTATTCTGTTAAGTGAGGAATAAAAATGCGTATTCGTGTTTCATACTATAATAAACATAATATATTTATAAAAAATCGTTTTAATTGTAAAACGGAAAGCCGCTGCTAAAGGGTTAAATAATAAAACACATTGTTTGTTTGTTCTTTCTGTTTAGCACATCAATCTACGTCTAATGGTTCCATATGTGATTCATGGACAGTAAAAGTCTTAATCAAGTCTTGTAATATCAAGCGTACTACTCATAAATAATTTAATAAAACATTTCTTAGTATTTTGCAAAGTTTCCGGTTTTTCATAAAAAATTATGAAAATACTTATTCTATGAATCGTAAGCACCGGATTATGAAGAAATAAAACAAAAAAACTTTCAAATTCATAATAAATTTTGCCACAACTTTATTACAACGAAATAACTAATCACTGAATCATGTTTGAATCAAGCTTTAAAAATCTAAAAAAAATAATATATTTTTTTTCCTATATAAAATATAATATATATATAAACTAAGCAATAAAAAAAGATTTGCATATTTCGAAGTCAGAAGGGTTAGAAAAATTATCATTATATTTTAAACGACAAATTATATTTATTTAATGAGATTTTCCAAAACAGGTGAAAGTGCAAAAGAAGAATTAATGTCTCATTCTTCCGCGTTGTCACTATTAAATTTCTAACTAAGTGCTCTTGAAAATAATCCAACTTATCTAATCACCAACTACCAAAGAAAGCTTTAAAACATCTGTTATTATTTGAATAAAAAAATGTGCAATTTAAAATAAATTGAAAAAAAATCATTTAATAAACTAAAAAAATTTTTTGAACATATTTCTGGTAAGAATTATTTTTGAATTTCCCATATTTGTCATTAAAAGTGACAAAACCTGTTTTGAGTTTTCTAGTTTTTTTAAAAATTTAAATTGCAAGAATTATTTTTTTTACAAAAAATATATTTTAGCAAAGATGAGTTTACTTTTAATAATGAAAAATAATTAAAATACAGTTAAAATCTGTGAAACTATTATTTAATTTTATTCAAAGAAATTATTTTCGTTTTATTTTTGTGCCATGGAAAATATTCGAAAAAAATTATCTGTGTATTTTTGTAAATGTTCCGTCAACAATATATTTTTAGTAAAGAATTTTATAAATAATAGCACTGAATTAGCCAGAGTAAGGTTGAATGTTTTTATTTGTTACTGATAGTAAAACCTAACATACAAACGTATACCAACCAAATATATTAAAATAAAATTAGGTAATAAAATTAATAGTAAACTTGAAAATTAGTTTGTTATTTTTACATATATTTTTTCACGTATAATTGTCAAAGGCACTTTAAGGTTAAATATTTTGAAAATATTTTGTCTTAAAAAGCAGGAATATTTTTAATTTAAAATGTAACAAATATGTTGATTAATAATTGAAATATTTAGTGAAATAAATGTCCAAAGTTACTTATTTTTACTTTGAAAATTTTCGCATTAAACTTCAAACTTGATCTTTCTGATTTTTGAAAAAGAAATTCCTATACTAAATCTGTTTCTTATCCATAATAATAACCAAATAGATTGCAAAAACTATTTTTTCATTGTTAATAAAAAAACTGTTTTTGCAAGTAGTTTTTTCAATATTAGCTTTCAAGCGCAGAATATATTTAATTATTCATCATAATACTCCCGTTATTTTCATGTTTTGCAAAAAATAGTGTAAATTCGGGTAAATTCGTAATATTAAGAAACATTTTATATATTGAAAATAAAAATACATATGAGACTATTATGTAAAATCACAGATGCAAGATTATTTCATTGTTCCATTATTCTTAGACTATCGTGGATTTACCCGAGTTTACCAAATATCTACAGTTTAAAACACATTTTATTTCTTTAAGTCTCTTAGATTTACTATTCTACTTGATCCTTGATTTTATAACTCTTCGAATAATTTACTATGCCATTAAAAATACTTTTATTATTTTTTAAATTTGAATTTGGTTTGCAATTATTTTTTGAAAAAAAACTGATAAATAACAAATTTATTTATGTAATAATTTTATTTTGGAATAAAAGTCCATTTAATTAAGAAAAAAACAAATGATACGAAGAAAAAAATAATTCAAATAAAGACCGTATAAATAAATCAAAAATTGTTTATATCTATGCAAATATAAGATAATTTATTTTAATATAAGCAAATATCACAGGCATTTAAAAATAAATATTTTCATATCTATATTTTCTAATTAATTCTAGATGTTCTGTATTTTTAGTAGTATTCATTTATTTATGATAATTATCAGTTTGATGACATGAAATAATAATAATAATTAATAATAATAATAATAATAATAATAATAATAATAATAATAATAATAAAAATAATAATAATAAAAATAATAATAAAAACAATAATAATAATAACAATAATAATAATAATAATAATAATAATAATAATAATAATAATAAAGAAAATAAACTTCAAAATTTATTTTATATCAATGAAGAATCTGAACATAATTACGTAATCACAACAAAAGCATATTTGAAGCAATATGTTATCTGTAAATATTAAATCAAATGATGTCAATTATGTCATATTGTAATCATTTCGAAATATTTATCAAATTTCCTTTAATATGACACAATCAAATAAATGGGAAAAATTAAATATTCAATATTTTATAACATGATAAGAAAAATTAACAAAATAATTGATAAAAAATTATGGAAATAATTTATCAGTAAAATCAGTGAAATGTCGTTTAATAAATTTCTAATAAATTTCAGAGGGAAATATTTCTGAAACTTGTTGCAGAATTTGTTGATTTGTCCGTCGGTAAACATTTCCATTTTTTTTTAGTTTTTATTAAAATTATATTTTATTAAAGAAAACAGAAAACTTAAACCACAGAAAAAATTCCAATTTAGTCTATAAACAAATGATAATTGGAAATTATTTTCACTAAAATTAAAATTTGTTTTAATTTAAAATTTTCGATATATTATTTTATAATTTCTAAAAGCTTTCAGTTCTCATTGCCTGTGAATAATAATTAAAATAATAATTAGTATTTATGATAATATATGTTATTATCAAAGTCAATGAAATAATTATGAATTTTCTAAAGCTTATAAAATTAAAACAAATGCTCTCCATTTAAATAGAAAATTATTTGTTTTTTTTCCGGATTATTTAAAAGATTTTTTTTATAACATGGTACATTTATAATAAGAAATAAATTAGATGTAATTTTTATAAATGTTTACACTTTTGAACCATTCATAATTAATTCTACAGTTTCAGATTCAAAAAAGATTCAATATCCTGGTGTTAGACAAAAATAACTTTTAATATTTTTGTTAAAATATTGTTGAACCTAAGCTGTCACTTAAACCATGTTTACTTTTCTTGTAACAGTAAACACAAATAAATTCTAAAGTAGGCAAAAAATTAATTTCATTTAACAATTACAAAGTTAAAAAGTTTTGATTGGTTTATTGTTAGATTTAATCAAATTGCATTCTTCCTCATTTATTTCCATGCTGAATATCAAATAACAATAACAGTATTTCAAAATAAAATATCTTTTACAACTTTGACATGTTTACTTTTTTCATAATTTCACAATTTTTTTTATCACGTTGCTAATCAACTTTAGTTTATTATTATTTACAAAAGATTGATCTTTAGTCTGAAAATATAAGGGAAATCAAAATCTAACTGTTTATTAACTTCTTCAGTGACAATAACTAGTATATATAATCAAACACAAATAAATGTACTTAGTTGGTACATGTTTAACCGACATCTGTAAGCAATTTGAGTACGATTGAAGAATTAGAATTTGCTTGGCATCAGTTTACATCAGACAAGGTTTTGTGTTTTGTCGCATTTCACCATGAATAATTTTGCTGCAAAGAGTTTGTTTGAAATTATGTGTTTCCAACGAAATTTCTTGTGCGGAATCGTTGAAAATGTTGCAGAAAGCCTTTTGGGGATCTGCTCTCTTGAAAACCAGAGCATACGAATGGTATAAAGAGTTCAAAAGTGGTCGAAGACTTGCCTCGTTCCGAACGCCATTCAACATTGAATACCGATGAAACGTGGCGATTATTAAGAAAACTGTGCTTGAAAATCGTCATGTGAGCCTTAGAGAGATTGTTAGTTATCTCAGCATCTCATATCGAACCGTTCATCACATTGTTGTTGATATTTTGGGCATGCAACGCGTTGCCGCACGGCTTGTTCCGAAAGAGCTGAATTTTGTGCAACAAGACCATCAAAAGAAGGTTACTGAAGACATGATTTCTGAAGCCCAAAAGGATCCAACCTTCAGAAAAACGGGGGACGAGACGGGTCTATTAATACGATGTCAAAACATGCCTACAGTCGACCGAATGGTGCCTGGAAGGCGAGCCTAAGTCGAAAACACCGCTCCAAAGTTGATCGAAAATCAAAGTCATCACCGTTTTCTTTGATTATCATGGTGGGGTGCATTCAGAGTACCTTACACCTGGTCAAACAGTCAATACATTCTATTATCTGGCCGTTATGAAGCGTTTGCGTGATGCCGTGCGTTGTAAACGACCAGAATTGCGGGCCGAAAACAATTGGATTTTGCACCACGATAACACGCCGTCACACAAGGCCAAGATTGTCGCGGATTATTTGACCAAACGCAAAGTGAATTTGCTCGAGCAGGCCTCATATTCACCAGATATGGACATGTGTGACTTTTTACTTTTCTCCAAACTCAAAATGCCACTTCTGGGAAAGAGATTCGAGTCCATTATATATGTGTGCTCATTCAAGTAAAATTGGCGTATGAATGGTATTGGATAAAATAGTCTCTTTCATTTCAAAATGTAACCTTATATACTTAATGCATGCCTATCTCATCCTTATATAACCGACTACAAATGTTAGCTGATGCACCAATTTCTTTGGAAAATGCCCTCCTTTACTCGATCGAATAATAATCTAAACAGAACCAGAAAGTTCCAAAGATGATCGCAAATTGCGGCGTACTAGGCATCTTTGGAACTCAAGAAGATCCTTAGCAGCATCGCAGTTAGTTATATTGGAGATTCACTGTTGACAAATTGGCCATATGAGCAAAACGTGGCCTCCGCGCACTGGCCCAGCATGTCAACTCCACCAAACACAGCAACGGTTGTAGAAATTCAATTTTTTATAATATAACAGATGACCAGCGTTTCATTGTTGCGACAGGCTCAGTAAAATCTTTCTTTGGCAGGTAAAGCTTTTGTGTCACAGTAAGTGTCAAATGCGAAGCAATATCCCAAGCTGCTGCATATCATCCAATCTTTGAAACCAAATCTGACTGGTTTAATTGACAATCAATCCAATAATTTCGCTATCCATGAAGTTTTCGAAAACCTAGACAGGGTTTAGTTTCGTTATCTGTTCAACCATTTTCTCTTCGCAATCCCGACTACCTTGTATATCAGTCATATCTAGATTTAATACTATATTCGGCCACTTAGGCTCATATTTTTTCCTTTTCTGGATTTGTTGCTTCAACCGGAAAGCGGTGTAGCATATGGATAGTTTTCATCAGATGTTCCGTTTTGCTCGATTTGATTTCCCACATGTCCAGGTATATCATTTGGGATCATTTGCTGAAATTCCTCTCGTCATCATCTTCTTGATCAATTTGGTCATCAACTTCATTTGGTATAATTACTAGATCAACATCACCGACTGTTTTTGATTTTTCCTTTGGCATACGTTTTTCCGTAAAAACAATGAGTCGATATTGTCGGCACTTCTGAATCTTGCATCATGGTCATGTACAAAAAGTCTTGAAATTAAAGAAATTCTTTCAATACCGGTAGTTAACGAACACCACATTAGTCCACTGTACTCATGTGAGTACAGAGACTAAAGTCTTACATGATATAAGCCTTCAGAAATGCTTTGCACTATCGTTTCTACACTGTAGTGAACCGATATCAACAGAGCGTGCAGGGAAGCGCATTATACTGTACTGCATAATCAAAACATGTGCGAATATGCCATTTATAGTCGGTAAAAAAAGAGATAATCATTAGTATTACAGCTTTCTAGATCTTAGTGAATACTTGCAAATGATAAAAAACTAATCTTGAAGCAAACAAATATACCCTTGTTTTCATGTACTCAATCGAGCACAATGGGTGCTAATGGGTTAATTGAAAATATTGACTACATTTACAGTTAGAAAACCAGAAAGATTGAAAATAATGGATAGTTCAATATATTCTCGATCACCCGCTAATTCGACTATACGATCGTCCGATCAATTGACCGGTGTACTGTAAATAATAAATATATTACTCTTGAACTTAGATGATAAGAAAACATACAACCTTAACTTTAGATCAAAAAACAATATTCTCAAAGATTTGGATAATGGAATTTCTCATTCTGAAATTGCTTCAAAATATTCCTTAAGAAAAGTCTACTGTTTTTGAAAAATAAAGAAATTCAACAAAAAATTAACGACTGCGGGACCGTACGGAAGCGTAGGAAGACTTTGAAGCCCTTCACATTTTTAAAAATCAGAAGAAGCTCTTTTTATAGTTTTTACAAAGGAGAGCTGAACTTTCCAGTTTTGGATAACTTTCATTCTCTTTTTCTTAATTTTTCTCTCTCTTAATTTTTTGCAAGTGATTTGTGATCTATGTGGCATTATGAGGTGTTGAATTTTCAAACGATCAGTCAGCAGTTGGACCATTCAAAGAAAAACTTAAAAATATGATTACTGAAATGAACCTCAGCGCCGATCAAATTTACAATGCGGATGAGTTGGCGCTCTTGTTCTACAGAAATCACCAAATGCACCTGGAAGAAAAAATACTAAAAGATAGCATTACATTTATGCCATGCATTAACACCGAGGCTCCCATAAACCTCTTATGATAGTCCCTGGTAAGTCAAATAATCCTTGAGCGTTTAAAACCCTTCGAATTACAGTTAAGTACTATCATTCAAAGAAAGAATGGATCACGATTTAATGAAGAGTTTGACCTCAAGCGCAGGAAATTTTCAGCAAGAAATTTTCTTCGAACTTCTGCTTCATTATATCAAAGGTATTGGAAAGCGATTATGGTCTAATAAAAGTTATTTTTCTTCACATTTTTTCCTTTGCATTACACTTCTACAGCCAATGGATCTATTACATTAAAAGATACCGAAAAAATTAACGAAAGAACTTTTTACAAGATAAACCATTTCAAGCAATATAAATGACAGCTGGAATTCAATATCAGAAATCATCATTCCACACTCATGAAGCCACTTTGACCATATTTAGCTTCAGATGCCCGGTTTTCACGGTCAGATGAGATCGCTCTTGTTGAACTAAAACTTCTGTTAAAAGAAAATTTCAACCGAGACATTAGATTTATTTAAAATGAAATTGAAGATAAATGAAATTCCAAACATGTTCAATATGAATTGTTACATAATGAAGAAATAATTTCATACGTCCAAGAAAACTATCGAATTAACCAAGAAAACTGCGGTTTAGAAACTGTTAAAAGCCGGAGAAATAATGGGAGCGTATATTATGATTTTGAAGAGAGAAAATAAGAAACGATCTCTCCATTACTAGCACTAAAGGTTTTCTATACTTTATTAACATATTCCGAATATAACAATTTTATTCTACAAGAAATATTACTTTTAAGAAAGATCGTGATAAAGTGCTGACAAACTTTGCTATTCACTCAAATAATAAGTAGCGTCGTTACAAAATTTTCATATAGCACAAAGTCTGACGTTTTATGTGTTTAATGTTTTTGTGGTTTTATTGTTAATAAATAATTTTTCATGTTTTCATTTCATGTTTTTTTTATTATGGGTTGATAATAATTCATTAATAATATTATCAGTTCTAGTGGTAAATAAATATAAAAATCTAAATTTTTCATCCTCTCGGTAACCTGACCGACTATTCTACTGTTTTGTTAATTAATAATGACCAAGCGCGTATTTCTGAATGTTCAAGTGATGATTGTTATGAAATTGATGAATAAATCAAATATAATTCTATTAATTTTTATATGAAAAATTGAATTTATTAACATTATATTAAATAAAAGATTTGAAACCTAAAAATAAATAATCATATCGATGATGTTAAAATGATTTGACTATACTATCTGAGAATATCCCGCAGGCAACTGTGAAGTGGTTTTATAACAAGAACCAAAACAAGAACTAGACTTTAGGAGAAAGTAATATTTTCTAAACATGAAATATACTACTACTACTACTACAACTTATAGTAAAAATAATAATAATAATAATAATAATAATAATAATAATAATAATAATAATAATAATAATAATAATAATAATAATAATAATAATAATAATAATAATAAAAATAATAATAATAATAATAATAATAAATAATAATAATAAATAATAATAATAATAATAATAATAATAATAATTAATAATAATAATAATAATAATAATAATAATAATAATAATAATAATAAATAATAATAATAATAATAATAATAATAATTATAATAATAATAATAATAATAATAATAGTAATAATAAAGTATCTGCAAACTGTGTTAAAAATATCATTCCATTTTAATAAATATCAAATTTCAGTCAAACATCAAAGCTCACATGAAGCTGATGAAATGTAACAGCAAAAATACGCTCATATTACACTTTTTATGTTGATTTTGCACCAGAAAATTTTCCCTTCAATCAAAACGGCAAACTGGATTTCATTTGATTCAGACTGATTTGTGTAGGGAGATTTTAAAATTTCACTTTGAAGATGGATACAATTGTAAAATAATGAAAAATCAGACATCCACTGTTTGAGTTTTAATAAGATTATATATTCATGTATTTTAACACTGAGTTTCATAATTTACGGGGAGAGAAATATAACAAACTTGATAGGAAATCTTATGCTCCGTTAATGTTATTTTATAAATGAGTCCTAAACGAAATCTATAAAAAATTCTTTCTACATGAACAATTAAAACTGCCTTTTTCTCAATAAATAGCATTTACTAAATGATTTACTCATCCCATCATGGAAATGGCATTCCAGATTATGATTTTCAAATTTTTAACTGATTACTTCCACCATCAGGCCACGTTTAATATCATTGGTATGGTCAATGATAAGATCTGATACATGATCACTAGGTGGGATTTAATTATTACGTAGTATTGATGAGAGAGAAATAAGCTCAGAACTAGTCTGCTATTAAAATGCCATCGAATATCAACATTCAATATATTTTAGTTCTTCAAATTGTTTTCTTATCATTATTATAAGGCAAAGACATATAATTAAAACAAAATTTCTGTAAAAATACATTAAAATTTCATATTAATTAAGCTTTTTTCTGGAATTTCATTAAAATTAATGAGAATATAAATAAATTTAATATACTGAAAAATTGGACAACAGCTCTGATGTCTGGATACTGTTCTAAAAAACATTTAAGACTTGAATTATCGCCCAAAAAATGTTTGCTGAAAACTCGATTTTCTAGTTCATTTCAATGTCCAATGTAACATATGAAAAACTGCGAAAATAATAAATTATATACGGCACTTTCTTTAATAATTATTTGAATTTCAGATATATTCTGTAATATGTAAAAATGATAAATTTTCACACAATATATAAATTTTGCGCTCACACACACATATATATAGTTTTTTTAGATATTTTGTCACAACTATTTTAACCCTTTGAGTGCCAACATGATTTTAAGAGGATTAGCTAAAAATGCCAATCTGCTAGAGGAAAATAGAAATTTAAAAATATATTTCTCTGTAACTTTCGAAAAGTATTTAAAAAACAAAAAATGATTTGAAAAAATAGTATAATTTCTACAAAATAAATGAAAAATAAAACGTTATTCGTTTACCACACAATTTATCCCTTATGTACATTTATGTTGCCCAATACATAATCCATGAAGCCCTTTTTTGCACTTACAACAAATTAGGTTTGATCTCTTTACAGGTCCTCCATCTTTACCACTACAAACAATGCATCTTCTCAAATTGCGACCTGGTAATTTCTCTAAACCGAAACCGAAGTCTTCGGAAACAGCGTTCTTAATATAATAAATAGAATAGGGTTGCATTTAACTAATGTGATTATTGTGCGTCTTTCACTTCGAAAACTGGACTATTCTCAACATAAAGATATAATATATAGCATAAATAATATTTCTATTTCTTATAAATACACATTCGGAATAAAAAACCATAAATAAAAATCGCCAAGTTGGAAATAGAGATCGAATTTGTCCATGCTGGAGCAGGAGCGCGATCGCGCTCCTTGGCACTCAAAGGGTTAAAAATAGAAATTACTATTTTTTTGTTACATAACTTTGTTTGTATCTAAACCTTTCAAATTTCTCATCTATAAAACAATAACAAGTGAAAGAAAAAAATGATCATTTGGATCCATTTTTCGATATCTATAACCAGTTGAGAAATTGATTAAAAATCTCAAGGATCCATGTATGAGAATGCCTGATTGTAATTTGACAAATGAGTGTTGATTTAAAATTTAGATGAGCCGTCAAGCCAAATAATGGATCGGACTCTGGATAACTCAACTGACCCCTGCCAAAAATATAAATATAAAAATATTATATGTATAAGTCTAACAAAAGTAATAAAAGTGGTAACGTAGTTTCGGGGGATAAATAATTATTTTACAATTTAAAAAAGCGAAATTTAATTCAAACTGATTGACATAAAAAGTCAATTGTTTATGAATTAATTAAAAAGCTTTTCTCTTAAATATTGCATTATGTCAATTATAACAATATATTATTGCCATTCTCTATCTAAATATTTAGATTAGCGAAAATCGTCAGTTATATCTACATGATCTTTGAATTTATTTAGTAATAAATTATATATAATCAGTTTCATATACCTTTTTAAGATTCAATTGTTAACTGAGGAAATCGGTTAACTGAATACATTTAGTTTAAATCTATTAAACAATGAAATTTATAATAATAATAATAAAACATTAAAATAATGAAACAATTTTTTAAAAAATTTAATTTTGTAAATTTTAATTTAAAAAATTGCCAATAATACTAAACTTTTAAAATTGTTTAAACATCAAGAAACATCAATTTGCTACTTACTCAAAATATTTAAAAACATTCAAAACATTCGTAGTCAAAGCACTTTGCACATTAATCTTTGGATCCAATGACCTTATTAGCAATGCTTCACATATCACACGTTCCAAATAATTGTTAAAACTTTTCAATAAAATTCTAAAATCAGACATTCCTATTTTACTTTTACAGCCTCTATTGTACTCACTAATATTGGTCAAACCCTTTGATCAACAATGCTGAAGAACTCGAGTACAGAGATGGCGGGAAGTCTCTCCAATGTTTGTAGCATTACACCCACAGAACGCAATTCAACCGGAGTTTTTGAGTTATTAATAAACATATTAATAATAATAATAATAATAATAATAATAATAATAAAAAAAAAAAAAAAAAAAAAAAAAAAAAAAAAAAAAAAAAAAAAAAAAATAATAATAATAATAATAATAATAATAATAATAATAATAATAATAATAATAATAATAATAATAATAATAATAATAATAATAATAATAATAATAATAATAATAATAATAATAATAATAATAATAATAATAATAATAATAATAATAATAATATAATAATAATAATAATAATAATAATAATAATAATAATAATAATAATAATAATAATAATAATAATAATAATAATAATAATAAAATAATAATAATAATAATAATATAATAATAATAATAATAATAATAATAATAATAATAATAATAATAATAATAATAATAATAATAATAATAATAATAATAATAATAATAATAATAATAATAATAATAATAATAATAATAATAATAATAATAATAATAATAATAATAATAATAATAATAATAATGATTAAAAATTTCATTGTTTAACAGATGTAAACTAAATGTATTCAGTTAACCGATTTCCTCAGTTAACAATTGAATCTTAGAAAGGTATATGAAACTGATTATATATAATTTATTACTAAATAAATTCAAAGATCATGTAGATATAACTGACGATTTTCGCTAATCTAAATATTTAGATAGAGAATGGCAATAATATATTGTTATAATTGACATAATACAATATTTAAGAGAAAAGCTTTTTAATTAATTCATAAACAATTGACTTTTTATGTCAATCAGTTTGAATTAAATTTCGCTTTTTTAAATTGTAAAATAATTATTTATCACCCGAAACTACGTTACCACTTTTATTACTTTTGTTAGGCTTATATAATATTTTTATATTTATATTTTTGGCAGGGGTCAGTTGATAAGGTGGAGCTAATTTTTAAACTTTTGAAATATTATATTTTTATCCTCTCATTATGTTCCTATATATGAAATGAAAATTCAGGCTAAATATGAGCACAATTGAACAATATTTAGGGGTAGCTCAATGATGGTGACGTTTTTTTTCTGAATCTCTACAGACGCATCTGTAATGAAGTTTTATTACATAATACAACTGTTTGCATTCATTACTTGATTTACGAATTCATAGTTCATTTCTGTACTTTTGCTGATTGACAAGTGACACTAACATAGTGAGCCTTTTTGATTCTTATCTATTGGTGAGTTACATATAAATGTTTTAAATAGTAGGAAACAGGCTCTGTCCAGGCAGCTACAAAATCAATAAATTCAGAATTTACTGGTACAGCTGGATATAATCAAACTGATACTGTGAACTCTGTCAGAAACTGAACAAACAATTCACTAATATTCATAATTTTACTGACATTTCAAAACTTTGTAATCTTTGAAGCCATTGAACTACCTTTAAACAAAAAAAATTATTGTTCAAACTTTATATACGTTGTTTATGTATTATAAGGAACATATTATGGGGATAAGACATTCAAAAATGACATTTTTATTTTTAAAAATTTTTTAAGCTCCACCCTAGTCAGTTGAGTTATCCAGAGTCCGAGCCATTATTTGGCTTGACGGTTTATTTACATGAAATTATAATTTTTTTATAATTTATTTGCATATTTTAAACATTTCGCTCTTATGCCACTTTTATTGTTATTTATTTATTGTTAATGCTGGGCAATTTACAAATCACTTCTGAACATATCTTTGAAATGCTAGATTGGTTTTGTTTTTATAAATGAAAATCTTAAGTTATTATTATATAAAATAGGTTGTTAAATAATACATTTCAGCGGAAATATAAATACTTTATATCTAAGTGTAAGATATTAATAATATAATAATATATATTATTTCTCATTTTGATAATTAGTCATTTGAATAATAATTGTTGAATAACAAAACAAAAATCTGAGTATTTATAGGACTTATATTGCTGGCCTCCTAATGACATTTTCTTTTGAAATATTTAACTATTAGCTATTATCCAAAGAACTAATTATTTATAATTAAAATAATAAATTGACAGTATATATAAATTATACCAAGCTAGTTAAGTCCAAAATTAAGATAATAAATCTTACTACTTTTTGTCATTCTCATTCCCTAAACTCTAGATGGGCATTTTAATTTTCAATGCTTGCTTATATATAAATTTATTTTTACATTTTCACGTTAAAAATTTATTAAACTTTTTGGAGTTCAGTTTCTAACTACTTTGTGTTTCCTATTTTCACATTATCATTATTTGTCCTTGATCAAAAATACGGAATTATTTGTTTTACTATATAGAATAATTGAAAGCTTATTAGTAAATCAACTCCGATTATATCCAAAAAGAAATATAGTTAATTTTATCATGAACAATTTACTGCCGAGTTTTTATATTAATTATTAATGGGAAATTTTATTTAATTAGTTAATTTATCACTATACTTTGTTTACTATCCCAGTGCTCAAATAGAGTTAATGAAAGAGTAAACATAAAAGATTCGATGTTGACATTTCCAATTCTTGATGACAAAAAATATTTCAATAAATCATTTTTTATAGCTATATTTTAAATATTTTCATAAATTATTTAATCATTATTTATTAAATCAAGTTAAAATTTGACATGTTTTTGTTTAAATTAGCGAAACTGTAAATTAAAATTTCCCTTTTTTTAAACTTTTTAACTCATCTTTTAATTAAACAATCAATTTAAAATGTCCTTAATGAATAATTAATTACTTTAGTAATTTTAGACAAATAAAATAAATCATAAGTGAAATTTGAATTTGATAAAAGCACTTATCTCTCGAAGTTAGTGTATAGAAATTTATTGTTTATTCTTGATCATTTTTTGATAAATATAAATAAAATTTGTTTCTCTAATCGAATGCATGTTTAAAACAGTGGAAAGCTACTTTTTTCTAACCGATTCCCTATTAATTATATAAACACTAATTATATGGAAAGTTCACATGAATTTTAGATAAATACATATTATACATTTCATATATATATTTATATAATATTTATATTTTTAATGATATTTTTAATATTTATATTATAGTTTATATTTGTTAGGAACCGTCCATAAAGTACGTCACGATATATATAACCATTTTAACATTCCCTTTGTTACAAACTGTCACAAATCTTGGAGCCACACTTTCAAAGAAAATTTTTTTAAAATAAAATCCTAATAAATTTCATCTAAAACACACTTTAGTATTAAAAAATAAAAATAATTCAAATATTTCTAAAAATGTCTGAAAATTCTTTTTAAAGCTATTAAATTTTACTAAAAAATAAAAAAAACAATAATAAAATTAAAACAAAAAAATGTGTGATGTCACACATTGCCTAGACCCTCCTGTCACAAACTGTCACATTTTCTTAACCATATCCTCCATGGAGCGTGACGTATTTTATGGAAGGCCCCTTATATCTTTATTGAATATTTTTATTATTATTTGTTTAGTGCATCTATTCAAATTTATGGGATTTTTTTGCTGTTAGAAAAAGAAAATTAAATACTATCTCAGAGTCTGTCACATGCTAACATACCGACATCATTTTTTATAAATATATAATTTCTATGGACAATAACTAATAAAATATTATAATATTTGTAATCTAAAAAATGGACAAGATTTACAAAATTAAAACAAACAACAGTTTATAAATGCTAATAAAATTTGATCAAATTCTTATCATTATAATTAATTTTTTCCAATTTTTTTACGAAACCGACATTAAGGTATAATTATTTTGAAACAAGAGATATATAGTTATTTAATTTGTAAACTTTAACAGTAAATTTATTAAAATGCATATATAATGATTCCTTTATGCAAAAACATACCAAAAACGAACTTTCAAAAAACAATTTCATTTAACAATTGAAATTTATTCTTATAAAGTAAAGAACATCGTTTTTAAAAATATTTCCAATATATTTCGACCGATCAACTGTTATCATCAAGTACCAAATAATTAAAATGAATATATTGATAGGTTTATTATTAATAGCACAGATTTGCGTGTGTAATTCAATAAAACCCTTTTGTCCATAATGTTTAAAACATCCTGTTTATTCCTTTAAAGCTTTTTATTTTGAAGTCATAAAAGTTATAATTAATTTGATATAATATAAAATGTTTTTATATGTTTATACATATTATTAAATCATAAGAGAAACAATATTTGAAAGAAAAAAGTATATATATTTTTATGTAATTTTCAGTTATAAATATTTCCTACAATATTTTGTTTCTACTAATTTCATTTAGTTTTATTTCTAGTTCTTATGTTCTGAACTAATTTTTTTGACAACGATAGCAACTTTACAAAAATGGTTAATTTTCAATTTAAATTACAAAAGCTTATAAATTTTTAGAATGAAATTTTTTAAAAAGTTATACAAACTGAGATTATGTTTTCATATCCCACTATTTTAAATACTTTAAATATTAGTTTTTTTAATAACTTATTCCATTTGCCCCATTTATTATTTTATAACAAGACATACATTTCTGTGGACATGTATGTTTTGTGTACAGAATTACTTTAGAAAAAACTTTTTAGAATTTATTTATAATAAATACAAGATTTTTATTAAGATATCTAAACATAACATTATTATTTAAATATAGTTCTATTACCTGTTAATTTTAATAATTTTATCAATATTTTTTTCTTTATTTGTAAAAATCTGATTAAAAATAATTATAATTTAACTCTACATGTCAATGGATTTGTCCATTTGAAAAAGATGTGGAATAAAAATATTTTTCAAAATATTATAAGGACATTTTTTGTTTCGTCTCTGATTTCTTTATAAGTGACATAATATTTTCTACAAAATCTGATTCATAGTCGAATTTTGTAGAAAAAATTTTTCAAAATATTAATATTTAAAATTTAAAGTTTATTAAATGTCAGGATCTTTATTAAATGTTAAACTGTATTTTTTATTATAAAAAATTTGTGAACCGTGATTGTGTGTAGATATTTATTTTTCTACTCACACTGGATTTCTCTGTACATTTATAGTTTAAGTCGTTAATAAATGACGAGGATTTAATTCAATATCAGTTTTGACTATGATACAAATATTCATTATATATTAAAAATTGGTTTATCAATTGAAACTTCACCCTTTTCAATTTCTTTCTTTGTTTTTACTAAAAAATGCATTGAAAAATGTAAAATTTTAAATTTAATTTTAAAATTAAAAACCTAAAAAGTGCGATATGTTTTACTTACATTAGCAGTTGAAAACATCAAGAAAAAGCATTATTTTGAGGCCAGCAAAAGAAGGTGTATGATAAGTGAGATAAATAATCTTTGCTTTGTTATTCAGTAATTATTAATCAAATGAGTAATTAGCGAAATTATATAGAATTATTATTGTTATTTTATTTGATAATTATTCAAGTCTATTTGGTGTGATTGTTTATAGTTCTTATATTTTTTAAATTCCTTTATATTAATAATATATTAATAAAATAATAATAATAATAAAATAATTATAATAATAAAATAAATAATAATAATAAAATATATATATATTAATAATAATGAAATATATATTAATAATAATTAAATAATAATAATAATCATAACCTTAAAATAAGTGAATAATTAACATAAAAATAATAAAATGCACTTTAGATATTGACTGAAAAGACGTGTATAAAAGTTTTACTAAATAATAAATTATCTATAAAAAAGCTTTAAATTTAGGCTGTAAACCTTTGTAGGGTTGAATTAAATTTTACATTAATTTCAAAAGATTTTGTTAACAGATTGTTACAAAAACCTTTATCAATCATAAAATATCAACTTTTAAAGGCTACATAGGGTATAGAATATGTTATATTGTACTGAAACTTTATTTTAGTCATTTCTTGTTTTGTTTTCTTGTACAGGGTTAAAATATATTTAAATAACAAAATATTATAATACTATCAGTGTGACATTTAAATGGATTCAGTTTGTTTTAGTGAATTTCTAGCGTTTCAAGGCAAAATGATGTCGGTTTACGACGAGAACTATTATTGTGAATGACCATACAGTCTCTGTTCTTAACCCTTTTGGGACCACAGAGTAATATATGTCCTGCTCTTTATAATATACTACTAAAACAAAAGTAACCTAGTCAAAAGTACCAACTTGATATAAATATCTCAGAGCCCAAAGGGTTCTTAAAATACAGGAAATGTTATATTTATATGAAATGTATAAGTCTCAACATGACTTTATTAATACAATAAAACCATAAAAATATTTTTATTTCACAAAATTGGTCCCAAAAGGGTTAAATGAACAATAATTATACTATGTTCTAAGCAAATTTTTTATTTAACCTTTTCTTTATTAATTTTAATATGCTTAACTTAATTTTGTCTTTCAAACAGCTATCATATAAGTTGTGTGAGTTTCTCTGATATTCACATTAGTAAGAGACATTAAAAATAAAATGTATAAGATTAGATTTTCAATTGCAATTTCTACATAAACTAAATATTTTATTCTCTGCCGAAAAATAATCAGAGCAAAGGTCAAGTTTATTCTGTGACACATTTTCTACATAAAACACAAATCGCTTTATTTACAAATGATTAAAATTAAAACTAACGCAGTGAGAAAGAACTGGAAAATCCTGAGAATTACTAGACATACTTCTTAGGATTTATTAAATTTATTTAAACAAAATAAATAGGTAAGTTTGTAAGTCAGTTCTGAGAATTCTTATTTGGCCCTCTGGCAGTGAGGCATAATTTTAAAGAACTTTCTAAAAGTTTTTTAATCTCCAATAAAAAAAGAAATTAATTTTTTTATTTGTTAGAACTTGCTAAAACATCTTCTAAATTATCTTGAATAACATTTTCATTACAAAAAAACTCCAAAACATTCCAAAAATGTATTTCTAATTCAATATTGTTTAATATTTTAACAAATTTTCAAGCATTGAACCAGATAATTTAAAACAATTTTTCAGAGAAATGCAATATTAAAATATTAATAAAAATAAAATAATTTTTTATTTAAATTTTAATCAAACCTAATTATGTCAATTTATTTTAAAAATTCATCGAAAAATTATATATTATAAGTTTTAAATTTGACTGATAAAAGCTGATTTTATCTTTTTTTAATTATTTAAATTCATTTTCAATCTCTCTGACAAACAATCCTAAATATTCAATTTTCTGCTGAAAACACCTCACATTATTGAAGTATATTTTTTCTAAATTCAATCTCCAAGGGTTAAATATAGAAATTGTAATATTTCAAATAATTTTTAATTTCGTAAAAACATTTCCAACAATTGAAATTTGACTGAATCGACATCTTTGATTTTCACGATTCGTTTTACTTCTGTATTTTTAATTATTATCTTTTACTAATTATCCATTGAATTTTTTTTTGCAAATGATTCTGCGAAATTAATTAATAATAATCTAAAAACCTAACAAAATTTCAATTCTGTGCGTAATTAAAATGATTAAAAAAACTGTAAAATTCATTCGAGTTTGAAAAAAATGAAATAGAAATTCGTTAAAATTGTTAATGTAACATAATATTTTTAATTTTTTAAATATTTTTTTTAATAATAAATTGTTATTTTAATTTAAGTTTTATTTATTAATTATAAAATTTATTTAATTGTGCATGAAATTATGTTTAAAAAAATAAATAATAAACAATTTTATTATTAATAAATAATGATTAATAATAAAATTAAATATATTTGACAAACAATAATACAAAATTAATAATTTTTTGAATTTAGGTTATGAAAATTAAATTAAATTGTTAATAAAAATTATAATTAAATAAAGATAATAGCTTTTAAATATGCAACCAAAAGTTATTAATTATAATTTTGTTTGCTCTATGGTTACAATACAAATAAAAAATGTGCTGTCCAAATGTATAAATAAGCATTATGTAGAATGTAATTTTAGAAGTTTTGTTTGAATCTATATTCAAGTTGGTCAGAGATTTTTGTTTTAATTTACACATGCTGTTGAGATTTAAATATAATACTGTGAATAAATAAATAAATAATATCTCACTAAAGTTGAGTTAAAATATTAAAGGATTATTCATTTCAGAATTATTTTTTCGGATATAGAAATTTAAAATATAAATAAATTTTAATTTTCTTAAAATTATTTTTAATTATAATTTTACGAGAATATTCACCATTTTAATGAATTATTTATATATTTCAACAAATAAAATCGAAAATCAAAAATGAGTACTTTACCAGTAAAGTCCATCGTCAAAAAACGTTCTAATAACGTTCATGATACAGAAAATCGCATTTATAATGCATATAATTTTTGTATACTTTATGGCATTGAAAACATTTTTCTGCAAGAAAGAATTTGTTGCAATTCAACATAAAAAATGAAAAGTATTTATAATACTTTGTTTTGACTCCGTATTTATTGCTACTTGTCACTAAAGTCAAAAGTATTCGATTCACTGGCATTAACACAGGGAGATTATTTTAAAAACTAATTTTGGCCTCCCTCAAACATTATCTTTTTCCTTTTATTTTTTCATTCTAAAATCATTTTATTTTAGAACAATGCAAAAACCGACAATCTAAGAACGTCCATTCACAAGAAAGTGTTTGGTGATTTTTGAATCGAGTTTCTGCAATTTGATATTATTTCATTGAAACCCACTGTAACGTGTTTTCAGCTGAGAATTAAATATTTCGAATATTTTATTAAAATAGTTTAAAATAAATTGAAATTATCAAAAGTCTACCAACTAAACAATACTGAAAATTAGCATAACATAAATTTACAACGACAATTTTTTTAAATAGAAGTAATCAAATATTTTAAAATCCCTAATTTTTTTTGGTGTCATTTTTTATAGTCTATTTTTTTCATTTTATCTTTCAGTCTAAATCTTCCAATAAGCCTTTAGAGGTTCCCGGGTTCATCAATCAGCACCTGACACATCACTTGAGTTTTTATTATATAATATTTACTCTTCAATTTATTTCAATATAAGATTTTGATATTTGTACAAAACAATTTTAGAATTTTCATTCTAAACACCAAAAAGCAATAATATTGTTGTTTAAATCAACATTATTTCATTTAAATACATTCCATTAGTAGTTAAGAAAATTCTTGAATATATTATTGCATATGTATTCTATAAAATATTACTTGAACCTCTCACTTTTCATTTCACTTTTTTCATTTCACTTTTTTCACATATTAACTTGTCGGTCACTAAATTTTAATAAAAAGTAAAACTTTTGCACTGTAAACACATGTTTACATTTATCAGATTGAAATTAATGTCTGAGAGAAAGTTAAAGATCTCCCGTCTAATGACATAAAAAAATTCTTTTAAAGAATATTTTATTGTATATAAATATTTTAATGTATATGAATGATCTATATTTCAGTTTACTAAAACGTTCATTATTTTTGACTAATATTTAAAATGAAACATTGAAATAATAATAATAATAATAAAAAGAATGATGATAATAATAATAATAATAATAATAATAATAATAATAATAATAATAATAATAATAATAATAATAATAATAAAAATAATAATAAAAATAATAATAATAATTGTTTATAAAAGGTATGTGGATGATATTTTCTGGTATTTAAAAATCAGAAATATGTTAAGCAGTTTTTGCATTTTATGACAGCTTACATAAAAACATTGTATTCACATGTGAAACGAAGAGAAAGTCATCGATTGCATTTTTGGATTTATTAATTCAACGCAAAGATAAACATTATGAGACAGAGATTTATAGAAAACCAATTGATACTGGTCTTTATATTTTCTACGTATAGCTTTTATGAATTTAATTATAAGAGAAATATGGCAAAAGGATTGATTTATCGTTCATGGCCTTTATCTTCTACTTTTGCTAATTCGGTAAAAAGTGTTGATAAATTGGTTGAGTTGTTGATAAAGAATGGGTATTCGAAATCATTTTGATTATTTATGTTATAAGAGATTGTTGAGAAATTGATTAAAAATCCTAAGGTTCCATGTGTTGGAAGGTCTGAGTGTAGTTTGTCAAATTAGTGTGAATTGAGTGTTGATTTAAATAATATTAAAAATGTATAGAAGAAAAATGAGCCTAAATTTGTGTTAGTATTGCCGTATTCGGAACGTTTTACAAATTATAAAACGAAGTTAAGTAAACAGATGGTTAATTTAGATTTTAAAATTGTTTCTAATTCTAAAGTACGTAATATGCCAATAAATCAAAAACTATGGTAGTATTGTGTTCTGATCTCGTTTATCAATTTACATGTAATAATAATAATAATAATAATATTTTTGGTAAAAATTTTAATTAAATTTGGTTCAAATCTCGGTTTTGTAAAATTTTAAAAATTATTTTTTTAACATTTTGTAGAATATGTGATTTAAAAAAAGCAAAATTTTTATTTTTGATAAAATGTTTCGAGAATTTAAGGTTTATAATTATAATAGGGTTTATTATTATTATTATAAACCCTAAACAATTTTAATTTTATTTAAAAAAATCAGAAATAAAATAATTAACCCATGTAATTATCATTTATAGACAGAAAAATTATTGAAATTTAATTTTATTCCCGTTCGAAACGCATTTCACATTTATTATAATTCTTGTTGGCTTACACAATATGTCAAAACTTTGAATAGAAATTGGATCAAGGGGAAAAATTCCTGTCATTAACGGGTGTACGCCATTAAATGTTACCACCGAATATATTCTATATCACTAAAATCTCATATATATATTTGCACTTGTCAAGGTCTTGCTACAGTAATGTTGCGGTTTAGGATTTATTAAATTGCTTGGACTTTAAGATAATATTCATCTTATTCATTAGTTTAATCGACAATTATCCAACTAGCTTTACAATATTTTATTTTCATATTTTTATTGGTAAAAATAATTCATTTTTATTTTTGCCCAGTGCCTTTCTTTGTAAAAACTCCTCACTGATTTTGATGTTGCTTTAAATGTATTCATGTGACAATGGTTGGAATCATTTTTAGGGAAGTACTTTTAAAAAATTTTAAGAACCATTTAAATGAATATTTGGTAACAGTTTTTGTTATGTTTTTCGTTTAGCACTTTGCTTTTTACATAAATTATGCATATTATTGATAAATTGATCGACAATAAAGTTCTTTGGTAAAGGCTGTGCAATAAATATTTTTTTATATTTAACTAAATGTTCAATTTTTATATGTAAAATACTCCAAAGCAATTATTTCACTTTAAAAACATGTTTAAAAATTTAGCTATGTATTTTAAAAAAAACTTTTTAATATTCATATATTCTAAAATATTCATGAAAATTTGCAATTAATTTCAAAATGTGTCTGATATTTTGATTGATTAAAACAAATATTTGGGTAGCTATTATTTGAATTTTAAATTATCGTCAAACATCCAGGAAATGCATTGCGACTTTATTTAATATTTCAATAAGCGGTATGAAATTACTGTATTATTATTTACGGAAATAATTATTAGTTTATTATTGCTTCATGTTTTTACTGATAAAGGAATCTGTCTAGGAAATTCGATTCAATATTTAAATATTTTATCTTAGAAAAATCTGCTATTATTATTATTATTATTATTTTTATTATTATTTTTATTATTATTGTTATTATTATTATTATTATTATTATTATTATTGTTATTATTATTATTATTATTATTATTATTATTATTATTATTATTATTATTGTTATTATTATTATTATTATTATTATTATTATTATTATTATTATTAATTTTATTATATTTATTATTGTTATTAAAGCGTAAAATGCGAACATCAAATAATAAATCCGGTAAAAATTTATAAAAACCTATGTCCAAAATGACATTTCTCTTCAAAGAATCTGCGGTTTATGTTTTAATATCATCTGATAAAATCACCAATTTCTGCCAAAATAAATTTTATAGGTTTAAAAAGTAAATAAAATAACCAGAAACAGATTTTAGTAATTCTATAATAATGAAATAATGAACACCTTGACCGGCCAATAAAACAATAAAATGTCAATCGGAATAGTTAAATGTGCTTTGAATGAAATAATTTGGAAATAATTTTATTATTAGTATTTTATTTCATAGAAATTTCATTTTTCCACGAAGAATCAGAATTTTGTGATTTTCTTAATTTATTTATATAATAAAATTTTGATTTATGTTTATCTTCATATATAATAAGTGATATCCAGTACATTTCCCAATAGTATACTAGTTTAGAACTAATGGGTCTCATCAGTGCCGGGAGGCGCTCAGATTTCTCTTCGCTCCAGGTAAGTGTATAAACAGTGTCAAATTAACACTGTTATACACTTATCCTGATGCACTGGACATCAAATAAGTTTGCAAAGTTTGGTTTTAAGGCAAGACAATAAGATGAATCTTTGTCTTGAATCTCCTTTCAATTGAAACCATGGTAGATACCATCATACCTTTGTGGACTACAAGTTCAACACAGAAACTGGTAACAAGCTATCAGACTACCAAAACTACTTGAAAAATTTAGTTTCATTGATCACGATATTCATGCGATACATTAAGTGTATCGTATAATCTTTTTATCGTATATATAATTAAAATAAAATATAATTAAAACACTATATTTTTAATTATTAAATTTCAATGACATTTAACCAATTCTTTTTTTGTCATTTTTCTTAACACTCAAATACTAACCTAAAACGATTATCAAAACTGCAAATGTGTCTGGGCGACCTTTTTGGTACAAGCCTGCCAGAAATTAGTAATGTTCCAAAGAAGGATTGTATAAAATAGGAAAGTACCTAGAAGTAGAAGACTCTTATACTCTTACCTTTTTGCCCTATAACTTACTAAAACACTCTGAGTATCAGTGACCAACTTATAATAAAACTATGGTAAGATGTTAATAAATTATATTTGTAAATAAATATAATAATTAATTTTTAATATAAATATTTATCATTATTTAATATATAATTAAATAAACCTTGGTAAACATCTTGTATTTCATACATTTTTATTTTATTGAAATTTTATTGATTTTATATTTATAGTAATTAATATTTTTTAAATTAATTTTAAAATTATATTTGATATAATTTAAAATTTTTTAGAAATGAAAAAAATAGAAAAATTAAAAGATATCCCGAAACCAGCATGGTACTCCATGACAATTGTATTTCTTACCCTTTCAATTTGTGGTATTGTTATAATCTGTGTTCTTTGGGCTTTTGCAAATCAGTTGGTTTATTCTGTTTGTTATTTGTGTATTTTGGAATATAATCAACTGTTTTTATGATTTAGTATGGAATTATCATTGATGCCGGTTCAACGTCCACTAAAATGTTCCTCTTTAAATGGCCAGAAATTGCTACTAGAACAAATGGTGAAGTCACTCAAGTGAAAATGTGTAAATCTGGTAAAATCGAGTTTTCTTGCATAAATTTACATTTTGATTTATCTTCATGCATTAAGGTCAGAAATAAATATAAAAAATGTTTTAAATAAAAAGCCTTTGCTAATTATGTAGTTTAATCCACCTTTAAAATAGTATTAAATTTAACATTGAAACAGTAAATGATAAACATTTATTTTGGATAAACTGACTAAGTACCCATTTTTTGCGTAGTAATGAACGAATTGGAGGTCCTGGCCGCGTAGTTGAAATATAATGTTGGACAAGTTGTTGATCAAGTTCCGGTATTTGGTGGATATGATACTGAAACTAACTGTGGTTTCGGTGTCGTGCGCATAATACGAGACAAAATTCTACTAGAGACAACGATTGTAAGTGATGGCTGGGCTGCTTAAGCAACACTTAGAAGCGAAGGCTTAATCACTCTGCGCATTTTGTTGTTCTACGAAGAGAACATTGGCCAAAAATTAAATAAGCACATAAATCTCGCTACGACACTCATAGCTCCATTTTAATATCATATCTAAAGGAATTCATGTAGCGCCAGAGATATGAGCGTTTGTTTTCGAAATTTATTGTGTGTGAAGGATGTTTATCCGATATAAATAATCTTTGGTATTGCCTTTATTACGTTTATAATTATGTGAATGATTATAATAATACTATTATAAAGGTGGGGGGGGGATTAAACTGCATAAGTTCCAAATCTTTAAAATCTTCAAATCGTCGTTTTAATTGACTGACATTTAATAAGCCACATTTTTTACTATTCTTGAATCTGATTGCAAAATTATTGGATTTAATCCCGAATAGAATCGAGTTTCTTACATGTTACTGATAAAATTCAAATTAGCTTTAACCTGCAGTATGATTTAAATAATTTTAACAAAATTAGTCCCTCCGGCAACCATTTAAACAATTTGAAAGTAAAATATTTGTAATTTATAAATGTATAATTCATCATCTTTTTAATAAACCTTTATGTTTTTTATCATCCACTTTTAGCTCCAGGAATATCAGATTTCATCAACGACCCGAATGGAGCAATTGATGGCATTGAAATGTGTTTGAATGATGAAATGATGCCACTTATTCCAAAACGTTTAAGAACAAAATCCTTTGTTTATCTCGGTGCAACGGCTGGAATGAGAATTATTGAGTAAATGAATTTAAATTTAAAATAAATTTATGCGTATGCTTTACTCACAAATTGTAAGTAGTTTTATTGCATAAAATATTTGTTTATAGATACCGAAATCCCAAAGCAATGAGATTAATTTTTGAAGTTGTCGAACGCTTTCTTTTAAGTACGGGATTGAAAATGAAAGATGGACTGCGTGACGTTAAAATCATTAGTGGGTCTGTTGAAGGTGTCGCAGCTTGGATTACTACTAATTATCTGAAGGATACTCTGCAAGTAATTTATTATCAATTTAAGTAATAATTTAAATGTTGCAAATCATTTTAATCTACCGCTGATTTTAACTCCTCTTTTGCCGTGGAGCCGTAATTGACATTTGCCACGGAAGCTCTACATGCTTTAAGAATGATTATAAGGATTAATAAAGATTAATATTCAGTAAAATTCGTTTAATTGAACCTCGGACAAATGAGCAACCCCTCTAATTAAACATATATAACCTTAATTGTTTGGTTCAGGCAATTTTAATATATAAATTAATTGCTTAATTGAACACTTTTAGATGAACAACTCTGATTAATGAACACCAATAAAGGCCCTTATTTGTTTCATAAAACTTTTAATTGATCATTAATTTTTTTTTATTAATTTGATGTCATTATTTGACATAATTATAAATAAAAAAACTATATATTTCGATTAAATAATTTTTGTCAATTAAAATGTGTAAACGAAAAGCAGCAATATTAAAAGTAAAATACGAAATAATCAGCTTCAATCAAACAATATAATATCAGAGAACTTCAACTTTGAAGATTATGTTAATTGTGATGAAGAACTTACTGATGACCAGGAAATCGTTGAAACCATCTTTGAAAAAGAAATTGCAGACGAAACTAATGAGCAAATTGAGGAAGATAAAGATAAATTTCAATGTTCAACTAAAAAAGCATTAGATGCAATCAACACATTAAGATATTATTTTCAATGTGATGAAGCTGATACAAAAGATGAACTTGGAATTATTCACAATTTAGAGAAGATAAGTAGTTCAAATAAAAATCAAACAAACATATTTTTTTAAACGTTAAATATAAATATATTTTATTTTTGTATTTGGTTTTTATAATAATTACTTAAATAAATTTTTTTCTTAATTTTTTTGTAACTCTTTTAATTGAATACCCTGGAAAATGAACATGATTTTCGTGCCCCTTGAAAGTTCATTTAAACGTTTTACTTTCCAAAAAAGCTTTGACGCGATATACACTATGATATACTTCTTTCAGTTGTGAGTTAAATATTGACCATGAATTTAGGTTGTTGGTTACCATATCAACTACACCGTTTCCATAGCAGCGGCAAAAATAGGTCAATTTACAATCGACTTAAATTAGGTAAGCGAAATATTAATTTTAATTAATTCAATTATAAATAATATCTAGGGCACATTTTACAATAAATATATCGATTGAAAGACACTTTAATATCATAAGAGGAAATTTAAATAAAGTAGGTCATTATAGGGTCAAATAAAGTTGTTCAAAATGGTTTGAACCTCACGAGGTCACTGATCAGATGCATCATGGTACTTTAATTTTAAATTTATTTTTCGCTCTGATAGCCCAATCAGATTGAAACGTTCTTAGTTCTTTGGTTTCCAAGTAAAGATAAAAATAATATTTTTAATAATAATAATAATAAAAATAATAATAATAATAATAATAATAATAATAATAATAATAATAATAATAATAATAATAATAATAATAATAATAATAATAATAATAATAATAATAATAATAATAATGAGTTATAATAATACGACAAACGCAAAATTTACTATAAAATTTTTAGTTGATTAAAAGTTTTATAAACATTATAAATACATTCCTGAATATCTTTTATATACCATATGATCAAATAGTACAGGAATTTGTAAATAAAACTAAATTTTCTAAATTTTCTTGCAAATTTATTTTGTCTCCTTCAAAATAACACCCATTTGAAGCGACTCACATGTGCCAACGCTTGATCCAGTCATCCATGCACTTTTCATAGGCCACCAGAGGAATGGCGTTCAGCTCTTGTCACATTCTCTTTTATGACCTTAATGGACTCGAATCTCTTTCGCCGAAGTGTCATTTTGAGTTTGGAGAAAAGGAAAAAGTCTACAATTCTAGTCGTTTACGACGGACAACATCACTCAAACGCTTTATGACGGCCAGATAATAGTCTTTATTGACTGTTTTACCAGGTGGAAGGTACTCTAAATGCATCACACTATGATAATCAAGGAAAACGGTGAGCATGACTTTGATTTTCAATCGACTATGGCACGGTTTTTTCGTCTTTGTCTCATCTTCGAGGCGCCATTTGGACGATTGCTGACACATATGTCTTGCCCCCCGTTATTCTGAAGTTTGAATCCTTTTGCCCCTCAGAAATCATGTCTTCAGTAATCTTCTTTCGATGGTCTTTTTGCAAGAAATTCAGCTCTTTCAGAACAAGCCGTGCGGTAACGCGTTGCATGCCAAAAAACGCGTTGCATGTATAAAATATAAATAAAATCAGATATTAAAAGTCAAAAACATAATAGTTAGCTGCAAAAATGCTGTGACTGAGGAGCAACCCTATTAATTCTATTGTTGGGGTCGCAACAACTTGGCATATGTTATCAATAGGTCAGAGCATCAGAAAGGTTTGGAACCACTGCTATATACTATTCATATGCTCTGGTTTTCGAATGAGCAGATTCCCAATAGGCTTTCTGCAACATTTTCAACGATTCCACACAAGAAATTTCGTGGGAAACACAAAACTTCAAACAAACTCTTTGCTCAACAAAATTATTCATAGTGAAAGGTGACAAAACACAAAAACTTGTCTGATGTAAACTACTGCCAAACAAACACTAATTCTTCAATCGCGCTCAAATTGATTACAAATGTCAGTTAAACATGTAAAAAGAATTGAAAATTCATTGCATCCACATTATATCTTCATTGTACCTGCATTGCATCTACATTGAACTTTCATTGTACCTTCATTGCAGTTTTGTTGCACCTTCATTGCATCTACGTTGCACTTTCATTGTACTTTCATTGAAAAGTAAATTAATAAAAAATAATTTGTTTAAATTAAATGTTAATTCATAATATTTTTAGTTGGTTTTGAGTACCTGAAGATGATAGCTGTGCTATCGAAATATATCGTACGAAAGGTTTTTTATTGGCGTTATCTTTTAATTAAATCGTTGCCAAATTTATTTAATTATTTATTTATAAAATAATATTATAAAGTTTTCTATGTCAGAATAAAGACTCCCGAGTATTTCTTCAGTTTTTCAAAGTTCACCAAAAACCTTCAAATTACTTTTTATGGTCACATTGTTTTGAATGTATATTGAATTGTATATGCTGTATTCAATGGTGCTACTTCGAGTTTTAATGGTTTAACTATTGAATTTCAGTATTTCTTAAAATGCCACCGGTTCACCGGTAATTTAAAATGTAATTTAAAATATACACATTTAATAAAACCATGTGTCATGATCTAATATTATTATCTATATATCGTCCCAAAGAGTCAGTTAATGCCTACAAAAAAAATATTACTCAAATTTTGACCTATAAAATGATAAATATAATGATAAATTCAAATTTTTAAATATTTAAATAATTTTGCATATATTTAACCTGTCCCATAAATGTAAAGTTATATATTGTTGAAAAAAGCGCTAGAATCTCTTCTACGTTTTAAAATATTTTTGGTAATTGAAAAATGGTTTGCAAACTCATGGAGTATCGAATAAGACATGCTTTTATTCAATCAATCAGAATGTGGTGGATCAGATGGCCTATTTTACAATTTGTGAAATAGTGTTTTAGAAAATTTAATAACTACAGAAAAGAAAAGAAAAAAAATGATAATTTTTATGCCTTGTTTTTCAAAATTCTTTTTATTATTTATATTTATGTATACATTTAGTCACATTAAGCTTATTTATTAAAGAAATGCATTTATATATTTAAAGTTAAGCGATAATGAAGTCTTTTGACACTGAAATTTAAAAACATTCAAAAAGTAGAGTTAATCGCCTCGGTCTGTAAATGGGTTGTCCTAAAAAATGAGCAATGGATATTAAGGATATTCTCCGTAAACTACTAATTTGAATCGGTGTTTTTGAGTTTGATCTGTAAACTTTGTAATTCTAAATTAAGTATAACATACAAATAAATATATTACTAGTATGTTGGGGCTGTGAAAAGTTTACACTATTAAACATGTGCCGCGGTTGCCGATAAGTTGTAGAGCAAAGGAAATTTTCAGATTCAAATATTTCAATATTCCAATGATTTCTTTAATAAATAAAATGTTTTAACAATTAAAAGTTTTTTGATAAAAAGTTGATCTACAATAAGTTCTCTTGAATCATTGAATTTGACAAATGAAATGGCCACTTATTCTCCAATCTATTTATGGGGGATTTTTTTTAGCAGAAAAATTTGATTCTTCACGCATTCTTTAAAGGAATATTCTAAATAAAAATAGGTCAATCAGAGAAGAAGTAGAAAGCGAAAGATTTATTAAATTTTGTTTTGTGAGTGATCTGGACCTATTTTAGATTGAAATATTTCATATTTCATTTTATGAATAAACATTGCGGAAATTGGCTTACGCTGTTATATATATATATAACATTAAGAATTTTTTTATTGATTGACTATGAATCAGATGTTTTGTTGATATTGATATCATTTGAAAAAGGCTGTTCAGAAAATTTATGAATATCAATAAAAATCTGATTTATAGTCCATCAATAAAAAAAAACTTTATATCGTTGCAAATTATATATATATATATATATTAACATATAATGCATCTCAATTCATTTATTTCTCTAAAATTCACCTTTTTGGATTTCATTCATTTTCAATTTGATTTATTAACTACCTGCACTGGAATGATGTGTTATCTAAGTCGACTATTATCTGTAATAAAATGTCAACGTAGCGTCATCTTTGCTAAGTTGGCAGTTCTATCTTAAGGTTATATATTATATAGCACTCGACTTATGTAAGTTAAATTAACACTCCAACTCGCTGTGAATTGTTTTGAACTGGTTAGGATATAATTCTTTAAAAATGTTACATATCATCACAAATTTATTAAAACAATAAATTTCAAAAATGACTTTTTATTGTTTATTTAGGGGGATAAAGTAACATCTGGATTTATGTCAAAAAAAGAAACATTTGGTGCTTTAGACCTCGGAGGGGCAAGTACTCAGATAACCTTTGTTTCCAATGGAACAATTGAATCAGGAAACACTAAAGTTCGTCTTTATGGTGAAAATTACAATGTATACAGTCATAGTTATCTTTGTTATGGTAAAAGTCAAGCAGAATACAGATTATTGGCCTTTTTGTCTAAAGTACGGTTTTCATTTTTAAACACAGTTTACCTTAAACCGTTTTAAAAGACATGGATTGCCAATTACAATCCGAATCAGCCCTTAACACCCATAGACAATCCATGCATGCTAAAGGGAGATACAGCTTCATACATTTTACAAAAAATAATAACCATTCCCTGCGTATCTGGAAATTATTCCCAACAGAATTTCGGAACCAGCGTTGATTTACCAGATTCTTTGAAAAATGTAAATATTAATTTCATTTTTATTAAAATAATAATATTAGTATTATTACAATTAATTTTTAAGATAGTTTTGAATGTTACCTACGTCGGAACTGCAGATCCTGATGCATGTCAAAAGGCAGTAAAAAACCTTTTTCTTCAATCGCCTTGTTCACAGACAAATTGCGGTTTCAATAATGTCTACCAACCGAAAATTACTGGCAAATTTATAGTAAGTGTTTTGTTTTCTAAAAACACTTATTTGGAAATTTTGAACATTTTTAGGCATTCGCCGGTTTCGCTTTAGTATACAACCAATTAGTAAAGGTTTTTAAATCCCCTCCAAAAGATAATGCTGATTTCATCGCGAAATCAAGAGATTATTGCTCACGAAATGCCCCACCAGTGGTATTAATTTTGAATAATTTTAATAATTTGTAATAAAATTTATTAATTTTTAATATTTTTCATAATATTTTTCATTAAAATGTCTTTAGGTTACTCCAACTACTCAGAAAGAACGAGAAAAAGAAAATTGGCGAAAATGGCGTTGCTTTGGATTTATTTATGTATTTGAATTGCTTAGTGCTTACGGATTCAATAATCCCAACTGGCATTCAATCACCTTCACTAACACAGTAAGTTTTTTTCGTTAAATAAAATAAAAATGTAGAACTTTATTTATCTTCACTTAGATTTCAACTATCTATAAATGCTATTTTCCTAGTTAACAGAAACTTTCGTCACTTAATTTTTCATAGAAAGTAACACAAAAACGACATTGCTGAAAATTTTTGTTAATTAAGAAAAAAGTATTGATTTATAGTCGTAGTCTGAAGAAAAATAAATTAAATTAAAAATATATACCATTTATCAATTATTACGGTACATCGGATTGCGTGTCTGAACTTCATTAAATTTTTTTAATCCGGGTTATATAGTTTTATAATTGAATAT
The DNA here is from genome assembly GCA_022537955.1 of Schmidtea mediterranea. Taxonomy (NCBI): domain Eukaryota; kingdom Metazoa; phylum Platyhelminthes; order Tricladida; family Dugesiidae; genus Schmidtea; species Schmidtea mediterranea. The sequence goes on along the minus strand of CM039680.1, from coordinate 157,069,003 downwards.
TTTTGTGTTAAATTTTTAAAAATTTTTTATTTTAATGGACATTTTATTGATATTTTATGTGTATTAGAAAACTTTATGGATTTTAAACTAATTCGAATCGCAACACAAATTGTTTATTATTTTAGAAATTTTTTTTCGTTAATAAATAATTTGTTTTGTAATTTTTAGAAATATTTTGATAACTTTGTCCAAATAAGTAATTTAAAATCAATATAAATTTTTGTTTTTACATGATGATGATAGAGAATTTGTCAAAATATATAGTTATGTTCAATTGGTTCTTTTTATAATTTAATTGGTTATGTATATGTTTATATTCAGTTTCTGTTTAGTATCAAACTGCATTTATATACTCGAACATATATTAGCTACACATGTTACTGTTTAAGTATTTGTTTTATTTACATTATTAGAAATTTTTCAATTTTATTTATAACTTTTTTAGAATTATTTTTGTTAACTTTTTTTGCCTATGATGTTTAATTAATGTACATTGCTTCTAATAATTTTATTATTTCTATAAATATAACATATACTTAGTTCAAATTTTAGGTATTCCCCGTAATACATTTACGCATTGAATTAAATAATAATAATATTGTGTTAAAAATTTAAATAAATACATATACTGTTCTAATTGCAAACATTTTAAGTTCTGTAAAGCGAGGGTTAACAGCGACTGATAAACAGAACTTCTTGGAGCTCATTTCTTATCTTGTTAATATTTTTGGAAAAAAATAATTTAATTTTTAATTAATTTTTATTCCTTCACATGAAAGGCCTTTTTGCTGACCAATATTGTCAATGATAAATATTTAAAAATTAAATTATATAATGAAAAACACGAATATAAATTTTTATATTTTTTGCGGAAGAAGCAGTCGGATAAAAAGATTGAAAGCATTTGTTTATATTATCACAGTACCTCACGAACTTGTTACGTTGAACCGAAAATGACGAATATATTATTTTAAAAAAATATTTTTTTTCAACAATTCCTTTGACTGAAAAAAGAACCGAGAATACGATAATTGTCCTTCATTCTTGTCGAGTTATTTTTCTGGGAAAATATTTATCAAAAATATTTTCCATTTTGTTAACCTATCGACTTTCTAATAGCAATTATTGCATATGTTGTAACGGATATCATAAAGAGCAAAACGCATGATGTATAGAAATTCCAAAATTTTAAGAATAATTATAAATTTTCCAATCCAGTAAATTTTTAGAAAATTTTCATTTTTATTTTCTCACCCGCTCTTTATAAGGAAAAATTTTATACAAATTGAATGTGATTTTTAAATTAAAAGTACATTTTTGTTAAATACAATGTATGACTCAAATCTTACTGCTTTTGCTAATGGTTTTCGAATCTCTTTGATCGTGCTCCTTCAAGAAAAAACTACTGTGCCACAAAAAGTTTTGCATCTACTGCATATATACTGAATATATATTTTTTAAGCATGAAAGTTAAAAATAACGAAATTTTCCCGAGCGAAGCTGGGTACGGGTCAGCTAGTATTGATATGCACACGTGGCAAAACCAACATTTGAAGAAACGCCTCCTCCCTCTTGCATCCCCCTACACCAGTTATCAGAAAAAAAGAAAGGCCATTTTTTTACATTATTCTTAATTAAGGCCATTTTGTTACATGATATTAATTTGAGTCTCTTATTTATAAAATAAAATTATAACGCCCATGACAAATTTCGAGAGCACACTTGACGAGATAACCACCAAGAACGACCATCAGATGTACCTCTGGTTGGTGAATAAACGTCCACTTCTTGAAACCTTACAATGTTCGGTGTGTAACCAATCGCAATCTTTAAAGCCGTGTAACGACAGATGGTTGTGTTTAGAATGGCGGTGTATGACACTTTTATGCTCGAAATACCAATCAGCTACGAATGTGCGCAACGGTAGTTGTTTTGAATCGCTGGCATTCAAAACATTGCGTTTTGTGAAGGTGCTATGTTATTGGTCACACGAACTTAACCAGAGCGAGATTTTGAAATTTGTGTCACTGTCGCGCCCTACCCTTGTGAAAATACGAAAAATATTCATTGAACGTATTTCAGTGTTTTACAGAAGGCATCCTATTCGCCTGAGAGGTCCCTTTGTTATCGTCAATTGTGACGAGTTTATGCTCAACCACAACGTTAAAAGCCATAGGGGTCGTGGGGCACGCAATAAAGTGTGGGCAATTTCGATTGTGGATACGTCTACAATGCCTTCACTATTTATCGAACCTTTTTGCTATTGGTATACTTATTATCAACCTCTTTAATTGTTTTTTGTCTTTCAAATATTTTAAACTAATTTTTATAAGATTGTGCAATTTTTCATAATAAATGTATGATTTAATATTTTCTACAAAATTTGACTATGAATCAGATTTATTTAAGGTATTCATAGTCAAATTTTGTAGAAAATATTATGTCACTTATAAAGAAATCAGAGGTGAAAAAACAAAAAAAGTCCTTATAAAATGTATGATTGTCGATAAAAGTTTTATTGTTGTTATTTTGGGGGAGTGAAGCGTAACGAGATTGAAGGGGAGATTGTCCCGGTCTGTAGTCCAAGAATTATGGCAACCCTAATCTACTGTCATATTTTGCGAATGAATGCCTTATTACCAAACAAAAGTATGTTAAATATTAAAAAATACGCTTAATGAGGTAGTTCAGCGATTTTCAACCTTTATTTTCATTGTACCATTTAGGTAACACAAACACATTTTAATATCGGCCTAACACCAGCAAAAGTCAAATCAAAATCAACATAATTTATAATTATATACCCACTATTGATTATTACTGACTTGAATCTTAGACTTAGAATTAGTTATTGTTAGTCACTGTTAGTAGACATTACTCATTTAAAACAACAAGAGGCATGATGGACGATTATAATCTTTGAAATTAATATAGTAAAAATGTTAAATCTTAAGTTATACAATTTATAAATAATTTCTATTTTTTTCGCTACCACTTAGCGACATCTGGTGTACCACCGGTTAAAAACCGCTGAGATAGTTGATATAAATTGTAAATAAAATCGTGTTTATATTTTTATTTATATATTCATGTATTAACATTAAACTTTAATAAATTTGTGATTATATATAATACATATATATGCTGTATTCTATGTTGTAAGATTGTTTCTAATTCATGTTGTTTAAACTTTGTGTTTATTAGTTAATTTCAAGTCCTACATGGATTGTGTTAAGATTTTGGTTATGAATATGTCATTAGTGCAATATCACATACATTAGAATGACTGTCTGTCATCTCAATTCTCAGGTTCTTGATCACTATCGGCTAATGGAATTGATTAATATTAGTGAACAAAATTTTGTGTTATTATTTTTGATAAATTTTCGATTTTTATAAATTTTTCAAATTTGAGTATTAGAAAACAGAATTTATAATTTTTTAACAGATTTTATATTTTTTAAAGATTAATGAATTAGTTTGCTTGTTAAAAAATTAAAATCGATATATTAGGAGTGTCTCATAAAATTGTATACAATTTTTCAAAATCTATGGTGATGATATGCCTTGTAGCTCCTTCTCATTTTGCAGTAAAGGTTAGAAACTATCTCAATGACATGGTCGCAGTGACCTGATTGGACGATGAGGATCATGGAATATCCACCAAGATCTCCTGACTTGACCCCATGTGATTTTTACCCGTGGGGTTTTGTCAAGGACAAGATATGCCCACAATGGCTTGTATCACCCAATAACCATCAGTTTATAGAAGAAACTCGAAAAACGATTCCATTAAAAGTCTTGACTGATGTGTGTGATTCAATTCTCCGGTGATGTTAGGAATGTATTGATGCAAACGGGGAACATTTTGAACACTTAAGCTAATTTTAATTCATATCCTATTAAATTCTTTGAGTTCATCTCATATTCCATTAACCTTGTCATAAATAATATTTTTAGTACTTAAATAATAACTATTTTAAAATTGCCTCTTTAAATATTTTTTTTTCATATAAAAGTGTATACAATTTTTTGAGACACTCTGTAGTTTGTACTTCGATTCTACCTGATGATGACAGCGAGTCTGACGAACTCTCGTGTAGTATGTGTTTTCTTGTATTTTAATAAATACCATTGTTGAGTGATTATATATATATATATATATATATATATATTTATATAAATGAAAAAAAATACAAACAAGTAAAACTCGGGAAAATTCATAATATTAAAAAATATTTCTATTTTTGGAGAGAGAGAAAGGAGACTACTTCTGTAAAACTTATTTATGTAAAAAATCATGTTTCAATAAAAGATAAAATGTTTTCATTTGAATGTTTAATTATTCACAGAATCCTTTTATTAATTTCATTTCTTATCTTTTTATAATTCCAATCAATCATTAAGATTTATAATGCCAATCTCGGATGGTCTTTGGGGTACATGATCAACAAAACTTCAATGATTCCAATTGAGAAACCACTTATCTCGATGTCCCTGGGGGCATTTGTTGCAATATTAATAGTTTTTCTAGTCATTTTATCAATCGGTTGTCTTTTTGCAATAATCAGTTACAAATGGTACTGGCTGAAACCCGTCACGGAAAAATCGTCGGAAGTTGTCAGTTTAAATCCGAAAGTGAATAATATTTCTGATGATTTAACAAATAAAGTATAAATTTTACAAATGTGGATCATGTTTGTTGATCACTAATCCTGCTATCTCACGTTAGAGTTATTTATTATGAGGATTGATGAAGATGAATTTTTATTCATATAATTTTACCAATATTATTATTATTCTTTTTATTATTATTACTATTATTATTATTATTATTATTATTATTATTATTATTATTATTATTATTATTATTATTATTATTATTATTATTATTATTATTATTATTATTATTATTATTATTATTATTATTATTATTATTATTATTATTATTATTATTATTATTATTATTATTATTATTATTATTAACAAATATGTCAATTTATAAACTGGTTTTGTTTTGCTAAATATTAAGGTTGTTGACATGTGTATGTAATTTGTTTATTATTAACTATTTTTTAAAGTGAAGCATGTTTGAATATTATTTCTTTTATGTGATGATATTATTTTTTTGTGGCTATCTGAAATTTTATTTTCTTTCTAAATCTTTATCCGCACATGCATTGTGGCATTTGAATTGTGTTATTTTAGGATTTTTCTATATAACTAATCAAAAAAATTTCAGTTGTAACAGATGTGTATTTTCCTTTATATAAATAAACAAAAGATTGAATTGGATTTTTGATTTTAGAAAATTTCAGGAATCTAGTAAATATATCAAAATATGTTGAATTTGAAAATTTTGCAAATATTTTGTATTTGCGCCAAAATTACAAATTTTTAGTGTAAAACTAAATTCGATCGTGAAATAATTATATCTCGCCGCAAAATTCATATAATATATCGTTCGATCGCATCGAAAAAAAGAATTCATTTTATGAAATTGCGCATCTTAAATTACTGTGCTATGACAAATTGTCAATTTCTTTAAGTTTTTTTATATATATTCAATTTGAAATCCAGTTCACGCTCAAGTGATAGTGCTGACAATTAATTTGATTAAGCGAAACAAATAATTACCTGGACAAAGTTAATTTGAATTTATATAACTATGTTTTAAATTTGAAGCCAATTCGAAAATTTGGTTTATTGTTACTGTTTCAATAAGTGCCATTGGTTATTTCACGGAAAAGTGCTTTAATTGTATTTGCAGTTTTTATCTCACTCGTGAGAATTTTAAATCTTCAAAGTACAATTTATTATCATTTTCCCATATAATTTCGCCCATGCCATTTTGTCCAGCCACCAAAATTACTTTTTAAATAATTGGAAATTTTTAAAAAAATAAATATTCAAACACATGTTTTACTTTATGTTTCGACAGGTGCACTGTCATCAATAGGTAAAATAATGTATTTCGAAAAATCAATAAATATGCTAGACCCAGGAGACCAATTTTATCGATGGTTCATTAATACGATATGAGTTCAAATGTGAATCTGTAAAGTTTTGAGTTTTTTTCTTGTATTGCACAGTTAAAAAAATTGACTTATGTTGTGCGTTATGGAATGAAAATATCTTTTTTGATTGTAGAGCATTTGTTAAACTTCTGGAATTTATTATTTCAAATGAGAAACTTTTCTTTTCAATAATGAATGGTATCAACAAATAGACGGAATCCCAATCGTTCCTTTAGCACAAACGATGGCATTAATACATTTTGTTTTTTTGTATTTCAAAACTAAAGGCATGTAGAGTTGTTTTAGTATTTTACGTAAGAATATTATATTCACATTCTATACGGAAAGAAAGTCATCATTTGCGTTCGTAAATTTATTAATACAGAAGAAAGATTTACGAGGCAGATTTATTGAAAACCAACTGGTCTTTCTACTTTTCGAGAATGTTTTTGGGAAAGATGGTGAAACAATTGATCTATCGTTTATGGCCTTTATATTTTATCGTTGGAAAATAAATGTAGATAAATGTTTAGAGTTGTTGATAAAGCATCGGTATGCATAATCATTTTTATTAATGATGATAAAAGAGACTGTTGTCAAATTAATTGAGAATCTTAAGGATCCATATCGACAATTTCTGAAAATAATTTGACTAGTGAGTGTAAATTGGTATGTGATTTAAATAGTTTTTGTAAGAATGATGATCCTAAATTTCTGTTAATGTTGCCGTACTCGAAGGATTTTACAAATTATAAGATTGTTTCTAATTCGTGTAAAGTACACAATATGTTTATTAATAAGTTAAAAACTTCGGTTCGACTATGTTCGTATTTCGTTTATCAAATTACAAGTGAATTTAAACAATAGAAATATATTAGAAATTTAATAATTTGTTTGAATATGAAAATGGGTGTAATAACCGCGCTAATATTTATGGATTTCCGGCTTAACAAATAGCTTTTTTCCCCGGTAAAATTTCAACAAATTCCACGTTTATCTTCAATTAAAATTAGACTGTTTTGTCTTTGGTAACAACGCATAAAAAATACATTCTAATGAAATATTTATATTCAAGTATGTAACGACGCTTTTTTTTATTAAATTTCAACTTCAAAAGAACCATTAAATTTTGCTCTTTGAGTCTTTGACGTTTGTCTCAGAATAGTTAATTCGGTTGGCTGAATGTTCTTTCAACATTGGCTATATTGACAGGTAGTTAGAAGAGGAGCAGAGCTTTAGATGCCAAATTTGGTACACGATTGGATACTGACTTTCAGAATTCAATTAGCTTGCTACTATAGATGACATTAAAACTACTCAAGATACCAAGATAAATTGGCCATTCCGGGTCACGAGCATTGCTTAATTGTAAGTTTAATTTGATACGACTGTACACGACATTCAAAAAAGACAACTGAGCAGGATAAAATGTTCGAGTGTCCTATAGAAGATTAATAGCGGCTGCTGTTCAATTTTAGTAAAGCCATCCAGTTTTGAAGCAGCAAACTGCTGTCCTACTCCTCATAATTCCTCACTTGATTCAGCCAGCTGTTTTAAAGAGACTATCAAATCCTGCCGATTATTGAAAACAGTGTGAATTTGAAATTGATGTGATTATCACCTGTCTAACAATATCATAAGTTGATTTCAATTTTCAGCGGCATAAGCAACATGTTGGACCAGAGTATCTGATTTGAGAAGTTCATTAACAGCCCTTAGTGATGATGTATCCGTTTCATTTTGGCGTTCCAAAGCAAAAAAAAAGGAATAATAATAATGGGTAAATTACGCGTGGTACTAAGCTGCATCAAACCACGTGTTCCTACGCGTAATAACGGGTTCTGGAAGGACTGTAGAATAATTGACACGACGTGACAGTAAGTGACGGAGAAATTTATTACGTCTTGGGGGGTGCTTTAAATAATATAGACTTCAGTAAGGACACAAGGTGATTGACGTCACTGAAGCTTAGACACCATGAATTACCAACCAAAACTGCAATGTTGACAAGACAATGCAGATGTTGGTAATTTGGCTATATAACATATAAAACGTCTCTAAAACTTTAGCCATCTAGGAAGCGCTATCTGAAACAAAAAGTAACAGTTCTTCAAGGTCTTTGCGGTAATTAGCTTTGAAGAATAGCTTGGGAGACAATGGAATTGTCAGCTCTCTTGAGATACACGGTTTTCATTAGTAAAGGTGCCGAAAGTTCTTCACAAGGTACTTCCAACTCATCCAAAGAGAGGAGGCGTTAGAAAACAATATTTAGGTCGGGAAGATTTTGAAAGTAACAAGGCTCATCAGCGATAATAATGATTTATGTAATTGCATTAATCGAATGAGAAAGTTTTTGTTCATTCTGTTTGTAAGAAAGGATAATTAAAAAATATTTTATAATTTATTAAATTAACCTATTATATAATAATATGTCAAATTGTAATTTGAAGATCAGAGGTTGGTTATGATGTTTGATGATTGTGTTTGATTGTTGGTATGTTTGTGTATTCTATATCAATCATAAGAAAGCCAATAAACTTTCTTGTAGATATTAAGCAATGAACAGCTATAAAATAGTGTGTTGATATCTGTCTTGGAATAAATATTTTGCACTTATGTCTCTTTAACACTACTGAAATACATCAAGGTGATAATAAGTACGAAGTTGATCAGACATGGGAATAATGTCTCCACTATTGACATGGGTGAGAAGAACTTGACGAACTGAGAAATCATCTGCATTTTCCAAAGGAATATTTGATTAAGTGCACATATTGATGAAATCAGTTACAACCATTAAGCTGCTTTTTTTAGCAAAAGACATTTGTTCAAAAGCCACATTGATTGTGCATTGTTTCTTAAGATCTGAAGTTAATAATTTACTATTTTCTGTTTTCTTTCTTTGTCTAGCTGCTTGTACCTGTCACTATTAAGATTATCAGAGATGGTTTGTCAACAAGGGCGATTTATAGACTTGTTACAGATAGTACAAAAGGAATATCATCACTGTAGTGAAAAGTGTCTTTTCCGAACTCTCTGACGCGATCTTACATCGTAATCTTGGTCTTGACAGGTCTAGGCATGTTGTGCGAGTATCTGCAAATCACCTAGTTAGAAAATAATCATTGTAGCCAATGAGAAAAAATTCATTATTCTCTATTGTGTAGCATGAAAAGTGTAGGTAAGGATGTGTACACAGGTATAGGCGACATATTTATTATTTTGCAACACTATCACTTCGTCAACACTATTTCAAAATTTGTATATGGGATATGGCATAGAGCTAGAAGAAGTATACATGTGTGTGCATGTCAATGTGTGTAACATGAATTGTGCGAGGAAGTTATATGTACGACCTCTACTATGGAGACTGTAGAGGTAAATAATAACGAAGATAAGTGTATACAGAGATTGTAAACTCTGTATACTTCTTTATTATTATATGCTTATATTTATATACTATTTTACATATTTTTTGTTTTTTAGGAAAATAACAGTGAAGGTGTCAATGATTCGTCTGACTCTGAGTTTTTAGAATTTGATTCATTGTCTGATATGAGTAAATATTGAAAATTATGTAAATAAGATTTCTTGTTTTAGGAATCTTTCAAATTTATCTCTTTTATTTTAGAAGGAAGTTGCTATTGTCCATCCAGGAAACAATCAATTGCAAGGAAAAAATGGTAATATTATTTGGAGTGAGACTAATGGAAATCCTCATGGAAGATTAGCTGCACAAGTTTTGAAAGGAAAGCCTGTGTGAGTTTTCTCTACTAATGATCAGTCACTCGCGAAGAGTTTTCTACTGCACTATTTCTTCTAATTGAAAAATTCATTATCCGTCGAATTATACATTGTACAAAAGCAGAATATCACCGACAAACGGGTTGTAACAGCTGAAAATAATCCAAAGAAGAGCTACTGGCTTTTATTAGTTTGTTATACATTCGTGGTGCCACAATTGCCTCAAAACTGGAAATGGAACCATTGTAGTCAAAGCAATGGTGTTTGACAATTTTCAATGAGACACTTTCTCGAAATCGATTATTAGAAATAATGGTTTACCTGCGATTGGATGAAAAAAGCAATAAAAGTGAAAGAATTGTCACCGATAAATTCTGTATGATTTCTGAGATTTGGAATCGTTTCATCAATAACGGACAACAGTGTTTTCCCCAAGTATAAACTTGACAGTTGACAGTTTACTACCTTGGATCATTCTACTTCATCATTCACTGAGTCCATTATATCCTCCCCACAAGTCGTATTGCAAACGGTATCTGTCGATAAAGGATATTTTGTTTCATTTCTTCGCATTTTACGGCATTATTAGTTGTTCCAGAAATAGTGAAGTGTTCAATCCAAATATCAACTAATTATATTCGTATTTCTGTAATTTTTGCCTTCCATTCATAGAAATCTATGATATTGTCTATCTTCCTTCTTTAGTTTTATCTGTAAATACATCTCAGAGATATCACAAGTCAGAGCAATACTTAACCTTCGCAATCAAATTAGTATATCGAAAACATTATTATGCAACTTAGGTCCAATTTCAATTATATCATTAAATCCGATTCTTTGACTTCTTGCAACAGCGTCAAATACAGTTCGAACTTTTGTAGTTTTATTATTTCTTTTTACTACTCAGAAATCATTTCCTTCCGCATTGTTATCATCTACCTCTGGAATGTATTTTCTAGTTTTGTACTCTCGAGTTACCTTATTATATTCTTCAGATAAATTTTCTTAATTCAACCTATACTGCAGTCTTTTAAATCCTTTTTCTGCCATCAATCTACTTTCTGGTATCATCATTGGTTCCTTTTACATGGTATTGACACTTCATATCGTCCATTTACAATTTTAATCTCATTTTTTGCTTTTTCATAAATCTCTTGATTTTTCTTAGACAATATTATGTTATCCGAATCAAATTCCTTGATTTTCCAAAACATCTGAACTTCTCTCGCTAAATATTGAGAACTACTAAAAATGGTTCGCGTGAAATTACTTTTATGTCTCCATGGTCGTCCTACTAATTCTGGTTTAACACCTGTCCTCTCAAGTGGCTTCAATTTTGCAATGGGTTCTCCGATTTTTCCATCAATTTCCTACAAGATTGTTGTAGTCCGAGATAATCAGCAATTATTAACATTTCAACTACTTGCTTTTCGTTCAGCATCAGTAAATTGATTTTTTCAAATGCTTCCATCTATCCTTTTCTTCAGACTAATTGACGACTTGCATTTTCCCAGAAATACTAGCCACTGTTAAAGCTTCAAACTCTCTTTTCGTTTTTCTGTCACTGCTGGTAAAAGTCACTTGTACCGATTTTGCCTTTATCCTTTGAGCATTTCCCCCGATTACACTTAAGGGTATAACCTTTTCTTTTCCAGTTAATTCCAGCTCATCAGCAATACGTTGACTAATATAACTAGTAGAACTTGCATCTTTCAGCAGCGCAATGACTTTGTATTGTAATACCATTCTTACTCAGATAGGTATAAATCATTCTCAAGCTTAGATAAATTCTATAATTTTTTTTGATTTGGTCAGCTCCTGTCGTCATCATCGTCGTGACTTCATTTCTAATTCCTTTTTCTTCATGAAGTAAATAGTTGTGTTTCATTAAACAGCCACTCATTTTGCAGAATGTAATTTTCTTACAGTTAAACTCAAAAGATTTCTACAGAGTTTGTTCGTTTCAATAAATTCTTTTCTTTTCACTACTTGCAATCGTTTGAATTCTTCACACTAATCCAGGTAGTGTGGGCCTTTTATTTTATACATTGCAAATCTAACTCTTTAGTTACATTTATTTTCTTTGTTTTATATTTCGTTGGTCCTTTGAAGTCCGTTGTACAAAATGAGTTCGATCCTTCACCCACGTAGTTTTCTTCTTTATTTGATCGTTAACTGAAAGTTTCCCAGTTACACTTTTAAAGGCATAGAGAGTTTCGTAAGTATATCGGTTCAAGTCAGACTTGATCTGTAGCTACTATTTCAGTCTTTGAATCAATTATTCTCCTCCTTCTCGAACATTATTCCTTTTCCATTCAATGACCAACGAAGCTGAAAATTTCTTCAATAGTTGCTGTAGAGGACAACCTCTCTGCAGATCATCCTTTCTATCAATCGCATGAAAACGGACTTCCATGGATTCAAATAAGCCAACAAAAACATCAAGATCTTTAGTTTCTCCTTTGCGCATTGGTCTGAACTATTCAATTACTTCTAGCATAGTGTCATTCTAATTTATATTTTTGCACTCATAGACAATTGAAATGCAAACACAAAAATTCTGATTAAAGGATGAAAGATACAGAACAAATAAACAGGGTATTTGATATTTTTGAAATCGAAGAGGAGGTAATTACTCAAAAAGAACCTCACAAAAGAATAAAAGAAAATGCAATATGAAGGTGAGCAAATGCTGAAGAATAGAATGAAGAATAAAATATTTAACTTCCTTTGATATATTTAATTAATGTTTTTGAAAATCAATTTAAATTTCATTAAAACTATTGAAATAAGTATTTTTATTAGCAAACAACCAAAATATAACTTCCAAGACAAAATCTTAAATACAATTAAATCATTCTTGACTAAACTTTACGGCAGCAAGAAGATTAAAAAAGATTTTTCTAATAATAAATTTCCCATCTACATCCTTCAAAAAAAATTTTTAAATTTAAAAATTTGTTCAATAAATATTTTAAAAAGTTTAAAAAATGAACTTATGTGTATTTTAATTTTTATAAATGTCCTATGCAGTTCCAAAGAGGTACTGCATAAAAAGGTTTAGCTTAAAGCTACTGTCATGTCTATTGTATGTAAATAAATGTCTAAATACTAATAATTCTTCAAAATAATATTTTGATAACTATGAGAATTTTTCTAAACATCAAAATTCATTTCACCAATATTTAATTAAAATTAAGTAAAATAAAAAATATATTACTTAATTTTAAAAAACTTTCATACTAGATTTTTTGAAATAAAACAAATTGCTTAGTTAATTGACAGACTTTTAGATTTAATTAAATTGAAGAAAGACGAAAATCTGATATTTTTGTTAATGAAGCCTGAAACAAGAAGTCAGAATAGTAATTTTATTTCTATTTTATGACTAAATCCTTTTTATGGTGTTTTAATTGAACTCGTAGAAATACGAAATATTGAAAACATCACGTGAATCTAAATAATTTTAAAGAAATTAAATATTTTTTTTATTATTTGATAATTAAAAAAAATAATAATTTTTAAATTCGAACATATATTATAATCCTATTTCAGAATCAATCATAAAAAAATGTGAATCCTAATATTTTTTTCTTTTCAAACTATGTTAATAAAACAGACTCCAATCCCATTTCTTAGCTATTGACACCCAAGAAATAGTGATCGAATTAACAATTTCGTTAGAAGGATAAACTTTTTTGTTTGATTTAACCTTGCATTTTATTCAATTTTCTATTTTATTATTTATTTGAAGATTTTTTTCAAAAAATCTATTATTCCTTTTCTTCACTGATTTTATTCAAAACATTTTTTCTCAGCTGCTCCGTCTTTATTAAATTTTAAAAGAGATATAATCAAAAATTTGTTAATCAAAATTAAATTAGTAAAAATAGCTTAACTATCAATTAAATTCGCTTTATAGGTAACATAAAAAATAAATATCCAACATTAATCAGAAAATTTTGTAATGATCTTTACTAATAGAAGTATATTCAATGAAAAATAATCCATAAATTTGATTTTATTTATAACATAATCCAAACTAAAATATACTTATTCGATACCATTTTATGGAAAATAATAACATATATTTTTTAATAATTTAGCATGTTTATATTAAAGCCAGCCGCCTCTAATTTTGAAAAACGTTCCCCAAAAACTGAATTTAGACTAGCCGCCCCACTCCAGCAGCTTTTGCCCCAAAGGTGGTGATTTAGAATATTTTAATTATTAGGAAAATTTCAGAGATTAAGCATAGTTCTTTGTTAGTTTCATGGTAATATAAGAATGATAATTTTTGATGAAAATGTTAAAAAAAGCTCTTTGAAATGTAAAAGTAAGCATTTTGACTAATTACAAAGTCATCTATCTTAATAGATCTGTGTAAACCAGTTGATTATAAATGTTTCTCATATCTTGAAATGTAACAAAAGTTTCATCACATTGCGATGGGTAGCATAATAATCATAATCATAATAATAATAATAACAATAATAATAATAATAATAATAATAATAATAATAATAATAATAATAATAATAATAATAATAATAATAATAATAATAATAATAATAATAATAATAATAATAATAATAATAATAATAATAATAATAATAATAATAATAATAATAATAATAATAATAATAATAATAATAATAATAATAATAATAATAATAATAATAATAATAATAATAATAATAATAATCATAATAACAATAATAACAAATGTTTACCGAATAGAAATGAATGAAAAGGTTGAACACAATTCAGCAATTACGAAGATAAACAAATATCAGTTATACATTTCTAGCAATGCTAATAAGGTATAAATGAAATTGAAATGCAGGATGAGTGAGAAAATTTATTTCCGCTTCATTTCTCTCATTATTGCTCAACTCTTGAGACGCGAATTTTTCTTTGAAAATATTAATATTTTGGATTACAATTTTCATTTTGTTAATTAAAATTTTAAATTTTAAAATTAAAAATTAAAGATTTTTCGATTACTTTTGGCATGGAATTTTCTAATTTGAGGTGAAAATTTTTCTTGAAACGAACCTTTTAAAATGGAGAACCGGAAAAGCGCTCATCATAGATTTAAATTTTTAATAAATATAAATTGCTCTATTTAGACATTTTTATAAAATGTGATTGGATTTATAAAGTTTTATAAATTAATATTATTTATTTGTTAATAAATTTTAAATAATATAAATAAAGCTCTCATCAAAGATTTAAATTTTTAATAAATATAAATTGTTCTATTTTAGACATTTTTATAAATTAATATTATTTTTCTGTTAATAAATTTTAATTAATATTGTATTTTAATTATTAATTTTATAATATTTAATAGTTGGTTTGTTAACGTCAATTTGTTTATTTTTGAGTTGACCTATATAAACTGAGTGTGTATGAGTCAGCCGGTTCCTACATTTAAAATCGACTTTAAAAATCGTGAAAAAATCAATAAAAATTTCAGTTGACCTACATAAAAATAATAGTATTTTGAAAAGCTCTCAGTAAAGGGGAGGGTAGAGGTGTGGTGGCTGTTTAGACATCCGGCTCTAGTTTTATTGGACTCCTGATCTAGAGTGTTGCTTTTCAACTACTGAGCTCTTTTCTTGTAATAAAATATCCAATTCGTATATTAAGTGATTTTTGACCCATTTGCGATTGTTCTTTCTTACTTTTCTCATCTAATTGTGACAAAACCACGCTAATTCTTTCAAATCTAGCATCAGTATTAAAAATAATTAAAGCCAGGATATTTTTTAATTAGTATCATTCAAAGTTGTTTTAGTTTTACGAAAGCTTTCTAGCACTCATCATGCGACCTTATTACTTTCTAGTTTTGATTACTTGTCATTGCTTTTAATTACTTTGAATATGTTGTGTAATTGCCTAAAATTTCTGGTAATTATTTGTTTGTCCTAAGAAACGTCGAAGTTCTTTAACACATTGAGGTGTTTCCAAATTGTTAGTTAAGTTTATTTATGAGTCATTAGTTTTTTTTAACCGGTTTCATTTACAATATAATTTAAAGATTTTTCTTATTTAATTAAAAATATACACTACAAATGTCTAACTTTTAATCCAACTTCTTCTACGCCTTTGATGCGTGATTCATAATTTCTTCAAAATGAATTACATATCGTCTAAGTATAAACTAGCACTTTTCCAATTTATTTCTTCTCATATTTTGTTCATCAGTCGTTGAAAAGTTGTTGGTGCTGCATCTATGAAAAATAACAATATTTTTTAGATTTCATTTTCACAATCATTTTTTAATTTAGAACTTTCGTCCAATTCTATTTGGCATGTTGTATTATAAAATATTATGTGATTCATAAATTACTATGTTGTTCATAAAACATTATGTAATAGTATCAACATTAAAAAATCATAATCTAAAATAATTATCTAATAATTTTTTTAGTTAACTTAAGTCACATTTAAGTTATTATCACTATTAAATCGAGTTAGAACATCCAATATTAGAAAATATTTTTTAATATAACTACTTAAAATTCCTTCAAAAGCCTGGCCTTATGAAGATATTTAAACAATTCTATTTTCTGTATTATTATTAGATTAATTAAAATTTATAAATAATTAATAAATAAAAATAATTAATATTTATAAATTTTATTTTTAACTTTTATCCTTTCATCCATTATTATTTTTTAAAAATATTATTTAGTTGTTAACTATAAATAAAAGTCTTAAAATAAAATTTGTTTTTTATTGATTTAGAGATCTGATCGCCTTTTATAGTACTGGAAATTCATACTTTGGGGTTTCATCTTACTTATAATACTGAAATTTTCCAGTCTTTTGTTTAGTTAAAATAGCCTCATATCTTTGTTCTTGCCATTTTTTCTCCTTGGATTAAGCTAAAAGCATTGATATTTAAAATGCTGACACTTTGTAATTGAACACTAATGTTTGGTATGAAACTTCCATTGACAGGCATAGCATACACTATTATGTTTTACGTGAATTCTTCTTTCATAAGAATAACTTTCTATCTTATCCTTCAGCTGTTGAAACTGTGGCCTATCTTAAACCAAACGATCTTACTGTGTAACATAATCATGCTCTTTCTGTTGTGGTTCATAAGGGCGTAGTTGTTGGTATTTGGATGGAGGTCTTGCATGAGAGTTTTCTTCTATTAATTAGTTTAAAGTAATGTTTCTTTTTAATATTATTATTTTAACTGATTCTTTCATATTTTAAAACAATAATTTATTCGCTCATTTCTTTGCAAGCTTTATCGACAATTTTAAGCTGATTTTAATTAAAGTATTAATCTGATTCATTTTTATACAATTTACCATTTCTTTGTCATCTTGTGAATACTCCAATAAGAATAATTTGAATGAATATTCTGGTACTTAATAAATTCTTCAATATTTTCAAAATAATGATCTCGTTTATTATTTTAAAACGCTGTAAAAAGCTCTTCTTTTAGTGACGTATCTTTCGAAATGCCGATAACAATGATTCTTTAATTGAATTCCTATTTTCTGTTTTTTCAAAAATCTTCAGAACATCAATAAATAAAAGTTTTTTATGTAAATCGTAGACAATCATTGTAAGTTCGAAGAATCTTTCAATTTCTTTGACAAATTTCTTTTTTCAAATTAGATTCTAAAACCTCCTTGTGGTTTCAGATAATGATCAAAAAAATTACTCGTGGTCGCTATATTAGATCAGATTAAAATTTTCATTGATTAAAAATGTTTTTATTTCAATATCAAAATTCTGAGTTTTGGAATTATGTAGATCTGAAGACATTCAAACGACTTTAATTTGAAAATTCTGCATTATTAATTAAATTATTTATAAATTAGATTTTTTATGTTTACTTTTTATTAACCAAAAAACCAATAAAAAACAAAATAATAATTAATTTGTAGTTTCATTATTTGATAACTGAACATATTGTTAAGAAACTAATTTATTTTCATTATAAAAAACAAATTTGCAAAAAAAACGACTATTTACATTTTATTAACTCCAGTAAAAACATCCATTTTATTAAATATATTTAAAATTTTATTAATTGTCGATATTTAAACAAATTATTTTGAGAATTTTGCTTTATTAATAAAATTATTTATTGATAAGTTTTTTATTTATTTTCATATCTACCCTGACAGGATTTGTAGCGCATTTTCCAATAAGATCAAGGAGTTTTAAAGGGAAAAGTTTCCCTGTCATTGTTAAATAAATCATAAAAAATAAACCAGACAAATATTGAAGCATAATCGTGTTTGAGGGATAGAAATGTCATTAAAAGTTTTCTAAATGGGGACAAATCAAGATAAACTCAACCTTGGGGATTCTCTGAAAATTTCCAATCACTCGTTTTGAGAAAGACATTTATTTGCAATATCTATAGTAATATTTGCCTGGAAAACAATGTTCATACAAGAGTTGTAAAGTTTCGTTAAAGAAAAATTTCATCCAAAATCTAATGTTGCTAATGTATCAGATATTGACAGCAGAAAATGGGTCAGGGTCCAGTGAAACTTAAATTTTATTGCCTGTATTTTACTAGACTACCTCTGTGCTCCCTTTACTGCATATTATTAAGTTTTTATTTAGATTTTATCATTCCAATTACAATTTGATTTCGTTATAAATCATTTATTTAGAAAACATTAAATATAATACAAAGCGTTTTAATTTTTTCATCACTTTTCTATTTTATCTATTTTTTCACACTTTTTTATTTTTCAATAGAAATTATCTTTTAGTTTCAATAAGATAAAAAAAGTTATTTATCAAGTAAACAATATTTCGACTCATCCTTTAACAAGTGTGTATTTTTCTTGATAAAAGCTGTGCCGAAATGTTGTGTACCTGATGAACTATTTAATTTGAAAAGAAAGTGTGAAATTTAGTTCAATTACCTTATTTATATATTTTTTTCTTCTTCGTTCTTAGTAATGCCACCCATCAGAGATTTCAAGATTTTAGTAGAAAAACTTTAATGAAAGAAGTTTCAACAAAGTTATTGAACATTAAAGAAAATTCATTTATAAAGAAATGATGGGAAATTAAAAAGCTTACAACATTAGCAATATTCATTATTTTTTTTTACTTACCTTAATTGCCAGTCTGGCAAAATTTTTATCTCAATTACATCTAGGAGGGCAGGAGTACAATTTATTGTAATTTATTCTAGGAAATACGAGCTATTCCTCAAAATCACCAAATAACGAAAGACGCAGGATATAGTCTTTTCTGTTGACTATAAGAATGTTTCCTCATAATATGGTATACTGCAAAAGGTTTAGAAACTTGATACTTGCTGCTCATACTTTAACACGTCAAGCATTCAACTATTAATTCCTGGTTCATTAGTGGAAATCAAAAGAAAATTAATAAAATAAAATTTATCAAATTTAAATCAAAAGCCTGCCTGTATTTCACTAGACTTGATCAGCTGAATATTGAAAATATATCAAGTATTTTCGAAGTAATGACATAAAGAATGGCGTTTTGTTTGACTATGAGTCATATGTTTTATTAATATTCACAAAATTTCGGCACAGCCTCTTTGAAGTCTCATTTACATTTATCTCTAGTATATACTTGTGACGTGCTTGCTGCAAGTAACATTTTTTTATAATCATTTCAAGTGTTTTAATATGTAAACATGATTACCCAAATTTGAAAAAAATAAAATATAGAACGCAAAGGCAATTGAAAAACATTTATTTAAGCAAACTTTTGCAGTAAAATATAACAAAACCGTAACTAAAGAGTGAATGTCTTTGGTTATCGATATGATCAGATCATCAACATTGGAATTGGTATTATCTTTGAAATTGAAAAGTTCTTTGATAGCTTGTGATATTTATTATAGAACGTATGCTTTTATATGTGGTTTATATTTCCTTTTAATATTTAATTATATTGTATAAAAACTTTATAATTAACTATTTTTAGACATTGTTGAATTTCATGTTTTAAACTTTCAATTTCATTAGGAATATCTTGTCCACTTGGAAGTTCATAGCTCTTTTCAATTGACAATGAAAATAAATACAGATATACCCGATTTGTAAAGAATTGGTTCCGACATAGTATTAAACTCCAAATCAATGGATACTGAAACATTGAGTAGAAATAAAAGAATAATTTCATTTTAGGATACTTTAAGTTGAGATAATTCTCGAAAATTGTGTATTCAAATTCAATATTGTAAGTTTTATTTAAAACATATTAACTGCTGTAGTATCAATTAAAAGCGATATGAATTACAACACATAATACTTATTGCATTGTTCATGTATATTTGTATTTTTAAAATATGTATGCAAATAGACCGTGACGGTTTTAAGCACATGCAAGCAAGGGATTTGCCTATGGCCTTGTTATTTTCTGGTTAGGTACAAGAAAAAACATGAATTCATATTTAACTTCATTTGCCAATAAAGAGAATATTCAAATCCAATATATATATATATATAAATAATTAAATAAATTTGGAACGATTTAATTAAAAGATAACGCCAATAAAAAACTCTTCGAACGATATATTTTGACAGCATAACTGTTATCTTCATGTACACAAAACCAACTAAAAATATTATGAATTAACTTTTAATTTAAACAAATTATTTTTTTATATTAATTTAATTTAAAAAATATTCAAATACTTTTAACTAATTCAAAATGTTATTTATATAAATATTACAATTTTTATCTATATTATAATTTTTAGAAAAAAAAATATAATTTACAAATTCAATTATTTTAATAATACTAAAAAGTTTTTTTTGTTTTTTAAAATTTATAATATAGATAAAAATTGTAATAGAGGAAAGGAACCGATTTTTAAAATTTTCAAAAATGTAGGTACTTTTTAGCAATTAATTTTATTTTGTTATATATCATTTTCATGCCAAATGATTACTCTTCAAATTGAAATTTGTATTTTTTTGTATCGTTGTATCAGTTTATACTTTCACTCATAATTTGGTATAAATATTGCGGAAAATTAACAAAGTAATCAGGGTTATGCAGAATCCCTAGGCAAATATTTTCATTATGATATAATTGGTGGAAGCTACGAAAGAGGTTTTAGAAACATTTAGAAGTACTTAATCATTTGAAGCTATTATCAAAAGATTTGAAGAAAAGCTGTAAAATTAGGCCTGAGCCAGTTATTCATTAAGTTCGGATTAGCCGAAAACGACATTTTTGAATATTTTGTTTAAATTATGAATTTATAATACCTAGCATATTTATTATGTTTATAATTTAATTTAATTTAATTTAATTTAAAATTTGTATTTAACAAGATCTTGTATTTTTTTTAAGAATATATATATATACTCAAAAGTTCAAGACCTTATTAAATATAAATTATAAATTAAATTAAATTCAATAATATCGAATATAGTAAAAATAATATTCGTAAAATAAATGATACAGGCATTTTGGCCAGTTTTATTAGTGTATCAAAATTTTTAAAAAAAGATTCAGCCTCGCACCGAAAACTTGCATATGGCATCCGATATGGTAAAACCGCGACTGTATATAGATATTGATAGAAATGTTGCTAGGATATAAGAAATATTAAATGCATTCTAATTTTTAAAATCAAATGTCCAAAAATTTAAAAAAGATTTATTATTTTTTAAACTGTGTATAAGCCAAAACGGTAAATAAAGTATTGTGTAAATAGGGAGATAGGTGTCATTTACTCGTTTTAATTTAACTCCTTTTGGTTCCAAACGACATAATCCCTTAAAATCAAAATCTAAATAAAATATTATAAATCACTGTAATATGTAATTTTTTTTATTACTCTTATATAATTTTTTTTTCTTTGGTTGGTTTTAATAAAGTCGATTTAATATTATTTTTCCTATTTATTCTTTATTTGACGACTTTATCATCATCAAATTAATTTTGTTTTTAAAAATCTATAAAATTTTAATTAATTAATTAATTAATTAATTAATAATTTTGAATTTAGTCCTCCTAGAACTCTTTTAGAATTTAAAACTACTTGATATATATTTGTTTTTATCAATTTGCAAGTCCTTTTTGAATTATTTAATAAAAATAATAATAATAATAATAATATTTTAGTTTTCTGTATAGTTTCAAATCAACATCAAAATCCTCAACAATAAACCCTTAAGATAACTGTTGAAACATTTACTGGGCCCCCCCATATTTTTATCATCAAATTTAAAAGTGTCAATTAAAACTTTTACGGTAAATCCCAACATTGTTTCAAAGGAAAAGTAAGCAATTGAAAGCTAATCTATTTCCAATAACGGCTCAACCAACAGTCAGTTGGATTCCCCCCGTTCACAAGTCAGCATTAATATTGCCCATATGTGGCTCCAATAATAAAATTATTACTCAACGCAATTTTATTGCTCTTTCACTGAATAGCAGTTGGAAATGAATTCAACAGCAATAACTTGCTTAATGATTCTATCATCCGTGAAATAGAATAGTAAAAAGCTTGCAATAAAGTATCACACTGACCGATTCAATGAGTTTTTCCCAACAGTAAAATAGGGCAAGAATTTCACCATTAGAACTCAGAACAATAAACACATATGTAGCCAATAAATTGATCAAGAATGTGAATATATTTTAGAAAATTCTTTCAACAGTCACAATAGGTAATTATTTTTTATACACAAAAATGTAAGTATTTTCATTTAGTTTTGCGATATTTGAATATAAACTTTATATGAATCCGATCATTCTACAGGATCGAATCAGTTTGTAAATTTGTAAACTATCTCTTCAACTAATTCGATTCTTTAGAGTATTTGATTTCATTTTATTCCTCGTAATAATAATAATAATAATAATAATAATAATAATAATAATAATAATAATAATAATAATAATTATTATTATTATTATTATTATTATTATTATTATTATTATTATTATTATTAATTTTTCTTTTCTTGAGATTAGATTATATTATATTTACTTTATTTGCTGCCATTAAAAATCATATAAAATAATATGATAAATCAAATAATTAATCCAATTAAAATATTATTTATTATTTATTGACTACAATCTAAGAAATAATAGAAACAAACTCTGTGAAATCTCTAGAGATTTATAAAAATTTCTTTCGATTACTGAAAAATTAAATTTGCATCCTTTTTTCTATCCATTTATTTCGAAATAGAAATTGTTATTTTTGAAAGATTAAAAATCCTCATAAAGTAAGTGAATATTTTATGTTGATATTTTCATCCATTTTTAAGCTTCCTCAAAACAAATTCCATTGAAAAATTCGAGGAAAATGTCCTGGTATATTTACTGTACATTTTTGAAAAATATATGCTTTTTTGTCAGTAATCTTTGGAAGAGATATGCTTATTTTAAAGTTTTTCTTCTTTAAATGGGATGTACAATAAATTTTTATTATCATTATTCAATGATTTTAAGCTGATCATTTTTAATATTATTACTTTATTTTAAATTTTTATTATATAGCTAATATTGAGTAGGCCAGAAAATACATTGTGATATAAAAACCAATTCAAACCAGTTCACTACAGGGCCACAGATAAGGTTTTCTAATTTTGCATAAAATTTAATTTTATATTAATTAAGTAATCCATCAAAAATAATTTTTACAGAAGTTAACAAAACTTTCCCTATCGGCAAGTGCCATTTTAAAGTCTCCACTGGAGAATCTTTTACAATTTTAAATCACTTAATGCTGGTTTTAATAGTTTTTTGGAAATTTATTGAATAATTAATATTATATAATATTTACTGATTATATCAAAATCCACATAAAAATAAATTGTGTCTATTTAAAATATTTAATATTTCAATTTTAAAATATCAAAAATTTTAAACAAAAATCTGAACTTCATAAGATCAGTTCAAATATTAATTAATTATTCAAAGGATAAGCTTTATTTTTTTTAAAAATTTGACTGGCCTTGAAATTTTGAACATAATGTTTTGTCATGTTTACTAATTTATTATTCTTTATTTGAAATGGATCTATCACACAGTAAAATTAATAATTTATAAATTAATTCGATAAATTTATAAATCTATATTTTTTAAATAATTGCAAATTAACAATATCATTATTATCAGATTTAATATGAGCCATTGCCATAAATTTTATTATAAAAAACTTATAATTACGAAAAGGGAATATTTAAAATTTAGCATATTTTTTGTCGATAATTTAAAAAATGGCATATCAAACTTTTAAATTTAAAAAATGGCATCCAATAAAACAAATTTTGAAAAATATTATTTAATCTCAAAAATTATAAAATATATCATTTAATTATAAAAAACTATAAAAAATATTATTTCGATACGGTTGTTCACGAATACATTATTCAGAACAAATTAAATAATCTCCAATAATTTGAAATAATTATCATTAGAATTTAGAGTTGGTAGTATGTTTTTGAACATAGATGAGTTCTTGCAACTATTTTCAAAATCAGCCCTACTTAAAAGAGTACCATATATTGTTCACCTGCGCAACAAGAAACATGTTACACTTAGTTGTAAATCACTTTCTTGAGATTTTAAAGTATCCACATACAAAAAGATAGTTCCTGATCAGTGTATAGTCAGCGTTATGCATCCATTTCATACAGCTGATTGCAGTTATTCAAAATTGTCAACGTGCATTGTTATTAAAAGTGTTATTTCTGAATCTACTTCTTCATCAGCAAAGGCTTCGGAGATTATTGAATTGGTGAGACAGAAAACTGGAAGCCAATTGAAATATATTACGGCGTACAAGGCACTCGAAAGTTACAAATCCAAAGTCTAAATAGTGCTCAAAAATTCATACTCGTTTATTAATAGCTTAATATCTTCAATAAATCCATTAGGAACATTCATTAATTTAGAGCTGGAGTTGGCGAGCCACGAAACATTTTTATTCACTAAATAGGAAATGTATTACAATTGACGGAACTTTTCTGGCTGGTGTTAATAAGGGAACATTATTAGTCGCTGTTGCACAAGATGGCAAATATCAGCTAGTTCTATTAGCCTTTGCTATAGTTGAATATGAAAACCTAAATAAGCATTTTGACATAAATGATTCTTCTACGATAATATTGTCTGATAGGGATGTGGGGCTGTTATCAGCGGTCAATTCAGTGGCCCCACACGCAATCAAATGCAATTGCGTTAGACATATTGCAATGAATTTAAAATCGAGGTTTCATAACATATTGTTAATGGAAAAATATTTGTATCTTGCCTATACAAATGATGAAATTGCTTTTTAAAAGAGGTATGCGAGGACTACAAATTCTAAATGAAGAATTTTATCATGAACTTGTTAATATGAGGATTTCTAGTTGAGCTAATTCAAAATTTCCCATTGCTAAGTATGGGAAAACACTTCAAACGCCGCGGAGTCAATGAATTCAGCCATCAAAAATCCATTAAGCAAGACATAACAAACCTTATTATATCTCTGAATAATAAATATTTAGCCAAAGAAGAGAGTGAACTATAGGGAATTCGATTTTTGCTACACAATTAGCTAGCGTTGAAACTAACACTACTATCGAGCGGTTATATACGATTGCAGAATCTAACGCAAATATATTCTAACGGAAAGAGAATTTATAGTAGATTTTAGTTCTAAAAAATGCAGTTGCAATATATCTTTTGAGTTCGGATATCCATGTTCGCTTTTATGCGCAGTAATCGTATATCTAAGACAAGATCCTTTAGCATTTGTTGAGATATACTTTACATCTTCTAATTACCATGGCTCGAACGTAGATTTAATTGCGCCTCTTTCGTTCATTAGCTTGCAAAGAGATAACACTCTAGCATCGGAAGCGAGAAGATCTCGTGAAAGACCGAGAGTTTCAAGAATACGGTCAGCGAGAGAGAATTAAATATTCGCTTTTAACTTTGTATTGGTTTTAACGTCTAATATATTTTTTCTAGGCAAAGTTTTTTTATGATGCTATTTTTAAAATTTTATTTTTTTAAGATGGCATTTTTTAAGTTAGCGAAATTCATATTCTATTTATTAAATTTATCAAATTGATTTGCCATTTTTTAAATTTAAAGATTTGATATGCCATATTTTAAATCCGACAAAAAACATGCTATTTTTTAAAATGCCCCTTACGAAAAATAATATATAATAAGAAGACCATTTTATGTTGTAATCTTTCCAATTGAAAGTCATTTTACCTTTGATGTCACGTATATTTTTCTAACTAATGCTCGAATAAATTATTATTAATATTATTATTATTATTATTATTATTATTATTATTATTATTATTATTATTATTATTATTATTATTATTATTATTATTATTATTATTGTTGTTATTATTATTATTATTATTATTATTATTATTATTATTATTATTATTATTATTATTATTATTATTATTATTATTATTATTATTATTATTATTATTATTATTATAAACTTAAATAAATAACAATGTTAGCAAATTTCCGTAATGTTTATTCATAAAATGAAATATTTCGACCGAAAATCGGTCCTGATCACTCATAAACAAAATTTAAATAGACTTTCACTTTCTCCACTTCTTCCATGATTGATATTTTATTTCATTCAACTGTATTCAACTTTTTCCATTAGATTTACTGATATTATAAATTTAATAGATTTTAATTAAATTTTATATATATATATATATATATTAAATACAGTTAAAAGAAATAAAATATCAATCAGGTAAGTAGAGGATAAAGCAAAAGTCTATTTAAATTTTGATTATGAGTGATCAGGACCGATTCTTTGTCGAAATATTTCATATTTCATTTTATGAATAAATTAGCTAACATTGTTATTTATTTAAATTTTATTTATATAAATGGTTCCGCTATCGACAAAAAAAAGATTTTAAGTATTATTATTGTTATTATTAACTTTTTTTAGTTTTAAAATAATTTCTCAAAAGCGGATATTTAAAAAACATTTGCGCGAAGAAAAATATTCAATCAGACAATAAAAAGAAAGTAAAAAACCTGTTAAATTCCATTTTGGGGTGATCAGGGCCTATTTTTGGTTGAAATATTTAATTTTATAAATATAAACTATGAAAAATGGAATCGATAGCTATTAAAGAAGTTTTATAAAATAGATAAATTATTTGTCTTGTTTATTATCATAATTATAATGATTATTATTTAGATATTTCTTTTGTTTGTATCTTACTAATAATTGAGATATAATTTATTATTTGAAACACATATTAAGTTTGATCTGGACGACATTAATAATGTAGTCACTTGTTTGGAATCGGCCTTTACAAATATAATCATTGTTTAGATATTGGATATTCTGGCGCCCTAATAAGAATAAATTTTCTCTTGCAACTTATAATTTTACTTTTGGATATTGTATATTTTTCTTGTGTTATATTTTATCTACATGCAAACCTCTCAAGTCGTCATTTTTCTCTTTTCTCAGCATAATCTAAATTTATTCTTAATTTTATAATTTGTTAATATATTTTTAATTTTAAAATTGTAAAAACTTTTATCTTTATTACTTTATGAGCTTTCAAATGTCAGCTGGTCTCAAAATATAACTGTAATTTAAGAGCAGAAACAATATAATAAAAATGATATAATTCCAAATATAAAAAAGTAAAATTTTACATATATTAGCAGTTTGATTTCGTAAATTTAACACGTCTATTAAAAACTAAATTATAATCAACTCCAAACTTAATTTCAAAAACATCTGTCAACAATCCAATATTAAAACAACGATCTAAAGTTGTTTTTAATAACACATGTTTTTAGTATTTCTTTTGAGGATATTTTAACAAGCATGCATTAACAATTGTATAGGGAATATTAATACACAAACATTCAATAAATATTTAATATATTTAATTTACAAACATTGCTAAATATTTATTTTACAATCAAGCAATTTCATCATTCCATAATTTAACTTTAAACTTATTTAAATTTATTATTAAAATTTTATTAAAGTTTGTTACATATTTTTAACACGATAATAAATTATTCTATTTATTTATCCTCAAAACATATATTGAACATGCAAAATATTTATTCAAAATTTAAACAAATTTAATGTATTACTTAAAATTTATAAAGATCATGATGATACTTCTTTTCATTACGCCTCTTGAAAATTATACCCTTTTCATTACTTTTTTTTATTATAGTATTCATGTGAGCATCATCTCGAGACTATGTAAAAGCTTTTTTCTATGTATTCATACTGTTGGGCCAGCACACAAATAGCCTTGAGAATTGTTTAAATGCATCAGTGATACAGCACGAAAACCCAGCATCAAGATAACTTAAAATACAATATACAACACCAACTAAACACTTTAAAATCTGAGAGAATATAAATAAATATAAAATCAAAAACATAAAAGTAAAATAAAATAAATACAAAATGCATCAAGAACCGCATGAAATTTACATAAAAAATAACATAATAACAAGAAAATTCGACCGTAAAATGACCATTTATATAAAAGTAAAAATTAATGAATTAAATGAATAAAAATAAAATATTTTTTGGTTGAATAAATTTATTTAAAAAATGTTAAAAATAAATTACTAATTTAAATTAAGAAATAAATAAACATTTAATTTAGATAACACAAATAATTTCAAAGTCGAATTTTGTTTAATCGCAATAAAACTAACACGCAAGGTTAAGGCCAAATTATAGGTATAAATACTGATGTGTTTTCCCAAATTTTCAACTACTACTTTGTAGTATTAATTTCAACCAAATTTAAGATGCACATTTTTTACAAATCTTACTTTGTTGTGTGATTTTTTTAGATATTTTCAGATCATTAATCTACAGTTATCAATATTTTCAGGTTATTAATCTACAGTTATCAATATTTTCAGGTTATTAATCTACAGTTATGTTTTGTAGCAATATTTTCAGGTTATTAATCTACAGTTATGTTTTGTAGCAATATTTTCAGGTTGTTAATCTACAGTTATCTTATTTTGGTTTATGTACATCGATGCCCGATTTAAAATTTGTTTATATGAATGCCAAATATACAGTTTATGCATCGAGACTTTTGCCTAACTCATTTGGTAATTTATTTTTTTTCTATTATTTTATTTTCCGGCCCACAGCCAAACCACATCACAAGTCAGTAAAATCAACATATTATTCAGATTCGTGTAAGTGCGTGGAATATCGCCGATGATCTGTGCCCGTGAAAACCCGGCGTGCGGAACGCAGGGATCGGAAAGTCAATATTATCCCGTATAGAAGAAAGGAGAAATAAGGAAGTGGTCTTTTGGCTACTCCATCGTTTCTCGTTTTCTTTGACCTAAATTGTTTTACACACGGCTCAAAATCACCACACCGAGTAGTCCAGTGGGCACTCATTAAATATAATATGAACATAAATAGATCTTAAGGACAAAAAGAGGGAATGGGTAGCGGGGAAAATTGCGAAATCATTGCAACAGTTAAAAGGAATAGCCATCGGAAAAAGATTAATCCGAACGACCAAAATCATGAAAAATAATGTTTTTAAATAAGAATTAAATAAATTAATTTGAGTTGAGGCGGAAAATATGGGCGGGACGCTGCTAAAATTTTCGAATTTACAAAAATACTTTATCAAAAACCGAAAAATACAGATGGGTTACGGCTAATGTTGTATATCAATAAAAAATTATTTTATAAAGCTGAGGAATGAGGAAGGATCCCTACTAAAAACTCGATAATAATAATTATAATAATAATAGTAATAATAATAATAATAATATTAAAAATCATAATGATAATAATAATAATAATCATGGTATTTGTAGTAATGATGATAATAATTATGATAATAATAATAGTAGTAATAATCATAATGGTAATAACAATAATTATAATGGTAGTTATAGTAACAAAAATAATAATATAGGAAATAGTAGCAACAATTAATAAAGGTAATACATATGATGGCAACAATAATAATGCTAGTAATAATAATGGGAAACATTGTAGTTAGAATAGGGATAAGGGTGAAAGATATAATGTGGGTGTATTTAACATAACAAAGGGTGTACAGGCCAAAGAATAATCATCAGCATGGACAGTAATGAGAAGGACCAAGCAAATGGACATACAGATAGATGATATGAGAGAATAGGTTAACATTTGACAGAGATAGGAGAATAATGGGACCGAAAAATCGAAATCGAGCACAGACCTTCTATCGGTAGCTCGTTGGACCCATGGATCGTTCGGTCAATTATAGCACTAGCAATAGC
The DNA here is from genome assembly GCA_022537955.1 of Schmidtea mediterranea. NCBI lineage: Eukaryota > Metazoa > Platyhelminthes > Tricladida > Dugesiidae > Schmidtea > Schmidtea mediterranea. The sequence goes on along the minus strand of CM039680.1, from coordinate 157,038,944 downwards.
GCTCACTTTTTGCTTAGCAACGGGTGCCGAGTGGTAAGCGAAGAATATTTGTATGGGGTTGTCTGGGTAACAACCATATAGTTTCAAAATATCAACACCCAGAAACCCACCAATACTAAAAAAAATTTTTCTCAACATACTAGTTGGTTTTATTTAAGTCCAAAAAAATCTACCATTGTGTTATTAATAAAAATAAGGTTACGTAATAATTTTGTGAGAAATCAGAGGTTCAGGAGGGAAGTAAAATATTTATCCAAGAATAACTTGATCGAAAATTACGGCAGCTGAGGAATTTATTTTATTCTTCCTTGTAAATATATTGTATAATTTATCAAAAAGATTAAAGTCAAAGTCAACAAGAAAATTCAATTACATTGGGGAATAAACCAACTTAATTAAAACAATTATTGTTTATTGAGGTTCTCAAATGCCTATAAGTGATGCGCATCATCGGTCGGGAAATATTATTTTATCTTTAAGAAATTTATATTCTTATTAAAGACTAAAGTGAATTATTTAATTTAGAAATAGGGATATTTTTGCTTTAAATAGGCTACCATTACAATGAAACATTTTCAGTCAACCAAATTTGTTAATTATGTAAATAAAACTTTGCTTTTGATTAATAATAATAATAATAATAATAATAATAATAATAATAATAATAATAATAATAATAATAATAATAATAATAATAATAATAATAATAATAATAATAATAATAATAATAATAATAATAATAATAATAATAATAATAATAATAATAATAATAATAATAATAATAATAATAATAATAATAATAATAATAATAATAATAATAATAATAATAATAATAATAATAATAATAATAATAATAATAATAATAATAATAATAATAATAATAACAATAATAACAGTAATAATAATAATTATATTTTATACATTTTCATTCTAAAAGAACTTTTGCCTAAAAGTCAGTCAACTTTCTCAAAATTCTTTCTCAAAAATTTGAAGGTAAATTTTATTTCTGGAATCAATTTAAAATCTCATTAATATAATAATTCTCTTTTTTAAATTTTGATATCCTTACTGTCTGTTATAAAATTATCAAAAAAGTTGTTATAACAAGCTTATTTAAGAAATTAATGTGAACAAATAAATTCCCCAAAAATAATGTTATAAGTAGAAGAATAATTTTATTCATTTCTCTTTATTTCAATTGGATAATAATTACTTGATCTTTCTAAAATATATATTTTTAAAATATTAATTAGAAAAGAATGTTACATATTTGAAAATAACCATTAAGAAATAAATAAATATAATTTCAAATTAAAAGTAATTAGATATTTATTAAATGACATAATTAAAAATGAATAACAAAACTATGGAGTATAAACAAACGAAAATTGAAACCAAATTAGGTATAATGAATGCCACCTCTATAAATAATCACTCGTAGAGCTGTGATTTTGATCAAGTTTCTGGAAACTATTTTCAGAAAAGTATAAATGGTTTTTCTTCACCGTGCACTCAGAATTAAGAGGAGTCAAAAGACGTTGATCTATTTTTGATAGATTTGACGTTTCATTCTTTCTCGTCGCTGGCAGCGGCTTTTTCAGAATATTCATAATGAACGATTTGAAGGCAAATCGCAACTTCTCGCTCATGAAGTAATAGACAATCGGATTGCACATTGAATTGAAGAAGCTCATCATGTGGATCAAAATGAAAGTGAAAAAGTAATTTCGACGATTTAGGAAATTACTGAACATTGCCACAACCTGTATCACGTAGAAAGGAGTCCAAGAAATAAAATACAAACTCGCAATCACCATGATCATCTTGGCAACCTTAACAAAAATATTTAATAAATTTATGAAAATTTATTATGAAAGAAAGTTTGAAAATTATCTATCAGGAATATATGACTGGATCTTTTCGATGAAGGATCGTATTTAAAATTTGACTTTCAAAATAGGAAAAACTTAATGTATAAAACTTGGACAACTCAAAATGAAGGTGAAAGGTATAAGATGTTCCTAATAGACTTTCTTTTAGCTTCAAAAGATTATACAATACGTAGTTGATTGAAGTCCACTGTTCAAATTGGAAAGTTTCTATCCAAAATTCTTCTCTAAACTTCATTATGTAGTTGAAAATGATAACATATCTGAATAAATTATCTAGTCAGCTACTTTGAGTTGATTCGTCTAGGTTGAACTGATCATGAATGTTTCGGTGGGTCTAAAGGGCATAAGATAATACCTACTCAACCCTAGTAATACCAAATGAATGTTTGCACAAGAGTAATGAAATTATATGTTCTTCATGTATCACTTTTATTTTAACTTTTTAAATGATATGGCGTGAAAGAATACAACTGGAGGACAATCTATTATAAAATCAGGACATTACCAAAGGAGATATTAATGTTAAAATACAGTATGGGATAAAATAAATGTAATTTTTTTAAAAATGGGCAAGAAGTTTTATTTAGTTTAAAATAACATCCCTAGTATAGTTTTATAAATTTATTAAATTAAATAAACTTTAAAACCTACAGCGTAAGAAATATCTTTTAATATTCAAAATATTGGATTAGACAAAATAAATGTAATTTTTTTAATTAATAGTAAAATATGATCCTGTCATTTTTTAAAATAATTTATATATATTTAAAATTATAAACTAAGGTTTATGACGGCTAGAAAGTGACGATAACGAAGAGCTTCAATTTTCAGATGGAAAAAAAAGGAGTGAAACAAAAGAAAATGGCTAAATTATAACAAGTAACACTTAGATGTATAAGTTATGTATTAAAAACATATACTGAACAAGATTTTAAATCAAAACGGAATAATTCTGATAGAAAAAAGCCTCTTTCTGATAATTAATTTTAAAAAATAATTGATGTATATAAATTTATATCTGGACCTAAACAAATAAAATAGGAAAAAAATTCAAAAAGGTTATTTCATCAAAAACGATGAAACGATTTTAGGGTTTGAGACTGAGACCTAAAAAAGTACCTTTTATATCTAAAAAGAATAAAATAGCTCGATTAGAATTTGCCAAAAAATTTATTGTGATGCCTAAAAGCTATTGGAGAAAGATTACCTGGTCTGATGAACCAAAAATAAACTAGTTTAATAGTGATGTGATTACTTATATATTGCAAAATCAATGTACTAAAAAATCTGTTAAACACAATGGTGGAAGTATTATGATTTGAGGCTGTATAGGTGAAAATGGAGTTGGAAATTTATGTAAATTGATGGAAAAATGGATTCATTTAAATATATGAAAATTTTACAAGAAAATCTTTTACCGTCTATATAGAAATTGAACCTTAGTAATTTTATTTCCGAAACATACAAGTAAGATTGCAGCAAGGTTTTTTGAAGAAAACCGAATTAAAAAGTTGCGATGGCCGGCACAGTTTTCAGATATAAACGTAATTGAACATTGTGAGCATTTGGTAAAAAAAATATGGTGAAGCTCCGGCTAGTAATTTAAATGAGGCATTCATAAAAATTAAACAAATATGGGAAAATATACCGCAGGAATTTACACAAAAACTTGTAGATTCAATATATGAACGTCAATCTGAGGTTATTCGAAACAAAGAAGGTGCTACAGACAATTAGTTAGTAAAAAAAAAATTACATTTATTTTGTCCTATTTTTTTACCAATTAAAAAAGCATATTTTGTATTAATAAAAATAAAAAATGTTTTTGAAATCATACATGTGTATATAATATACTATTTGTATTATTCGGTAATTTTTTTTTGTTACAGAAACATAGATAAAAATTCAAAATATTACATTTATTTTGTCCCATAGTGTAAATTTCTTCGCATTTCATGATAATATTAGGTCTTTAATTGCTCCTTGAGCATCTATCAGTGAAAACTCAAAAAGGAAGTCGTTTATTTAATTGAAAGAATCCTATGACAGATCAAGATGGAACAGATAATGATAATGGGACTGAATTTAAATTATTAATGTTTAATAGAAAGAGATATTGAATCATGGTTAATGAAATAAAAAAAATATTACAAAAATAATTCCGGAGATGTTAATAACAGAGTTATAACTGTCGCAAATTTTAATCTCTTTTTGCTACTCATTACAAGTCAGTAGGTAATAAATTTTACCAGCTTCAGAGCTGATGGTGATATTTGTTTAAAAAACGCTTTGGCAGGATTTTGAATTAAGTTTATTTATTTTTTATATAAAGAATTTTATTCTAATAAATAACTTTCATATTTATTAAATATTTTTATTTAATTATCAATTAACGTAAAATATTGCATAAATGCTACTGTTTTTTAAAAATCAAATTTTTTTATATAAGATTATTAATTTTATTTTATTAATTAATTTTATTAATTAATTTTATATTATCGTTTATGTACATTATTTATTGTTGTTAATTAAATTATATTTCTTAATTTTCATTAGTACTATAGATTACATTTGTTTCTCTTAAAATTTATATTTATTTTTGATATAAAAAAATTTATTATAAGATTCTTGTTAATTCATAAACTCCAAATCCATTGGAGCTTTTGTTTATCGTTCTGGTAATTCAAACAAACAATATACATTTAAAAATTAACATTTAAGATTACAAAAGACATTACAAGTGAACCACCGAAAGGGAATTTTATAATGGTTATTTATTACCAAATTTGATTTGACAACAACTTATTTTATTTTTTACTTTCCACCTTTATTTTATTCAAACATTTTATTTTTAAATAGTACTTTATTATTAATAATAATTAATAATAATAATAATTAATTAAATTTAAATATTGTCTATTTAAAATTGCAAATATAATTCAATGAAAATAAATATTTCATATTAATTATTCAAATTTGTCAAGTTTACAAAATGTATAAACCATTTTGAAAAATAGTTTATTTATAAATCTTGGAGACAAAAAAGATGCAATATTTCATTAAAACAAAATCACATTATGTTAAAATGAATAAAACCTTAGAATTACTGTTAAATTCTGTTTTCACGCGTCAGTTGCGCAGAGTTACAAGTGGACTGGTTTGAGAATTTTATGAAACTTCGAATTATTGTTTTTTTGTTTATTCGTATTAAAAAAATGAAAGGATTTATTGGTTGAATTTGAAATTTGTGAATTTTTATTGGAATTTGCTGGTATTTGTTAAGATTTTTTAAATTTAAAATTGCATTAAACTTTCAAGATTTTTTTTGCATTGTGACTTAATTATTTTAATTTCAATTATGTACAAAGCCGGATTTGCTAGAAATAATGATATGGAGATAAAAATCAAAAATATGATTCAATTCATCAAAATTGTCCCGATAAGACGCCGTCGTTGCGCCATAATGTTCTGTGAACAAGAGGTCGTAGTATATGATACCATTGCTCTTGATGCAGTGTTAAGATTTAACTCAAAACCGATGGCTGCCGATTAACTCAATGAAATTGGCTGAAAAGGATTTGACAGATTATTTGATAAAAATAATCCTGCTAAAACGAGGTTACCCCAAAGAAATCGACGAAAGTTAAACAATTACCGAAAATTTTCCATTAAACTTTAACTAATAAATAACCTCAATAAATGACATTCTTACATAAAACCGAAACACATGAGGTAATTAGTTATGCCAAAAGAATATTAATGAACTAATAAAGTTTCAGAAATTGAAAAAAAAGAATTTAAAAATCTGCCATTTTGTCATGCTTTATAGTTTCAAAGATGATCGCCTAATAAATCTGAATTTATATTAATCATGTAGATTAATTAATACAAAATACAATTAAAACAAAATATAAATATATTAACTGTGAAATCTTTATTGATTTCAAATTTATTTTTAATTAAAATTATTCACAGCAGAAAAATTCAAATAAATTGTGAAAATAAAATTAATTAAAATGTAATGAAAGATTGAAAATAAAAATCTTTTATATTTTTTATATTTTTACCTGTTATTCGAACCTTTCTCATTCATGCTTAAAATATATTTTAATCCCTTTTAATTGTTTTAATGTTCATGTTTAATTAATTTTATTTTTGTTTTTGTTCTAATTTTTAATTCAAGATCATTTTTTATTTTTCTTTAGATTTGATTTAATTTTTCAATAAATTCATTTTAAAGAATAAAATATCGACTTTTTAAATTTAAAGATAATTAATAATATTTTTTTAAAAATCATTTAAGCTCTATAAATTTTTAAAATTTAATTAATTTTTAGATTATGCAATTTGATATTGCAGTTTATTGTCACAACAACAATTTTTAATCGTTGTTTTGATTTCATCCTTGGAAGTTGGGATTTTATATTTGATAATAATCTAAGAAAAATATTAAATTTAAAATATGTTTTCGTAACGTTTACTGCTTGTAAAGGCCTTGTGCACGTGACAAGAAATTAAGAATAAAACACTTAATTTTTTTACAAATTTTTATTCTTCAAATTATCTGAAATTTAATTATGCATTTTACTTTTATTGAACTTATTTGATATCTTAACATACTTTTAAATACCTGTGTGGGAAGCCCGTCAAAAAGACAGGTGAAGATTGATATTCCTGTTGGAGCTTTGAATCAAAACTTTATTAAAGGTTTGAATAATATACGCAAATTATTTAATATCTAGTGTAAGAAAAGGAAATTGTATTACAATATTTATTTAAGAAACTACTAACCAATTAAGAAACTACTACAAGCAATTGCAAAAGCATAATCAAAAAAATAGAGTATTATTAGTTCAAGCAATATTGTTGATACAAACCAAGTAAATAATTTCATTGCACACAAACATTCACACATCAGTCATCAAACATCGAGATCATAGTAATTTGGTTATACAATAAGTTTATTAAAAATTATTATGGCATAAATTATTATTATAAATAATTCTTTAAAATACAGTAAGGTCTGTCTATTAGATAAATCTAAAATACATCCATTTTTATAACTCTCATTTCGTATTTTGCCGTGCGTTTTGTATAACACTTAAAGATTCATTCTAAAAATTCTTTCGATTTGGCGTATTCAAAAGAGGTGTTAACAATCTCACTAATTTGATACTGAACATGGTGATTCAAGACATAAAACTTTGTCAGTAGCATTATTTTCTTTGAATGAACTATTTTCGCTTTTTTATTGCTCTTTATACTCAAATACCAAGTCATCAAGCTTTTGAATTTAAACCTTCTTCAAACTCACCTATCTTAGCTTCAAATTATTGATAATGATATCGTACACGGTTTTTGAAGCACTTCCTATTGTTTTTGCATTTTCTAAATCCAAAAACATTTTAACGTGCTCTATTGCAAATAATATCATTAGTTTTCGTAAGCTCTGAAGCATGTTGTCGGATTTTAAAATGTTATTTAAATATTTTTAATAGTTATGAAGAACGTTATATATGTGAAGCATTGTTGATAAGGTCATTGAATCCAAAGGTGAATGTACAAAATGCTATGAGCACGAAGGTCTTAAATATTTTTTAAATAGTTTGATAATGCAAAATTGGGATAGGTAAAACCTAAAATTTTGGGTCATGCACAATGGAGTGCTGGTAACAATACTAAATGTTCCAATAATGAAACAATGGGCAAAAATTGGTCAAAGAAAATATAAAATATACAATTTCTATAAAGAAAATTTCTATGCGCTTGATATATGTATTAGTTAAGTTGCATTTTTTTAATCAAGTTTATTCTTGTTAATCGTTATTATTTTAAAATATTTCTTGTTGTATTCAAAAAACCGGAACATGCAATCACTTACACAATACATTCACTTACTTAAAAACACACAGATGTCCCGAAACATTTTTACAGGTAACTCGGCTGGGCTCTACAGATATTTATTTTTAGTAACAACGTTAATTCGCTTTTCTGTTGAAATAATTAAAAACAAACTTACTTTCCAAATGTTTGTGAGTAAAATCTGTTGAAAAATGTGACAAATGTCAATTATTCTTTCTGGGGGAAAATAAAATTTAATTTATCAGTTTTATATAGCATTCACTATTGAATTGCAATTAGTCAAATGTTATCAAGTGATATTGAAAATTTTATTCAGTTTCCTTTAGAAATTCCTTCAAAATTCTCCGATAATTAAATCATTGTTTCATAAGAAATATTTTAATTATATCTTTCTTTTTAATTATCAAATTTATACTGATTCTATTAATATTTTAAACATTAATATAACTATTTTATTTATATTTTTAAAATTGTTTATGTGAAACATATTTTTCCTGAAAGCTCATGATTTTAAACCATTAAAATCAAATGAAATTATTTAAAATAGTTTTTATGAGCATGTATACATTTATCATTTCATAAACTAATTATATATTATATTGTCAATACTGATAATTATTTTATACAAAATATATTTTACATAATTTTCTGTCAGAATATTGTTTCTTGTTAGTATATAAATTGAAATTAACTTATTTAAATATTTATAGTGCATTTAAACAAATTTTCGCAAAAATTAAATTTATAATTAAATTTATCAGTAAGGTCATTTATCATTTTATTCATATTTTTTTGTTTATTTTTTCCTTTAAAATTATATTTACGTTTATTAACAGTTTGTATACGAAAATATGATTTTTATTAGTTTCTTTTTTATATTTACTTTATAAGATTAAGAAAGATGTTTGTTACAATGAACTTTTATTTTTTATTTATCTTTTGATTTATCTTTTTATTAAATATTGAAAAATTGTGAAATTAAAAATGTATGCAAACAGAACAAATAAAATAATTATAAAAAAAAGAAAATTTTATTAGAATTTAGTTAGAATTTTTCAAATATTTTTTTCAAAATATCACACCGAAAGTTAATTGGTTTCTCATTAGATCAACCATAATCTGTAGAAAGGTTCAGTTTGCTGTCTAGCTAATTTTACTGGATAAAATCGGAAAGCATGATGGGAGTGAAGGCACTTGAAAAGTAAATTATAAAAAAAATATTTTTGGTTGACAATAAATTGCAATAAACTTTTAATTCAAAGCATTGGAAATAAAAAAAAGTTATGAAAAAAATAGTGATATTTAGGCAAAATAAAAGAAAAGAACTGCATATTATTAATTATAAATAAAATTTCTAAAGTAAATAAAATTTTTCATAAAAGTATTTCAAGAGCCAAAAGTGTATTAAATAATTAAATTGAAAATGAAGGTATATGGATTTAAATATTATAATAAATTATAAATATATAAATAAATAATAAATTGTTATAAAAATCAAAGTTTTATTTTTCTGACATTTAAAGAAAAGTTAGAGTAATCTTCAACAAAACACTTTAAAATTGTTTATATTCATTTTCTTAAACAGCATTTATAATTGTTTTAAATTGACTTATTAATCTAAAAATGAAAATTTTGTTTCTTTTATAAATTATATATTTTTTAAAATCAATGCAAAACAAGTCGGAAATGAATCTTTTACTAGTGACGAAAATTAGAAAGATCCAAATTTGGTTTTTTTCAGTTCACAAGCTAAAATTCAATATTAAATTTAACTTTATTATTTTATGAAATAACGAATTTCTCAAGATTTTGAAATAAAATCTTTTGCGTGTTATTGAAAAGTCTGCAAAAAGTCCGCAATGATTTTGCAAATGTAATTCTTTTCATTTTTCAAGTAATTTCAGGAAGGGATCCGTTAGTTTAATTTTATTATCTCTCTCTATCTCTCTCTCTCAATATATATAGTGATAACCTTAGTCAAACAAAATTATTAAGTAGAAATTTTATCAAAAAAGTGAAAGTATATGATAGACTGACTTACCTATTTTCTAATGCAATTTCTGCTAGAATTTCTAATAATATCAAATGTCTCAAAATCGGATGGCAATTTCATAATTTTAGCTTCAGTTTTTCTCACGTAGTTAAACAAAATATTTTGAAACAAACATCTTTCTCTTGCAAAAACTGGAAATATCAGTAAAGTTGGGATGAAACCAGATATCTCTCGATTAAAGATTTCACTAAAATTCTGTTCGAAAAATAAGAAACAATGAACAAACGTACTGATATTTTGTTAAAACATAAACGTAAACTTTTAATTGAGTAAAAAATTAAAATATTTATTATTTAAATATTTATTTATATGATTTTTGATTAAGTTTACGAAATTAACGGAATTAATTATTATTATTATTATAATTATTATTATTATTATTATTATTATTATTATTATTATTATTATTATTATTATTATTATTATTATTATTATTATTATTATTATTATTATTATTATTATTATTATTATTATTATTATTATTATTATTATTATTATTATTATTATTATTATTATTATTATTATTATTATTTTATTTAAAATAATTATATTTAAAAAATATCTCTTAAAAAAATTTAAATATCGAGTTAATTTATGATATTTAAAATTTATTTTTTTTAAAAAATTTTTCGAAACATTCATGGCTGCATTTTAATCCTATATTTTTAACTTTATATTTTGTAACCTTTATATATGTAACATTTTTATTGTTGGAAAATAAATTGTTACAAACCTTGAGGAATCTGTCACAAAATTTCAAGAATTTAAATCATGATTTAATGGCAGTCAATTTTATCATGTTTTAAAATATCCTGTATTTTCAGTTCTTAGATTAATTAGATAATTTACAAATACATTTTGATATATACAATTAAGTCATTTGTTAACTACATTGCTACTACTGTATTTGATTTTTTTTATACTAAAAAGCAATTCAATTAACAATAAAAGTTTTCAATAGTAATATGTATCAAAAACTTCAATATTTCTGTATCAAATGTTATTTTTAAAGACTATTTTAATACAACATCTAATTTGAATATTTACTAATAAGATTTTTTTTATTTTAGAATATTGATGTCTTTGTTTTAATCTTCACAGTGAAAATTTGTCAAGTATTTTAAAAGTTTTCCGAGTTTTAAAATATTAATTTCATTTTTTCTGTATAAGAAATATTTTTATTTAATATTTTAAAGATAAATTATCGAACAAATACGACTCTATGAATAAAGAACTATTTTTATTGCAATTATTTGTTAACAATAAATCTTATAATTATTTATATTTTGTTAATCAAAGTTTTTAGATTTATTTATTTTCAAAATATGTTTTATCAAACAAACAAAAACTTGTTGAATTTGTTCAACTATAACAATTTTTTTGACGGAAAACTAACATTGTTAAAATAAGGACTATTGTTTATTTATTGAAATTAATTTGAATATTTTTAAATTATTTTTTATTTAAATTATTTCATAAATTTTTTTAATAGGTCAATGATAAACAATAATAAACCTTTTTATTTATTTCTAGATTTATTACTTCAATTTATATATTTTTATATATTTATTCTATACAGAATTTAATAACAATAGTTTTTATATTCGAAATAATTTCAAAATGACTTATTAGTTTTTAAATAAGAGTTAATCCACTGATCTTACATTTTTGTCAGGGAAACTGAACATTCTTAAAGAATTTCTCATTCGCTTAGATATAATCATTTTCTAGCACCTATTTGTAATATAATTGGACTCGATTTGTGGTAGTATCGATGAATGCCGAATAATCTCAAAAACAGTATGCCATTAGAAAATGCATTGTGTATCACAATATTCTTTATTTTACTAGTTAAAACGACATTTAATAAATGCACTAAGTTCTCGATTATAATTTCTATTTAAAATTAAAAAATTTTAAGTATTTTATACAGAGTTTATTAAAGTTTTGTTAAAATATCGATTTTATTAAAGTTTTTTATTTTTTTAAACTTGAAATTTATAAAAAACAGAATTCGATATTTTTAGTAAAATATTTTTAAAATAAAAAAATGAAATTTTTTTTAAATAAAAGTTATTTATTCTATATAGTTTTAAGTTCATATCTACCTGACAATGACAGTGATTAGGTCGAAATAATTATATATATATATATATGCTAGATTTGAGCTTTATTTTATTTATAAATAATATACATTTATCCGATTTCATCCATTATCAATATAAATCATATAGAATCCAGGATTCGGTCTTTTTTCTGGAAAACATAAATTGACGACATTTTCAAAGTCTACACAATACATCTCAACCTCATCTTATCTCATGCAAACTGTAATAACACAAATATACAATTCACTCTTGAATTTCCTAACTCTGAAGGCATAATTCCTTTTTTAGATACCTTGATAAGTTCCTCTTAAATTTCTCGTAAACTCACTTTCAACACAGATCTATTCACTAAAATTCTACACAGTGGACACATTCTCCCTTAAGAAAGTCATGTTCCACTCCAACAAAAAATAGCATCATTAATACGAGAGAGTAAAAAAGCAATAAGAAACTGTTCTGACATAACAAACAAAATCAATTAACCCTCGAAAATTTCAAAGCACGCTTTATGCAATATATATATCCAAAAGAATTCGTAGAAAAATATTTTCTAAATGAATACAACTCCAAAAGAAATTAAAAAAAGTCACAACACACAAAAGAAACACGACAAACCAATAATATACCTACGCTTTCATTTATTGAACAATAAGTCATGTAATGTAATCAGATCTTTCATTCACACACAGATTTACGAGTACATTTTCGTCCAACCTTTACCACTGCAGCACCTTTAAAATCACAACTTCGAAAATCTCAAAACGCCCAAACATCAGGCCTTTATCATCAAGATTGTCTTTTTTTCCTCCTATTTTTTAAATAAATAAGTAATGATTGAAATTACTTGAAAAAGGCTGTGCCGAAAATTCGTGAATACTTTAAATAAATCTGATTCAAATCTGAGTCAAATTTTGTAGAAAATATTATGTCACTTATAAAGAAATCAGAGGTGAAAAACAAAAAAGTCTTTATAATAATGTACATTAAGTTTTCATAGTTAAATTAAAATTTTAAATAAACGCTACTGCTCTCAAGTACAGTAATTTCTTCCATTCACAACAACATAGCAATACAATTCTTTAGAATTTTACATCTACTTTTCATAAGAAATTCGCTAATTGTTTTAATGTTATTAACAAAATTATTCTTTCTTTTTAAGTAATAACAAATCCCTTAGCTTTTATGAATTTAAGTACAAATCCGCTTTCAATTTCTAGCTTCTCACGAAATTCGTGAGTACAAACGGTATTATTTTTAGAAATATTCAAAATCATTTTTTGAAACCTCCTTTTGAATATTATTTCAAAAAATAGTAAACTAAAATGCTTTTAAAAAATACTTCTTTTGACTTGTTTTAAATTTATATTATTAAGAGTAAAATTTATTTTTTAATTAAATCAATAAGATTATATACAGCAGATCTTCATAAAAAAATATTTTTTTTATAAAATTTCTGTTTTATGTTTAACGTTTTTGCCAATTTGTTTGTTTTGTGTTTCATTTCCATCGTAAAAATTTGAAATAATTTTCAACTATTTTTAACTTTTTAAATTTATATTCATTTTTTTTAATAAATAGTTATTACTTTAATTTTGCATGTTTTGACATATATTTGTTTTATTGTGATGAAATTTTTGCATTGTAAGTCAATTTGATGTAAGTATTAAAAAAAGTAGATCACAAACATATATGTAACTCTCCTAGAAAAATTAGTGGGTGCCCTTGATATATAAGTTTTTATGTCTTTTAGATTTAATCGTGATTTAAATGTTTTTGTCTTCAAAATCTTTGGAGCCTTAAAATGAAGTATTGTAGAAAGAAAAAAATTGGAGTTTATTTTTATTTGTTTTAACAATAGTCAATTATTTCTAAAATTCTTTTCTGTAAATTGTATAAATATTTGTAAAATGTTTCAGTTTATTTATATATAGTTTTATTAAAATAATGAGAAAAATATCAAAATAAAAGTGAAATTTAAAAGCATTTGACTTTAGTTTATCTGTTGTTCAAAAGTTATAAATATAGTCAAAAGCTTGGATGGATTTCATTTCAATATTATTTAAGCTTTTGTTTGAATTGATTTTATTAAATAAAGTTATAATTTTAAGTGTTTGTATTATAAGATTATTTTATCAATAGATCCACTAGATTATGGGTTCTCAAGGTGTGTCGTTATTAATTTTTGAAATTTTCTTGATATTTGATGTTGGGTGTAAAGTTGTTTGTTGATAAACAATATTAATAAATTTTAAATTTAATTGTCATTTGTTGAACATCAAAACAATGAATAGGTCAAAACTTATAGATCTAGACCCATAAATGCGTGTTAGTCTTTCTAAAATAAGACCATCTTTATAAAGATTTTGTTCGGATATTGGTTTTCAATTTATTTGTCATGGGTGTAACACCACATACATTGTAATGACTGTCCGTCATTTCCGCTCTCAAGGTTTTGATCACAGTCGACTGATGGAATTGATTGATATTAGTAAGCGCAATTTTTTGATGCAGGATGAAACTAAGTGTATAAAATATTTTTTAATATTTCGTTGAAAATTTTATTTAAATTTTATTAAAGTCCCTGTTTTGTAAGATTAAGAAAATTAAATTTTTTTAAATTTTGTAAAATTTGTGATTTTAAAGAAAAAGCAAAATTTTTAATTTTTGATAAAATGTTTTGAGAATTTAAAAGCAGAAATTTATTTAAGTAATAATGATTTGTTCTAAATAGTTTAAAGTTCAAGACGAAGTACCTGACGATGACTATTAATCAGTCGAAATTTATTGTAGCTAAATATATATTTTGGATTAGTGTTCTCTTTAATTTAGTTCTTTTGCCAATTTTGTGTGATTATGTTTTATCAATAGAGAAAAATGATTTTATTTACCTTTCTTTTATTTTCTTCTCGTCGATATGAGACATTTTGGCTCTGAGAACTGAATGTGTATCTACTGCTGTCATTTTGAAACATTTCAATTGGACTAAGTAATTTCCAAATGATCCTAGAACTCGTGAATAATATAACAATCAGAGGAACAATATAAAACAAAATGATAAACGACAAAATATAAACGGATCTGAAATTGGGAGACATTGAGTTAATGCAAATTAATCTGCTAATAGTGCCAAATTCACTGTAGAATTCCACTTCATACACGGACTGTCTGAGAAGAAATGGAAAGCAAACAATAATTGGCAAAAGCCATGTACCAAATATAATGCTTTTGGTTTTGATTTTACTCTGACAGAATCTCGCATTAAATGGATGGATAATGGCAATGTATCTGAAATGTTTTAATGAATTGAATAAAATTAGCAAAAAACTAAAAATCGTTATTTATGTGTTTTTGGTAAGTAAGATTTTATTTAAATCTATTTCAACGCAAATAAAGTCATTGAAATATCTATTTATTGTTTAAATTAATCGACACATTAATATAAAATTTAAAGATTTACAATTGATTTATGACATTTTTTTCACAAATACAATTTTCAATTTATTATAAAATGTTTTTTTATTAAAACTGAAAAATCAGACAATGCTTTTTTAACTAATTGTATATATCAGAGAGCATAGGCTAATCTTTGAGGTTGAGATTTTTTTGGTTGCCGGTTATTATAGTTTGTTTGTCATTTATTTAAAATAAAATGGTTTCTAAAAGATTTTCAGAAGATAAATTTTAAGTTCTAAGGCATTTACAAAGATAAGGATTTTATGAACCATCAATGTCAACTTTTTTTAATAAATACTTTCATTTTTATTCAATAGTTTAATAACATTTTATTTTTATTGTTGGTGTCTTCGGAGTCTTTAGAAATAAAATAAAGGTCACATACCTACCTTTTTAGTAAAGGTTAAGAACCTCTGGTATATAGAATATGTAAAAGGTTACACTATAATTCTAGATACTAATTCATTAAATAATCATGAACTTTGTCATATTTAACAATTTTAATATGTTCTGAATATTAATTGAAAGTAGTGAAATTTTGACGAGACCTCTCTTTGCTAAACATCACAAGGAGTTCATTTAAACAAATGTAACCATTAACTATAAGCCTTCGACGATCAAATGAAAATAAAAATATTATTTTTATATCAGATTTTTAATCAACTATTCTTGCAGACATTTATTTGTCAATATATATTTTACAATTGTTCATTTTAAAAAGTTTGTAGAAAATTAGATATGAACTTGATATATTTAAGGGTCTGGGTTTGACAAATTTAACTGTATCCCAGTCAATTACACTTCTTGGATGAATTTGAATTGACCCAAAGGAACGTTGCGTTTGCAAATACGTATTGTGGATATGACGAACTAAAAGTCTATTTCTCTTTTAAAGAAATAATTTTAATAAACACAAATGTCAAAAGGATTTATGTTTTGAGAGAGAAAATGGTTTTAGAACTTCTTTTATGGAATGAGATGATCTATAACGCAAGTTGGTGTGCAAAGAAAAAGATGAATCATAATTTCTCAAACTCGATCCCAGGCGTGAACCAGAACCACAATCTGAAAGCTCCACCACTATACTACATCAGATATCACAATTTATGTATATCGCTTTTATCAAATGTATATAAATACACTAAATAACTTACAAACTTGACGAATGATCAACATATATATATATATATATATATATATATATATATATATATATATATATATATGTGTGTGTGTGTGTGTGTGTGAAATTTAAAAATGACAGAAAGGATAAGAAATAAAACGTTACATAAATTTTTGTCACTGGATAATTTTTCTATTTTTGTAACATTTATTATAATTATTAAATAAATAGTTAAATCTGAAAATATTTCATTTTCGCATTTAAATATAACGTTCACAAAATATTCATCAATATTGTAAATTTTCTTTTTAGGTTTATTTATTAATATTTTAGATTTTATAATTTCTTAATTCCATTAAAACAAAAATCAAAAAATAAATCATAAATATCAAAAATTTGATCTCATTTCTAGTAACAATGAGATCAAGAAAATAAATCAATAAAAAATTTATCAAGTATATTTTATCTGCTTTCATCCGAAAAAAGTACTTCATTTTCGAAAATGAAAATAAATTCAAAAAAAAATTATATAAAAAAAATATATAATTTAATTTTTTGTTAATTGATAAGTGTTTAAAATTTGATAGATATTTTAGCTATTTTTTATAATCAGTGCTAAAAATTAGGGCATCCAATACCGGACCAATTCTTCAATACCGGGAATTCGGTATTGGATTATTTCTGTCCCGGTTTTTCGGTACTGGCATAGACAAGTCTGAAAAAAATTAAAAATCCTCATATCTATGCATAGAAACTTTAGTAGCAGTTAAGTTTTGGGGGGCACAGTTGTAATTTGTTGTTATCAGAATTTTTTAATTCTTTTAAATTTAAAAGGTCTCAAATTAAAATTTACAAAAAATCTTTCAGTACAGAAGTAACGGAAAACTTAGTGAATATAATTTTTTTAAAGTCAAGTTCTTTTTATGATTAAGCTATTTCCTATATGGCTGTTAAGTAAGCTTATTTTTTAAAATCGTTTTGATTTTATAAAAAATTGAGATTTATTATTTAAACTTTGAAGTAAAAGACAAATCTCCATACATAGGTATTTTTCGAAATACCTTGGCCAAAAATGCACAAAGCAGCATATCAAATTCCTATTATCTTCTTCACTCACCTCAGTACCTAGTGTTACCTTCAGAAAATCAAATCTACACTGGCAAGACGTTGAACGTTAGTAAATAGATAATAGCCCTCTGAACCCTGTGGCTTCTTAGTGAAAACCCACAAAATTACGTTGCAGAGGACTACAGGGTTTGTCGAAGGATTTTTGCCTTAAATTTCCCTAGATCTAAATAAACTGTGCTCCAGATAGCCACAGGGATTCTGGCCACACTATATTCAGTTTGTAGTTTTGGTGCTCAGATAAAATCTTACGATGCAAATAACCACATGGTTTTTCAAGAGGAAATATAGTTTTTTAATACAAATGCCAAATAATAATAATAATAATAATAATAATAATAATAATAATAATAATAATAATAATAATAATAATAAATAATAATAATAATAATAATAATAATAATAATAATAATAATAATAATAATAATAATAATAATAATAATAATAATAATAATAATAATAATAATAATAATGATAATGATAATGATAATGATAATGATAATGATAATGATAATGATAATAATAATAATAGTAATAATAATCATAATAATAATAATAATTAAAAGATAACACCAATAAAAATCTTTTCGTACGATATATTTCGACAGAATAACTGTCATCTTCAGGTACTCGAAACCAAATAAAATATTATGAATTAACATTTAATTTAAACAAATTATTTTTTATTAATTTAATTTTGTATTAAATAAATATTCGAAAAAAATATATTCAAATAACTTTTAATTAATTTAAAATTTTATTTCTATAAATATTATAATTTTTATTTATATTATAATTTTTAAAAAATGATGTAATTTAAAAATTCAATTATTTTAATAATATTAAAAAATGTTTTTTTCAAAAAACAATACATAAACATGATTTAACATACGTAAACTATATAAAAACATTCAAAACATTCGTAATCACAGCACTTTGCACATTAATCTTTGGATCCAATGACCTTATCACCAATGCTACACATATCACGCGTTCCCAATAATTATTAAAACTTTTCAACAAAATTCTAAAATCAGACATTCCTATTTCACTTTTACAGTCTCTGGTTTTCAAATACAAAAAAAAATATCATCCACATACCTTTTATAAACAAAAGGTTTTTCAAATTGGAAAGAAGCAATTTTCTTTTCCAAACTAGCCAAAAATATTGATGCATCGTTTTTGCATTTTATGAACAGTTTACATAAGAACATTGTATTCACATGTGAAACGGAGAGAATGTCATCAATTTCGTTTTTAGATTTGTTAATTCAACGCAAAGATAAACATTATGAGACAGAGATTTATAGAAAACCAACTGATACTGGTCTTTATACTTCTCCAGAAAGCTTTTGTGAATTTAAGTATAAGAGAAATATGGTGAAAGGATTGATTTATCGTTCATGGTCTCTATCTTCTACGTTTGCTAATTCGGTAAAAAGTGTTGATAAATTGGTTGAGTTGTTGATAAAGAATGGGTATTCTAAATCATTTTTATTGTTGATGATAAAAGAGACTGTTGACAAATTGTCTGAGTGTAATTTGTCAAATGAGTGTGAATTGAGTGTTGATCTAAATAATAATAATAATAATATATATAAAAAAATTGAGCCTTAATATTTGTTAGTATTGCCGTACTCTGAAGGTTTTACAAATTATAAAAGGAATTTAAGTATACAGATGGGACATTTAATGTATAAAATCGTCTCTAATTCGTGTAAGGTACGCAATATGTTAATTAATAAATCAAAAACTCCGGTTGGATTGTGTTCTGATCTCGTTTATCAATTTACATGTAATGGGTGTAATGCCACATACATTGAAGAGACTTCCCGTCATCTCTGTACTCGAGTTCTAGAGCATTGTCGATTGAAGGGTTTGACCAATATTAGTGAACACAATAGAGGCTGTAAAAGTGAAATAGGAATGTCTGATTTTAGAATTTTGTTGAAAAGTTTTAATAATTATTGGGAACTCGTGATATGTGAAGCATTGTTGATAAGGTCATTGGATCCAAAGATTAATGTGCAAAGTGCTGTGACTACGAATGTTTTGAATGTTTTTAAATAGTTTACGTATGTTAAATCATGTTTATGTATTGTTTTTTTATAAAAACCTTTTTTTAATATTATTAAAATAATTGAATTTTTAAATTACATCATTTTTTAAAAATTATAATATAAATAAAAATTATAATATTTATAGAAATAAAATTTTAAATTAATTAAAAGTTATTTGAATATATTTTTTGAATATTTATTTATTACAAAAAATTAAATTAATAAAAAATAATTTGTTTAAATTAAATGTTAATTCATAATATTTTAGTTGGTTTTGAGTACTTGAAGGTGACAGTTATTCTGTCGAAATATATCGTACGAAAAGTTTTTTATTGGCGTTATCTTTTAATTAAATCGTTGCCAAATTTATTTAATTATTTATTTATAATAATAATAATAATAATAATAATTAGTTTCGATAATATTTCAATATTCTAATTCCACAGAAAAGAACTAAATTAATTAAAGGTTCTATTTCAATCAATCAAATCCAAAATATTTACTGAGTTTTTAATTCAATAATATTTAAACAATATTTTGAAAATTAATTTATGCTACTATCAAAAAATCACCGTTTTATACTTAAGATTTTGAGACTTTTTTAAATTCAGCCAAACTTGAAAATTACACCAATTGATATTCTCAATTATTTTTTTTATAAATATTCTTTATTCAAAAATTCACATTTAAAAATTAAAATTCTCGTTTTAGTTTTTCTGAAATTCCTAATTAACTGGATATCAACAACAAATTACTAGCTAAAGGTAACCGATTATCAAACACATTAAAAATTACAATAAAATGACATAATAAAACAATAACAGAAACCTTTTAATTTCAAATTTTATTAATTTAAAGGTGTTGGCAGCAAGCTCTTCTTAGTTTTGATTGCTCAATTATTTACAAACATTTTATTACAAAAAATAAATATTTTTATAACTGATTTTTATAAGTGAGTTTTTTGATTTTAATGTTCTATTATGAATTCAATCATTGAAAACTAATTGTAAGGTTTTTTATTTTTTATTTTATATTTAATTAATTTTTATTAGTTATACCATTGAAAGAACTACGACTAGAGAAAAGCAGGAACACTACTGGAAAACATTTTAAGACCAATGTGTAAAACAATGGAGAATGAAACAATTAAGTTTAGTTTTATCACATTCTTTAATCATCTTTAAATGTTAATTTTCTTTTTAATTCGGACAGACACCTGCCCAAATATATTAACCATCACAGTCAAGATTTTTAATAATATGAGCAGACCCCTGCCAAAACGTTTCCTACTTTGAATTTATTTTGATATTATCGCATAAAAATTAATAGATAAAAAACAGATTAGATTAACAAAATTGATTGAAAAACCTTATTTTCCAAATTGGTTTGATAGTATTTCCAATAATATTTGCATTTTGAACAATTATCCGGATTTTATTTTTTTCATTATCCTTGACTTTATCTTTTTATGTACAGCAGTGTTGATTTCTCTTTTGTTTGTAATTCATTGTTGTGAAAATGTTCTCTCGTTTGGTCAGTATGTTTATCTGACAAATCTCAGCAGATAGATTCATTGGAACATAGGTAAAATGTCAAAAACATAATTTGAATCATTCTTTCATGGTTTGTCTTTTGATTTAATTGCACTTCAATCAACTAAACTGAATGTTCTTATAGTACTAATCTTAGCTCATTATTACATATGTGATGACAGATTATTTCCATAAATTTATCTTCAATATTCATAACGATAAAACTATCTTTAAGTTTTCCCGAAGAGTAATTAAATTAAATCTAGTTCAAAAGTTCTTTATTATAGATCATATTATAGTTCACAAATCAAACTTCCAGAACCATCCTTGAATACAAAGAGCACTTTTGATTTTCAAAATTTCAACCGAAAACACAATCTAAAATGACGCGAATAAACAAAATATCAATCTTTTCCAAATGATCAAAAAACTCCAAGAATCCAAAAATACCACAAAAAACTAGACTACGCACACCAATAGTACTCCTCGCCAATAATCAACCGATTCCTGTTCAAAATTTATTTAAAGAAGTAGAATAAATAAATATTACCTTGAATGAATAAGTAACCGGAAACTCTAAATGGTTCATACTATATTGAAGATATTGAACTTCTAGGCTTACAAGTCATGCCTATAATAGCTGTATTGATTTCTTCTAAGAGTACCTCATATTTTTGAATGATACACTATTTAATGTTCATCAATTTTTATTGGTTGCACACATTATTAATATGTTTAATTTTTAGAAATTATAAAAAGCGCTATAAATATTTTGTTAAATTATTGTTATTTCTTTTTATTCATTGTAAGTAATTTATGTTCAATTACTGTTCGTCAAAAGAACATAATGATTGTCATTTTTTAATGTAATTATATTATGGACAAAAACACTTTTATGTTACGTAATTTTGTATATTTCCGTTTTTATAATGACCACATGGATCATTTGCAATAATATATAAATTAAAAAAATTATTTATTTAAAAAACCTGCAATAGATATATATTCTGAAAATAAAGAAAAATAAATTAAATTTAACCAATAGTAAATAATTCTAAAAGTGTCTCTATAGGTATCCCAATAAGAGATGAATTAAACGAAAAAGAAATACCAAAATTTTTTGAAGAAATGAAAGATATTGAGTAATTGGATTCTTGGGATGAAAAAGCTGTTGAAGCGACGAATGCAAACAAAGAACAACCAATTATTTAATTTTAAAAATATAAAATAGCATTAACAAAAATTAGATATTTTCTAACAAATACATGTATTTTGGTAATGAAACATCTCTATTCTATGGCTCAAAATGTGTGTGTGTGTATGTCTGTATTTAAAATTGTTGATAAGAGTCAGAATTTAAGGGAAATATCAAAGATGTAGAGCCAACTAATTAATTTTTACAAATCGAAGAAAGTATCTCAGTCCAATCAATATTGCTAAAAAGCTTCAACTTTTTTAGTTTTAAGTACCTGGCTGTAAATTATATTCTGTGGCTGCGTCACATATCTTGCATATGTTGTTATATATGGTTCTTCTACTTTTGTTAAGATTTAAATTTTTAATTATACTGCTATTATATTTCCTTTTTCCTGCTCATTAACATGTCTTTTAACACTAGTCTTTTCTGTATTATTGATAATATATTTTCTTCTTTTTTCTTTTAATGAACCCTATTTAGTTAACGAAACCAATGCATTCTTTGTAATATTCAACAACCTTGCGATTTAACCATAAGATTAAACTTCCACTTTAAATTTTTGTGCAATAGACATAACTTCAATCAAATTAAACTATAAAATAAAATTATCTTTTTTAAAACATCTTGGTTATAAATATATGTTATTGGTGCAATGCCGCATATATTGGAATGACTGCCCGTCATTTCCTCTCTCAAGTTCCAGATCACAGTCGACTTACAGAATTTATTGATATTAGTAAACGCAATTTTTTTATGCATGATGAAAATAAATGTAAAATATTATGTCACTTATAAAGAAATCAGAGGTGAAAAACAAAAAAAAGTCCTTATAGTAAAATAGTTTGTTTAGAAATTTAAAAATATTTTATTGAGACATTATTAAACTTTTGTTAAATTCTCGATGTTATAAAATGAATTTTTTTAAAGTGAGATTTATAAAATAGAAAGATTTTTAGTAAAATATGTTTTAAAATATAAATGAAATTTATTTGAAAAAGTAATTTATTCTATATAGTTTAAAGTTAGAATCTACCCGACGATGACAGTGAGTCTCTCAAAATACCTTCTATCTTAACTTTAAATTGTTTATTCAAACAAACTAATCAAAGCTATTAAAATTAAATTTTTTATAATATTGTCAATGAAAATTTAAATTTTTATAATATAATCTAATAAAGTTAGTATTTAGAATATTTTTATAATATAATTAGTTATTTTCAATAAACAATTCAAATTCCATATAGTTTGTTTTTCAATTTTACCTGATGATGACAGTAAATATATTGTAATATATATTATGTTTGAGTAGTGTATTCTAATATTTATATCAACACTATTGTAATATGCAAGATATATTATAATATGATTTTTTATTTAAATTTATTATTATTTTAGAAAATTTTCAAATGAAGTAATAATATTATTATATTAAAAAATAAACGTTCTATATAGTTAAATTTAATTTTTATATTTATAGTCTCTACTTCATTGTATTATAAGGGATACTTTTTAAAAGTCTGAATTAAAATTTTAATACTAAATTAAATTTATAATATTCAATTAAATTGTTAATTTAAAACGAGAATAGTCAGAATTTAATAGTTTAATTTACTAAAATTTTGTAATTTTATATAGCATATATAATTATAAAATTTTAATTTATTTGAACATTTATAAAAGAAATTATTGTTAAATTATAAAATGTTTATTTTTGTTGTAAATGTGACATTTATAAAAACTCAAAATCAAAACTAATAAATGCAAATTAAATGTCACGAAAGAGAATATTTACAAAACAAAACCTGCCAATAAATTTCCTTCCAAAATCTTTTCCAAAAAAATGCAAAATTTATTCAAATTGGTTTTTTGGAAATGAAAAATATTATTTTTAAAATAAACTTTGATTATATCATAATTAAAACAAATTTAGTTATTCATCATTCTTATATTGTTTTTTTTGTGTCTAAATGAAATATATGTTAAGTTCAGAATTGTAAACTACAACGCTATTTTATTTACTTTTGTAAATAAGTTTTCTATTTTAGGATATTTTAATATTCTATAGAACATACTTTTTAAATACTTGTTTGGTTCATGTAGGTCACAGAAAATTTTAATTTTAATGCTTTTTATGCAATGTGGGATATATTATATTGTATTCATATGTTTACGTAAATGACTGAAATAACACAAATAAGATGTATATGTTGACAGTATCTGGTTAGTAACTAGAGCTCTTGTGCAAAAACAATAGTTAAAATTTTTAAATCCCCTATATAAAATAAATATGGCTACAACTTCATTAAAAATTAAATAAAGCTATCAGTTGATTAAAACAAAAATTCAAATCGATAGCACTTTCTTAAATCAAAAAATTAATCAAGAATTAAATAATTAAATATGTGATTACGACATCATTTTTTATTTTTAATTTTTATTTAATTAACGAAATTTATCACATTGAATAAATTATAATATAAAATATAATTTCATATTTTATTTTTCTTTCAATCATGAAAAAAAACAATTTTCTATTTTAAACATAATTAAATAATGAACTTAAAAAATATTATCATCGCTTATTAAATTTGGTCAAAATTGAATTCGAAAAACTTCCATAAGTAAAAAGAAAGTCTTAGAAATGAGAATCAATTTAAGAAAAAATAATTTCATTTGGCCTCAAGAAAAAATATTATTTGACTTCACTAATAAATCTATTTTTAATCAACTTTCTGACAAGCACTTCATTTTCATATTTATTCGTTTTGCATTAATAACGATAGACAATTTGGGGAATTTATGAAAATAAAGATTATAACAAAAATGTAGCTTTGGGATACATATATATGATATTTTTTAGTTAAGTTTATTATTTTTAGAAAATAATTCTATTAGATGTGTCGATGATAAATTCCTTTTTTTCTCCATAATCATTTTAAATTAGAGAGTAGTAAAACAAAAATATTAGCTTTGAGTTTTAAAATATGTCACGACGACATGTATATGGTTATAAAGATTCTCGAATAAAGATTTGCAAAAATAGTTTGAGCTGTAAATTTGTTGTAAAAATTGTTTCAAAGAAAAAAAATAATATATAAAAAATTTCAAAAAATATAGCTTTTTAACACTAATTTTATTTAAATATAAATCTAACATTGGGAGAATGGCAAAACCTAGTGCTATACAAAAATACATTATAATATTGTATAAAAAAGTAAAAATCTGCCATAATTTATTCAGGCATACATTATGTTCCCTTCTTCGTGGGAAATGGACTCCAATTTGAGTCCCATTGCACTTGAAATTAACCTCTTACAGAAATCTTTAATTCCTTACTTAAATTACATAACAATTATTCATAAAAATGAAAAATAAATTCTTGAAACTGACATAAATTTAAGAAATATATTCAAATTTTCATATTGAAAATCCAAAATTTTTCAAACAATCGATTAATCCAAAATTCAGTTCTATTTTTATGAAAAACAAAAATCTAATTTGTTTATGGAAATGATCCTTTAAATACTTGATTAATGTCTGTTTTAAATTTGATTAATGTCGTTTTTAAAAAGGATTGATCCCATAACAACTTGATCTACGTTTGTCAAAGAAAATTTGGATTAATAAAATTTTTGACAAACTATTCATCATTAAAACAAATATAATTATTCATGACAAATTATTAATTAATGTTTCATTGTTTGACGATGGATTGTAAAATTCCGTTATTTGTGCCATATTTTAGTTTTGATAAACTAAAAGAATTTTTTTCCTCAAGCGATTTTGAAATTAAAATTATATAATTAATTAAAATTCAAAGTTACTTAAAAACAATTTAATAATTTATTTACTATGCGAATTCTGATAGGAGAATGGCATTTATTAATATGTAAGTATCATTGAATTTCATTGGATAGATGCTTGAGCAGGATTGGTTTACGTGATTAAATAATTAACCTAACAATAACTGATAATGAAATTTGGTTAGAGAATTGTTATTTTATAGACATGATACACACTATTGTCATGTAAAAAAACAAAGACCTTGGCTCAAACTGAACTTTGAATACATAGATAAATTTTAGATTATTTAAGGTAGAAATATAGCTTTCAATTTATATTATTTAAATGAAACTCTTTCCATATTGAAATATGCGATAATGTATAAAATTTTCAGAAATAATTTTATACTTGTTCCAAATTATATATTATACTTTTGTTATCTAGTGAAAATATAAATACCCCCAAAAAGACATTAATTTAAATTTACAATATTTTGTAGATTTAAAATTAAAAGAATAAAATCACTATTTTCATTAACTTTGTTAGTTATAAATGTAGCATTTATAACTAAATAAAAAATGAAAACTCAATTTTTTTTTATAAAATTAAATATAAAATTTGGTAAGAAAAAAAATTAAACAAGTCGATTTATTAATAATTTTTAAGTTGTTTTAATAGAAAAAAAGTATTTCAAAAACAAACAAATACAAATTTTGTATAATTGGAGATTTTTTTAACATATTAAATTTCTAAATTAGACAATATTTTTAATTATTCAATTGCGCAATTAATCACGGTGTGTCTTGATTACTTAATAATGTAATCAAGATAATTAATTTTTGTGTGCACACAATTTTTTTTGAAATAATTTTTCGAATTTTTTTGGCGGATTTTTTTAAAATCAAAATTTTGGCGGATTTTTTTAAATTCAAATTTTTGGCACATTTTTTTAAATTCAAATTTTGGCGAATTTTTTGAAATAAAATTGTTTGAAATATTTTTTTGAATAAATTTTTGTTTCATCCACAAAATCTTTTCAATCACACAGTAGTCAGGTGGTATTTTGACTCTCGATAAAAAAGCATAAAATTAAAATTGGTTCAAATCGCCTACAATGGTCACAGAGGGTATTTTTCATCCACAAAATATTTTCAATGACACTATAGTCAAGGGGTATTTTTTGACTCTCGATAAAAAGCCTAAGATAAAAATTGGCTTGAATCACCTATCAAGAAATATTTTATCGATTAAAAAGCCTAAAAATATTTCCTTGATTAAAAAGCATAAAAAATAATTCATCGATTAAAAAGCCTAGAATTAAATTCTCGATTAAAAATCATAAAAAATATTTCTTTGAGTAAAAAGCATAAGTAATTTTTCTTGATAAAAAAGCATAAAATTAAAAATGGTTCATATCGCCTAAGATGGTCACACTATAGTCAGGGATATTTTTAACTCGTAATAAAAAACAATGCAATATTTGGTCTCAATATTTTCTATATGTAAATATAGGCATAAAATAAAAATGGCTTGAATCGCCTACAGATTAAAGTTTTCAGGGGTATTTATAGGCTTGTTAATAAAAACACTTGAAATATTTGTTCACACAATTTTCATAGGCAAATTTAGGCTCTAGATAAAAATAAGTTAAAATATCTAAAGTAAGTTAAGGTAATTAAAGTACATTAGGATACATTAGAGTATATTAAAGTAAATTAAAGTAAATTAAAGGGTCTAAAGTAAATTAAAGTACATTAGAGTATATTAAAGTAAATTAAGGTAAATTAAAGTAAATTAAAGGGTCTAAAGTAAATTATGGTACATTAGAGTACATTTAAGTAAATTAAGGTACATTAAAGTAAATTTAAGTACGTTAGAATAAATTTAAGTAAATTAAGGTAAATTAAAGGGTCTAAAGTAAATTAAAGTACATTAGAGTAGATTTAAGTAAATTAAAGGGTCTAAAGTAAATTAAAGTAAGTTAGGGTACATTAAAGTACATTTAAGTAAATTAAGGTTCATAAAGTAAATTAAGGTACATTAAAGTAAATTTAAGTACGTTAGAATAAATTTAAGTAAATTAAGGTTCTCTAAGTAAATTAAGGTGCCTAGAGTAAAGTATGGTAAGTTCGGTAAGAATTTTTAAAATTAAATAGAGTCAACAGTTAAGTTACTTAAGGGTAATTTTTAAAGCTGAAAACTTTAAAAGAAGTTATATTAGGCAAATTACATAAGGTAAGAATTTTTTAAAAGTAAATAGAGGGTCAAAAGGTAAGTTACATAAGGTAAGAATTTTTAAAGTAACTTAGAGTCGACAAAATTAAATGATAAATTTTTTAAATAAAATTTTTATTATAGTTTTATCGATCAATTTTTAAAATATTTTTTAAAGATGAAATTTTTAGGATAATTTTAGAATGAAACTTTTATACATATTTTTAAATAATAAAATTCTTAACATAATTTTACAACGAAATATTTTATACATGATTTTTAAATAGAATTTTTAGTATAATTTTATCGATGAATTTTTTATATTTATTTTTTAAAGATGAAATTTTTAGGATAATTTTACAATGAAATTTTTATACATGTTAATAATGCTAAAATTTTTTAATGTAATCTTGCAATCAAATTATTTAGTGTAATTTTAAAATAATAATAATGACAATAATAATAGTAACAATAATAATAATAATAGTAATAATAATAATAATAATAATAATAATAAAATAATAAATTCATCAACAATTAAAGAAAAAGTTAACTTACTTGGTATCAACTACTGAATACTGATAACCCATACACACTGAACAATCCATTAATAACTGAACAACAATTACTAGCTACTGTATACAAATAACTGAGTACTGTACAACTCACTATATAAATACTAGGCATTGAATAATTGAGTATCTTATTCATTTAAATTCCCTATTTAAATAATATTTACCCCTTGAACATCGATATTCAACCAACTTAACCCACTTAAATTAAATTTTCTCTCAATCATTTACCCTTAAAATGCTTGATTATTCACACACTCACAATATTTTATCAATAACTAGTTACTGAACAGATCAATATCAAAAATTGTTTACTGACCAAGAAATTTTTAAATAAAAGCACATAAAAATTTGAACAATCAAAAGAAATATAATTTCAATTACAAATTGTATTAACTTCTCCACTCTTTTATCGATCATTGATGTCTCCAAATTGTATGGTTGCTTAGTTACCTGATTGCTATCAAGAAACTATTAATCATTGAAGCCCAATCTAGTGTTGTATTTTCTCTGAATAAAAATTTATTGCTTTGTTTACAGTCTTGTATAAGATTTATTGAAATTATTTTGTAAAACTTAGTTAAAAGACTTTGTAATTTTTCTACTATTTTTGTAACTATTTTTCCAACAATGAACAATTACTAAAAGTTATTTTCAAAGATAAATGTCAACCTTTTCATTTAATTTTCACATGTCCCTAAATAAATTAATTGCAAACTCATCAAAAAATTACTTAAATTTATTTTTATAGATTTTCTGATCTTTTCACCCCCAACTCTTATTGTTTACTGAATGATAAATTAATTAGTAAGTACAAGTAGTGGTTAATCTAATTGCTAGTGAAAAGAAACTTGATTAGAAAAATATTCTTAAATTAATTTCTCAAAACATATATTACTTTCATTGTACTTGGAATAAATTTTCGTATATTTATTGAAAATGATTCAACTCTTAAAATTATTAACTCAAAGATGCTAAAGGTTTGAATAAAACTGATAGAAAAAAAATTAATATCTACCACATTACTAGAAATTAAATGATTATCGACCAACCACTAAATAAGTTGAATTTCTAACAAAGCTTAAAAAACTACACGGAACAGGTACTGATAGATACCGATAAAATCTACTAAAAATCCAAATATGTATGTTTAATTATTGTAAAATATTTGTTTTTGTAAAAATAAGACTTATCCTTAAATTATGATTATCGTGTGATTAGAACTTGATTAAAGTTGTGAGAAATATTTTAAGTTGTTAAATTTTAAATAAAACTGCTTAATTTGTAAATAATGATATTACTTTGAAGAAATTTTAAAATTGGTAAGAAAATAGTAATTATTGAGTAATACTTATTAAAATTACTAAAGTTTTATAATTTTTGATAGATCTTTAATAAAATTTGTTAGTACTTTGAATAAAAATTTTAAAAAAAGTTTCAACATAGTAGCAAATTGTAAAGAAAATAGTACTTATCAAGCAAAAAAATTAAATTAACTAAGTTGTAAAATAATTGAAAAAATTTGTTAGATCATTTTTTAAAATTTTATAAGTTTGTTAGGTACTTGTTGAATGAAAATTAATTGTACAATTTCTCTTCATTCGTAGAAATAATCACATGTATTTAAATTATTCAGAAAATTGTCAATAACAATATAAGTAATGGGTAACATAATTTTTTTAAATACTAGTCAATTTTAATTTTTAATTAAATTACAAATAATAAAATCAAATAAATACTTGAATACAAATAATTACATGAATCAAACATTTTCTTAGAACCGAACACGTATAGTATATTTTATTCAGATTCCAATAATATCATTAAAATTAACCAAAATCTTATTGATATATTTTGATAACCCTTACTCTCAACCAATCATTTCTCTTTAAATCACAATAATCCCAGTTATATTCAATATTTTTGATAAAAATCACCGACTTATTTTGTTATTGAACCGAATAAATTTCTAGAAATCCCCTTAAAATTAAATTCATCTCGTGACCAATCCTTTTCCCTTAAAAAATCATAAATTCTCTTCTTAACCAATCATTTCTCTTTAAATGACAATATTTCCTTTCTCTCAAAAGATTTACACACATATTGATATCTATCTGAACAAATCCTCCTAAAAATATTATAAATTCCTCCTCTATATTCTCCATTTAGAAAATATTTACCCTTTGAACACAGATATTCAACCAACTCAACCCCCTTAAAAATGACAACAAACTTGTTCAATCGATTATTTCACCTTAAAATATCATAACATTTCCTCTTAACCAATCAATTCCCTTGAAATGACAATTTCCCCCACTGCATCAATATACATATTTTTTGTAAAACCTACAAGGTAAAATTTCTTTAGAAATCTATATTTAACCGAATAAGATCCTTAAAAATCCATCATTTGGATCATATTTACTATACGTATTTAATCAATCAAATTCACTTAAAATTATCATAAAAATATGAATTTTATCAATAAAAATAAATTTTATTTAATGTATTACAAAATTGTTATTGATACCCAACATTTTACGTCAAAAATCACGACAATTTGATTAATTGCGTAATTACGTAATTTAATCTCTTAACCCCCTCCTACTTATTATGCCTTATTAACCCCCTTAACTACCTACATTGAGTAACAAAATAAACCCTTGCTGTGAAGTAATAATTATATTTTTGAAAAAGGTTTTATTTATTACTTCGCAGCAAGAGCTTATCTTGTTACTCACTTTTCTGATTTATTCAATAATAATCTCAAACTTACCGTTAGTAATGAGGTTAAACTACTTAGACATAGCTAATTACGGTGTAATACAATATTTGAATAAAATACTCACAACTGTTTTACTGATAAATTGTATCGGATATGGAATAATAATATTATATTTTAATCCATTGTCCCAAATAAATCTGTCTTATAACCCCTTTGGTCAAATTCACAACTTTGGCCTAAAGTAATCTGTTTTCTTTTATTCAGGATATGAATAATGTAGATTTAAAATATTAAAAAGTTTGTATCTAATAAAATTATCAATTTATACTTATCACAACCTTTTAAACTTCAATGTAAACTTTCAATGTTCTCTACAGTCTTCTCAATGTAAATATATAGTCGATCACATGTAAAATTATGAAGAACTAATTCTTTTATAAATTTTATTTGCTGTATTAACATTATTATTACTATAACTATTATTATTATAACTATTATTTTTATTGTTATTATTATTATTATTATTATTATTATTATTATTATTATTATTATTATTATTATTATTATAATTTTCTACACAATTTGACTATGAGTCAGATTTGTTTAAGGTCAAATTGTGTAGAAAATATTATGTCACTTATAAAGAAATCAGAGGTGAAAACTAAAAAAGTCCTTATAATAATATTATTATTGTTATTATTATTATTATTATTATTATTATTATTATTATTATTATTATTATTATTATTATTATTATTATTATGATTATTACATTTTGTTTATTAAGACAATGGTAATTAATAAAATAGTCATGAAGCAATATTAATTAATCATAAATATAGTCAAAATTCATTTCTAGTTACCTTTCAATTGAAATAACAACAACCGTAATCAAACTAGTGAATACGAGAATCATGAAAATATATTGCGTAATCTGACAAACGATGCCATGAAAGATAACAAAAGAAATATAACAAGGCGCTCCTAATTCTGTCAATTTCAGCGGCATGACGAAAATAGCTGTAGCAGTATCAGCAAATGCCATATTGACTATGTAATAGTTAGTGACAGTTTGCAGATGTCGGTTTAGGAAAAATACCAAAATTACAAGAACATTGCCGAAAAAAATGATGACTGCCATCATAACCCATAGTGTTACAAGGGTTCCATGAACGAATGAGTTTTGCGTCCAATCAGTATACGGTTCTGGTATCGCAGAACAATTTCTAAACGACACGATGGAGGGACTTGTGTTATTCATATAATGTGATAAATATATTTTTTTACATATAGTATTTAGGAAATATTTAATCGAGAAATTCTATTGGTCGACCAAAACCCAATCCAACTTGTTAATTAAAATTTTGGAATATTTTAAACAAAGCACAATTTAATAAAAAAGACAATATTTGAGTAAATGTTAAATTGTATTTGGAGTTGTATCAAATAATTCTCAATTTACTGAAAAATCGACTTATAATAGTTTTAACATTTAGTTATAAAAAGGAAGTAATTAATTATATAAAATCAAATTGAAATAATATAAAAATATGGAAATGCTTTTTAATTTTATGTTAGCAAAAAGACAAGAAATAGAAAATCAAGATCCGAATATATATATATATATATATATATATATATATATATGTTTGTGTGTGTGTGTGTCATGCGTACAATGCCACATACATTCGAAAGATTGCCCGTCATTTCCGCTTTCAAATTCTCGATTACCGTCGACTTGGCGAAAATTTTAAAAGATATTTTGTTGAGAGTTATAATTAAAGTCTCGGTTTTATAAAATTTCAAAAAAAATTAATTTTTTAAAATTAGAGATTTATAAAACCAAAATTTTTAATTTTTAATAGAATAGTTTTAGAATATAAAATAACTGGATTGATCAAAATTAAATAAATTTAAGCGATAAATTACCTAATTTGGTTGCACTTTCAGCGATTACACATGTATATTTTTGTATACATTTACTGTAATTATTTTAGTTACACTATCACAAAAATCACATTTACAACTTTTTTTAACCCTTTGACTGTGTGTAAATCTTTTGACTGATAAAATTTCAGTTAATTCTGTGAAAGTTTTAATTTATTTAGCAAAAACTAATTTTCGTTATTTATGAAATTCTTTTTGAGATAGATAATACAGTTCAACAACTGAAAAACAGCAAAATAAATGTTGATATTAATAATTACTAACACTAATCTGGGTTAAATTGTAACTATGATCATTAGTTTGTTAAAAAAAATCTTTTTAAATAAATATGTAATATATACATGTATTATTTTAATTTTCATTCAAAAACAGTAAAAAATTTGCTAAATACCCAATAATGTAAATAAAAAGCCTTTAAAATTACTTTTAATTATATAGTGACTGTATAATAGTTATTTAATTTCATGTTACTAAATTATTTTTATTATAAAAAATATATTAAATATCATTAACTACGATATTCTTTATTTCTTGAGACCGGAAAATTATTAGTTTCGATGGACGAATTTTGATTAAATAGTCATTGTTATAATTATTACGGACTCATTTAATTCCTTACAATTGCTCCATACAAAGAATATTAAATACATCATAAAACAAACAAATTTTAAAATAGTAAAATAGTAAAATTTTTAACAGTTTAGTTATGAAAATTTAATAAATTTAAAAAAAGTATTATAATAATTGCCAAAATTCTAACTGAGGGGTATGGGCTATGAATATGATAATTGGGTTTGTCAATATTTGTTACAGATCTATGTCAGAAACGGAAACCATTATAAATATCGTCTAATTAAAATTTTAAATTTATACTCTCAATACGATATAAATAAACACAATTTTCTCATTTTTATTTCCAGCTTAATTTTTATTTGAACGACTCCTCATAATAACTCGTTTATCACAAATGAAATAATAATAATTACAAAGCTGCTTTCTCTTCATCAATCTTCCTCACTTTTCTCACGCTCTCGCTAATTTGATTTACGTTTACAAATTTCTCTCTAAGTAGTTTCAAACACGATATTGCATCTAGAATGTGTGAGAAAAATCAGGAATTTATCTTTATAATTATATATGAGATATACAATTTTTACCATTTCTATTTCAAAATGTATTATTTCATTGAGATTTCTCTGTTTGATTTCAATTTGCATATTTTAAACAATTCCAGGAAATGACTTAAAATTTCTTAGAGAAATTTATTGATTTTGGACAAATCATTTTTGCAGTTGTAAAAAATGGCAGAATAATTTTTATTGAATTAAAATAATATTGGTATTATTATTATACACAAAAAGGCGCCATTCTAACAAACACTTTACGATATATTTAATATACTGGAACACACACAATACATTCACTAACATACAAATACTCAGCTGTTCCAAACATTTTTTTACTGAAGACTCGACTGGGCTCTACAAATTACCTTCTCTATGCAAGCAGTAATTAAGAAAACTAAAAATAATGATTATTATAATGATTATTAATATTATTATTATTATTATTATTATTATTATTATTATTATTATTATTATTATTATTATTATTATTATTATTATTATTATTACTATTATTATTATTCTTATTATTATTATTATTAATATTAATATTAATATTATTATTATTATGATTATGATTATTATTATTAGTAGTATAAAACGGCGATTCCCTGGTAGCAGCATAAATTGACATATCAGATAAGTGAATAAAAAAATAAACCCTTGCTGCGAAGTAATAATTATATTGTTCCAAAAGAAACATAAGAGGATTATGTAATAATCGAAACTTCTTTCAACAACCTAGCATCAAGGGCTTTTTCACTTATCTGATATATTATTATTATTATTATTATTATTATTATTTTTATTATTATTATTATTATTATTTTTATTATTATTATTTGATTAATGATATAAATGATATATTTTAATACTTTTAAATATTTCTGAAAGTCATTCTATAAATTATTGTCTTCAACATAAATGTTTTTTTCTTAATTTAATTTTCTTTCATATATACTATAATAATTTCGTTTAGGGATGAAAATACAAAAATTACAATTTTTAATGTTTATTTTGCATAAATAATATGGAAAATATTATTGATATAAAACAAATAAACAAGATCTTTTCTCGGGCAAACAAGGATCAAAACATCGAAATGTATCGTCCGAGTAAAGCTCGGGATAGTCAGATGTAAGTATGTGGGTATTGTAGTGACTCTCAAAGTAAACAGTTAAATAATTACATAATGAAGCGTGGAGATTTTATTCTTTTTACGATTATACTTCAAAACAGAAAATAGCTCCTCACATGGAACCTTGGATTGCAAAATCTCGGCACCTAATGTTTGGTTCTTTTGGTAAAATTGCCCAGAACTGAATGCAATATGCCTAATGTTATTTCTGAAAATGCTGCTTTTAACTTTATAACAAATCCAAAAATCATTTATGGTTGAAAAAATCTTACCTTTTTTACAAAGACTCACAAACAAAATATTTGTAAATTTTTCCTCGAATAAATACATTTGTTAAAATTTATTGAATTTCGTGAGTCTCATTATTAGTTTAGAAGCTATTTAAACAAATTACTCGAAAATTATTGAAATGTGTAAAAAATGTCTCGAGTTTTTTTGATATTTTTAGAAGATTTTTAAAATTATTTAATTATTATATGAATTTTATTACATAGTGATTCTAAATCAATAGAATATTTAAAGTAGTAAAACTAAAAGCAGTCATTTAACCAAAACAAAAGAATTTCATGAATATAAACAAAGAAATATTTAAATATATTATTTTTAAATTATCCAATAATGATAACAGTATAAAATGATGACTTTCAAATAACAGTATCAAATTAATATTAAATATTTACAAATGGAATGATTAATCTTTTGGTGCAAGTTTTAAGTATTATAAAGACAAAAAAATATATAGAAAATATAAAAAGAATTTGTTTTTGATGTTTACTATGTGATATATTTGGAAATGTTTTATTAATAAAAATTTTTTGTTTATAATTTCGTAACATAATATAGAAATTTTCAAAATTTATCCTGAAGGTTATTTTGAATTTTTTTATTAATATTTTAAAATTATTTTTCTAAAAAATAACAGTATAATTAGGATTCATGCTTTTGTGTTTTTTTTTAAATTACTCCTTCGGACGAGCATTTTGGTCGAGAACATTTGGTGTTTATGTAAATATTATGATAAATAAATATTGTTTTTCGAATTTATCAAATGAATAGGTCTTATTTTCTTTATAAGAGCTTTAGCCTTGCTCAATGATTAAAGAGAATTATGGTGAAAGTAAAAGGGATGTCAGTTACGTAAATTATAACTTTGTGTCGTCCTTTGAAGAACTCATTAATTATTGTTTCTAAAATTCCAACAAATCATGATTCTAAATTTTTAAAGATAATTAAAAACAATTTTAACATTCTAGACAAAATAATTTTCAAAATTTTCAAATTAATTTTTCAGATATTATGGAAAAATGTATTTTTTTTGTAAATAAAGTTGAAATGAAATGACTGAAGCACAAAATATATATTTATTTGTGGAAACATTTCTCTATTTTTTTAAATTAAGACAATTTGATATTTGAGTATATTTCAATTATTTTCATTGTGGCACAATATTCAAACTTTAATGCTATGCAAAATAAACTTTTGACTTTTTGTTAGTATAAAAATAAATGAAATATTATCAAAATAAGAAAACAGATCAAATGTGAGAAAACAAACTGGATAATTATCTCTTAAATAATTAATATAGATTTTGTAGGAAATAATATTTTCTACAAAATTTGACTATGAATCAGATTTATTTAAGATATTCAGGAATTTTCGGAACAGCTTTTTTTAAGTGGAAATCATTTGAAAAAGACTCTGCCAAAAATTCGTGAATACCTGAAATAAATCTGATTCATAGTCAAATTTTGTAGAAAATATTATGTCACCTATAAAGAAATTAGAGGTGAAACACAAAAAAGTCCTTATAATATTGTGTAGGAAATGTTTATTTATACGGATTACTTACCAATCAAAACGCGGGAAAATGTTATAGTTGCAACATAGTAGCATGACAGAAATATATTGATAAAATATTTACTTAATTAATTTATAAATAATTTTTTTTTCTTAATTGTTTGCATTCAAAACCTTTTAGTTGCATATATTGACTTTAACTTGAGTGTCATAATTAACAATATGTAAAAGGTTTTTGCAGAATAACAAATCGTTTTACAAGGTTCACCAGAGTATCAGAATTTTAATGTGACATTCATTTTGGATGTAAAAATGCTCATTTCATTTGTTTAATCGAATCAGTAACGCAGCACGAAAACCTAATAGGAAGTTGATTTTAACTTAAATATAGGACAACTACTAAACATCTTAAATTACGAGCATAAACAAATATATAAAATTTAACAGAAAATAAAGTAAAAATAAATTATTATAAAAAGCAAGATATACATAACACGAAATCAGAAAAATAATAAACAATTTGACAAGAAAATGAGCAAATTATCAAAGTCTATTATGAAGACAAAATATGCAAGAAATAATAAAATCAATGTTCTGAAAATTTATAATTACAAAAAAAATAGATAATAAAAAAGAAATTAAATTCTTATCAAGATCAAATTTGTTTAAGCGCATCAATGCAAACACACAGAAACACAACGACAAGGAGAAGTATATATATATATATATATATATATATATTTATACTGATTGGTTTTGACAGATTAAAAATAAATTCTTACTTAAAATAAAAATATTCTAAGTTGCAAAATTCTTGGTATCATTTTGAATTTTTGAGAATTGTTAATTCAAGCAATTTATAAAGCGCTTAAAGTAAATGATTTGCAGTAACGGTTTACAGCCTTATTATGCAATAGGAACACAAATCTAGTTGATGATACTAGTAGTATAAACAACATCGAGATTAATAGATCTATGCAATACATGAAATACACCACTAGATTGAGTAAAGACATTATTTCCGATTCTAATATCAACGAATTATTAAATACACTTGGATGAGCTATATATTTTAGTAGGATTGATTTGAGGAATGCTTACTCTCATGTTGAGCTTGATGATAAATTGAAACTTAAGACTGTATTTTCCACCCAAAACAAATGATATTGTTTCAACCGAATGCCATTGAAAATAACAGTGGTGAACTCAATTCAAAAATAGCAGTGTTAAACCTAAATAATATCCTTATATTTTCAAAATAATTAAAAGAGCATTATAGAAATATTGAATGTGTCTTAGAGAAATTAAAAACGCTTGATTTAAAATTAATTAAACTTAAAAATAAATTAATCCAAGCCCCAATCTTAAGTTTTCTGTTTTTTTTCAAAACCATTTATGTTAATTTTGACCGTATCAGAGCGGTTTTTTTTACATATAGGCAGTCCTGGAAAATAAAATGTAATTGCGTATGGATCAGACCCAATGTCGCAATATGAAGAAAAGAACAACCATGAAGAACTTCTAACAGTATTTTATTTTACGAATTACTTCAAACATCATTACTATGGGAAACCATTTACATTTTGTACAGACCACAAAGTAATAACCTCTTTATGAAAACAAAAGACCATTTCAGACACGAATAAATTACTTGAAAAGCTTTAAAATGGACGGTCAATATAAGAAAGCATAAGAACAATACAGACGGATTGTCAAGAAACGAATGTAAAACATGTATTCTATGACAAACCATACATTAAATCCCAAAAACGGGTAAATTAAAGAAACCATTAGTCAAAATTAACAAAAGAAAATTCAAAGGTAAAATGTCACAGTAGGTTAAACGAATTCAAGGAAGCTTATTATAGAAAGATTATTATAGAAAGCTTAAACCAAAATGAAAAAATCAAATTCTAACTAAAAGATCAAGTGATCTCGACAAAAAATAATAAGCCCTGGAAACAACATTTATACAATTATATCACAAAATACGATGTCACTCTATTACAATGAAAGTGTACAGATATGTATCGAATAATTTTGCTATGAAATGTATTAGAAAAATGATACAGATTGTGATTCAAGATTCAGGAAATATCCCAAAATGAAAAAACTATGAAGAAAATATGCAAAATGTCAGAAACAGATCTATTCGAAACGATATATAAATTCAGGACAATTAGAGGTTTTAACCATAAAACCCTTAAAAAAGAGTCTCAAAAATTGGGTTGATTTATAACCCGAAGTTGAATGTATTTTAAATTCAACTTTTCAAAAAACGATTTCATAAACTTCATGTGAGAAAGTGTTTGCAAACAAGTTCATTGAGACTGGCCTATAAATCCGTCGGAAAAGAGAGAATCTATATATATACTTATGTTAAGGTTTCTAACCAATCAAATCACGCATTATTACTGCAGTAGTATACTATGACCTCCCTACGTCTAGACCCTTCACCTTCAAAGATATTCTAATTCCGACAACTAGTACTAGAGAGATTTACCACTAGAGATATTATCTTCGAAATGACTAAAACCCCGATGAAAATTCAACCGGCTCTTATTGTAACGAACTAATAGAGGAGTTCAAAGCAGCTGAAGAGAAAACTTTTAATCAAACGCTGAAAACAGAGTATAACAAATCTACATTGCTAATAGATGATTTAACGGAAACCTTAAAATGTACTCAGCAGAGGTTTTTATTCAGAAAATAAATGCAGTAGCACAAATGGAATAAAGAAGAGATATATAAATGACTGCTAACACACTGTGTAGGGGACGTAAGAAAAGACAGTGCAATGAAAGAGATGAAATCCACAGGTGAAATTAAAGCCGTTAATATTTTTACCATTTTATAAAAAACATTTCTAACATGAAAACTGATTAACATTCGATTCATTATTTAAATATTTTTTTGTTATAATTTGCTATCAATCACTAAAAATAGCGTTTTTATTTGAGAATTATTTTAAGTTAGACATTTATCCGGGAATTTTATTTAGACATATTTTGGTATCAGTCATTGAAAATTGAGTTTCTATTTGACGTTTATTAGAAATTCAACATTTTTTTATTAATATATGATTATCAGTTAGAGAAAACTTTAATTAATTTCAAATTTTTTGTTAGAAATTTTTTTTTCACATATTTTTTGGTAAAATTTCGAAATTACTTTGTAATCACTT
The DNA here is from genome assembly GCA_022537955.1 of Schmidtea mediterranea. Classification (NCBI taxonomy): domain Eukaryota; kingdom Metazoa; phylum Platyhelminthes; order Tricladida; family Dugesiidae; genus Schmidtea; species Schmidtea mediterranea. The sequence continues at coordinate 156,998,054 of CM039680.1, read as the reverse complement.
TTATCATTTTTTTTCGAGATTCCTTTAGAAACAGACATTTCTTCCTATTTCCTGACACTTTATTTTGGTATCAGTCAATTAATACCTTACTTACAAGAGAGAAAGATGGATAATTTTTAGGACAATTTCATCATCAAATTGTTGAAAATATGGTCATTTTCGAAAAGATCTATTGAAAATCAAGCATATGTAGTTAACAGGAAAATACTACAAGTTTACCATGAAAATCCATTACCCACCTATTTATTCTAAAAAGGTAATTTCTCCGCTATGTTCTCATTGCATGGTTTTTTGGATGATTTTTCTGCATTTTTACCGTCACATTCCATCATTTTCAAAACTCTATTATGATATAAGTAATTTTAAATATAGTTTTAGAAAACATTTAATTTATTTTTGAAAATAAACCTAATTTCGAAATATAAATGCTAATTGGAAGTAAATTTTAAAAATATGTAAAATATAAAAATAATTTTGTAATTTGTACAATAAAATTATATTATCTATAGCAGGGGTGAGAAACCTTTTAAACCCACGGGCCAATTTAAATTTTTAAATTTTGTGGCGGGCCGCACTCATTAATAATTTACAAAGCTTTATATATACTAATAAACATTATAATATAAAAATACAAAAAAAATGCTTATCGGGCTGCAAAAAAAATTTTCGAGGGCCGCGGATTGCTCATCCATGATATATAGTTTACACAATCCTACCTGATGGTGACAATGAAACTGTCGAAATATATCATAAAACGTATGTTTGAGAAGCAATTTTGAATACCTAATTCATTACCATATTAAAATATAATGTTTATTAATTATCATTATTTTTGTTTTTATTATTATTATTATAATTATTATTACTATTATTATTATTATTATTATTATTATTATTATTATTATTATTATTAATTAATTAAAAATAATTTTTCTAGTTGGTTTTGAGTATCTGAAGGTGATAGTTATGCTATCTAAATATATCGTACGAAAAGTTTTTTATTGGCGTTATCTTTTAATTATTATTATTATTATTATTATTATTATTATTATTATTATTATTATTGTTATTATTATTATTATTATTACTATTGATACAAAATTATGCTTATTGAACAAAAGTGAAATTCAAAATTAATTAAACAAATTGAAATTAATCTTATTATTATTATTATTATTATTATTAATAATTTAATCACCTGCCAACAAAATGAAAACAGATTTTAATATAATTTCAGTTTTTCCAACCGTTTTTTTAAATTAAAATCTGGTTCCTATTTTAGTGATAATAAATTTGATATTCCTGTGATGCAAAACCATATTTTGAGACAGCTTATGAACGTTTCGGTAAAATTTTCAATTTAATGAACAGATAATTCGTTATCAATTTGCAATATATTTCAACAAATCTCTGAAATTTGAATTTTCAACAAATGAAATTATTTTTTATTTATTTAATAGAATTGAATAAATGAGAATTTAGCAAATATTAATCTTCAAAATCTTTAAGTAATAAATCATAATAAAATAATAATAATAATTAGTTGTTTATTTTAATATAAGATAATTTATGTAAATTTCAATTGTTTAAATTTTATTTTAGATATGCCACTGATTTTATTAATTAGAATTTTATTAAAAAAAGGTGATGCAATGTAATTGGTATTCCCTATCAGTTCTGGCTCTAGTAATTTTGGCGCCTTTCTATTAAGTGGACATGAAAACTATGATTTAGACCAGTGGTTCCCAACTTTTTTATGATGTTGTACCGGTATGTAGTAGACAATATAATGGTGTATTTTTGAAAAACAAGTCCTAAAGGAAATGTGCCAGGGCACTTATGGTAAACAAAAAAACGTAATAAAGTTCAAAATCATGAAATATTTATTTGAGAGTATTTAAATAAACTTGAATATTTAATTTATGCTATTTTGGATAAACACTATATTTGTTGCGTACGAGTTGTACCATTACAAACTTGGTTATTATTAAAGTATTTTGGATTAAAAAATTACAGACAATACTCTTTGGTTTGAAAATTATTGTTTAAAAACACATTATTTTACGGAAAATATTGTTTTCCTTATTATTTATCGTGTACAGGTAACTTAACATTCGTGTACTGTTACCGGTACGCGTACCACAGGTTGGAAACCACTGATTTAGACTAAATGATAAATAATGCGGTGTTAAATGTTGAGTGAAAAATATGTTTGTTGCGTCTGTGTGCGCGATTGTAGTGCCTTTGAATTTTACGAGTTGTGTGCACACACAGACGTGAGATTTATTGTATATTCGATGTCTAGTTGTTCGAGGTTTTGATAAAATTTGGTCGAATTTTTAATGAATTTTTGCGTTGTTAAAACGCATTTTGTTTGGATTTATTCGTGGGTTTTCAGTTGGACTGGTTTCAACAATATCCATCTTTATTCAGTAGTTTTGAATTTATAACGTCGAAAAGTGCTTCCATGTTTTATATTTTTCTGATCATCGTTTGTGACTTTTTTTATTTGTCATTATGTATCTTATTCTGCAATCCAAAACTTTTTTTATATTTATAAATGAGTTTTATATTAAGTAATTTTTAAAGATATTTTGAAATAATTTTATTTGAAAAACGGACAATTTTAAAAAGGTGTACTAATTTAAAAAAAAGAGATTAAATTCTTTATTGTCATAATTCTATGACGAAAGAACGTAGAAACATTCAAACGTCGGTTTGTTTATAATAAATGAGTTCCTAATTGATAATTAAAAATATTAATAAATTATCTTTTGTGGTTTTTTTCAATAAAATAACGCAAAATCTCTCAATGCGCTTTCTTATTAATATATAATTTGAAAATTTTATAAAAATAAAACTTCAGTTGATATTTTGTAATGAAATTTAACTTGTTTTAATATTGCGAAATTAACAGATGAGAAATTAAATATTATTCATTGAAAGTTAAACAAAGAAATACGATTAATTTGAATGCATTTTTGTATATAACACCAAGTTCTAATGGAACGAACCTTGATGTTAATGAGTGGTTAAGAAACGTAGAAAGATATGTGAATTACATGGTAAAATAATAGGAGAATATTTTACCACTATTGCTCAGAGGTCCATCGTTCTAGATCTACTCAAAATCGAAACCAGAAGGGATTGAAGATTTCCACATTTGTTTAACGTCATCAAAATCCAATTTTTAATCAAAATAATTTCATTAACCTAAAATTATGTAAACTTTATAAATAGCATTTAAAAATGATGTCTATTAATATTACTTAAACAAAGTGTTATGAATTTGATTGACACTTGAATAAAAATTAGTTTTCAGAAAATGGTTAAAAATAATTACACAATGCATGAAGACTTTGAAACTTTTCACTTAGGATTTTTTCATCGAATTTAAAATTTTAAATAACTTTTAGTTTTTTTTAAAAAATTTTAATATAAAATTCAAAACCAAACAACATAATGATGTTCCAGAATTTTTGAAGTTTATGAAAAGTATATAAAATAAATAACATTTCATAAAAACTTAAGACATAAACACAGTTGTATTCTGAATTTTGTTTATCCTTTTTAGTCTAATAATTGTTTTCTTTATGTATTTATATTTAAAAAAATTATTTAATCTTTATATCAAAGTCAACAATAGATCAGTCTGGCTATTTCACTGGTTTCTTCTTTAGTGTTTGTTGTTGAAAGTTTATCTAAGATAAGAATTGCCTCTTTGAATCTGATATTGTTTTGGATGTCGTCATTGGCTAAGATTTTGATTGAAATACATTTTTGTTTATTCCTCGGTTGATATTGTGGAAGATACTTGTATACCAAGGATTTTTCAGCAAAGTAGATGTTTTTTAATTATTTGGTGTAGCTTCCTGAGTGTGCTTTCAATGTATATTTCTTTGCGTGTATTGCATGTGACGCAGTAGATAACGGTTTATCGGAAACATATTTGCTTTGGTGTTTGGCAGTTTTCTATTGTTTAAATGTTTTCTCTCTTTGTGTTGTTTGCTAGTGATTGCCTCAGTATCCAACACTTGTGTGAAATACAAATTGGAAGGCTAGTGAGTTTGAGTTCTTTCATGATCTTAATGTCGAGGGTGTCCCAAATGACTGGAATATTTAGATAAAAGTATTTATTTTTTTGTGTTCTATACCTAAGCGTTTTCTGATTTGAATTCATTCTTTCAATGTAATGACCGTTTCTTGGTAGAACTTTATTGAAATCTAATTGCTGTTTATAGTTTTCATCCCTTTCAGTACATCGATTGGCTATCCTCTGCTTCTTATTCCTTATAACATTCACTTTTTGTAAATATAATGAAGTTTTGATATTTGGTACATAAATGTTTCTTTGCTAGCTGGTGATTTGTATAGTCCGTAGGTTTGTATGCCTACTTCTATTTTGATTCTTAAATCTAGTAGATTTAGCATTGACTTGAGATTATCGTTATAGACACAACTATAAGCATTGTCCACATTGTCTTTATTATCATTATATTTACAGTTACTAAACCTAGCGATTTCGTGTTTACTATAAATATTACCATTATTAGGACTATCGTTCTCGGCATTATCATTAACAACCTCATTTTCATTATTATGGTTTGTAATTTCTGAATTTAGAAATTGCTCAGTATTCGACGTTGAAATAAATACTTTGCAAAAAGCTTGAACACATAACAAAATGGCAACAAGTGAGATTCATGTTGCCGACATTCACTGCTGACCTTGTGCATAATGAAGTTATGTAAATGAATCTTTTGAAAAATGATTAATCTGTTAAGACCAGAAGAAAAATGCCAGCAGTGACGATCAGAATAAAATACTGTTCAAGAAGTGATCCAGGTCAATGGTTACACTCTAATCTTCGAAAGATAAAGTGCGACCGGTTTATAATCTTATCGAGCCAAAGTTGGACGATAGTAGTATGGTTGCACTCTGTACTGAGGTGAATTCATGAGAAATCCGTCATGAGGACCTTTGATATACTTCATTTATAGTAGAACAAATTCGAACGTTATTGTCATAAATATTTGTGCAAAGCATATTAGTCATTAATGAGTAAGTTAAAACCGCGCTCTCAGATGAAAACAAATACTCTTTGAAAGAAATTTTCATTGAAGGAAGAACTCATATAAATATTGAAGGGAAAGCACGTTAAAGGTAAACTAAAATTCATTGAAGAAAGAATTATTTACTGAAAAAGTATAAAAGTTAGATATATTTAATAAAAAAAGGAAATATCAATTGAAAAGGAAGAGATATGCATTGAAGAGAGATAAAAATTCTCGTGTTGTTAAAAAACTGAATAAAAATCTCTACATTTAAAAAAATAATTAAATCTCACTTCATTTAAACAAAAAATAAAATGTAAACCCCTCTAGAAAAGCTTTATGTGAGAAGATGGTGAAGGAAATGTAGAACGGTCGGTTAGTAGAAATATTCGATGTCAGTTAGCATAAGGTCGTTGTGAATGAAGGCTTCCCAATTGTTTCAGTTAAGATACATGTTGGAACGTGAGAGGTTTTATTACTCCAAAAGTGTTAGATGGCTTTCATGTAATAATCGGAATGAATACCCTATCCTTGCCCTGTGAGATTGTAGTGTCTGAGTTGATAATTTCAATGCAAACTTTGATGAGTATTGGAAAATTACATAGATATTTTTGAATATCCAAATATAAAGTATAAAGAAAAGATATGATGGTTAAAAAATAATTCAAGTTTATGAATATAAAGTGGATATATATATATTTATTTATTTATATACCGAGGGTTTCAAAAGATGATAGATGATAAAGAATTTAAATATATTGCAAATAATTTATTTAACATAAATATTTTAGTTTGTTTTATTACATTAGTATAACTAATTTTATTTTATGAAATGGCTAAATTTTTAATTGTATTTTTATTAAATAGCTATTATAGGCTAAAATTATTAATTTTGGTACAGAGGGAATGGATGAAAATCATAAACGGTAAACCTTCAACAAGGGTATATTGGTTTTACGGCAGTCTTGGCAGACAAGTGGCAAAATTGGCTTTGTAAACCCGAGAAATTTACTATTTTAAATCTTCAAATGCATTTATTAAATGTGATCAATGCAGCCAGGTTTCTCAATGAAATGTGCTGGAGATTTAATAATAAAGTTAGAAGATTTGAGAAAATTCTTGACTTAATAAAAGTAGTTAACTAATTTTTTTATTTGTTCTAAACTTTTACTTTGTATCATTTATAATTTATTTTTAAATTTTAATTTAATTTTGGGCAGATAAACACAGTTGATCCCAAATTTTCATACATCCTGATATGTGTGAGAATCAATCTGCTATTTTGAATGGAGCACAATATGCCTCAGCAGGAATAGAATTTGGACTATTTTGCTCATTTCCTGATGGCAGCTCTAGGAAAAGATTTATGGTTTAAGTAAAGAGGTTTAGTTAGGAATTATTCAAAACTGCGATATTTTCGCAGATATATCAGTTGTAGAGTTCATCAAAGTAATTGATTTATTACAAAAATACGGTCTTAAATAATTGAGGATAACAAACAAGAGCTTTAGGTAGCGATGTATAAAAGGTCTGATGTACAACATACAATTAATCACTTAATGTATGGATTTAGTTTTGAGTTTGTGGTCAAAGAATTATCTAGCTTTCTTTGATATAAAAAAGTGTTTATGTACAGATATCTAAATACGGGTAGGATTTGTACTTAATTGTAAAATGCATTCGTGTCTTACACGAGCTCGTTGTCACATAGTTGCAAGATCCCTCAGAATGTCATGTGGTGCTCTCAAAACACATACAAATTAAAGGTTGGATGATTTGATTGTGGGAATTTTGAGATAGAAAATGAATTGAAGACATGCGTTATTGGGTTTGAAAAGTTAATATGAATAAGGATGAAGGATAATATATGTCACCTTAGAAGCCATTGTAATGGGAATCAATTCACTGTGTGATTTCACTGCAGACTTTGGGAGAAATTGAAAGTAAAATTTTTAAAAAGTGAATAATACAAATATATTTTAATTTAATTTTACAAAGCGATCAAATAAACTTCAATATAAAAGTAAATATTTCTCTCCGGTAAATAATTGTTTTATTTAATTTTAATTTTATTTATTTAAACAATTTTCATAATTCCCATTTCTATATGGTATACAGAGGAATCCTCTCAATATCAATATACCATAACTTTTTATTCCTAAAAAATGTGACGAATAGTAAAAATGGTTTCAAAAGCATCGCATTTATTAACCTGTTAAATGTGTAGTTCAATTCTAAAAGAATGCGCAACTCTCGATTTCATTTGTTTTGGTCTTGAAACTGAAAATGGTCTCTAATTTCTATTTTATCTCAAAGAATTCTCAGAGAAGCCCACCAGTTAAATGAAGATGTTCAATTTGATGGTAATTTTAGTTTTTGTGGTAAACTATTTCCAGAACATTAGGCTATTTGTGAAGTAATGCAGGACAGTCATGTATTGGCAGCTGTAAATGAATCTGATGTTGAAGATATTGCTGATGAATTGTTGATTAATTTTACAAAGAAAGATATTAATGAGGCATTTACTATACTAAAGAAGGCAATGAAAGTTACGAGTTAACTTGGATATGGTATAGGTTTTTATTGATAGCTTCTTATTTATATTTCACTTTTGGCTTACATAGTTATTTATCTAAATTATATTTATATAAATGAGTCCACTATCGACAAAGAAAAGATTTTAAAGTGTATATTTTACTTTTATTAAATAAAATTCAATTTTTGTTATTAAAAAAATTTTTAAAAAATATTCTCAATGACTATTTTCTCTATTAACAATTGTTTGGTCCCTTAAAAAGTTGTTCTTTAGAAGTCTGTCTGTATTCTTTTCCTCATTTTATCCTTAATATATAATCTTAGAAGTATTATATAGTATTAAAAGAATATATTATATTTTAAAAATGCATATTTAATCATATTGCACACATTCTTGTATTAATAATTATTATTGATTCATTAAAATTTTTTAATAATATTTCATTAAATGAATAATTTAAAATGCACAATATAATGAAATAATAAATTGTAACTTGAGATAATTTAGTAATTTGATTTATGCAATTTTTAATATATAATAATAATAATAATAATAATAATAATAATAATAATAATAATAATAATAATAATAATAATAATAATAATAATAAAGAGGAATAAATAATATGTTTATATTAATCAGAGGATTTAGAAATAAAACAAATTTTTCAATTTATATTTAGTTTTACCTTGAAATCAAAAACCGTTCTTTAAAACAATTTCTCGAATAATTTTTAAATTCTTGAACTGGAGTATTAAAAATATCGCAAAAGAGTTTCAAGGAGAATTAAATCCCAGCTGTAGAAATTAAAGTCTAACTCAGTTTCGTATAATTCTTCTGGAAATTGATGCCAATTCGTAATCGCTTGAAATTTTTAATCGTTCTCCAATGTGTTTTCAAAGTAAATAATAATTTTACTGGAAAACTTGAAAGATTTAAAAAATGATTAATATAGAATTTAAGAAAACTTCTAAAATGTCGAAAATGAACTAAAATAATTTTTAGAATCGAGTCTTACTTACTCTCGAAATAAACTTCCCAGTTCTATTTTCAAATAGATGTTTTGTAATTTTTGAATGAATTTTGTTCAATGTCACTTAGTGGTTGCCCATAAAAAACGTCCGAAAATATAGTGACTACTTTCTGAAGTTTTTCTTTCTTGCATATATGTAATCTCAAAACGTTCTTTGAAAATTTATCTTTTTTCGGTAACGCCATCCTCACAATATTCACGACACATTAAAATATTTAATAAAATCAGTGTGTTTAGATAGACAAAGTTACACTGGACAAAGTTTACTGGGTCTAAACTTATGACGAGAAGAACTGCAAATGTATCGCAAGGACTTCAACTATGATATTAATATAGTTGCAATGGAAACTAATTCTTTTTTCTCGAAATTAATAATTGCAAGTTGGAAACGATTTTATCTTTTATTATTCAAAACATCCATTGTATTAGGGAAACCTCAATTCTGTCATTGGCGAGCTCTAAAACGGGAATAACGGGTGTTATCTTTATGGGGTGGTAGGAAATGTTTCATTTGACACTTCTTATAATAAAAGGATCTTTCAAATATCCAATTTCTTTCAACAATGCATTTGTAAGCACAAGCGATTATAATAAAATACATAAACCCTTCAGCCATAGTAAAGCAAATTATATTTAATGAAAAGAGATAAAAAGGCGGTCCGGTATCAATATTAAAATTCTTTTACATATAAATAAAAAGTTTATAGCTAATTTTAAATACTTGGGTGCCTATAAATTTTATTTTTTTAGTTATTGAGCATTTTACACTATAGTTAAGCACCTTGTTTTAATTACTGAATATATATTAACTTTGCTGAGTAAATTTATTTTAAGTAATTTTTTTTATTTATTGAAATAATTTTTTTAAATGAACATTTTATTGTCAGTAGGATTTTGTTTATTAGTGCTCACTTAAAATTAAATTCGGTTATGATGATAAATATTTAAATTTATCCTATATTTAAATTAAAATTAAAATATATTTAATATTAAAGCTTAAAGTTTCATATTAAAATATAAATTGAAAAAACTTATTTTATTTAAATGATAACTTATTGAAAATATCTTTTTTTGTTTCAAATTCTCGTGCTTCAGGAATTACGATAAGTTCAATAGATTTATAAATTTTTATTTTATTTTAGATTATCAGTCTGCATTTGAAGAATAAAGTCAAGTATACTTGTTTTAATAAATTGAATTATTATAAAATATTTTTCATTTATAATTTTTAAAATAAATTCTAAATTTAATTATAACTGAGGTAAATAAAAAAGAAAATTTTAATTTTAATAATTCAATTAAGTTAATTCCTTTTTAAGACTTTTGAGTTTTTTTGGATGTGAATTAATAATGAAAATGTGAACAAGCGATATTTAGAAGTATGTTTATTATTATTATTATTATTATTATTATTATTATTATTATTATTATTATTATTATTATTATTATTATTATTATTATTTTTATTATTATTATTATTATTATTATTATTATTATTTTTATTATTATTATTATTATTATTATTATTATTATTATTATTATTATTATTATTATTATTATTATTATTTTATTATTATTATTATTATTATTATTATTATTATTATTATTATTATTATTATTATTATTATTATTATTATTATTATTATTATTATTATTATTATTATTATTATTATTATTATTATTATTACTATTATTATTATTACTTCCGATAAGTGAAAAATAAAATAAGCCCTTGCTGCAAAGTAATTATTATATTATTGAAAAACGTTCCGATTATTTAATAATCCTCTAACGGAATAATAGCGTTTTTATTAAATGAAAGAAATTCTAAAGGTTGGATAGGATTTTTTTAAAATCGAAAGTTTTTTCAACAATATCAACAATATCAATAAATTCAATAATCAAGCATTGTTTTAGGCAAGATGTGATGCTAAAACAAACACTGACCATAACTCCTCCACACTCATAGGTCGAATTCAAATGCTTTTTTTAGACGTGTATAACTCCATCATTTTGGTTCCACATTTGAATCACATACAAATTCCAACCTTAAATCTAAACAAGACTTATAAACAAGCAATAAGGTCATAAGACGCAATACCCGATGAGTTAGTGTCAGAATTAGGTTCATAAATAGCTGGCGCATTAAACTAAAAAAGTCCATAGGAATCCATCTAAATCAGTATACATAGTAGACTTCCACTCACAAGCAATTCAGCAATCGAAAATTTATCAAAACCCACTTTTTACGCTGGCTCCATCATCTTTTTAGTCCAAATTAGTACGTGAGTTCGAGCATAAGAGCTCAGCAAGAAGTTCCGACCCAAAATCAAACATTCGTTAATGATAACTGTAATGTTCAGTTCATGCCGACTTTGAATGGTAACCCCACAGGCATGGTGTACCCGTGTTATAAAATTAATTATAAAAAGGAAATATACCGGTTTGAGATCATGACCATTTCACAGGTCAATAAATTGGTGCCCCTTGTCAAAATTGTAATTTAGCTAGAAGAATCAATTCGTCTTTTTCAGTTGTATTTCCTAATATTCGTGGTTATGATATTCATCATATCTTAAAATATATTTATGTAAAGTTTCTCGATTGGAATTTAATTATACATGGTTTTTATTGAGACTATAGTTACCTATTCGACAAAAAATATCCAGAGACTTTATTTGCCTATGACCATTTTGAAAATATTTACATGTTTCTTATCGAGGATTTAGTTTTAGGCTTTTATTGTGTAATTTATTCTGCTCATTTATTTTTTTCAGTTCGTTCAGATATATTATGATTTGTATTGTCCAGACTGAACACTTTATAAATAGCGATAACCTAGATTAATCCGAATTAAATTACGTAAACAAGAGGTTTGCTCCAGAGCGGTTGGCTGCAACGGAGGGTTACAATTTCACTTAGTTTTTTATTGAGAGTCTATAATTCTAGACTTTTTATCGAGAGACTACGTTGTCTATGAAAAGCTAATTGGTCCACTGGTGCATGTTGCTTTTTCATTGAGAGTCGAAAATACTAAATTCAGAAAATTATGTCAAAAATAATAATTAAGATAAAATTAAATCATTATGTAATTAATCGGTTGAGAGGCTTGCTGTCGTTTGCTTTTAGGATCTAAATTATGTCATTTTACTTATATTTCTTTACATTTTTGTAAGAGGAAATGTAATATAAAGCTCTGATTTCTCGGTAGCATGATAAATTAAAATTTCAGACAAGTAAATAATAAAATAAACCCTTGCTGCTAAATATTAAGAATCTAATAAACAAAGAGATGAAACAAATCCTAATTAGTTACAATGAAGCTGAAATTTGGATAGAATTTTTTTTGGATAGAAAGTAAAAAAACAAAAATGATACATATACGTTTTTTGTGTCAATTTTAAATGGAAATAACTGGGCACTTTTGATAATGTTAGATGTTGTGAATTATTGCTTAAAACATTTGTAAATTGGATTGGAGTATTTCAGCAGTAAGATCAGAACATAGAAAGAAATTGGTGTACTCGATGAAATAACTTAATCATACGAATCAGCGGTTTTCAACCTTTATTTTCAGTGTACCACCAGGTATCAAATTTTAATGTCGATTTACCACCAGCAAAAGTCAAATCAAAAACAACATAATTTATAATTATAATACCCGCTATTGATAAGTGCTGACTTGAATCTTAGATTTAGAACTAGTTATTGTTAGTCGGTTAGTCACTGTTAGTGGACATTATTCATTTTAAACAACTAGACACATGGTGGACAATTAAAATCTTTGAAATTATAATGATTAAAATGTTAAATTTTAAGATATTCAATTTATAGATGATTTATATATATATTTTGATTACTACTTAGCGACATCTGGCGTACCACCGGTTGAAAACCGATGATATAAATTGAAATACTCACGAAAGAGACAAACAGAAGAGGTGTGAAGATATATTTATCTCTGAAGATAAAACCTTCGTGTCGTTTTTATTGTACAGAAAGACAAACTAATTCTGTGACGACCTAAAATTGGTTAACAGGTTAACCTATTTGTTAATTAATTTATTATAATAATTAAATCAATGATTTTCTCAAATTTTTATGACATCAATCAAAATAATTGTTAAATTAATTGTTTCAATGTCGTCCCGTGGAAAACTATGAATAAATGTATCTATATTTCACTCGTTTCTGAAGTAGTAAAAATCTTGAAATGGTTTATTTTAATAACAAAGTGAGTTGTAACATTATTCGAATGAATTAAAATCGTTTTGATTTCATTTGAACAAATTGTTAAAATTTAGCCATAATTTAGATGTGATTAAACAAAATTTATTTTATATTTTTAATGAATTGTCGATGCTTTTTCTCAACCTTTTGCAGTAATCTTTTCTGTTGGAAAATATTTAGAATGTCAAGTCCCTCATTATTTCTGTAATTTATAAAGTACAAATACGATATGCATTATATTTTTAAATGAAATCATATTTTATTTAATAAAGTAAAAAAGTAATTGCTAAAGGCAAAAAATTCTTAAATGAAAGCATTTTTGCCGCTTATCATCAACCAACTTTTGTATTCTTAGTACAATGTTCAAAAGGGCCAACCGAATGTCAAGTTAAGTGTTTAGTTTGTTCCGCAATTTTGTTTTTATTATTACAAGCACTGAAAATCCAGATTCAAAGAAGTAAGTCGTATCAAACAGAATGAGAACTTACAAAGCCCATTTGAATAAAATAGGATATGACTTGCTTTGTTGGCTTATTCATTCTTTACTCAACGCTCTACATACCCCCAAGAAGTGCACCACGTACCCTTATGGGGTACATAGATCCCGGGTTAGGAACCACTCTTTTAAATGTTATTTTATCAAATAAAAAACATATGTCCCGTGGATGTTTGGCTTGGAAAAAAAGTTAAGACCCCTTAAAAAAATTTCTTCAAGACAAATATCCCGGAGGACTTTCTTCTAGGGGTGTTTTATTTTTTTTAATTATTTGTTTAAATGGATGAAATTTTTAAAATTATTTGTTTTAATGAAGTGAGTTATTTTTTTTGTTTAATTTTTTGTTTAAATTTTTAAATTCTCGATAAAAAGCCTAAATATTTTTCCTCCATAAAATCCTAAAAATAAAAATTGGCTTAAATCGCCTACGATTGGTCACACTATAGTGAGGGGGTATTTTGGAATAAAATTGGCTCAAATCGCTTACTGGCTTTTTAGCCTAAAATATATTTCCTCAATAAAAATTTCCTCAAAAAAAAAATTTATTTTCAGCTCTCTTCCAGGATATATGTAATGACTCTTTTAAACTCTCCTCACTTTTTTAACTCAACAAAATACCTGAAAGGAAAATTATCAGACATCAAGGACCTTATCATAAAATATTTACAAGTCAAGAATGTCATTGAGTTTAGAATCATAATTCTAAATAACACTTCCGATATCTATAGGAATAAAATACTTCAGTTTAACAACGAGTTCTAAAAATCTCAGGTTTATTATCAATAATTTTATTTATTTTAAATAAAAGACTTTGAAGAGTATAAAATTTAATATTCAAGATGTATGGATGATATTGTCATTAAGGACAGGAGTAAGGCCTAAAGAATATTTAAAATATTCAGCAAAAAATCAAAGTAGAGATCGCAACATTTTGATTCTACAAAACTGTTTGTTGCGAAGAAATATTTATTCATACTCTAAAGGCAAACATAATCAAAAAGTTAGAGAATTTAAGAGTACAATCTTCCCAAGTATAAATAACCGACAGTCAAGCCCTGAGAGGAAGTAAGTAAAATCACGGTAAAAACATTTCTGTTTAACAAATTTCAAATAAATGAAAGCAGCAGGATGTAATAAATAAGAATCTATTGCTAATCTTTCAAAGTTTGTAATTACTATTATTATTATTATTATTATTATTATTATTATTATTATTATTATTATTATTATTATTATTATTATTATTATTATTATTATTATTATTATTATTATTATTATTATTATTATTATTATTATTATTATTATTATTATTATTATTAAATAAAAGAAAACACCAATGCAAAATATATATTCAGCTATAATATATTTCGACAGAATCACTGTCACAGCCAGGCACATATAAACTTTAAAGAAAATAGAATAAATCACTTTTATTTAAACAAATTTCTGTTTTTATAATCTAAAATATTCTATCAAAAATTAAAAATTTTGCTTTTTTAAATCACAATTTCTATAAAATTTTAATTATTATTAGTAGTATTATTATTGTTATTATTGTTATTATTATTATTATTATTTTTATTGTTACTATAACTATTTTCATCATTATCATAATAATGTATAACAAAGATTTTTGTCAAAATAAATATAATTGATGAGAATTATTCATTAAAACCACGAGACAATTAATAAATCAACGAAAGATTTTATTAAAAAAACAAAGTTTTCCCACAAATCATAATCTAAACAAAAATGTCAATTCTCATTGAATGTAATATTGTTAGAAATGTGAATCTAGAAAAAATATCAGTCTAGATAAATTATTATTAAAATGAAATATTGTTATCATGTTTCGTAAAATTTCGAAATTAATAATAGTAATAATAGTAATAATAATAATAATAATAATAATAATAATAATAATAATAATAATCATTATTATAATTAGTAGTAGTATTATTATTATTATTATTATTATTATTATTATTATTATTATTATTATTATTATTATTATTATTATTATTATTACTATTATTATTATTATTATTATTATTATTATTATTATTATTATTATTATTATTATTATTATTATTATTATTATTATTATTATTATTATTATTATTATTATTACAGTCATTACTGTTCAATATGAAACCTGCTTAATATGAACAATTTCTAAACAGAATGAGTCAAATGGTAAATTCTTTAAAGATCGAGTTATTGTATTCTTCGGAGCAAACATTTTAGGAAAAAAATAAAAGCCTTTATTGATAGGCAGGTCAAAGAAACCTCGTTGTTTTAAAAATTTTGATATAGAAAAATTAACTATTTATTTTCGTTGGAATTCAAAATCTTGGATGACGTTGACGATTTTTTAAGATAAGTTAAGAGATTTAAACAATATAATGAAAGCAGAAGATCTGAAACTTTTATTATTGTCAGATAACGCACCGTTTCACCCAAAAGACTTTGATTTGAGTAATATCGAATAATATACGTATAATATAATATACGTATAATATACGTATAACTATATATTTTTAATAGGAGTCCGCGTATAGTTCTTTGCTTTTGAATGGGTAGAGTGGGGGAGGGAGTGGTAAATAAATACTTACAGTTATCAGAGCAGTGCTGAGGAGCGCATTTCGTTTGACGAAATAAATCACTTAAGAGGTTAAATTATTCCATAATAATACTTAAACCTTTGAACCATGCTCTTATTAAAAAAACTTCAGGAATCAAAGTTAAATTGAAGAGTTCTTTAACGAATTCATTTCTCCCTGTAAGGATGACTCAAGCAAGTGAGAAATTAATGACTTGCTGTCAAGGGGTGAGAGTTTAAAGTTGCAAAACGAAATTGAAAATATTAATCGTTTTATTATTACTGTTTTATGAAAGGTTATTCGGTTTGATCATCGGTAACCTCATATTTCATAAATGAAATGACTAAAATTTATTAAATTCCAATTTGAAGTAACTACATTTAATTTTACCTAAAATGCTTCATTCATATTTTGGAAAAGGTTTACTTAGCTGGTCAAATAATATTATAATAATCTTTTGTTTTAATGATGTTTAGTTAATAATTTTAGTTAGTAGTGTATAATGAGGACTTGAGTCTTAGGATGTTTGGCCTAAAATTTTCTTGTCATCCCCCATATAATTTTTTTATATATAGTGTTGGCACTTAGTTCTTGGATGACTTTATTTTCTTAAATCTATAAGGTCTTAATGCCTAGCTGTCAAGCAGGATCATTTATATCCTTAACTCACCGCTAGAAAAATATAATGTGGACAGATATACCTAAGGAGTTGATTTCAGAAAGTGATACTCCTCGAAGCACACTCGATAGAACGATTTAAGCTTTACAATATATTAAAGCAGATACTTAAGAAATAACGAAAGTAATGAAAATTGTTCGACATCGATTCGGAATACCAATCAACATACCAAAAGAATTAAAGAATGTGACATACTTTTAAGTAAGGAAAGAGAAAAAAAATTGCCTTGAAATTGGATATTTCGGTCCCTATCAAGTTCTGGAATAAAACCAGCGTTCTTATAACTGGAGGCGTTCATAACTTGACGGGGAGGAATGTTTTATATTGTTTATTTAGATATTAATATTAATTGTAAGGATGCCTAAAATTAATTTTAATTTGACATTAAATTTTTTTAAATAAAAAACAAATTTAAGTTTGATTAATTTATTATTAATGAATTACAATAATGCGTATATTACTATATCAACGTTTTCATGCATTATTTTGCCAAAAAGCTTTCAAAATCTTTTTATTATATAAATTTTAATTAAAACTTAATTAAAAATTTTGATTATAATATTTGAAACTGATTTTATATTTGTTAATAAAACAAAATAAATTAGTTAATTTATATAAGCTTTAACACTATATAAGCTTTGAACTATATTTTGTAGCAAATCATTCATACCCAGGTTAGTTTGAATCATTCAGTTAATTATAACAACAGTGCAAAGTATATTGACGGAACAAGAAGAAAACTTCGTACAAGTTTTATCTTATAAATATTTAGTTATGGATGTTATTAATACCAAAAGTAATACTTATAACATTAGCCAATTTAAATTTGACGTGCGTACCAGAAAGAGTGAACAGCCGTGGTGGATGTTATGTTAAATTATTTGAGTATGTTAGTTGTGAATGAGTGAAGCATTATTTTAAAAACCAGCTGAGTCTCTGGTAAAATAAGGTGTCTCGGCGGTCTTGAGTAATTGTTCTATTATTATGCGGGTTAGCCTAGAATATTTTAAAATAAATTATGAAACCAATTATAAAACTCTAAAAATATATTTAAATTACAGAAGAGAAAACGATAAAATATGTTCACTTGATTATCTTCGGAATCGGATATTTGAAACTTAAACAGCCAGGAAACAAATATATATTTATTTTTGGATTAACTTTTTGACACAGATTTTTTTCTTTGATAATCTTCAATCGATTTTTAAAATCTTTTAGATTGTCCCTGTGATTCCAAATATTTATTTTCCTTCTATAGTTCTTCCTTCAGTTATTTTAAATTTAATTTTTTTTCGATTTTTTTATTTTCTGATTGTTCGTAAGTCGCTAACTTGCTATAGAAAATTGATTTTTTTAAAATTAATTCGAAATAATAACTATATAAATAAAACGCATGCAACAAAAATAAGCCAAACAAAGGCAGATTACGCCATTAACAATTAAACAAACCATTAATGTGAACTTATCTCTAACGCAAAAGGTGCAGATAAATAAATAAATATATATATATATATATATATATATAGTATTGATAATTCTGTTTATTGTGATAAATTCGAATAAACTTATCTTGTGTTGGGTTCTGTTAGTTTTTTTTTGCAACGTTTGAACTTCAGAAATCACAAACAAGCCGATTTAAACCGAAAAACCCAACACATGAGTTCATTATATTCATTCAGTCATCCTACGATGCGCCTATATCTAATGAGAACATTCTGCATCGGAGCACTCGTTCGATCCGTTCGTTGATGAGATTGATCTGTGGTTGCTTGAGATTCTTCTTGGGGCGCTCGAGGTCAGGGCACATTTGTTGCTTTATGAGTAACATCAAATTGGACAGAGGTATTGTGATTGAAAGCCTTTTTTGTGTATCCATGGTATCTTCTTTAGAATTAGATCTTTCTGAACTTCTCCTTCCTTTGGCTTCGGATGTTTTAGTTAGCCTTTGATGGTTGCCTTGGGGTTAGGTTTATAAATGTTGAGGATACCTAAATAATAGAGTAAAATAATTAATAAACATGTAAAATGATTGAGGGAAACAAGGATAAGGGATTAAGATGTGGCTCTGGAGCTTAATAAAAAGGTTATGAAGAAGAAATGTCGAATAACAAAAAGGGAATAAGAGAAAATCAATAAAAACAGACAATTAAATAAAAGGTCATTTATAATTAACAAGTGCAAATTTAGGAAAACAAAAACAAAAGGAAAATTTGCACGTTATTTCGAAAGCCCTTTCAAGATAAGGGAAGAAATGCTGTTTGGGAATCCGGGAAAGGGCATCTCTAAAAGATTATTTATCTGGACAGCTGTCAGTGATTATAGTGGCCCAAAGGGAATTAGCGTTAAAAGATATCAGAAATTCTTTTTGACATCAGTAAGTATTATTGGATGACGGAGTATAAAAAGGAAGCGCAATTGGAATCAAAAGAACAAAAAATTGCAAAAAGACAAAGAAAGACAAAAAGAAATTAAACAGAAATTAAGCAAGATCAAAGCAAAGCAAAGCAACTAAAATCAGAGTTACCGATCTCAGAAACCCACCACAGTAGTCAAGTGATTGTGAAATTCAATTGATCCGAAAAGTGCTATTCTTCCCGAAGGGTAGTAATAAGCACCAAATTGTGATTGATAGATAATTCGTTGTGTCATTTTAAAATGGAGATAAAGTGTATTAATCAATAAAGTTTATATCGTTTGGAGTTCATTACTGTTGTTTAAAAGCACGCTTGGAGTCAGATTTACAATTATTACTATTCGAATTCACCGACAACCCCAACATAAAATATGTTTTATAAAATATGTAGTTGGGGTTTTTCAATTATTAAAACTTTTCCTTCTTTCTTTTGTTGGGTTTTGGATTATTTCAAGTCGGTTCTCTCTGACTCCTGGTGTTCTTTAAATTAAAACAATGAACGACCCAACGTATATTGAAACAACAGGTTCACAATTTATTATCACGCTACAATGACCAATCAAAGTTTATACGATTCTCTGCTCGGCGTTGATGCGTTGCAAACAAACAATATTCACCTTTTGATCCTTTAGTTCTGTTGACTCTCGTTTTCCTCGGTTTCTGTTTGGTTTGATCCTTTTTCGCCTTTCCGTATTCTTAATTCTATTTCTTCTTTTCCCTACTTCCCTAATTCGTTTACCACTTTTCCTACAGTCTGATTCTTCGAACCCTAGCTGAGGCAGAATGCCGATTTTCTCTGATTTTCCCTTTGCTTATATACTCCTCAAAATCAGGATGACAAATGGTTATTGCCGAGCCAATCTTTCGTTTGACATTTTCTCCTACGTGTTTGCTTCGGCTGTCATCCATAATGGTCCAACGAATCCAGATAATTAATGGCCCTACCGGTCTTCCTACGCGCGCTATCTTCTCCTTACTCTTTTCCCATTAATCATTGTGTCAAACTAATGGGCCCAAATCTTCCTTTTGTTTGCCTTTCTTCTTGTTTACCCAGCTCGGGTTTCCTTCATCTCTCGGGTTCTCCATTGGCTCGGGTTTCCCATTAGCTCGGGTTTTCCATTAGCCAATTAATTAATTAATTAACGTTTTCTGTTTTCATACATTTGAATGTTTTTCAACCCTTTCTAACCCTTTTCTGATAAATCCCTAACCGTCACCTTGTTGACCATTAGCTAATCTAAAACTGTCCCGTTTTTCCCATTCGATTTCGATGATTTTTCCATTTATTGATTTTTCTCGGATTTCCGGATTCTCGCCTTTCGTAATTGCTTTTTGCATTTTCTAATACTGTTTCCATCGCACTTTCCTTTACTATTAATTCTGTGCACGATCCCGCTTTTATTTGCCTTTTTTCTTCGCTTACTTTCCATTTGAATTATTATCCTAAATTTTATTTAAATTTTTAATTTTAATTTACAGACCTCAACATATCTCCCCCCTTAAAAAATTTTTTCGTCCTCGAAATCTATGTTTTGCTGTGATTATGTATTATTATTATTATTAATATTACCCTTATTATTATTATTATTATTATTATTATTATTATTATTATTATTATTATTATTATTATTATTATTATTATTATTAGTATTATTATTCGTAGAAGAAGAATTATTATTATTATTATTATTATTATTATTATTATTATTATTATTAGTATTATTATTCGTAGAAGAAGAAGAATAAGTAAGTTAAAGATAAGATAAATCTATACTGTCTACTATTTTTATTATAAAGTAACTGTTTTCATTTCTTTTTATTCTTTATCAAAAGATTATTTTGTAATTGAATTTTTCACTTAATAAATAATTTGCAGCTGAATTATCTTGTCATTTTTTTGTTTTCCGTTACATATATATTTCTACCAATAAGCCATCATTTTTTAATAAAAATGATAATAAAGATGACTTGGTGTGATTCCTTGGTGTGAGCTTAAATTAAAATATTATCGATTATTTGATAATCTAAACTTTTTTTTTTTTTTTTTTTCAATATAATTTATTTCACTTTTAACTATAAAAATCAAACTTAATAAATTTGAAAATAGTTAAATTCAATATTTTTAAAAGGGAAAAAAATTCATCAAACTATTATTTCCAATAAGATAGTGAAAATATTTGCTTTCCAACCGATTGTATTATAATTAGAAAATAAACAATAAACAATGATTTCGTTTGTTCAAGACGCCATACTTTTACCTACTGTTGGATAATCTTCATACCGTGAAAATTACTGACTGTCATCTTAAGCATCCGTAATCAGTTTAATTTAAATCTTTCACTATATTTTCATTCTTTTGTCAATTTATTGGAAAATAATTTTTGCAGTCTAATAAACACCATAACCTTTTCTGTCCCACAATTAATTTTTCCTTTCCCTCACTCTAAATATTTCAATTATTGCGCTGAAATTTTATCTAATCACTGTAAATATTCGAGTTCCTTTCATAGGCCACCAAATCTATCGGGTCATTTATCATTACTAGATAAAAATAAAATTCTATTATAGTTTGCGAGGCAGAAACATTAACCGAACACTTTAATGTATACAATTATTTTGTTTAAATTGATAATTATTTTATGCTTTGATATATTATTATTGAAAGAATATTCGCACAGTAATATTTATTTATATAAATTAAATAGTAAATCGATAAATGACAACTAGGAATATACTAGATAGGCAGTAAACAAGTTATGCACAGGGTAGGAAATCAAATCCCTGATTGGATCATATTTTGCATCGATAAATGACAACTAGGAATATACTAGATAGGCAGTAAACAAGTTATGCACAGGGTAGGAAATCAAATCCCTGATTGGATCATATTTTGCATCGATAACTGACAACTAGGTCGGCATGTAATAAAAGGCAAAGACTATTTAAGGAAATTTGTTCGATTCGTGGCCATTTTGTACTATTTTAAAGTTAGAACGAATTTTTAACAAATTATTAATAATGGTGGTAATTTATATGATTAATTTTTTTTAAATAAATGTTATCTAGAGAGAATGCATTAGCATACATGTGGGTCAAGCTGGAGTTCAAATGGGTAATGCTTGCTGGGGGTTGTATTGTCTGGAACACGGTATACAACCAGATGGACAGATGCCTAGTGATAAAACTGTTGGAGGAGGTGATGATTCTTTTAACACTTTCTTCAGTGAAACAGGGACTGGGAAGCACGTCCCACGCGCGGTTTTCATTGATCTAGAACCTACAGTAGTTGGTAAAGTTATTCTTAAATGTATTAAACTAACTAAAATATTTTATTAGACGAAGTAAGAACTGGTACATAAGTGATTAGTCGTAATATCGTTTCTTTAGCTATATTTTTAAAGCATTTATTTAATTTAGAAATAGATGAAGCCAAATCGAAACTAAAGTCAGCCAAAGTCATTTTCGTTTTGGGTTAGTTTTTACACTTGAAATTATTTGGAATTAATTCGTCTTTAATTTTTTATAAATTTCACGGTTTCAATTTTAAATTGTTAATATGGTCCGGGAAGTGGAAAAGGAAGGTGTGCGGTTGCTATGTGCTGCTATGTGTTGCTATAGTCGTGTTGTAAAGACGATCAATTAATTGATTTTTAAAAATAAATCTCGTTAATATTAATCAAATCTAGGTGGTCCGGGAAGTGGAAAAGGAACCCAATGTGAAAAAATAGTTAATAAATATGGTTTTAATCATTTGTCCAGCGGTGACTTATTACGAGAAGAAGTAGAATCAGGCTCAGAAAGAGGAAATAAACTTAAAGAAATAATGGAAAAAGGAGAACTTGTTTCATTAGTAAGATATTTAATTTAATTTATGATTCTAACTTATTGTATTAATTCTAATAAATTACAATTTAAGTCTTGAGTAATATTATTCGCTGCAATATTAGTTTAAATTCTTTACTTTTAGAAATTTCAGCTTAGATTTTGTTCAGTTTTTTAAATATTTTTTTTTTTTTTTTTTTTGGACGATTTAAAACATTTATAAACAATGTATATTGTACGGTAATACTTTTATACTGAAATTGTCAGTTACTTTGTTGTTAGTGGCATACCTAGAGTAAATGACGCCTATGGCAAACACCGATCTTGCGCCCTCTCCGATGATAGGTTACTTACGTTTTATTTTCTAAAAAATACTTTAGAATTGGGTAAAATAATCACACAAGTTAAATATATTAACACTTTTAATTGCATTTCTATTTTTTTCTTTCATCATTATTACCATTATTATTAATATTATGATTTTAAAAAGTTAATCTCCCCCGCACCGACCGACTCATGATATCACTTTGTTTACTCAGCCTGATAAGGTATCTGCGATGAACATTAATATTCCGAATGAATTTTTTACTTATCCTGCGGTTTTTGACGTAGCCGATACTGATAGGCTCTATAATTAATTACCCTGTGGTTTCTTAACGTAGCCCGTGCTGATAAGCTTTCTAATTAATTACCCTGTGGTTTCTTAACGTAGCCCGTGCTGATAAGCTTTCTAATTAATTACCCTGTGGTTTGTTAACGTAGCCTGTACTGATAAGCGTTCTATATAAGTGTCTGCTTTACCACTTTTCGTTAGTTTTGTCTTGCCAATCTTGAAGTAAGCATTTTATATTTTATTTTTCTTTTTCATATTTTTTTTGAATTTTAGTAACGCCATCCCTCAATTACTATGGACGTAAGTGATTACTTGTCTTTTGTTATTTTTTTTTTGTTTTTGTGATTCTTTTTACCATGCTGTCCTCAACTACCCTCATAGTAACCGAACACTTGCAATCGCTGTCCAGGGTAGCCAAACCCCGGTGATTGCAAGTGCTCGTGTTGCTTATTAAATTAACTTATTAATGCTTATTAAATTAACTTATTTACTGTTTAATTTTAGTTCGTTAATTTGTTTATGCAACTACCTATACCACACTCATGTGTTGGGTCATATATTTTTGATTTTCTGATTTTGTATTTATACTAAAAGCAAACCTCTAATTACAGCTACTCGTATTTTTCTGACAATTTTAGCCGTATTTATACTTATTAATTTATTACGTAATTCTTAAAATCAATTACTTCCCTGCACTAATTATTTGTCGAGGGCGCCATGGTACGGAGTTTTACACAGTATTTATTTCATTTTTCTTTTCAACCCTTACTATTTTAGGCTGTCCCAGAACCTAAGTTTGAGCATCTCGATGTTATGCAATGGTTATTTGACTGCCATACTATCAGGTTTTTTTAATTTCTTTTTCAGGTCCCTTTGCCACCGCGCCGAAAGGGATTGAAACGTACCTTTGCCTGTGTGGATACAGGCAGTAGGTTTGAAAGACGCCCGCCTTGCAATGTACGCAGGGAATGGGACTGTGGCATCCAAAGTCCCGTTCTGTTGGACTCTGATGACGAATAAAAACGAATAAAACTTTGAATAAATGTTCAGCATACCTTTGTTTTTAATTTATGCCAGAAAGTGTGGGGTAATTGTGTCCCTCTTCGCGATTAGTCTTTGTTACTACTAATGTAAAATTATTCCTTACTTATTTATAATTTTGTTCTCTCGCCCCAGTAGGTTACCCATTGTTATATAGTTATGCTAATTCATTCATTACTACTCAGCCCTTTAATATTATTTATTTCTAATGTTCATTTAAGGTATCATTTCATTATTTGCAACATTTATTTGAGTTATTCTATTTGCTTTTGTTCATTTTTTATCTATTATTCATTTATTTAATTTATCACTTTTTAATTATTTATTTATATCATTTGTCTATTCATTTGATTATTTACTTGGTAATTTACTTATTTTTTTTTTTATTTAAACTATTATTTATCACTGCCAATTATTTCTTTATATCAATTTGTTTATTTATTTGATTATTTGTTAATTTACTTATATTTATTTACTATTATTTTTTTTTCTCGAGGACGAAAAAACACTAACTGGGTCCGTTTAAATAATTTATTTTTTTTAGTCTAATTGATTTATCTCACCATCGTCTTCCGATTCCTCTATTTCTTCTACTCTCATTCGAAACATCGCGAAATCGGCCTCGTGTTGAAACAATAAGATTTCCAAACGGTCCAACCGCCTTTTCAGACGGAAGTTTTCTTCCTCCAAATCTGTTATTCTGCCCTGCATGCTACGAAACTTTTGCTTTAGTTCTTGCGTACTTGTTTTACACTCTTTGCATGACATCTCCGAGGCTTCTTGCATTCTCTGAAATTAAATGATAGTAATTTTTTTTTTTGTATCACTCTTTATTCGCAAAGCATCAACACCTCGCTTCGAATCTCAAACAAATTACACCGTTCATCCTATGGTACTTATAAAACATGCACATTGTTAATATAAATGTAATATATTTTTATACTCTATTCATGCAGATCACAATTTATAGTCTTGCCTCATAATATGAATATGATGGTGGTTGAAGGATAGTTAGTTGTCTCTCCTTTACACATATCAAAATGGTGATGATTATGAATGTTATTGATAAGATGAGAAAACCTGTTATTAAAATGTAAATGAGATATTCACAATAGTTGACTGTCAAATCCGAATTTATCATCATTAGTTTATTTGAGTTAGGTTTTGTCGTCTCTTGGGTCGGTAATTGGAAAGGTGATGTGGTTGTATCTGATTTTCGTTTCGATACATTGATTGTCTTGACTTCCACGAAAACTGTTTGCCATCCGCCTGGTTCGGTTATCCATCGCTGATATTTAACTGTTAATTCCCATGCCGTCTCTAAATCAGAAGTGTAAAGTGTAAAAAAATGATTACCGGCATCTAATATAGTCAGGGTCTTTTGTTTGTAGATAATAACAACTCTTTCATCATTTCCTGATTTTCTATATATCGTTACCGGTCCATTTCCAACACTCAGGGTTATACGATTTGACTCGTCTCTGAGATAGATAGACTGGGTCTCACTCTTAAATCGTGACCATTGGTTTCTCACTACCGTTCCATGTTCTCGTAGTAGTTTGCATTAACTGAATAATTTTGATTCATTTTCAATTTCTCGTAGCGGATAACTGATTTTCGCGAGTTAAGGGTGTCGACATTTAACCCTTGAAATGTGATTCGCACTTTCACCAAGTCCACTGGCTTCCAATATATATTGATTCCATTTATCTCTGGTTCTATTTCGATCAAGTTTCGCATCTCTTTTGTGTGCACTTCTATCGGAATTTGCGTGTACCACTTTGACATGTTCTGTCTCAACAGCCATTGGTATTTGAAATTTGGCTTTAACTTTCGTACCGCAAATATATCTTTATCATAATTCAGTTCTACCACTGGTGCCGTATTGTCTAGTAAATCAATAATTTCTATTTGGTCTGCGATCTCGCATTTACAGCTCCATACTATATTTGTTAGAGTGGAATATATATGTATTTTCTCCATTCCTCGGATTTTGCTTACCGCATATGGTAAGTCAATCTTTTTGCCGCTCGCAACTGTTACTAACATCAGCATTATTGCTACATATAATATCTTATTGAGGTAGCTGACTGGTGTTGGATTTTTCGTGAATTTCTGTTTCAATTTTGTTTGACCCGTTACTTTATTCTGCTTGGACCTTAAGGGGTATCTAGATTCATCTTCCTCTGGCACTAGTTTACATCGATTTGCATGCACAATCATCGGGTTAGCCTTTTTACTCCTGAATGGTAATAACTTCAGATTGGTTTCGGTGGTGTCGCACACTTTGTAGGGTCCTTTAAATGGTCTTTGCAATTTAGGCGATAAACCTTTGAGAGGTTCCGGCCTGTTCAGATACACTAGATCTCCAATCTTTATGCCATGCGCATGTGCTTTTTTATCGTAGGTTTCTTTATATTTCTCTTGGTTATGCTTTATTTTTATTGGAGTTTCGTCTAATAATGGTATTTCATGCTCAATTACATTGGTTAGACCTAAATCATATTCGTGTTTGGCAAAGATATCTCGGTATTTTCTCAGCAGTTTTGTGAATTCCTTTTTCTGCATCTCATTTAAATCATTGCTTACCACTTCAGGCTCCTTGTACACCTTGACGTTTCTTGGTATTTTACAATTTGTTTCAACAGACATTTTCGATAATTTTCCCAATTTTGTTTTTGGGTGTAGCTGAACCGGTTTCTTACTGCTATTCGTTATATGGACTGGTACTATCTGATTTTCCACTTTGACAACTTCGTCACATATCGGTAAATCATATTTTTCGACTAGCGTTTGATTTGGTTCGAATATAAAATCACCATTATCCACACTCATGGTATTTGCACAATATACCATCTCCGATTGTGGTGGTATTGTCAATGTCTGATTCACAAACACTTCACCTGCCCTGTGAATTATTTTTCCTGTTTCTCCTGCTATCAAATTACCTGTCTTTAAATCAAGTGAGACTCCGTCCAGCTGCTCTAATATATCCATACCGATCAGACATCGTACTGGGCTTCCCTTCATTATGAGCGCATTGTGCGCTATTATTCGGTCTCCAATATGGAATATGACGTTAAGTTGTCCAATTATGTTTAATTCATTTTTTGATAATGACCTCACTATTTCGTCGGTAGGCTTTATTTGCATTTTCTCCTTCACGTCTAATACATTTTCCGATATTATTGTGTGACTAGATCCCGAATCAACCAAAGCTTCTACTTTATGTTTGTTCATTTGTATAAATATTCGGGGTTGCTTTCCTCTTTTTGTTAATGTCATCATTGAGTAGTTGCATGGTAAGCCTAACATATTCTTTCTCTCGATCTCTGCGCTAGAAGGCTCGATTCTCTCTTCTACCATTCCTTCACATTGTAATGCGATATTTTCTACTGGTTTCATCTCTCGTAATCGATCAACTGGATATACTGGTGCTGGTTGCATAAACGATTTTGGTATACACAATTTTGTAAGCGTGTCTACGCTACTCGCATTTAACAGTGGCTCTTTTAAGATTTGATAGGTTCTCAACGCTTCTTTATTCATTCCACTTAGTTCTTGATTGTCAACATATAACGGTGCACTATCACCCTCGTTGTCATTGTCATTATTCTCGTCCCTTGAAGGGGTTGTACTAGCGTAGCTCACCTTTCTCTTCTTTAATATTCGCGCTTTGAGTATCTCCAACTCCTGATATTGATGATGAGTAATGAAGAATCTAGCCAATAATGGTATGCAACCAATTACTAATTTCCACGACCAACCTGTGATCGCGTATAATCTGTGTGTTGATAGGACCTGCGATATTATTACTTTGATTACAACACATATTACATAAATTCCAATCAATCCGGCACACGCTTGTCCAATGAACATAAACTTTCCCCAGATCTTTTTCATTGTATTATACGTCGCTTTCTTGTAATGATCTGGAGTTAACAAATACTCGTAATTTACCTTCCCACTTCCGCTTGGGAGAATTGTATCTACCATCTCTATTATTACTCTTTCTTTCTTTGATGGAAATAACAAGTTTCTGCGGGCTTCCTCAATGTCTTCGTTCGAATAAATTCCACTTTGCGATAATTTCTCTAATGACGTAAAATTTACCAGATATTGTAATTCTGTCAATTCTAAGTTTTCCGGTGTCTTTACTTCTCGATGATCTGGTAATGCAATCCAAGATTCTGGTGTTAGTCTGTATAGTGGTGCCAACAATCTATTACACTGTAATACTTTCGGTTTCACGTCCTCTTCCAGTAAGATTCGTGTTACAGGCTCCATAAATCGCAACTTTCCATTTAAATTCACTGGTAACTCGTTGGTGCATTGGTCATACTTTGTCAGTTTAACTGGTACCGCTTTACATTTATAGCTATATAGTGCTTCACCGAAAATTCTGGCAAACACCCCATTTTCTGCAATTAACATTGGTGCTACCAAATTAGGATTGGTTATAGCCATTGCCATCCGATTTCGGAGTATTTCTTTGTTGAGATTGCAATCATTTATAATAACTTCTCGGTACACATTTTCAACAGTATTTTGACCAAAGTGAAATAAATAATCTATTTTGTTATTAAAGTAATTTGTCAACTTGATATCTCCGGCATGTATGTTTGTTTGGGCCTCTATAATCATTTTCTGAGATACATATATACCTTTATAATTTGTCTCATAGACATTTTGTCCACACTTTGTTTTAGTTTCTTTTCTCAGGAATCGCATCCCGTCTTCCTCTGAGGTTGACATTAACACTGTTGGAGTATCTTTCATCCGTAGAGGTGTGATTCTTGTTGTTGTACTCGTTGCTGGATCCATTCTTATTTTCTCGGGCTTTTCCCTGATCTGTTCTCCCGTTATTTCTTTAAAACTCATTGACTTCAATTGCACTAAATTGCACTTTTTGGTATCGACATCGTACACCAAAATTGATTCTCCTGTCTGACAGCTAGATTGTTTCATGTTGCAGAATGGATGTGTTTGTAGTTTACCAGTATCATCATCAAATGATCCATCAAATTCTCTTAATTCTGACATGTACTCTTCTACAACCACGGCTTTGTCAATTATAGCATCGTCTACTTTGTATGGCTCTCCTTGGCAATCACCATTCGACTTTATTATCCCTCGCACGGTTACAGTCTCACGGATTTTGTGGTTAAGCTTTGCTTGTAGTTTGATATCTGCATTAATTTTCAACTGTCCTGTTTGAAAGGCTGCCAAACAATTCTCCGGAATTATTTCTATCGGTCTAGGTATCGATTGCATTTTCACCATCGATGAGTGGCTCCATTTTCCACAATAAAATACAAAAGTAGTTCGTTTCACTGTACACTCTCTCACTTTTGATCTTCGAAACCCCGATTCTTGATATACATGATATTTTACTGGATTTGTCACTTTAAATTTTACTGGATATGCATCCGAACACTCTGCTACGTTTACCAACGAGTATACTCTTCCCATTTCGGTTTGGGAGCAGTCATATGCCACCAATGAATTCGTCGTATTTATTATTCCCAATAACATAATAATAGAAATCATCAACCATGGAAATGCAAGTTTTCCCTTTTTCCTCACTGTCTCTGTTTTTGGGCTCTCAGCCTTTTGTATTAACTCTTCCCATCCGCCATTGTTTGCGATCCACTTCATCAAATATTTATTCGTCATTTCAGTAGCTTTCTTTATCAATGATTTTGAATTGTCACTTTCCAGATAACCATAAGTACCAATCTCCAATATTATATAGGCTAGCACTGTCAATATTACATCTCGATCTAACTCAGTTCGTGTTAAGTCCTCAATTACTGCTTCCTCACAAAATTCCTTTTCTTCATAATTTCTTTTAATTATCGACGGTAATCTCCTCTTTAATTCCGTTGCCAATCTTTTTACAACTCTTTTCTCCCCCTCCGAAATATCATCTTCTGTTTCAGTTTCATCTAACAAATACAATTCCGTTACTAAACTTTTTAATATTCGCTCAGTTTCGCTTGATTCATCTAAACGCTCAGTTTCGCTTGATTCCTCTAAACTCAAAGATTCAATTTCCGCATCATTCTGTTTTATCCCACATATCGCAATGTCATTTTTCGTCTCAACAAAGTTCTCTTCACTTTTCATCTCATCTATGCTCGGTAGTATCCTATTATCGGTGCTCCTTTCCTCAACATCCCTTGTAACTTCATTTTCTGATCTCATTTCCTCATTTTCCATTGTTTCTAATCTCTGCAATTCATTAATTTCTTGATCAATTTCTCCTGGGTCATCTACAACTTCAGTTTTAATCTCTACATTATCATTGTCCACTTCCTCATACAGAGGCCAAAACGGTACTATTACTGCATCTTCTTCCATTTCACCACTTTGTTTTGTTGCGTACATATTATTAATACAATTTGGGTTACATCCGTAGTTTAACAAATATTCGTCATCATCCAATTCTTGTCCTTTGAACGTCAACACTATAATTCCGTCATTACCTAATATCTCCGCTGCTTTTTGTCGTATTTTCTTTGCTTTTACACTCCAATGTTCCTGATAATATTCAATCCTTTGATCCGCAATATTTAACGCTATTATCAAAGACTTCGCACCATCGTCTGCCGCCTCATAATCATGTCCTAGTTTTCGAATTACCTCTTTTAACTTTGCCTGATAACTCGTCGGTTTCTTCGTATACGGTACGATGCATTCAAACAACCCTTCTTTCATGTCTCGATCCATTTCGCTGCTCATTATGAAGTCGATACTCGCATTAATTTTATCTCTATTCCCTGCATACAGGGTATCCTGTAAATCTGCTAGAATCTTTTCCCAATTTTGTCTGTCTGAATTCAAAGTATTAACAGCATTAACAACTTTTACTTTATTTTTCCAGCCTGGTATCAGACCGCAATCTACTAAGTACTCCTCGTCTTCCAGACATCGATTCTCAAATTTTAGTTGCACTTGCCATCCACTGTATTGACGCAGTATTCGCTCCTTTAGGTCTTTGATTTGTCCGTAGGCCTTTACACGGAATTGGCACTTCACATTATCAAGTCCCGTCGTTTCCACTATGATATCATCTAAATCCCTTGTTGACCGCAAAGCCTTGCCAAACTTTTGCATTTGCTTAAGTATCTCATCATCTCTGTTTCCTTTGAATAACTTTGCACATAAATTTATGGCTCTCTTTAGTTCGCTTTGGGTTAGTGACATCACACTGAGTTCTGCGATCCATCGTTTCAACTGGGAGTTGTCAGTTTCCATTTTCTCAAGCAATTTTTCAACTCGGGCTAACAGTGCAGTCGGATTCTCATCTGATGCGATCTTTCGCACTTTCGGGGCAGGTTTTCCCTCACCTTCTGACACGGTTCCACTTATCATATGAGATTCAGTTTCTTCATCTGATTCGAATTTAGCCACTAGTTTGTTCAGCTTCTGTCGCATTTCTCGAAATTCCTTTTCCATTTTGTCTTGAAATTCCTCTCTCTGAGCATATGTCATGTTACTGGTGTTTGGCATATCTTCTTGGAATCTGATTGATTTCTTTAAAATAGGTCTGCTGAATCTCTCTGAGTTCCTTGGGCATGATCGCGCCATGTGGCCGTATCCCTTGCACGAATGACATTGTATCTGTCCATTTGTATTCACTTTGTCCCTTTGTGGTGAAGGTGACGCTGACGATGATCTTGATCTGGTAAAACAGTTTCTGCTAATATGCCCTTTCTTTCCGCATCGATAGCATTCGACATCACTGCTGATCCTTTTGTTTTCTGTGAATCTCTTGTTAGGGCTGGGATTTTTCCCATATTTGAACCAACATTGATTTGAGTAGTGTCCAGACTTTTTGCAATGTTCGCATTGAGGATTATTTACCTGTCCATTTGATTGTACACTCATCGCTGATCTACCGGCTTGAAATCTAGTACTTGGTCTTAAAATTGGACTACTGATTTGATTTATTTTCTTTTCATCCCATGGTGCTCTCACAGGCGTAATTGACCGCTCACGTCTCTCCACATTAACTCCAAAAGCATCTGATCTTTTTGCACTTTTTAAATTCAGCTCTATCTTCATGGCTTTCTTCACGAGCTCATCGAAATTGGAAAAATCCACATAACATAAGGCCTTTTTGATTTCGGAGTGGACTCCGGTTATAAACTGATCTTCTAACAGCTCTTTAACCTGCTTGGCCATATCTGCTTGATCGGGTTTGACTTCGAAGGCTTTATCTGCTAAAGTGGTCAGATGATAAGCAAACTCACTGACCGATTCATCTGGACCTTGAACTCGATTATAAAATTTCTGTCGCATGATTCTTTTGATATCTCCACCAACCAGTTTCAGTGCCATTGCATCCTTCAATTTTGTCCAATCATTGCCAACATTTCGTTTGTCGACTTGCTGCCAGGCTTCTCTTGCCGCACCCTTCAGATAGAGTGGGAATCTCTGAACCATAATGGCTTGTGTCCATCCGTATGCTGAGGCGTACATATAATAATCTCCCATGAAATCTGCAAATTCAACAGGGTCTCCCCCATATTGATTGACGGGTAATTTCTGACAACTTGCGAAATCAATCATCTCTCTATTGAGAGGCATAACAGCATTATCATTTGCCATTTGGACTTGTTTCTGACTTCTGAGGTTGTATCGGTTCACTTTGAGCTAAACTTCAAGCGTTAAACAATAATTTAAAATTACTTTTCAACTTCTTTTAAATCTCCCAATAATAGCCTTTTATAATCTCGTTAACACTATTTTCAAACTTCTAAGCCGACTTTCACTCACGTCAGTACTAATTCTTTTTATAATTCCTTTTTCACTAGCTTCCAATAATTTCCCTCCGACTTTCAATCACGTCGGTACTATCTTTTTCAATAATTATTTTTTCACTAACTTTCAATAATTTTCCGCCGACTTGCGATCACGTCGGTACTATTTTTTTTCAATAATTATTTTTTCCACTAACTTTCAATAATTTTCCGCCGACTTGCGATCACGTCGGGCTCACCAGAATATATGTTGGGTTTTGGATTATTTCAAGTCGGTTCTCTCTGACTCCTGGTGTTCTTTAAATTAAAACAATGAACGACCCAACGTATATTGAAACAACAGGTTCACAATTTATTATCACGCTACAATGACCAATCAAAGTTTATACGATTCTCTGCTCGGCGTTGATGCGTTGCAAACAAACAATATTCACCTTTTGATCCTTTAGTTCTGTTGACTCTCGTTTTCCTCGGTTTCTGTTTGGTTTGATCCTTTTTCGCCTTTCCGTATTCTTAATTCTATTTCTTCTTTTCCCTACTTCCCTAATTCGTTTACCACTTTTCCTACAGTCTGATTCTTCGAACCCTAGCTGAGGCAGAATGCCGATTTTCTCTGATTTTCCCTTTGCTTATATACTCCTCAAAATCAGGATGACAAATGGTTATTGCCGAGCCAATCTTTCGTTTGACATTTTCTCCTACGTGTTTGCTTCGGCTGTCATCCATAATGGTCCAACGAATCCAGATAATTAATGGCCCTACCGGTCTTCCTACGCGCGCTATCTTCTCCTTACTCTTTTCCCATTAATCATTGTGTCAAACTAATGGGCCCAAATCTTCCTTTTGTTTGCCTTTCTTCTTGTTTACCCAGCTCGGGTTTCCTTCATCTCTCGGGTTCTCCATTGGCTCGGGTTTCCCATTAGCTCGGGTTTTCCATTAGCCAATTAATTAATTAATTAACGTTTTCTGTTTTCATACATTTGAATGTTTTTCAACCCTTTCTAACCCTTTTCTGATAAATCCCTAACCGTCACCTTGTTGACCATTAGCTAATCTAAAACTGTCCCGTTTTTCCCATTCGATTTCGATGATTTTTCCATTTATTGATTTTTCTCGGATTTCCGGATTCTCGCCTTTCGTAATTGCTTTTTGCATTTTCTAATACTGTTTCCATCGCACTTTCCTTTACTATTAATTCTGTGCACGATCCCGCTTTTATTTGCCTTTTTTCTTCGCTTACTTTCCATTTGAATTATTATCCTAAATTTTATTTAAATTTTTAATTTTAATTTACAGACCTCAACACTTTTATTATTTAGAAATAATAATAATAATAATGTTGGGTTTTAATAAATGAAATAATAATAGTCGGTGTCACTGACTCCACGTGTTCTATAAAATCAATTATATAAACAACGCCCAACGTATATTTGTATTCGAATTTGATGTAAACAAACCACAAATTATAATATTCCAATATCGCAATGAAATATCTGATTTAGCTATCGTTTGCAATAAAAATAACCTTTGAAATCTATCTTCGACTAAATTTGATTCTTCTTTCTTCCATTGATCCTAATTTTCTTGTTTAAACAATTTCTCTCAAATCCTAATTTCAGATCGTTCATCCGTACCCGAGGCAATAATGCCAACTGCTTCTGAGTCTGAGTTTCTTTATATAGTAGAAACAATGGCTTTGATTATTTGTCATAGAACCAAGTTGTTTCTGTTTGACAGCTTTTGTCTCGCGGCTTTTTTCATCTTTTCGTCGTAGAAAAACATAATTGATTGCAACTTCCATATAATAATCTTTTTCCACTGGTCCCCATTAATCATAATGTCATGGTAATGCTTTCCAAAACAAAATTTGTTTGTTTTTCTTTTTGTTTACACAACTCTGCTTTTCCTTAATTAATTAATTAATTAGTTAATTAACGATTTTCGGTTTTTGTACGTTTTATTGCGTTTTGGCTCTTTCTGAACATATTCTGATAAATCCATTCTCACCATGATATTTATCATCATCTCATTTATTTCTGACTCATTTTTCAAATTTGAATTAGGTGATTTATTGATTTTCTATAGTTTCGCATTTTTTGCCATTCAATTCTAATTAAAGGAAAATTTTAATTCCTTTAAATGATCTTTAATTTCTTGACGAATTTCAAAATTCGCGCCGAAAAAATCGATTTTAAAATTTTTTTTAAATCAATGATTGAGGCAAAATTAAATTTTTTAAAATTCTATAATCACTGATTTAAAACAAAATTTTTAAAAAAATAGAGGGGGGTCTTCGGAAAAATTTTGAAAATGCAAGGCAGGAACCCTTACCTTTTATAAAAATCCAAGTATCTGGAGTACAAACTACTACCTACTCTAATAGCTCTCATCATTACTATACGGTAGGCGCTCAAATTTCTCTTCGCGCCAATTCAAATTAGGTTTTTTCAATTAAAATGGAATAATGGTAACTATGAAATAATAATGTAGATTAGTTTCTGTTTTTTTCATATCGCAATAATTGAATAAAGGAACTCTTTTAAATGTTTTGTGAGAGGTTTTAAGCATAAGAATAATGTCTCAAAAAGTATTTTTCATCGGTTCAACTTAATTTAAGATCAAAATAAATAATTTCTTATTAAGATCAATTAATGCAATTAATGCTTGATTTGTTTGAATATACAAAAAGGTTAAATAAATAAAGATTCCCTATATACAACCAAAACGTCTTTCTCTGTCTAAATATTCCTTCAGATTGTATATTTATAAAATACATCGTAAATAATTTTTTAATTGATTGTAATTATTGGAGAGCGACTTTTGTAATGTTTAATGTTGGTAAAAATGGAATTTGGAGAGAGTATAGAAATTAAATGGCATAATTGAGAAAACAAAAAATCAAAGTCATCAACTAATTTAATCATTCCTATTTCAGTTGTACCCACCAATTTCAATCCCCAAGCTACATTGGGAAAATCTGTTTTCGTGAGTGGGATGAACTATTAAATTTAAAAATGTGAAATACAAAACTTTATTCAGCACACTTAATCTCAAAAAAATAAATCACTTGGCATTTGTTGTGCATTGGTAAATTCCACCTAAACAATACAGTCTCACATCGCCGCTAAACTTCAAACAGTTTATATTGAGTACATACAAGGTACAAGAATTGTAAATCGCTTAAATAAATATTTCTTTCGAAAATTATTAAGCATCATCGTGAACCTAATCGATGAATTATTAGATGTTAAATAGCTAATATTGAAAGATCAATTGCGGGCTGCATAAATTCATTACATGGGTGCATGTTGGACAAAGTCTGTCCTATTAATTTCAATTATATGTCCAAGCTAAAAACTCTTCAGCAGTTACATAAAGGAAAAAGCATAAACGTTTGGTCACGCCAATTTTTTCAGACCTTTACTTGTTCTGAATAAAGATTTCATTAATTCGTACATGAGAACAAGATGGGACAAGGAAGGTTTTCCTTGCAATTTAGATTAATTGAATTGTAACTTAATATTATTAAATGATATAAATATTCATACCATCCGATGACAAAGGGTGAGGATACACTTAGGGGTCCCAGAGCAATGATGTTATTATTTATAGATTATTATTTTACCAAATTATTTACAACAAAATTTGTTTTATCTTAATTGAATAATGTTAGCAAAAAAATAAATAATGTTGTTTACATATTAAAAATGTTTTGACTAAAATTATAAGAGTTACTTAAAAATTTGAAAGTAAACAAGTTCTGGGCCTTTGTTTTAAATTTGGGAGTCGTGTTGAGGGCTTGATAAAAGATGTCAAAAGATTTCAGTTGATAGAGGAAACCGATTTAAGGTGGATTTTTTCACAAAGTTTAGTGTATAGGAGCTAGTTAGTGTGTAAAACTTTAAAAGAGAAGTCAGTGATGACGAATTTGTACAAGAATACATCCAATATTTAAATTAACAGTTCTAAAGCCAAGGAATATTAACTCTTTCCTATCGTGTGTATGTAAAATGATGACCAAAAGATTTTGGTTGCGTTATCATCTGTATATAAAAAAATTTACTGAAATATATTTTTATTTTTGGGAAATTATATTGGAATTGGTATGAGCGGGACGCAGAAAATAATGAGGATAGGAAAGGGTTAAAATGAGTTAGTCTTTATAGAATATACAAACATTTTGGGTAAAAATCCAAAACTATTTCAAATATTATAAAACAAAACTCATAACTTTGAATGTATTTTATTTCTCAAAGTATGGTATTCGCTTTTTTGCAAAGAATACTTATTTTAATGAATAACTTAATGAATAAAAATTTAAACGAAATATTCTGTAACTTTAATATAATTTCAAATTAATATCTAGTAAATGAAAATAATTCAAATAATTTTATTTACTATAATATTTAAATTTTTTTTTAATTTATTTAGTTTTATATTTGCATCATTAAAGTTTCATAGAATAAATGAATATTAATTAATTAAAAAATATATTTTTTCTGTCGGCATATTTCAATGATTTTATTGATTAACCTGATTTTTAATCAAAATTTCCAATTTTTATTTTTTTATTTTCATTAATTGATGTATGATTTTAAGATGAAATAATTAATAGTTATTTCAATCCAACAAATAGTAAATTAAAGAATATTTATTTTAAATTAACTAATTTATTTTGTTTTATTAACAAATATTAAAATCAGTTTGTTGATTAAATGATCAAAAAGATTAGGATATTTCAAATATTATAATAATTAAAATTTTTAATTAAGTTTTAATTAAAATTTAAATAATAAAAAGATTTTGAATGCTTGATATAGTAATATATGCATTATTGTAATTCATCATTAATAAATTAATCAAATTTAAATTTGTATTTTATTTAAAAAAATTAAATGTCATATTAAAATTAATTTAGGCATCATTACAATTAATATTAATATCTAAATAAGCAATTTATAACATTCCTCCCCGTCAAGTTATGAACGCCTCCAGTAATAAGAACGCTGGTTTTATTCCAGAATTATTAGGGACCGAAATATCCAGTTTCTTACTTAAAAGTATGTCACATCCTTTAATTCTTTTGGTATGTTGATTGGTATTTCGAATCGATGTCGAACAATTTTCATTGCTTTCGATAATTCTTAATTTTCTGTTTCTTTTGGCTGATGAAACATGAGTCTTGGAATGACAAGATCAGAACCGTAAATCTTCTGAGCCAGTGAATATCCTGATTTATCTCGACAGTTAC
The DNA here is from genome assembly GCA_022537955.1 of Schmidtea mediterranea. Lineage (NCBI taxonomy): Eukaryota > Metazoa > Platyhelminthes > Tricladida > Dugesiidae > Schmidtea > Schmidtea mediterranea. The sequence continues at coordinate 156,959,515 of CM039680.1, read as the reverse complement.
TAAACAATAATATTTTGGATAGTAATTTCCCCAGTTTGACGAGCAGTGTTTGATAATGATGTTAATGCTGCTTTCAAAACTCGATGGAATCTTTCAATGTTTCATTTGGCTTGAAGATTATAGACTGTCGTTCTGTTAGTCTTTATACGCAAACCTTTGCATAGTTCTTGAAAAAAGCTACTAGTGAATTGGGTTCGTCCATCTGAGAAAATTTCACGCAATGAACCGAAATTTGAAATCCACACATCAGGTAATACTTGTGCTACTGTTTCTGCCGTTATGTTTGCAATATGTATTGCTTCCATCCAAGATCTTCGCCTGGCTATTATTGTTAATAAATAGTTTTACTTTGTAATTGTAGTAAAAGCCTAATGATGTCTATATAAATGGCTTGAATATGACTGACACTAGAAAGAGTTTGAAGTTGAGACTTAACATGCCTACATCAAGCACACTCATCACACTCTTATCACCATTTTTGCATATTTTTTGTCATTTGATGCCGCAAATATGATCTTTATAAAATATATTTTGTACGCTTAACATCAGTGTTAGCAAGCTTACGTATTGCTTTGAAGGTTGCTTTCTTAGAGATGTTGGAACTACTAGCTTATTTTTATCCATTTGAACCGTTTTATCTCTGTGATTCATTTCCTCCTTTTGTAACTGAGTTATTTTTTTTGACTGGCCATGGAACACTATTTTCTACTTTGAGTAGTGTGTATCTGGAAAGGTTAATAGCCACAATTTTTGTTTTTCCCGGACAGTGTTCGGTTGACATTGAAGAGATGATATAAATTGTAGCTGTCTCCACTTACCAGGAGACGGATCTTTCAAATGACTGTGAGACAAATGTTTGTGATCCGTATAAATTTTGACTTCTACTGCATCTAATGATTAAAGTGTATTTACGCTCAATAAATTGCTAGATGCTCTCTATCGTAAGTACTGTATCTTTTCTCTGGAAGCTTCTTACTAAAAAATGATATAGGTCAACCATTTTGTTTTAAAACTGTTTCAATCACATTTCTATATGCATTGGTTTTAAAACATGCTTTGGTGGTTTGCGAGAATGTGGTAAGTTTGGTAACTGAAGTCAGTGTTTCTTTCGTGGTGCGCCCAATAAGCCCGTCCGTGCAATATTTAGTAAGGAAAGATTATTTTGTCATGCTATCACATTTTTATTGTAGCTATATTATTATAGGTTTAATTTGTGTAGTTTGTTTTTAATTATCATTATGGTTTATATTGACATTTGCGAGATTTTGAAATTTGGACAAGTCATAATTGATGCAGTGAAATATCGCAGCGTTATAAAATTTCTGTTACTAAGCCCTGTTCCCAATGACCAAATATTTTCCCAATTTGAGGAGATATATGGCAAATATTGTCCATCACACAGAGCAATGTACAAGTAGATTGCACTGTTTAAACATGGGAGACGGTCAGTTGTTGATGACCAAAGGACTGGACGACCATGTGAAATGTCTAACAAAATTAAAGAAAAGTGTGAATCTTTACTGCAAGAAGACCGTCGAATCACAACACGGGCAATGGTTAATGATGTTAATGTAACGAAATGAACCATACAAGCCATTTTGCATGAATCGATAGTGAGAAAGCTGAGGTCCAGATTTGTTCCCTGCTTTCTTTCATCAGAGATGTGTGAGAAGCGAGTGGAATGCTCTTAAACAAACCTACTTCTTTTCTAACAGCATGATGAGGAGTTCCTGCATAATATCATAACGTAAGATGAAACCCTCTTAGTTTGTATCTGCCATAGTCTAAAGATGAGTCAAGTGAGTGGAAATTTCAAGGAGAACTATGTTACAAGAAGATGAAATCTGGAATCTCCCACAGAAAATGCCGGGTGATGAGAATCTTTTTGGATACACCAGGTGTTGTCTTTTTCGAGCTTGATGAAAAAAACACCAGACTTAACTCTGCATACTACTCTGACCTTGTGTGTAAATGCCGACATACTCAACGAAAATAATGCGCATTCCTATGTGTGTTTTTCATGACAACGCACAAATCCACAAAAGTGCAGTATCCATTCGAGTTGTGGAGGAAAGTGGATTTGACCTATTTGGCAATCCTTCATACAATCCAGACTTTGTCCCAGTGATTTGGAGATCTGAGGTAAGAGGCAGAGAGTTTCCTGAGTTATCAGTCCTCGGATTTCTTCAAAAATGCTTTCTCTGAACTGATCCAGCACTGGCAAAAGTTTGTGAATGTATACGGCTTTTATGTTAAAAAATGATGTCTATACATTTTATATGCTATTATGTAAAAGTTTAGTGTTTCTATTCAATTGCTTTCCTAGTTATTGCATGTACGTTTTAAGCGCACCACGTAAATGCTCTGTTTTCTTCTGCCGTCCATCGTACAATGGCTTATTTTTCTTTTAACACGCCATAATCATACCGCAAGACCCTAATAATTGACATTTGGTTGTTGGTTTATCGAAGTTATTAATAGTGTAAGGACACATAAATAAGGAATATTTTATAATTAATTAAATTAAACTATTACATAATAATATTTCAAAATTGTAGTTTGGAGATGATTGATGATCGTGTTTGAATATCGGTATGTTTGTGTGTCTGAAAGTATTCTGTATCAATAATTAGAAAATCCCTTGTAGACGTTACGCTATAAAAAGTGATTTGGAGATTTGTCGTGAGAATAAATATTGTGAACTTATGTCTCTTTTTAACAAATAGCTTCGACTTTGGTCTGCAAAAACATGATATCACTGGCAGCAATTTTGTGACCCAGTAATTGAAATTGTGATTTAAAAAATTGACATTTGTCGCGATTCAATTTTAAGCCAATTGACTAAAGGGTTTCGGTGATAGTTTGAATGTTTTCCGCGTGTTCATTCTTCGAGTTTAATGCCACAATTATATCATCCAAATACGCAACAGCGAAAGGAAATGTTGTAGTGGCCTATTAAATTATTACTATAGAGCGTTTTTAATATTTCTCGTAATTGCTTATTTTATTCAGAAAAGAAGCTTTATCTTTAATTTCTTTTTAAAATCTTTACAATATACTTCTTTATAGTTATAGGTTACAGTAAATATGGACTTCACAGTGGAAAGACTTTACCGGTTACGTTCTTTTATCTATTGACATTAATAATGCAAAGAAAATTTGGTATAAATTTACGAATCCGGAATTAAAATTATGAGGAAATGACTTTGCTCCTTTCTAATGAGATGGGAGCAATTTTAAATTTTCTTTTCTGATAGTATTTCAATATAGGTTTTTAATTACGACACTGATCCAAGGATTTTATATCGTTACCATGACTCTATAATTTGGTTCCATTCTGGCACATTAATCGATGCCGTCCATTCAATAATTTATAATTTGTTTAGATTTATTGGTCCACGATTTAATGTATTTTTAAGAGATTTTGTTGCAATGGAATTGGACCCGTTTAAATTCTCTCACTTCATTTTCATAACTCTCCGTATTAGGGGGGGGGTATTATACTCCTCATTTTAGCAGTAGAAATTGATAGTTTTTAGTTGAAAGTCTAAAATAGTCCTAACAAAATTGAAGAAAATAAATTAAAAATTCTTTTTCGAACATCTTGAACATTTTTAGTCTGACCGTGAATAAGTCAAAAAGAAATATTACTAGAATATTTAGGAGCCTTCTCACAAAACTAAAGGACTAATAAAAAAATTTCAAAAAAGAATTCTCATAAGCTTTGCAAGATTTATTTTTAAAAACAAAATTATATTTTATTTTATTTATGAATATCTTATCTATGACAAGGTAAAATATTTACAAATAACAAAAGTGAAATGAAGATTTAATAAAAGTTTAATAAAAGAAGTGAGTACATAAAAACAATTGGAAACTCAAAACGGACTGTGAAAAAATAATTTATTTTCAAAAAATCAAGAATGTTCACCACTGTCGGTTTTCATAATATTGTCTTTTTTTGTTCTTTTTAATTTTTGTTGTTTAAAAAAATTCTAAAAATTCTGAAACAGTTATTAGCAGGTGCTTCCTACGCAATCATTCCAGATTAATTTATCTTTAAAATAATACAAACATTTCAAAAATAATTTCATAATTCTTTAACATTCTCAAAATTTTTTCTGTCATAAAATAAAAGAGATAAGATAAGAAAAAATTATATAACAATTCTTGCGATAAATTTGATGGTAACTAGATAAATTTTTATTTTAATAATTATTTTTATTTTAATATTTCTTTTTGAAAATAATTAATAATAATTGTTGCATGGATTTTAATTAATCAAAAATGAAAATTATATATTTATTGAACGTTTCCTTTTAAGTGTTTATTAATTATTTAATTATTCGATTATCTAATTAATTGATTTAGTTAAAAATTAAATTTTTAAAAGAAAATTTGATAATTAAAATGAATTCTATTTTTTCAATATTGTGAGATAATTTTTTGATTTTTGTTAATTTTATAAAAAATTATTTGTTGATTAATCTATTAAAAAAAATTAATTAGAATTAATGAAGCTGAGCAGTGTTAAAGATCAATTTGTGTGAGCTAATGTCGAATCGAACGGCAATTGAGGTTTAATTAAGGTCAATTAGTCATTCGGTCTTTGACGTTACATAATCGGAATTGATGCATTTGATTGGCGATGATGTAACGGAGATCCAAGATGATCCTATCCCTACAGACTCTCTGACTCATTTTTATTGCAAAAAAAAGAGATTCGCAATTTTAACATTTGTTTCTTTAATATTGGCAATAATAGCGGAGAAATCAAAACAGAAAATTCCATAATTCTAACGAATCCGAATATTTTCTCTTTGATGATCAGCGACAATTATCTAGTATGGGGGCTTTTTCTGTTGATATCTTTCATGAAAATCAACCAAACGAGTATGTCTTGAGAGTTGTTTTAAAGGATTTTGTGGATATTTATTTTCCTTAGAAATTTGCAGTTCTTCGGTTTGTTACAAAAAGACGAATTTCACTCGTCACAGCTTAAATTTCACAATTGATCCTTGTGACGATTTCAGTCAATTTGCCTGTGGCGGCTGGATTCAAAACCGGTATCGAAAGGATCCGAAATCCCAATCGTCGACTTTGATGGAAATTCAGTTGGAAGTTCAAAGAAAACTGACAGAGATTTTCGGTTAGTTTTTTAATGAATTTATTAATGATTTTTCATAAAAAGATGTTTATTCATAATTTTTATGAATTATATCGAGGAAATCAAACATTTAATGCGGATAAACACAAGGTATACAAAATGTTTTGTTTTATTAGTCTACTAGGAATCAATTGTTTATTAAAGAGTCCAACTTAGGATATGTAAATAAAAGTATTATCATGTGATTTTGTAATATTTTAAATAAATTACCTTTTTATAATACAGTTATATATGAATAATAATTTTTTATTAATCTCTGAGAATATCATGGATAATTTTATCACAAGAACCAGCGGTGCCAATATTTACATGTGATATTATTCCACCTACCTAGGCTTAGGATCATTGTGTTGATCTATTTTTCATCACCAGTGACAATCTTCTCAAGAAATGGATTCTTGTCTTGTTCAGTGAACAAATAAATACAAATGTATAATTTGTTCATTTTGCTTCATATATCAATCTTCCATCATTGGAAAATTTTACCATTTACTTTAATGTTCGTACTTTATGACCCAAGCTACTCCTATTTTTCTAGTTATCATGTTTAATGTTTGCCCAAGATCTTCAACAACTTTTCGGAGAACGTTATTATCTATGATCGATGCTGTCTACTTCTTAAGACATTTTCTGTCGAAAATTTTATTTTTCTTTTTAAGCCATTTTTGGATTGTTTTACTCTGTTGATTTTGAGACTTGCATCCGCCGCTTTAGTGTTTTGATGAAATTTGTCAAGCATACACTTTTTTATATGTTTCTTCGTCGGTTGATGTGCTACTCATTTGTAAACGGGTCGCGATCGAGAGATGAAAGTTCACAAAGTGATTGAAAACATCGGATTGACGAGTAAGAAAGCTGAAAATAGACTAATACATGATGTTAAAGGTTATTTAGGGTTATAAGTATGGTCTCTTGACGTTTTGGGTTGACATAATTAAAGAATGATTCACACGTATTGCTTGGACTCAAATTTTGGCTAATTGAGACCCTCCGCAATTTGGAATTAATTGTTTGATTTTAGAGGTTTCTTTCAGTTATAGAAACTCATCCATACATAATGCATGCTTCCGTTGCTTCAACGTTTGTTTTATCATCAAATAAGCAGGCTAAAAGAAGAGGCTTTTAGTAATATCATAAATGAGAACAGTTAAAAGTTTATATAAGACTTAGTGTCGTACTTTTTTCGCAGAAGTTTTTGAATTTTGGTGTTGTGTATAAGATTTTAAAGCTGAAAGGTTTTGTATTTGTCAAACGTGATAAATATCATAACATTAGTAATCAAAACGGATCACTGATAACTTGTTCCTTTTGAAGGATCCTACCCCGCATGGTAATAAATTATGGGTTTCCTTTTCATTGAACTAGGACTGCTCAAATGACAATCAAAGTAACATTTATTTTATTTATTATTTGCATTTCTAGATAACTATAGCACATCAGATAGCAATTCAGCCCAGACAAAAGCAGTGAAATTTTACCGATCATGTATGGATATGGTTTCACGTCGAAACATTGGGTTGATTCCTCTATTTACATATCTCAACGTCTTAGTTCGAAACTCAACTGGAGCATCAATTCGTGATTTGTTTTTATCCGATTTCTATCAAGGTAATATCAGCTTTCAAGATCATCTTGAGAAAACTTTGTCAACGGGTTTGACCAAAAAACTTTTCAAAATTGACGTAGACCAAGTTACAAACAAGGACAACAAAGTTTATGTTAAGGTAATATTTAATTTTGTGAAAGACACAAATAATTTCTAACATGAATCCTCCTTTTGCACATAACATTTCTGAAACCGTTTTCAGAAGACTGGAGATTATCAAATATTATTTTCAAAATAAACAAAACAAGCAAACGACTCATTGGATTGCGAATATTAAGGTGACAAATTAAGATAAAGAAAATATAAATAGGTCAATGGTGAACGAGATAAAATTATTTGTAAATATCATAATTAAAGTTTAGATTTAACCATTCCGCAGCTTATGGGACACATAATTAAGACAAATTTATTTTCAGCTTTTTAACTGCTTATTTTTATAAACATTTTTTTTTACTTTTCTTTGCTTTACTTTTTTAGTTGAAATTTGTGTCATTGAAATTTGTCTGTAATAATGTTAATTAACAATACTTGAAAGACTTATTAATGAAAAGCCGACAATATATATATATATTACATAAATCTACCACAGAAAATAATCAATTAAAATAAAACAATTTTTCATTCAAATCAGTTGACTTGAATTATGGTTTCAATTTTGACCTTTATTTAGGTAATGAAAACAATTTTACAATATTAATACATATAGTAGTAAAAATGATTTTAACTATAATATTTCTGACTTTTTTTATTAATAACAATATTTTTTATTTAAATGTAAATGATTATAAAAAACAATGCATTTCGCTGAAATGATTACGGTCATACCAATTTCAAAAATTTACCATCTATCTTCTTTACTTTGTATTGTAACTTATAAAATAAAAGCTCTTTGTATTTTATTATCGAATTTTCAATAATATAAACAACAAAATGTTATTTCAAAATGTGGAGAAAAGCTTTTAAAAAATCGCGCAAACACCGCAAAACGATTTGTCTTTTAAAATCCTTATGTGCGTCAATTATTTTTTCTTAGTTTTATTGAAACATTTGATTTGTTTAAACCTGAATTACATAATAATACAATTATTCTAAAATAAATAAAATAATAATTATTAATAGTATTTAATTATAAATTAATAATTATGGACTTATGATGGAATGTGCTAAATGTCATGTGATATTTGCTAAGTTAACAGTTCTATAAACAAGTTATATATTCCATAGTGCCAACTTAATTAAGTTAAAATAGCAGGCTAACTCGATGCAAATTGTTTTCAACGGGTTCGTCATTTGCAAGTGGTAAAATGAAAATTAGAATTTATTATATTGTTATTATTATTGTTCTAAGTTTTTTGTCACAGTTGAGAAACACAAATTTTATTTACAAAAAATATTTATGTGCATTTTAGATAGTCACGCCCTTTGAAATATAAAGTCCTTTGGGTAAAAATTTAAAAGCACATTAAATAATTTTTTTATATCTTTTTTTACAAAAATAAAAAATTGTATTTGTAAAATTAAACTATTTATTCATTTTAAAATAAAACTTTAATTCGCTAACAAAAATGATAAAAAATTAAAACAATAATAAACAAAAAAAATAATAAATTAAGATTAGTTCTTAATGTCGCTGTAACCAAAACGTTTTATACATTTCATGAATTAGCAAAAGAAATATGAAAAAATAAAGTTTAAAATATTAAAAGTTTTAGATTTATTGTACAAATTAAATCACAATGGATCAGACGGCTCTGATTTTTGTATATTTTTTTGGGTTCCCAATTTATGTTTCACTTTAATATCTTTAGTATTTTTTATCGAATAATTGTGTTTTAGATTGATCAACCTGATTTTATCCTTGATCCAAAAATTTTAACAGATGCCTTTTTTACAGCTGAATCAAAAAAAGTAATTAATAATTAAATTATTTTTAGTTTATATTTTTATTTTAGGCATTGAAAACATACAAAGATTTTATGAAAAATATTGCAAAATCATTGCTCATAGACTTACCTGTTCTGCCAATTCTTGACAAAATAATCGAATTGGAGATTAGACTGTCATTTGTAAGTATTTGAATATTTGTCTCTTTTTCTAAAACCTTCATTTTAATTTATTCCATTTTCTTTGAATTTGCCGAGTGAGATTAACAGTTCTCAGAATGTAATTAGAATAAATAATGAACAATGCCTTATTGTTTATCTTACTATTTGCAAAAGAAGTTAAATAAAATTTTCTTATTTTTTTTGTAAAATTATGGCTTATTTATAAAAATGAATGTAAAAATGTATATATTGTTTAAATATCTCATTCTCTATGCCAACGGTGGCTAAACCTTTTAAAAATGGCCTTTATTTTTCTGTTGTAAAAATTGTGACACCAATAGGCCGTAAGTCTTAGAGGTCGTAGACCTTACTAAGGTTACTTCCAGTTTCTGATATATCAGTATTATTTAATACATTTAAGGTCGAGACATATTTTAAAACTATAGTTAATATTTTTCAGATATTTGTTTTGACGATTTTTACATCGAAGAAATATCTTTATTTTATAAGACAAAAGATTTGTTGGTTTTCAGTATATGATTAGGGGATGTAATTGATTTGTTTAAACAAATTCATCAATCTCTAAAATAATACTTATGTATAACTCATCCTCTGAATAAAAAATGAATTAAGGGGTAATAAAGATTTTGCCACATACCAAAATTGTAAAAATAAAACATTTTGTATGAACTAATTACATATTTTGATACATTTTATTATTTTTTTAAAAAATAAATATTTTTCAGACACTACTATTATTTATAAAACATTTATTTATACTTTGCATAACTTTTCTATAAGTTCGATGGATTTTCAATTACGATTTAGTTTATCTTCATTTAGTTTTTGATTATAGATTAGCATGTTCTCACTAATTATATAAAGTGTGGATTTTTTACTATTTTAATCTTTAATTATTTCAAGCCTGCTGGTATATCCGCTTTGTGCTATAATGTGCTGTACCATGCTTTTAATGTAATACCAGTGATATCATTTATCGATATCTACAGTAATTTTGCTATGTCAGTGGCCGTTATCAAAGATAAGTAAATATTTTTAATATGATGCAGTTTTCATGGTTTATTAATGCCCGCAAATGGTTTTTTTATTTCTAAAAAAGTATTTTCCCATACCTCTTGCTTTGTATTTCGTTCTTTACAGACTTTTTCAATTTATGGAGGTTCGAAGTAAAGAATGGTAACAAAATATTTTTTACTAGATTTTTTATTTTGATATAGTTGTAAATTTTATTCTGAATTTTAATTCCAAAATATAATTAAATTATATTTAATTTTTGAAAGTTTTTTAAATTTTAAGCTCATAATTTGTATATTTTTTTAATTTTGTTTATTATGTGTTTTAACTGTCAAATTCAAATGTGCATATAATGCGCGTCATTCCGCTCGGGACAAACCATTTTTTACAACATTCATATTTTCTATTTTGAAATTTTTATTTTATAATCCAACAATGTTTTAAAGTTTATAATATTTTCAAGTTAATTGATTAGAAATGAACCAACATTTAAATGAGTTTTGTAAAACATGCTTTGCCCCAAGTCAAATGAAGCGCACTTTTTATGTCTCATTTGAAAGCAAACTACATTTAAGCAAAATAAGAACTATCACATTAAAAGCATTTTTTCCAACTTTTTTTATTTCTGCAACATCTGAAATCGAAAGTATTTTTGAGATTTCTATTTTGAAGGTTCTTCCAGTAAGATGTTGACATATTTGAATCTAAATTATCTTTAGGTGTTGAACAATGGTTCAAGTTAATCGCCGATGGTCTTTAACACTCGTAGCTCCATCAAAAAATCCTTTCAACTACCAATGCAATGTATGCTTTGATTACTTATAAGTTTACTTTTTCAAAATTAAGATTTTTGAATGTAAGCTATATATAAAATGGACAAGTTTAAAATTCAAAAGCAAAAAAAATAAAGACAATGAAATAATGAAAATGGCTGGCGTATGACTGACTGCCACATTAAATAACTTAATTCAAATATATGTTACTTACAAATTATTAAGCATACATTTTTCTATCTTCAATAAGTTCTTCCTATCCATTATATATATATATATATATATCTGTTTTTTAATTATGGAAGATTTGTCTTTTTTGTCATAATTTAGGCATTAAATTTTTTTATTTTGACTTTGATGGGCTTTCTCCACTAGAGTTTTCTGTGTCCCTTGGTTGAAATATTCTACTTCAAATAATCTTCAAACTATAACGGAGAGCAAGGCTACTTTAAACGAAAACCAGGCCACGTAGTGACAGTGACAAATGTATACAATTCCAGCCCTGCTACAACTATTTAAAGTAAAAATAAAATAATCATTTTAATTCCGCCTATTAACTTTTTTCCTAAGTAATTAATTCATATATTAAAATCATTCTAAAAATGATATCAATTATAAATCTTATTAAAAAAACTAAAATTTATATAAATTTTTTTTTCTTAAAAATTACATCATGAAACTTAAAATGTGGTTAATTGTTTTTTTTTCACATTAACTAAATATAGTTTGGATTTCTGACTTTTTGAATTTCTCTGAAATTCCTCAATTCGCAGACAAAGGCCTTCTTTGTCAATTAGCTGCCAAAATGCGCCAATGAAATCTCATTAAAATGAAAAACAATTCATATGACAATAAATTAATAAATTACCAAATAATAATGAAAGATTTTTGGTTATTTTTAATAATTTTATTGATTTATTGTTAACTTATATCAATGGTGAAAATTAGAAATTCAATTAATTTAATTAATAGAAAAAATTATTTTATGAAATAATTCAATTAAATTTGCTAAAAAATATTTCTTAATCAATAATTTGTTTTATTATTCCTGGTTAAAATATATTTGGTAAAAAATACTGTTGATGATTGGAAAATAAAAAAAATCGTATTGGTGTTTATGTATTTATTAATTATTTAAATTCCCCTAACCAATTATGTCTATCATTTAATAAATTATTCTTTTTGAGAAAATTGAATTTCTGAAAACCAAATCAATTTATCGATTATTTCACAATAAACTAATCAATATTTTGCCATTTTTAAAGTTTTACAAATATAATATTGATTTGTCACTTATTTTTTAATATTTTTATACACAAAAATTTAATGAAAAAATTGATATTAATTTTATAAAATAAAATCATATTTAAAAGAAATTTTTTTAAAAATTTCAGTTGCAATTTTATATTTGAATTTCCAAATATACAATTTAAAATAATTTTATGAAACTTTTTAAATTTAAATTTTATTTTCAGAAATATATATATCATTTTTAAAACTAGCTTTTTACTATTTACTCTGCATGATTTACTTTATATTAATATTACTATTACGATTCAATTTGTGATCCGGCTGAAAAAATGTTTTTTGAATTTGACTTTACCAAAAAAGGTTTTATTACGATTTCATGTTAGGTACTGTTATATTACATCCAAATTTTAATACCAAGACTGTCCCACGCATATCCTCTGAAACAAGTCTTTTCGAAAGAGAAAAATCCATTTTTCTTCTATAAACAATTGTCATTTAGCTTTGTGAGTGTTTGAATGCCGTTCTGATATTTGTCTTCAACGTGAATGATTTGTATTACTCTTAAGTATTATTCTTTATCTTTGGTTTTAGTATGATAAATCTGTTGAGCAATGAAGGAAATGCACTGAAATCGTCCAAACCATTACATAAACATTTTTTACTTCATTAAGTTTATTTTTCGACTTTTAAGTTTATTTGCTTTGATAAAATTTAAACTTTGAATTTTAGGTAATTAAAAATTTATTTATTTAAATTTTTTTTGTTACGGTAATTTTTTATTTTATTTCTAACAGATATTTCTACAAAATAAAAACATTTTTTATATAATTTTATTTTTTAATAAATAAAATTAATAATAAAATTTTAAAAAATAAATTGTTTAAAATTAAATTTTGAATTTTAGGTAATTAAAAATTTATTTATTTAAATTTTGTTTATTACTGTAATTTTTTATTTAATCTTATAACAGATATTTCTAAAAAATAAAAATATTCTTTATATAATTTTATTTTTTAATAAATCAAATTAATAATGAAATTTTAAAAAATAAATTGTTTAAAATAAATAAATTAATTTGAATACATTTTTCAGCTGTTCGTGAGACAGAAAAATGAACAACAATCATTTTTAAAAAATTACAAATTTAAAAAAAAATTCTCATTAAAACAAAAACTATTGAATTAAACGAAATGAGATTTCCTGGAATCCAGGATTAGATTTCTTTGCTTTTCAACTTCCTTTCTACAATCACAAAAAAATAGACTACAGAAAACTTTCACATGGATTTGACAAATTTGAATAATAATGAAAACAACAAATACTATCTAAAAAACTTTTTTTTTGGATTTTAATTGATAGCAAATTTTAATTAAATAATGAAATTTGTATTCTGAAATAATTAACTTGAAATTTAAAAATGGATTTAATACAATTAAACAAATTAAAATAAAACATTGGAAACGTTTTTTTTATCTAACTTCAAATTTATTTGTGTATATAAATAATTAATTTTAATTGTTTTACTTGTTATTTTTGTTGTTTCTAAGAAAAAAAATTAACAATTTTGTGTTAATTAATTAATTTGACGATTTAGAATATTAATAAGCTGTCTATATTTTATTTTAAAAACACTTAAAAGTGAAACATATTTAGTAATTAAAAGTAAAGCGGAAGATTTTTATGTATAATTAAATTTTTTTTGTGTATAATTAAATAGTTTTGATTGTTTGTCAGAATGAAATTAAGTAAAATATCAAGAAAAGAAAACAGATCAAAGTTGACGGAAAAAATAATGAACAATCCCCATAAACATCGCGGCATCATGCTGCTGTTAGGCACCCTGTGAAAAAACGAGTGATTTATTTATTATTAATGAACAATTACAATTATTAATTAATTCCTTTGTAAAAATGTGACCGACAGTGATAGGCAAACAACTATAATTATATGAATTTATTATTAATGTAATTCACTTTTTATAAATTGATCATATAGTTTTCAGTAATAGATCAATGTTTTCAATTTAACGCAAACTTTCTGCACTGCTGTTTTCCAGTTTTAAAATTTCATAGGAAATATAATTTTAAAAAATAGTTTTATGTTGACAGATAATGATAACCTGTTCCTTCAATCTGAAAAGTTTTGAAGATAAAATAATGAAAATGAAAATAAATCTATAGGGAGAAGGATAAAAGAATGTGTTTCATTTTGATTTGTATTATTTTTTTTATTTGTGAGATTAGTGTACTTATTTTGTGAGTTTTGACTGAACGAATGTTTAAAGAGCTTAGTTAACAAAATATTCCATTTATTGAAATTCTCTCGGTTTTTCTAATATGTTACTAATTTCTATGGATATAATAAACAAGTTTAAATTGGTCAAAAAAGGCTATTGTGTAAAACACTACTTTAGACTTTTTTAAAAATAATTAAAAAATAAAAAAAATAAATAAAAATAATTAAAAAATAAAAAAAATAAATAAAATTAATTAAAAAAAAAAATAAATAATTAATTAATTAGTATTTATTGATAGTGATATAAACTCAAAGGTTCCACCAATATATCAAAAACATTAACATTAGTGCAATAGCCACAAAAAAATAATATAAAATGTCATAATTTAAACGATTTTCATTACGACAATAAAAATAAATTGTGTTAAATAGGAAAAATTTGATCTATTGTTTTAATTCGAGGCTATGTCATTTTTATAAGTCATTCTTATAAGTAATTTTATATAATAATCTCCAAATCATTGTTATTGAAACAAAAAATTTTCAAGACAAATAATAATTCTGATGTCGAGATATTTTAAAAGACATTTTCAAATTTCAACATTTAGCATTCTCATATAATTTAACTGCAGTTTATATTTTATAATTATTTTTGAAATCATTTACTTTATTAATTAAAAATTAATTTCGATTCTCAAATGTTATGGTGGTTAATTTTCCGCTTCACGGTTGTAATAAAAATAAATAAACAGATCAAAAAAGACCAAAAAAATAAAGTTTTTTTCTGTGTACGATATCTCATTACGGGTCAAAACGTACATCATAACATGTCAGATACGTTCAAGGGCTGATTTGTTTGTAAATTTGTTTTTATTTTTATTTAATGTTTTATTAAATTTGATGTTTTTTTATATTGCAAGATCATTAAAACATACTATGGACATATAGATTATATTAAAAGTTTAGAATTATGAAACCTCAGATAAAACACTCGGCTCAAAATCTTCGATGAATGTTTTAATGTCAATAGAATCAGTGGAAAATCTTTGTCCGGAAGTAAAAAAATTTCAATTAATTAATTTTAATAGTTTTATTTAGATTGATTGGAATTCTTTAATAAATTCACAAATAAAACACACTGGTGTTGTTTTAACTAAAACCGACAGAGTTATTGTCAAATCTGTCAGATATCTCAATGGAACTTGTAGAATTCTCAGAGAATATTTATCGAACAAAGAGAAAAAAATGTAAGTGATTTAAGAATATTATTTTTCTAAATAAAGCTTTTTTCTGCGTTTCTGGCGAAGGGTCTCTATTATAAAGATAACCCGTGCCTGAAATGATTCTTTTTTATTTGGGTTAATGACTTTGCTTGACACTGACATGAAGCGTCGGTAAAGATTTTATATTTACATGTCATCGGAAGGATATTTTTGGATACTTGTTAATATATAATTTAGATCAAATTTGGAAAGAAACCTAGACAATATATCACTAAAAACTGACATTTTGATGGCAATAATTGTCTTAAATTAAATAAAAAAATTTGTTTTTTATTTCAATTTCCTTTAGTCAAACGAAATTTATGGCAAAGAGAATTGATCAATTTTGTAAAGGTTTACTGGAGATATAAATTGGTCAAACATCTTTCATAAACCCTTAAATGTTATACTTATTTTCACGTGCAAAAATAATTAGAAAATGTTGTTTATAATTTTTTTCCATGCAACTTTTTTTTATAATAAATATTTTTATCTAGTGCAATTATAGAAAATTGTAAAATATATAATAAATATTATAACCTTTAGTATGAAGTGAAGACATTTCATGTTCTGTAATTCTTGATAAATATGTTTAGCATTTTTAATGTCATAACCATTTATAAATATAGATCAGAGCTTCTTAAACTTTTGTAATTCACGACCCCATTTATGATTGCGAGTTTCTTGACGACCCCATACAAATATAAAAGAAAAATAAATTTATATTTTTTTTAAATTCCTATAACATCTTCTAATTCTAATTCATAGTAAATGTTATTCAAGTTATTACAATACTCTTAATAGAAACGCAGGTACAAACAATCTTTCCGAACTAGAAGATTTTATGATATATTTATCTACGATAATTGTTATTTTATCTTTATAACAATAATTTTACAAGTTAAAAAACATTTTCTGTTAAATTGTATTTTTATCTCTCGCGACCCCAGAATTTTGCTACGCGACCCCAAATGAGGTTGCGACCCATGGTTTAAGAAGCCTCGAAATTTGAACAAAAACCTAAAGAAAACAAACAATAAAACTTATCGCTTTTAACATTTAAAGTTAACCAATTACGTTGAAGACTTTTTTTCTGAAATATACTTTTTGATCATTTAAGTTATATTTAAGTAATGAAGGTTGAATGGGAGGAAATTTCAAAAACTGACTTAAATTTTCATTTGTCGGTTTAATGAAGTATGTAATTGTCTTTGCACCTTTTTCTTTCATTCCTTCATTACTGCAATTTTCGAGTAAATGAGAATGTATCTTCATAAGATTTACCATTAAAACTAAAATTAATTTAATTTTTCAGACATTTCTGTCGAAAAAAAACAAAACCTGAAATCCGAAAAAAAGGCATAAATTGTAAATTTTATTAATAAGTTTTAAAAAATAATCAAAAACAAATTATTTTGTGTACATATTTGAAGATTTTTTTCAAAAGATGTATAAAAAATATAATTATTTAATGCAATTAATAATTTTTATAACTTCAAAAATAATTTAACTCAGTTTTTTGAATAATTTCCGAAAAATAGGTTATCATAAAATAAATCATTTCCTGAATATTTATAATCATTATTAATAATAATATACATAAGATTGTAGATAAAAGGTTATAATTATAAGTTTGAATAATGATTTAATTTCCTTGTAAAATCATAATTCAACTCTTAAAACTTTATAACTTTAAGCTTTAAACTTTAAAAAATAACTTACTTTGCAGCCATTTCAGAAATGGCTGAAATCCATTGATTTTTTACAAAAAATAAATTTCAATAAGTGATTTATGTTTCAACTTGCATTATAGCGGAATTTATCCGAACTTCGTACATACGTCATAAGCATGTTTATTTTGTTGTCTCGTGAATAAACCATTAAGTTAAATAGAAATAGAAAGAAGTAACAATTGTAAAAATTATATTTCATTTCATTAAAAAAAATAAAAAAACTTGACTATATTTGTGGGCCGGTAGGCCCACCCGGATATTCCCGGTGGACCAGTCCAGCACTGATTTGACTGTCAAAGCACAATAGTAAAAATGACGTTAAATTTGAATTTACCTATCTTATTGGGACATCCTTTATAAAATCTAATGGGAGTGGTCCATTGAGATTTGGTGATTTAGTATTTTTATTCTGTATTTTATAGTTTAAAGTTAATAAATATAATTATGAATATCTTTTTTTAACTATCCACCATAAATAAATTAATGCTGAAAGTATTTTCCCTCTGGAAGTAATTTGTTTTTTCTATGAAGTCGGATTGTATATTTTATAATGGAAAACTGTTCAGAGAGACGAAATAAATATTTATTTACTAATTCAATTTTATATATTATATATATTAATATTTTCTAATTAATTTCAAAATGCCTTAGCATTTTCTTAAAAGTATAATTATTGCTACGTTTCATTATTCATTAATTATTACTTTAATAAATATTGAAATAATAAATGATTTATATTTTTTCAATTAATATTTGAAACACTTATTTTTTACGAAAAAAAAATTTGCTTATCAAATAAATTGGGAAACAAGATCAAATGGCTAAGATTATATCAAGAATATAATAACAAAATTATCATTAACTATGAATTAAAACGTAATTCAAGTCACAGTTAAAACAAATAAGCATTCCTTATAAGGATTAATAGTTTCCTCTTAAAAGTTCACAATTAATTTACAATAAATAACTTTAATTATAGTTATAATTATATATATATATATATATATATATTTTATGAATCCCAAATATTTTCATATGAAGAATTTTTGTTCTTGCTGTTTCGAAAATCGGTAAAGTATTTTAATATTGTAACTATTGAGAATTCAAATTATAATTTTTATTTAATTATTTGACTGTTATTTTATTTATTTATTTTTATTGTAAGTGTTTTATTATGATTAGTTTGTAAATTAATTTTTATTTTATTTTTTCATTTTAAAAATTAATATTATTATTTTTATTTTTATTTCTTATAATTATTATTTTTTTTTATTTTATGTTATTATTTTATTTTTTAATACATTGTAATATTAATTATTTTTCATTTTATTTTTTTCATTTTAAATAATTAATATTAATAATTTTATTTTTATTTCTTCTTCTTTTTGTTATTTTTTTTAATTTATACCATTATTTTATTCCAATGTTTTAATACATTGTAACAAGTGCATAAATTATAACAGGGACATTTTAATTGTAACAATATTTTAATTAGTAAATACTTTATTTAATAAAAAAAATTATTAGATCTAAACAGAATTACGTGTTAGACAAATTAATGCGGGAACAATAATAATGCTAACTAAAAACTAATTTACTTAAAAAAATTAATCATTGATATAAAGTTAAGATAATATGACAGTAAAATAATTTATGATTAAATAAATAAATTAAGTAATTAAAATTAATTATTATAAAATAATTAATTAATACAATTAAGTAAATAAAATAAAGCGCATACAATGATTAAATAAAAGTAATTAAGGAAAAATAAAATTAAAAATGATTTAATTTGCTTATATTTTATAACATTGACATACGTTCAATAACATTGTGATGACCTTGCGAGTTTATTTGAAGTCAAAGTGGACTGTATTTAAGACAATTTATTTTTGTATTATTAATTGAATCAGAAACGTTTTTAATTTAATTTTATGCTTTTATTCTTAAACGGAAAATACAAAATTAATTTTTTATTTAATTTTTTTAAAATATTTTTAATTGTGAATTTATAAATTTAAAAGATTAAAAGATTGATTTCATGCTTCAATTCTCCAATATTTTATTTCTTTTAAATTTGAATAAACTTTGATGCACATATTTTTTAATATGAAAAAGATTTTTAAACTGCTTTAATTTAAATATTCACATTAAATTTTCAAATAATTTTAAATTTGATTTTTTATAATTATTGAGGAAATTTGCTACAAAATCAATGTTAATATTAATATTTAGCGTTCTTCACCTTGACTTGATTTGGGGCCTCATAGATTCTTTAGCAGTGACATTGGAGAAGTCAATCAGTTTTCTTATGGAAGAATTGAAGCGAGATTTGAATGGGTTTGATGAAATAGAAGAAAATTGGAAAAGTTGTTTCGATTTGACATCAAGAATATTTCCAGCCCCTGTTGGTAATATTTATGTCAAATCGTTTTTCAATGATTCTACAGTTAAAAATGTAAGTGTATTATGTTACAATATATGATATTAAAGATTTGTTTAAATAGGTAACTTTAATAGTCAACGACCTTGTCAATGTTTTGAAAACCGAAATTAGGTTTTCCAATTGGATTGATGAGGACATTAAAGAAACAATTGTTGATCGAGTATGGTCCTTCTTTTTGATTTATATTTTAGAATAAACTTAGATCAATGAATTGGAAACAAAAATCGGTTACGACCCAAATCACCTCAATCAAACAAAAATTGATAAAATGTTTAAATCAGTAAGTAATTATTTTCTGAATTGAACACTAAATGTGACCCGAAACTCAAATCTGCCGGCATCCCACAAGCATTTTACGCGCTGTTGTATTTATAAATTATTGTTTGACTGTTAGTAAAATTATGTAAACTAAATAGAATTTTTGTGCTAATAACATTTTGATCTATTGTTTTTCAAAACAAAAAATATATATATTTGTATCTCTTTTATAAGGTTGCTAAGGTTTGGTTGATAATAATTGCTATTTTTAATCTGTATTTGATTTGTTTTAGACACTTTAAAGTTGGCAGAGGAAAATGTTTGGAATTTTTAAAATTTTAGTATAAATTTTTATATATGGTTTTGAATAGAATGCTTTAGTTTTAAATGTTTATGGCGGCTATTTCCAATGAATTTACATAGTCTGCAAATGTCTCTAGCTTTCAACACCACTTTGAGGCGGATCGTATACATTTTCTTATAAAAAGTACATATGAATAAATTTTGATGCAATGTCGGATCTTTTCTACAGGTGAATATATATTTATATATATATTAAAAGATAACGACAGAATAACTGTCATCTTCAGGTACTCAAAACCAACTAAAATATTATGAATTAACATTTAATTTAAACAAATTATTTTTTATTAATTTAATTTTGTAATAAATAAATATTTATAAAATATATTCAATTCACTTTTAATTAATTTAAAATTTTAAAATTTTCACTTATATTCTAATTTTTAAAAAATTAATGTAATTTAAAATTTTCAATTATTTTAATAATATTAAAAAAACAAACATGATTTAACATACGTAAACTATTTAGAAACATTCAAAACATTCGTAGTCACAGCACTTTGCAAATTAATCTTTGGATCCAATGACCTTATCAGCAATGCTTCACATATCACGCGTTCCCAATAATTATTAAAACTTCTCAACAAAATTCTAAAATCAGACATTCCTATTTCACTTTTACAGCCTCTATTGTGTTCACTAATATTGGTCAAACCCTTCAATCGACAATGCTCTAGAGCTCGAGTACAGAGTTGACGGGAAGTCTCTTCAATGTATGTGGCATTACACCCATTACATGTAAATTGATAAACGAGATCAGAACACAATCCAGCCGGAGTTTTTGATTTATTAATAAACATATTGCGTACCTTACACGAATTAGAGACGATCTTATACTCTAAATTTCCATCTGTTTACTTAACTTCCTTTTATAATTTTTAAAGCCTTCAGAGTATGGCAATACTAACACAAATTTAGGCTCAATTTTTTTATATCCATTTTTACTATTATTTAGATCAACACTCAATTCACACCCATTTGACAAATTACATTCAGACTTTCCAAAACATGGATCCTTAGGATTTTTAATCAATTTATCAACAGTCTCTTTTATCATCAACAATAAAAATGATTTAGAATATCCATTCTTTATCAACAACTCAACCAATTTATCAACACTTTTAAATTAATTAAAAGTGAATTGAATATATTTAGAGACGATAGCTATGCTATCGAAATATATCGTACGAAAAGTTTTTTATTGGCGTTATCTTTTAATTAAATCGTTGCCAAATTTATTTAATTATTTATATATATATATATATATATACTGTTTGACATACTTTACACGGAGATATATGTTCATGTTTCAACAAAATTTAAGGTTTGTCCTAAATATGGCAATATTCAGATTATACGTATAAAATATCGTTAGTTTAGTCCACTTACAAAAACAAAACTTTCATCTAATGCTTATTATGCATCCTGTATATTATAGTGGTTAGTATGTTGCTTTTATTTAACGATTTGATAATGCTTGATTAATTCCTGGATAAAATCAGGATTGTTAAATTTAGAACGCCTATATTTAGACAACTTTCGCAATACTTGTTTAAAATTTACTGGAGACTTTTGTAATGTCTTCAACTGTAAAAATTCATTATTTATATAATGTTGAAGATGCTTCAATATTTTTTACTTCGACTTGCTTGATTGATAGCCTTCTCTTTTTCGTAATTTTTAATAGCCTAAATTTTTTAGCTGACTTAACCTATGTAAATTTGTAATCAGACTCCAAATATATAAACTCAGTGGATATTGAGAGCAATAAAAACAGCGAATAAAAAAAAGATGTATAAAAGAATTGAAATGTGAAAATTATTTAATATTCAAGAACTGTTCAATTACTGACGTTCTGAAATTCAGTTAGACATTTTGTTTTATGCATTCGGTATCAATAAATCTATTTTTGGCAGTTCGTTAATTTCATACGCAAGGACACGATTAGAGTCAAATTAAAAATTAAATAATAGTTTATTAATTTGGACAAAATCCCCCAATATTGTGTTTATGAGCAATTTCATTAATAATATGTCTTGTCAACTGCAGTTTTCGAGAAATATGTAATATTTATTTATATCCTTTTTATTTTTTATTTTACATATACAAAAAGTAATTTTAAACACTAAATTTCACAATTAAAAGACAAATAGCTTTACAGTTTTAGTTTAAATTTATCTTACTATCAAAATTGTTTATTATCCTATATTTTTTTGCTTTTTTTCATAGTAAACAATTAAACACTTTTTTATAAAAAGTGCTTAAAAAAGTTGGAACATTTTTATAAAACAAAATATTTTATAAAGAAGAGATTTTCCTGAAAAATAATTTGGTAAGAATGAACTAAAACAAAGTAAACATCAAATCTGAAATTTTTTTAGGCCAAGAAAACAATTTTAAATCATAATAATAATTTGTCGGTTGAATTTCCTGAACGTTTTGTTTATTTTCTCTAGTCATTAAAATAATGTAAAATATATTTTTTACTTTGAATCATTTGAGTGAAAACAAATGTTATTTTTGGATTTATTAGTAAAATAATTTTTTTAGTAAAATAACTTTTTACATTATTTTTTTTAAATATTTAGGTATTTATCAATGAAACATTTTTCATGAGAAATTATATCACTTTCAAGCAATTCTTTTATCAGGAGAAAATGCAACTGCTTTCAAATAATTATGATTCCATTGAGTAATATGATTTTTCTTTTAATATATCATTATTATTATTATTATTATTAATCAGAGAAAAAAGGCAAAGTTTTCTATAAAAAATTTCACTATATATGTTGACCATTTATCAGTCTTCTTCAGGCTAGAAATCAAATTAATAATAACTAAATGAAAATAAGAAAACTTAAACAAATTAATCAATTCTACCTTTATCGTCAAATTTATGTAGAAAATATATATAGTATTTGCACGTCTCTGTAAAAGCTTCTACCAGACAATGATAAATAAAATTCATGATATATCACACGTAATGTAAATTTAACAATAAATTTCGTTTAATATGTATCAAATAAAAAATAATAAAATAATGAATAAATTACTTTGAAAAAGTTTAAACAAAAACAGTTTACACAAACTGTTTTATATAACATACATCGTCAAACATGATTATGTTATCAAATTATAAACTGAAATAATTTTAGTAATAAAATTCACTGAAATAGCAGATTCAATTTAGGAAATCGTGTATTATATTTAATAAGTTATTACCAACCACTCATGATATCAAAATTGAGCAGATTGAATAATATGAAAATTTATATGGTTTATTATATATTATTATACAATTGTGTTTTTTACAGTACAAACTTTATTCCTCATGAGGTAAATGCCTATTATGCGCCAGAAACTCATGAACTATATTTACCAGCAGGAATTCTACAATTTCCTATATTTGATCCTGAGATTTCTGTTTCAATGCAATATGGTTCACTGGGAATGATAATAGGACACGAATTAGTTCATGCAATCGAAACGATTAGTAATTAAATTTATTATTATT
Organism: Schmidtea mediterranea; assembly: GCA_022537955.1. Lineage (NCBI taxonomy): Eukaryota > Metazoa > Platyhelminthes > Tricladida > Dugesiidae > Schmidtea > Schmidtea mediterranea. The sequence continues at coordinate 156,935,827 of CM039680.1, read as the reverse complement.
TTTTACAATTTTTTATTGTTCTTGATATTTTACTTAATACAACATACTCGTGCCAATCTTAGATAAACATGAGATATTATGAGAAGGTGCCCGTTGTTTTAATTAAATAACAAATATAGGCTCTTTTAATCATATTAAACGATTATTAGCTTATGCAATTTTGATTTTCTATATGTGTATGATTAAAACAAAATTTTAATACATTTTATTGTTTAATTTAGCATTTTCTATTTAATATAAATACAACCTTGTGCTTTTCTTTATTTCATTCAAATTATTTTAATGTACTTGTATAAAGAACTTTCCAACCTATATTCCTTATTTTTAGTCTTTATCTGATTTCTGTAGATTTTGAAACTTATTTATTTATTCTAGTATTTATCAATTTACATTGGCATTTTCTTGACTGTAAAACATTTCCTAACATCATGCGTTAAAACGCAAAAGGTCTACTAATTTTTACAAGATTTTAACTCGTAGAATTACTTCTTTTTTATTAATATTTTGGTCAAAAATCGTTATTTAAGTAATTATTTTTAAAAATAAAATTTGCTCTTAAAATATAAAATTTACAAAAAGGTTATAATTACAAATTTCTGTTAAATATTTTGTTGCTTTCAAATATTGAAGAGTTGGTTTATATTATTGTTTATTATATTCTGATTTCATGGGCTCGCGATTTACTCATCGAATCCAAATAATATTGAAACTTTATTTGTAACACAATCTCACAAAGCACTAATCAAATCTATTATACAAAATATAATATTTTTAGAAAAGATTACTGTACTTATTTTTCTTTTCTTACGTAAAAACATATTTCTCACTTACTTTCTTCGACTTTTTAAGAAAGATGAATAAATTCGTGAGCTCCTAAAAATTTTGAAAAAATTAAAGACTTAATCTTACTCAAATTTGCATGAGAAAATATAATAAATAAATAATTATAATTTCAATGCTGTCAACTAATAAAATTTATTTTTTAACTCATTTGTGGCACAGGTCTCTATTTGGACACACAAATTTTGTTCTTTAAGTGGCATAAATTTTTATTTTTTTGTTTTATTGTTTTTTTACATAACTATGTTCCAGATAACCAGGAATTAAAAGAAAATATTCCCAAAGAGTTCTTAGAAAATGACCGTGTCGATATGGACACCTGTGCGCGAATGAGTTAATCTCAATTTATTTATTAATTTATTTTTTCTGTTTTAATCTTTAAATCCTTCGAAACAAGATTTATTTAATACAAATATATTTAAATAATGGCCACCTTTTTTCAATAACAAAACATTTGTAAAATTAAATATAAATGTCTTTTAAATTGTATATTTATAAACTTTAAATATATTAAAAATTTGTTTGTAATCGTTCTTTCTTTTTGTCATGGAAAATAATATTTTATGTCTTCTAAATAAATGTTTGTTTAAATAGAATTAATAATTCATGATAATTACATGTTCATTTTTAAAAAAATAAAGATTAGATAAATAAAAAAATTTAAAATAACGCTAAATGCTGAAAAATACGGTATTAAAACGTGTGATTGTTTTTTAGATTTTTATTTAATTTTGATAAAGAAACTCATTAAATTAATTATTTAATTTAACAAAATAAAATTTTTTGATCAGTAACTTTGAGCTATTATATGGATGTGTGAAATGGCTATTATATTATAAATGAAAATTAAAATAATTAATATTCAATTATTTTCAAAAATTAAAATATTGACAATTATAAAAGTTTATTTGGTAAAAAAATATAAAAATGCATTATTATTAACTTTTAGCTTTTAGTCGAATTTTTTTCTCAATTAGAGAATCCATTTTATAAGTGCCCATTAAGACAATTTTATTTTATATTTTTTACGCTTTTTAATGACTTAATCGTAAAATATATCTCAACAGATAATTCAATTTTTTTAATTCTATTTTTTCTAAAGTTTTTAAAAAAAAGTTTTTTTTCTAAACATTTTAAAAATAAATTGAAAATGATCTTGTTGTGTTGTACTATTAATCTGAGGTTAAACTAATTAATTATTTATTCTAAATTTACGCAAGTTTTTGTTTTAATAATTTGTGTATTTACTGTATTTATCATGTATCAACCAAAGTACAATTTTAATTTGTTTTCTCTGTTATGTAAACAGTTGGCGTTAAAAGCTCTGGTTTCAACTGACGAGGAAGGTCATATTTTTTCTTTGATGAGCAAGGCGAGGTAAATTGCCCCTGTTTCATTCATGCATGAAAGCAAGGCGAGAGTCAAATTATACAAAAAGATTTAATTATTTCTCTTTTTCATTGAATATTTTATCTAATGTATAAAAACAGTTAAAAGATATATCTGAAAATTAATAAAACTCATTTTTTTCTTTTTAAAACATATATTTGTATTATATACATATAGGAATTTCTTTAGATTTTTACCTCAGATTTTATTTTATTAACCAATGACATTTAAAAATGATTTTTCGACTATGAATCAGTAATGATATTGATGTTTTGATATCAATTCTGATTCATAGTAAAAAAATATTTTTTTTAATGTCATTGTAAATATATATATATATATATATAATAAATAATAATAATATGCAATTGCATAAAATTAACAGAAAAAAATAAAGAGATTTCTAATGACAAATCTCTCGGTATATCAAGTGGGAAAAAAGGTTTTTTTGTGTTTTTTGATGTCATCAAATAATAATATATTTGTTTGTTTTTTGCGACTTTTAGATTTCTGATAAAGTTATGTGAAAATTGATAATGATCACAGATCAAATAATTTTATATTAATATTATAAGAAAATATTTAAAGAAAAATTATTGTAATAAAATCTGTAGACAAAAATTAAATTATTCATATTCATATGCTACCTCCTCATGTCTATTCACTCGGAAAAAGTAGAAATTTTTATCTTTTAGTTAACTTTACATTTAAATTTATTTTTTTATTACATTTAATTTGTGATTGCTTTTAGAATAATTTGACTTTACTGGCTCGTGCTTCAATATAGTTAAAACAGCTCTCGACCTAATAACCTTTCATTTGGAACTAAATGGTCAATAAATTTGTTTAATATTACTCCAAATAATCATGTATTACTTAAGAATTTGTAATTGATTTTCAAATATCCCTGCTTTATTATTAATGATGATTTTGTTAAATTTTTCTTAAAATGATTTCAACAACTGGATTTTTAGGTGTAAATCCCTGATAAAACTACCAAAACATGAATTTGCAATAAAATAAAATTAAGAAATTTAATGTTTATAAGTTATTTTGAAAAATGTCTCTAGTGTATATGGATATAAAAGAGTAAGTGTTTTACGATTTTTTTCGACAGATTCACTGTCATTAGATTAAAACCAACCAAAATAATAGATATTTTATTATATTCTGAACAAATTTATATATTTTTAAAATATTTATCTATTTTATATTTTAAAACATTTTTACATTAACTTTAAAATTTTTATAAATAAAATAAAATATCAAATTAATATTAAAAATTTCAATTAATCATTTTAAAATAAAATATATAGAATAAAAATAATATTTAAGATAAAAATTTTAAACAAATCAAACAACTTTAAAACATGTAACATCTTTGGATCCAATAACCTATCAACAATGCTCCACACGTTTGCAATAATTATTAAAGCTTTTTAATATAATTTTTAATCAGACATGCCTCAATAATATTGGTTAATTACTTTAATCGACAATTCTCAAGAACTCGAGTACAGAGATGATGAGAAGTCGTTCCGACTTATGTTACATTACATCAATAATATGTAAATTGATAAACTAGATCAGAATACAATCCACCTGGAGTTTTGACTTATTAATGAACATATTACGTGCCATACATGAATTAGAAACGATGTTATAATCTAATTTTCTAAACTGCTTATTTCCTCTTATAATTTGTAAAATCTTCCTAGTATGGAAATACCAACACAACAAGAAAATATATCGGTGTTATATCCCTTTTAATGTGAATTTTACTAATGGAGTACAAATAACCATGAAAACGTTCCATTAATTTTGTATCCAGTTGCAATATATATTTTTACAAGATTCATTTTTAACTAAAATTACTTTCTAAAGGTTTTGCATGAGATTGAATTTTAAATAGTACTTAAATGTTATTTATTTTGTTACTGATAGTTATTTACAATATTATAAAGTACAAAAACACATAATAAATATGAAAAATAGTTTAGCTAGGCTAATCACAATTTCTTCAGCTTTCCGAGCATCTTCATCTTTCCTCTTGAGTTTGCCTAAAATATATATGCACCAATTTTTATGCAATTTCAACATGTTAGACAATTTTTATACGGTTTATGTTAATTTGGATTTATTTTTTATAACCTCAACAATGGCTTGGAAAAGAATTATTGGGCGGTTAAGAAAAATACTTTAAAAAACGACGTTCACATTCCTCTCTCTTTTTCTCCGTCTAATATATAAAATGTAGATAGAAGAAATTGTTTAATTTATAAGTGAATCTTTTGAAATTTTCGTTTTATTTTAATTTATTCTAGTGCAAGAAATATTGGAATCAGAGAAAAATCAAAAATTCAAAGCGTATAACAAATACAATTTGATCAGAAAAATATTCTTGGATAAAAGAAATTGCGTCATTCGTCAGTACGGATCATACTCGGTCCATGGGCAGATGGTAATATTTTTTATAATTTATTGTATTGAAATTTTAGAGTTGTGTCTCTGAAAATTATCGTAATATAAATAAATACAAATGTAAATACAGCATAAATATAAAGTGAGAAAAGGGCTAAATAAAGTGAAAGAAAATGACATACTTGATATTTAAAATAACTTTTGTTTAAATTCATTTTATTTGTCATTTTAAAATGCAACTTTGATTTTGACGGATGACTGAATTTGGTTGTCTTTAAAATTCCAATCACATATGGAATAAATAATCCCTCGTGCAGACGTTCAGCGATTGAACGTTCTCAAATGACGTAGACTATTTATATCAGTAGACGTTTCCAATTGTGTTGAAAAAATTTCGTTTTAAATGCAAAATGTTATTTTTTCTATCGTTGAATGATATAAATCTGATGAGAGTTAAAATTATGTTTAATTCGTCGTGTTTTTTCACCGGATTTTTTATTTTCCATTTCAATATCTTCCCAGTAGTTCTCTATTTGACTTGATTTTTGAAGTACCACTTTGTCCGAACCATTTTGTCGGGCCACCATATATATGAGAATATTCAGAACAAAATCTTAATAACCATAAACGTTTAAATATAAATTATATACAGACTTGAACTTAGATTCAAAGTCAAATAAATAACAAATAAGGCTCATGTGAGTCCCAAGTCTTTGCATGACAATTCAAGATTATATGTTGATAAAAGCTTTGATACTTGTCTTAAAGGATCAAATAGTCTGTTTCGAATCTTCTTGTCGTTTCTGAGAAATGATACAGAGGCTGAAATCGCAGAAAAATTTATAACAGATATTGTTTATTGTTGAATACATTAAAAGTTTCACACTTTGCTGGAATGAACGGAATTTTGTGCTATAGGTTGTGGAGAAAACTTTGAACATTTTAGCTTTCAAAATTGAAATTTAATTACAATTATACAATACTTTTTTTTTAATACTTTCAATTTCAATTCAATCAAATGAATTTGGGTCCAATGATGGAAATCTGGTTTTGAATTTCGAAAATCTGTCTTGATTCGTTTTGACATTTCCTGAGATTTCTCTGTAGCACAATTGACAGTTATTAATTGCAAATTTATAGTCAAATTATTTTCTATTCCTCCTCTACATAGTTATTAACTAATGTTAATAAATAAATAAATCTTGATAATATTATTATTATTATTATTATTATTATTATTATTATTATTATTATTATTATTATAATCATCATTAATATCATTATAATTATTATTATTATTATTATTATTTAAAAGAAAATATCATTCAAATACGTGGTTCACTTACATCACGTACAAAACAACCAAAATAATATAAAGTTAATTTAGATATCTTTTTAAGATATTACTTTTTTAATATATTTTATTTTCTTTAGCCACACGTAATAATAATTTAAATTATTGATTGATTTTAAAATATAATTCTCATTTTATAATCAATTCTAATTTATTATTAATAATGAAATAAAATGATTTACATTATATCAATTATTTTAATACGATTCCTACATGATATTTGGCTTTGAATTTTAAAAAAGAGTTTTTTTTCGTTTTTGGGATTTATTAAATTAAAAGATTAGTTAATGCATTTTGATTTATGTTTATATTTGATTTATATTTACATTATTCATAATTAAATTTCCAATAATTATCATTGCGATATTTTATGCTCTTATCAAAAATGTTTAGAATATTAAACGTGATTGAATATTTTTTTAAGATCATTAATCAAAACTTTTATTAAGCTTCCTTCGACTCAAACTTGGCAGGAAGATCTTGCTGATAATGTCGGACTTAAAGTAGCTTATATGGTGAGGAATATATAATGAAACTATTAATTACTATTTTAACCATAATGAAATTATTTACAAGCTTATATGTTCAATAATTATTATTAATTTCAATAAATTGTGAAGTCATATCCGTATTTAGCTATTTGGGGACCTATGCATGTTGTGCTAGACAAAAATAATAAAATAAAAATTTTTATCGCAAGGATTATTTTTTGTCAAAAATTTTATAGCTTTAATATTTTATTTCTATCATAGAGCTCTTGCAACACAGATATTTTCAGATATCCATAAAATATACAAATTTATTTGATAATTAATAATAATAGTAATAACAATTAAACGAAAGTGTCACTCAAACACTCGTTTTGCGATATATTTCAACAGGTTAGGTGTTATCATTAAGTACAGAAACCAACAAAAATATTTTTGATGAATTTTTATATATTTTAAACAAATTATTATTTTTTAATTAAATGTTTTAAATATTTTTTTTAAAATTCTATATAAATAAAAAAAAATTACTACTATTATAAAAATTTAGCTAGAATCAATAAACAAAAATTTTAAATTAATAAAACTTTAAAAAGAATCATTTTAAAATAATATTAAAAATGTTTTTAAATTAAAATTATTTTACTTAATAAAATAAATATAATATTAAAAATTAAAGATTATTTTTAAACACAAAAAACATCAATGTATCAAAATTTACATAATCAAACTTTTAAAAATATTCAAAACATTTGTAGCCATAGCACTTTGCACCATAATCTTTGAATCCAATGACCTTATCACAATGCTCAATCTGTCAACAGTATCTTATCAATAATAAAAACGATTTCGTATAGTTATTCAACAACTCAACCAATTTATCAACGCTCTACATAATTATTAAAAGTAGGGCGTTTTTGCATTTATGAACAATTTACATAAAGACTTTGTATTCACATAGGAATAATAACAATAGTAAACACTTAAAAAGGTAATGTCCAAATATTTTGTCACAGTAAAAAATTGATTTATGGTCTTAATGAAAATAAATGAAATTTTAAAATAAAAATGAAACCAAAATTAACGTGAATAAAAAAGCAAGATTTTAATAATAATAATCCGATTATTTTTATAAAGGCATTCTGTAAATCAAGATATCCCATTTATTTGCTGCCAGAATTAAACCTGACGGCAGATCAATTATTCTTTGTAAATTATGCCCAGGTTTGTAAAAAAATTGTTTTTTTTGTTGATTTTGGACATTTAGATGTGGTGCACTTCGGGCATTCCTGAAAATTTGTTTCGGTCATTGATGAGAGATGATCATTCTTTCTGGAAATACAGGTAAAATTAGAAATATATTCTTTTTGGTTTATTAATACTAGTTATTTACAAATATATTTTTTCATTCTTGTGATGAATTTCTATTATCCCATGTGAATAAAATATTTGATTTTTTAATGGTTTTGAATTCATGTATTTGATTGTCGAAAGTTTTTTTTTAACTTTACACTTGTTATATTTCTGTACTGACATGAAATTGTTTTAATTGTTTTTTATTTAACTTGTTGAAATATTTTTGGAAATTCTTAATTTTGTTTGAATGGTTTGATTTGATATGTAATATGTGACTAAATTCTGTGTCAAACATTCAAGAGTATATTTTAAGATACAAAATATTAAAGAAATTATTAATTGATATTGCCCGGAAATGTAATATTTATACAAAAAAAATTTATGTTTATTTTGAAATTGCTTAAAATAACATATAAAATCATGGTAATAATAAATTTGTGACTATACAAAAAATAATATTTTACGTTTTTGATCATTTACAAGGACCAAGTTGGCAGAATTTTGGCTGTTGTCAGTAAAATAATATATTATTTTCATGTTATGAAAACCCTCTTACTGCTACTTGATTTCATTAAACATTTTTCATAAGGTAGCTTGATATGACTTGATAGTAAAAATATCACAGAAAAAAGGAGTTGTGAACTATTTCCGGTCATTTTCTCTAGGTTTTGTGTAGTTTATAGGTCGGCCAATCCTCGGAAAATAGTCGAATTAATAAGTTAGACAAACATGTAATAAAGGCAGTATATGAAAACGTAGTTCATGATTTATACTGTTAATCTTGACTTAATGTACGTTAGGGTTTTTATATTACCTTTGAAAGAAATCTGTCAATTATCAATATCCTTCTCTAATTCTCATAATCTTGAGATTGTAGAGATATAAATCTTGAAGATTTTATCTTTGCCAGAGAACAATAAAGTTACAATCATTCAAATATAAATGTCCTTACCTCCCCAAGGTTATGAATTACAGGTTACAAACCTTGATGACCTCAAAATATGATTCTTTTTATATTGAAATTGGGTTGCCCAAATAAATTATTTTGTTTTATCTCTAAGCAATAATATCCCATTATTTATTTTGCAGAATAAACGGTCCATTATCTAACATGCCAGAATTTGCTAGAGCTTTCAACTGTAGCAAGAATTCTCCGATGAACCCAGCTAACAAATGCAAATTTAAACATTTGGATTAGATATGAAAAAGATTTTTTAAGAGTTCCTGCGCCGTATACAGTTCTTTTGTACATGTTTATTTTAATAAATTTCTTTTTGCTCAAATCTTTGTTCTCTCTTTAAATTAACTTTAAGCATTGTTTGTCTATTTTGTTTTGTATTGTTAATAACAATATTTTTACATTTCAAAAGTTAGACAGATAAACTGGTTATACAAGCCTCAACTACACTTTGTTAGGGTTATACCAAAACATAAATATGTTGAGTTTTCGATTTCGATGTTCTAACTCAACCTAATGTCCTATATAAATAATAAGACGAAATACTGGTTCACAAAAGCTTTATTGAATATCACAATTTATATACACAATATAAATTTTAAATATTTACCTTTACCAAATTGATAAATTTATTTGATAGAGTTTTAATATTTTGTGTCCTTTGCGATAAATTACTATATGTATTTGCCTGAGCTCAGTTATGTAATTTGTATGCTCTAGATTTTGCTTTCAAAAGTTTGTTACCAACTTGAAGCTCTTCTTAGATTCAAATTTTAAGGGGTGATTAAACTAAGAAATATTGTGGTATTTATACCTTTTCCTATTGTTGTTTTGTGGGTTGTTTTGTGAGGTTTGTAATCATTATAATTTTATTTACATGGCACTTAGTGCCTATTTTTAATTTGTTATTTTCCCTCTTAGAGGGTTTATTTTTTCCATTCATATACCTTAGGTGTTTTGTATTTTGTTTTTTTTGTTTTTTTAAGACACCCGCAGGTGTCTTAAGATAATAAAATTTTCAAAATTATTTTCAAAAATCTTTGGACATTATTCGACTCAGGTAAAAAATTTATGAATTTTATTTTATTATCACTTCACTCCTCCAGAAAATCAACTCCACTAAAACCTTATTATTTTTATCCATTTATTATTTTTCCAGGAAACTATTTTAATAATTTTTTATATATTTTAGTTTATAAATTTTTGTTCTTTTGATATTAAAGGTTTATAATTCTAGTTTTTATAACTTTTATTCTAATTTTATTTTATTTATTTTTTTATTTTTTTTCATTTTTAAATTTTATTTAAGTTTATTTTTTGATATATTATTAAAATATTAGTAGAATTTTATACATTTATTTCATATATACCTTTATTTCACTTTTTGCTGCTACAGGCAAGATTTTTTTGGCCACCCCTAACACGAGTAGAATTAAGTAAAATAACAAAAAACACAAATTTGCTAATTATTCATTTGTAAATATAACACAAAAAAGCAAATTTGTAATAAAAAAATTATTTCAAACAGTAATCATAATTAAATAAAAAAATAAGGAATAATAATAGTATCAACAACTTTAAATTTTGTGGGTTTGTTTTAAATCGATGGCCATCAAACAAACAGAAAAAGAACTTTAACTCTCTTTTTCACTTATGCAAAATAAATACAGTGACATTGTACGTATAGTATATATAAAAAATTGGAGTTATTGGACACCTTTATCTGGTAACCGTATTCCAAAGTCTCAAATCTTCTTACTTTTAGATTTGTAAAATTTCGTAGAATATCTTCTTTGTCTATTGCTCTGGCAATATCATTTTCAATAGACAAAATAGATAGTCTATTTTGTGTCATGTATGACCTCAAATAATTTTTTATTAGTTTTAGACGAGAAAAACTCTTTTCTCCGCTAGCAACGCTTACTGGCATTGTTAACAATATTTTAAGAGCAATATATAAATTTGGATTGATTGGTATTAACTCATTCTGTAAAATATATTTCAAAACATCGTTTGAATCATCTGATGGTTTCAGCAAATTTGATATAAATTACGAGGGACGCATTCGGCCGCCCTGCTTACACCCATAAATTATTTCACCAATATAAAAGTACATATTTTCGTCAATTAACCCAAAATCAATTATCATCAAATAATTTAAAATCAAATATCATATTGAACAATTACCACATTAAAATTAAAATTAAAAATCAAATAACATTTATCACATTGACTAATTTCATTATAGTTCATATAAAAGATTAGTCAAACATCACATCGAATAGTTTATATTAATCAAATAGATCATATCATCATATATAGATCATATCATTCATACTCTTTTTGTACAATTATAGTTCTGTTGAATTGTCATTGTATTAGAAGATTGTGTGTCATTCTATGCAAACATTTACACGAAATTGGTTTTTTCTTATTTTATATAATTTATTTATCTCTAATATATTAATTTTTCTTTCGTTATCTAACAAATAAAAATATAAAATTTCAAAATTATCAAAATCAATTAAAATTAATTAAAGTTTTGGAAAAAGTAAAAATCAATATTTTTCGCGGGGAGTGGCTAAAAAAACTGGTGGCAAATTTGATTTTGAAGACGAATAAAATATTATTAGATTGATCAGAGGTATATTGAAGGGTCAGAAGCCCAAAAACAAACTAATTAATTAATTAAATTATTTGCCGAGGAACCCATTAATCAAGGGCCGCCGAGTTGAGCGTCAGCGTAATGGGTTTTTCAGGATTAGCAAAATGGGCAATAAATTGTCCGACCAGTACAAAACTGTTTTTCAAGTTTAATCTAAATTAATGGCAGCCCAGAAGTATAAAAGGAACAGACAACAAAATAAATCGCCAGTTGGTCGAAGAGAAAAAGTGATTATTTTGGGAGCAAAGTGAACGTGAGAAACTAATAAATAATCTAATCATATTGTAATTGACTTATTAAATGATACCATTAGGGTGTTTACTGATATATTAAATAATTGTATCCTGTTGTGAATATTTGTGAATAAAGATTTCTTTGTTGGGATTTTATCTTATTGATTATTGAACACGAGGAATCGGATCGAGAGATTTATCCATCGACGAATATTTAATATCCCAATAACTTTGATATTCTTTATTTGTGTTGATAATACTAAGCACTCAGTGTTATTTGGTGACTAGTGCTTTTAGATGGCAGACTTTAAAAGTGAAATTCTACTTGGATTGAAGTAGAGTTTTAAGTGAGTTTAAAGAGTGTTTTAAAAAATATTTTGAATGGAGATTTTAAAATGTTGAAAGATAATAAAAACGATAAAGGAAAATGGGTGAATAAGTTTGAATGCAAAATTATTGGAGAAAACAACATCAGATCTAAAGCAATTTTAATCAGTTATCAAAGTTATTTGTGTTGAGTTTCGAGTATTTTCAAGTTGGGAAAAGAAAGCAATTATACAGATTGTCGAAACCAGCAGTAGCAGCCATGCGCTCATATATTCCCAGTTTATTGAAGTTGTGCTCCCCAATACGAATGGTTGAAATAAGCACTCAAGGTCTAATCATTTTTAATCAATTGTGCTAATCAATAAAAGTTGTCTACAGTTTGTTATTTTGGTCAAGCAAAATGAGCTTTGAGTCAGATCAATTATTGTCACTTTCACATTTTACCCGACAACCTTAACAATACTTTAGATTTTGATTAATCTATGCACAATGGTGCCCCGAAGATTTTGTCTTGAAAGATTTGGAACAAGTTGATAGAATAAAACTATATTTAATTCAAATTTGAAAAATCATTAGATAATAATAAAGTGTCCTGGAGGCACCAATTACACAACTTGTCGTTTACTAGTAAATGTATAACAATTGAATTCTGTGGTGTGCTGTATCGTGCAATATTAAAAAGGTACTTATGCGGAGACTGCTACGCTTCTGGTTTCTCTAGTTGTAAGTTGTTATACTGAGTGACGGAGGGTTAAAAAATAAAATACATCTTTCTTTTCTTTTTATAAAGATCATTTAAAAATAATTTTTATTTTAAAACTTGAATTAGGATTTTAAAGTTGCTTGATTTGTAGAAAGTTAGGCAAACATTTCAGGTTGCTTCCTTGTATCAGAAGAATGAAAGCATGACCTTTGGCTTCCATATAAATACGCTATTGTTCTCACGATTTACTTAATCTTTGCTGCTGGTTATATGAATGAATATAAATATAATAAATTTAAAAATATAATTCTCGTTGATCTCTTTCCTGTCAAATGATGAATTTTGTTTCTCAAATCTCGATAGTTAATTAAATGAACAATTATTTAATAAATTAATTAATTGGATTTATTCGTGTTTCACACTTAAAAAGACTCCGGTTATATCATCTAAATTTTAAATTAATTTCTTTTATTATCAATCATCAGTTTCTGTTGTTTTACTTTCAAATTTATTTTAATAATATAATAATCTTAACCGTTAAAACATTCTCATCGATATTTTCAATCTTTTGTTAATTTATTTTAGTGAAAAAAATTGCGATCTTCGGATGCGATTGAACTGTTTTGAGGACAATGTCAGGTCAATATTGTGCTGGTGTACTGGGTGTAATTAATTGGTTTAAATCTGTGTAAAGCTTATTCAAACCTATTTCCCTCTATCAAAATACCTTCTTTTCCTAGGGTCTATGCTGTCTCACCCAGACGCCCCACAATTTTAATCCTACCACTATATACCCATGAGTAAGCTCATGTTGGTACTGTATATAGCAGCTGAAAATTCATGAGCAGGTGAGCTCCATTTCTGGAACTACTCCTCATGATATTTTCACTTTCGGGTTCCTGACTGCCGATGGAAGGTCTTACGTCTCTTTCTATCTATACGCTTGTCCATATTCATCTATTTCTACAATTCCTATATCAATTTGTCATCATTACTTGTTATTTATTAAAATATTTTTCAAAAATTTTGGCAGCGTTCCGCCCTTATTTTATGGAAAACTCCCTGTTTCATACAAACGTTAGCCAATGGTAAATTGAAATCAATGCATTATTATAATGTCATTATTTTAGTCCAACAACTCATCTTTACTTTCCTATGGTCGCCACAGTTACCACCATTCGTAAATCTCTATATTATCTTCTCACAGATCTATGCCAAAATGCATCATTTTATTTTAATTTTCCACCACGATGATTATCGAACAATGTACGTGATCTAAACCTACTTTATAATTTCGTTGACCTAAATTTCTATCACTAGTCGTACCCTTGATAATATAATGAACGGCAGGAGTTAAATTAGAAATTCAATTTTCCTACTTAAACATATAATAATGTTATCCCCTTAATTATGGCGATCTTCCCGAATATTAATTTTTACCGTTCCGACCAACATTGAAATGGCCGCCCCGGTGAAGTACGACGGCGTCCTACTCCGCGATCAGTGTGACAAGACCTGACCATGCCGGCAGACACCGAAGGGTAGTTAGCGACAAGGCAACACCTCAACATTCCTCAAAATCAACTGAGGAAATTGAATATTGCCCTAACACTTTCCACAAACTAATATAAGTAAAATGAATATAAATAAGTTAAGGAGGACCTGCCGAGCGATGCCAAAAGACATTGTGGCCATCCAGAATAAGTTAAATTAAATAAAACATTAACATAGAAAAATATATTTCTACAAAAAACAATACTTACGATCGACAAGTTTGTCAGTCAAGCATACCAATTTGAAAAATTGTCATACATCGGCATAAACAGTGAAGTCTAAAAATTTTGTGTCTACAAAATTTTCTCTACAAATGTCTAACAGTCTAAAAATTTTGTGTCAACAAAATGTCTACCAATGTCTAAAAATTATGAAAATGACTGCTGTATATATAGTCATTTCATGCCTGGGTGCGACCAATCAGAGTATTTTGAGCCTTTTTCGGCTATTTTTCGGGGGGGTTTTATTGCTTTATTTTTATTTTAAATATTTTATTTTTCTCCTTATTTTTCTCTATTTTTTGATATTATTTTCTCAATATTTCGTGAATTTTTATTTTTTATCGTTTAACCATTCTTTTTTGATTGTTTCTCTTTTTACCCTCTGATATTTAAATTTTTGGTCGCCGCTTCCGCCTATGTATTTTCTAAACCTTCTTTTGCAAGGTTTTGGCGGTTTTATATTTTGGTTTTGTGTTTCTTTCTGCATCTGTAGGCTTTTCAATGATTTTAATTAATATTTGTTTTATTTAATTTTGTTATGTTTTTATTTTGTTTTATTTAATATGTTTTTTTTTTTTTTATTTTTGATTTCTGCTTGCGGTACGTGCTTATGTTACAGCAGCCATATTGATAATTTTCAAACCTCATTAATTATTTTGTTTTAATTTACACAATTTTTCCATTTTTGTTTAAATTATGGCTTGTAGCCCAACAAACCACTCCCGGGGCCGTTTAAATTGCGCCCCGCAATTTCTCGGTCTAGACCAACATTGGTCTAGCCGCCACATTCACATACTTAATACATACGCATATAGAGCTAATACTTTTACGCATTCATGAAACAGAGTAATGTCAATTTACAAGCTTCAAGCAGAAACCACATAAGGCGGTAGGTCATATACATCGAAAATTTTTATATCACAGTTAGAATGCACGTATTTACATAATAATAGTAGTTATAGTTATTGTCACTTTGGCTTGCGATCAATCTATGTAGTTGGGATTAGGGATGTCATCTTTATTTGGTGTCTTTGATTGGTTCTCGACTGTTGGGTTTGAATTGGAAGAATTGGTTCTTTGATCGTTGTGATATTGGGTTTTTGCTTTTAGATTCTCTTGAATTCGATTGTTTGATTTGGGTTTTCTTTAGACTTGCAGCTTTCAACTGGTTTTTACGATTCGACAGATAGTTACGAAAATTAGGATAAGGATTGCACTGGTTTCAACGACTACCAGGCTTTGTAGGAAAGTTTCGAGATTGGTTAGTGTTCGATTTTTCTTTGATTGGGTGGGATTGCACTGGTTTCAACGACTACCAGGCTTTGTAGGAAAGTTTCGAGATTGGTTAGTGCTTGAGTTTTCTTTGATTGGGTGAGTAGGAGAGGTTGTTGTAATTGATAAGAGTTCTTCTAGATTGGTTAGTTGTTCTGGTTAGCTGTGGATTGATGTTTCTACAAGGGGGTTTTCTTCAGTCATTGAATTTGTATTTGGATAAGTTCTTGTTTCAGAGTTTCGATTCTTCTGAGCTTCTATTTGGTTTCGATTTTGTTTCCGGGTATTGTCGGGATCATTTCTGGTTGTAAAGTTGATTTGATGACGAGGGTGAGGGTAACAAAGAGGATGAGTTTGAGCCACTGTTTCATTTGTTTTATTTACACTTGGATATTTCGATTTTTACTTTAGCGTTGAGTCGTTTTTCTCGCTCATCTCGGTATACTTACATTTCTGCTTTTAGAAGGCGACTTCTTTTACGGGTATCGCTGCGATAATTTTGTCTTTTCTTTTCATCACTCTCTTCTGTCTTTTATTGTCTTCTAGCGCTTGAATTCATTGGTTGAGTTTAAATGGCTTTCAGTATTGTTTAATCGCTCGCCTTTCAAATCTCCTGTATGCCCGATTTAACTTTTTTCTTTTTTTTATATTTCCTTTGGATTCTTTTTACTTCCGTTTGCCATTGGTCTTCCAATACATTGTGTGCTCATTTCATGACTAATTCTCCCTTTAGTTCCTCTATTTTTGTTCCCATTCTTGGCTTATATCCAATTTTCGCCTCCGCCATCTGTTTTCCTTCTCTACCTCTTCTCGCTAGTAACTCAATATCTGACACTCTCCCTTAGCGCCTTTATCAGGTTCCTCTACTGAAACTATTGACTCTTGATTTTGTCTGTTTCTTGTGCTTGTTGTTCCATCGCTATTTTCAGGTTTTCTATCTCCTCCTCTTGTTTGCTGATTTAAGTTTCTACTATCTCTTCAATTTTGCATTATACTGGTTTTGAATCCTTGTTTCCCACTTCAATTTTTATTGGTTTTGTGTACAATCTTTCATTATCAACGGTCTCGCTAATCTAAACCTTCATTGTTGATTATTTTCTGTTATTTTTATTAGATTTTTGAATTTTTTTTTTTTTTGATTTTGTTCGTTGTTATCTTTTTATGATTTTTTTTTTTTTTCAATTTTTTATCATTTTTGTTTTTTTGATTAAATTTCGTTTTCGTTTTATCTCCACTGTCTCTATTCACAATTTCTATTACACTCTACACACACTCTTTTTTTTTTCTTTTTTATACACACGTGTTTTATATCTTTCAACATCCTTCATTCTTTGATGTCTGTATTAATAGTATCCAGATTACTGGGGGGTGTGCTCACGAATTCGTTTATTCTAACTTGTTACGTCCTTGAGATACTTAGTTCCTCATTCAATAAATATGATAGCTGGCTGACTTATTCCATTAGGTCTACTACTTCTACTTCCAATATTCTCGTATTTTCTCGGATCTTTAATCTTTCGATCTCTGTTTGCATCTTTTTCACTTTCGATTGGAATGTCTTTTTTTTTTCTTTTTTTTATCTGGTTGACTTTGATAGTGGTGGATTTTCTGAGATTCTCTTCCCTTCTTTCTTGTAAATTAAGTTGCGTTTGAAAATCTCTGTTCCCACATCCTTCAATCATCAAAAGATGTTCATTTCTGTCTTAAATCTTTCAGTTCTTTTACTGTTGCGTGGTACTTTTGCTTCCAGGATTTTGCCTTCTTCTTTAGTCCATTTACTATTTCTCACACTTTTCTATCACTTTCGATCACTCGGTCACTTGTAATATCGGTTCCTTTTTGGTGCGGTATAACTCTTCTCGTACTCTGATCTCGCTTCTGACTTGTTCAAATTGAACTTCAAGTTCTTCTTTTTGTTTCTTTCCCCGTCGGCTTGGCATTGATGGTAAGTGGTCTTTGCTATTAGCTAAGATATTTGACCCGCCTTTTTCCAATTCATTTATTTTCCAATAAATCGTTGGTTTAAGTCATCTACTTTGTCTTTTAGCTGGTCATTATTTCTGTTTAATAACCCCAACATTATGTTTTCGTGACTAGTTTTTATCTTCTGGTCTTCTGCTTGGGTTCGGAGTTCTCTTATTTTTTCTATCTTTCGGTTAAGCAACTGGCATATGCGACATCTATGACTTTGCTTGGATACTCTATTCGTTTTTTTTGTTTAGTTTATTCGATTCTGCTTCTACCCAATTCATACACTTCGTTTTCTAATTAGTTGTTGTTTCTGTTTACCAATTCTAACAATACTTTTCCATGGTTTATTTTTATTTATATATATTTTTTTTTTGTTTCTAATAGATTTCGTAAATTTCTCTCATTTATTTTAATTGTTCATTTTTTTTTTCTGACCTCACTTCCCATCCTTCAGCTCGCTCTTTATATTGCTTAGTTTTCTCCTTTTGCGCTTTCAGCTTTTGGTATGACAGGTTTTATATTTTCTCCTTTTCGGCCTTTTGTTTCATTTTCTCTTTTATCACTCTTTTGAACTCTTCTATCCCTTTTTCATATACCTTTTTAGTTCGTCTTTATGTGGTTCATTTGTTTAGTTTTAAGGTTTCTTTTTGTCTTCTTCGGGGTTTCTTTGTCATTGTTGTCACATTTATTCGAACTTTCTCATCTCTGTTTTATTTTATTCACTATTTTCATCTCTCCGTTTTTTTATCAGTATCGTTCTGTTCGTTTTATTAACTTCCTCATCATCAATATTGTGAGGTCTGCTCTTACTTCGATAATTATTTCTCTGATATTCATTTTCTATAATTATACTTTACAATTAGTTTTATCGTTAACGGTGGTTATCATTTTAATTTTACGCATCTGTATTTTAGTGTTTTATGGGTTCTACTTTTACATTATATACATATATATATATTTATATACAATTTTCACTCCTCGGCGTACTCGATCGGTTATCCATATGTTCACATGCTCTTCGACAGAATCTTGCAAATTTTTAAAACATTTCCTCTTTTGGTATCTTTATTTCGAATCCCAATTTCTTCACTGGGAATTCTGTTTTCTTTTTGTTACACTTTTCCTAGTGCTCGTTTAACTCTACTTCCTCTTCTATTACACATTGATTTGGTTATAATCGCTTGAACTTTTTTCAGACTTTTTTTTTTTATTTTATTCACATTTTCATTTTGTATCTGCTTCCAAGTTCATGTTATAGTGCAATATTCTCATTTTACTTTCCATTTTTTACAGATTTTCTCATGTTGTTTTTCCGTTCACTTTGTTTATTGATTGTTGATATCTTTTGAAAGATTCTCTTTTATAGTAGTACTTTCGCACATGTTCCATTGCATTTTGATTTTTCATTTCCAATCGCATGATTGATTCGGACAGTTTATCTTCATTGTTAATATCTCTTTAATGGTTGCCAGATCTTCCTGCGTTTCTTTTATTGATTTTATTCCTACCTCTCCACAATCCGGATATATTTATAATTAGACTTATAATGCAATCTGTAAACAATCCATATCCACATTCTGTTTGTAGCGGCTCCTTTACTAATTCTGTAAACGATCCACATCGAAATCTCGCTTCTAACTTTGTTTGCGGCGGTTTTCGGTTTATTTCGATTATCTCATTGATTTCCGTTATACTTGTTACTTGATAATATACTTTTATTTATTTATTTATTTTTTTCGTAATTTCTTTTCTACTGATTATTGAAGCTTTATGTATTCTTTTTCTACTTTTATACATTTAGTCTTTTTGCATCTATATGTGTTTCGCAACTACTCTATTCTATGCTACTTGATGAGTCCGGCTCTTGTATCTTTTTCTCTTGATTCGATAACCATTAAGTCCATTTTTCATGCTCTTCTAGTTCCACAGGTTGCATTAACCTTTGTATTTCGTTTCTTTGCCTATGATTCTGCGTTTTTAGCTTTTCAATTTATCTTTCCATTTTAGTAATTCTTCTCTGTTGTTCTTCAATGTTCAACATATGATAATAATTCGTATTTAATCACTTCTCTCAGCATCATCTGACTGTCCATTGTTTTTGTAGTAGGCTTACTGTACTTGTAAGTGTAATACACTGCTGTTTCCACATCTCGGTGACCGCTTCTCCGTTTACGCCTCCTTGATAGTTTTGATTCATTTTCCTTTATTTTTATACTCACCATTCTCTTTCTCATCTAATTTTAAACGTTAAAAAAAATTTGTAGGGTTATATATTATACATACCGCTTTTATAATACTTATATACATATATTTATACAATATATACACTCATATACCCATTAATTATACTGATTGTAATTTAGGAGGGGTTCTGACTTGTTGAACCACCTCATTCCACCGCTTCTGTTTGCACAGTTTATTTTCGCATTAAAATATTTCCATTTTAGCTTCTAGTATTCGTTCTCGCAATTTTGACTCTCAGTCGAATTTTCCTAATTTTAGCCAATTTCTTTGCTTTCGTTTTTGAGTTCCTCAGTTTTTATTGATACGGTTTCCCATTTGCCTTTCGTTATCGATTGCTTTTCATTGTTTTTCTCCTTTCATCACATATTGAGTTATTGTTGTTCCTTTTGTTACTTCTATTGGTTTTTCTATTTTTCTCTATCTATAGGTTTCCTCGCGTTTCCTTTGTCATCCAGTAATTCGTTAACGATTTAACCCATGTCTATGTATTTGATTTTTTTGTTATAATATTAACTTTTGACATATTTTGTTTCTTCTTTCGTCTCGTTCAATTCTCGCTATACATATTTGATTTATCGTCTGACCGTTGATGTTGACATTTCGCATATAATTCGTTCTTATACTTTCTCTTTCCCTCAGGTTGATTGTTAATCGTTGCTTGGATATGGTTAATCTTTACGTTATTAGTATCATTGATAACGTCATGATATTATTTTTCCAATTTATTTCTACTTCAGGTAGGCATATAGTGCGTTTTCCATATTTCGTCTTTTTGTTTTCGTTTTTGTTGTTTCTGTTGTTTTTATTGTTGTTACCCCCATTAGCTTTCTTTTCCTTGCCATTTCCTTTCTTTTCGTTGTTTCTTTTCTCGTTGTTGTTTTATTGTTGATTGTCATTGTCTTCATCGTTAGGCGTATCTTCCTCGGTCTTCGCAAAAATGTCGTCCTCGACATTGATTTTTCTAATCAATTTTTTTTTCTCATGCTATCAAAATTCTATCTTCGGTTAGGACTGCTTTTTCACTTTTCACTTTTTTTTTTTTCCATTTTTTTTTTAAACTACATATACATCGATACTTGGTTATGTCTACATTAAAATCTACATCTACATCTATTTTTATTTTTGTTACTTCTATTTTATTTACTTATACATAGATTTCATCATATACTTTGATACTACTTTTACGTATATACATTTCTTTTTTGAACCTTTTCGTCTACACTTCACTGTTTATCTCCATTTTATTCGCCATATCCCTTTTAATCTTCTTCATCTTTACCACTTTTGTACATCCAATCAATATTTCACATTTTTGTGTTCCTCCTTCATATCGTTTATTTTTAATTCTGATAACATTACCTCTTCCTTCAGTCTGAGTACTGTTGACATTAATGTTTCACTCTCTCTTGATTTGTTTTCTGCTACTTGCTTCCACATTATAATTTTTTCATCCTGATTAGTTACTTTTACAATCAATTCCCTTATTATTTTAATTTGTTCTATAACTTGCCTTCTTGATATTGCGTATGGGTTAATTTCCGGCTGTTTATTCGGTCCCTTCTTTTGCCTTTCTTTATTTGTAAATTGTTGTCTTCTTATTATAGTTGATTGATACTTCTCTACTTTAGACTGACAAATTCTTTTCTTTACATACATTTGATTGTTCTGTTATCTATTATGTCTTTGTAGCAGATTTCTCAATTTATCTTTTGTATTTGGGCAGCTGTTCGCTAAACTTTCTTCTTTGCTACATTCGTAACATAACTTTGCACAATACCGCTAATTTTTCATGCATCCATTTCTTTGATCATTTCGACTTATTTCATATCTATAACATTTGCATTCATTGTGAACTTGTCGTCAGCATTTATTACAGTATTTCACGGCGTTATCGTAAGTTTTGTATGCTGGTTTGAATTCGGTTTCATTTCTCCTTTTCTTCTTGGTTCCTTTTATTTTTTCGATTTCGGTAGTTTCATATATTCCTTTTGTATTCTCTTCATTGACGTTCATTTTCTTTTCGTTTTTCTCTTTTATTAGCAATTTAGAGTTCTTTTGTGACATTATATTTCCGAATTGATTTATTATTTCGATATTTCTCTTTACATCGTTTCCGTTGTTGTTTCATTTTGATCCTCATGATTTAACTTCACGTTTTCCATTCTTTCGATGATCTCACTCTCAATTCTTGTTTGTGGAATTCTTTGTACGCTTGGTTCATTATTATTAATTACTCTCATAATATTGATTTTCAGTGCCCCATTCCATCGTTTTTTCCACATTTAGTTAGTTTATTTTTTACTTGGCTATCATTGTTCGTTAACTTCATAATATTATCTTTCAACAACTCCTCTTTTCTTCTTCTCCAACGTTCTTCTTCTATACGTGCTTGAAATGTTCTTATCTCATTGTATCTTTTTTCTGCTTCTAGTGCTTCTGCAATCTGTAACGTGTTCCAGTCTTGCTGATGTTTTATTCACATACATTCTATCCGATGTTTTTTTGGATACACTTTGTAGTACATTTATTTCTGGTTGTTGATTCCTTTCTTCGTGGAGCTGATTATTGGTCAAATAGCAACACATTCTTGTAGGTATGTCTATCTCATTTTGCATCTTGGTTAATTTTCTTGCTGGTGTTTTTGTGTTGTTATTTTCTTCCTGATTTCTTCTTGTTGGACACGTAGCTGCAAGGTGATTTTCTTGTTTACATTGAAAACATCTCTTAGGTATTCTGCATCTTGTTGCGGTATGCCCTAGTTTTCCACAATTCCAACATTCACGTTGCCCATGACATTCACTAGATCTGTGGTCTGATCTTAGACAGTAATCACAATATGTCTCAGAGTTCTCGTTATTCATCGTCGTTTTCGAATCTTGTCTTGTTGTTCTATTTCTTGGTTGACTTGGTTACAATTGATGCTGGATTATTGACTAGTTTGCGGTCGATACTGGGTGGTTGGATTGGTTGCTGTTGATGCTAGATTATTGAATTTTTTGATTGATTTACCTGAATAGAAAAATATCGCCTCTTCACTGTTTATTATACATTTATGAATCATACATCAAAATGATTACATAGTATAGCACTTTGCCGTTCGTTTTCCCTGCGTTATTAATTTTAATTCCACCCAACAGTATTTAGTTTATAGTTGCGTTTAAAATATTATTTATTCCCTTAAAACTTTCTTTACTCATTTGTTTTTTATCGATGTTAACTTATCCTCGTTTCTCAAGATTCCTATATTGTCAGTCATTTCCAATTTTATTATTTTAATTTTACTCACAGCTATAATAATTCATATCCCCAGGTTTTATTGCATCTTTGTTACAACTCAAATACGTGTTATTTATTTCTTTTGATTTTATTTTACGACAATTGTTAACTATCTACATGATCGTAAGAATTATCTATATTTAACAAATCGTTCGGCAATGTTGCTTTCCACGCTATTTTACTCCCCGTAATTTTTTATTCCGTTCAAATCCCGATTCCCATTTTCCATTTATTTTATTTTTATTCATATCACGCTCTGCATTTCCTTCTATTTATCTCTATATAATTTTATTTTTCCCCCTTTTCTCTTTATCTTTTGTTGTTTTATCTTTCTCAGTTTTGTTTGAACTTCATCGGGTTTGTCTAATCTCATCTTTCATCTTATTACTTCGTTTTCTCATTTCATACTTTCCGTTTCTCGTTATTTCTTGTCGATAATTATCGTCGGCTGTGTCATTTTCCGTTTTCCTACTTTTTCTTCATCTTTATACTCATCATTTGCTATAGCTTTTGAACACATAACTCCTCGTGCACGTACGTTTCCTTGTTCTTTATTTCACTAATTCCTTCGATTTCTTCAGCTGATTTTCCTTTGAACATTTCCTTTATTTGAGAACTACGCTCTTTAACATAATCGAGAACTATGCCCCGTTAATACGATTGAGAACTATGCTCCGTTAATACGATTGAGAACTATGCTCCGTTAATACGATCGAGAACTATGCTCCGTTAATACGATTGAGAACTATGCTCCGTTAATACGATTGAGAACTATGCTCCGTTAATACGATTGAGAACTATGCTCCGTTAATACGATTGAGAACTATGCTCCTGAATGAGAACTATGCTCCTGAATGAGAACTATGCTCCTGAATGAGATCTATGCTCCTGAATGAGAACTATGCTCCTGAATGAGAACTATGCTCCTGAATGAGAACTATGCTCCTGAATGAGATCTATGCTCCTGAATGAGAACTATGCTCCTGAATGAGAACTATGCTCCTGAATGAGATCTATGCTCCTGAATGAGAACTATGCTCCTGAATGAGAACTATGCTCCTGAATGAGATCTATGCTCCTGAATGAGAACTATGCTCCTGAATGAGATCTATGCTCCTGAATGAGAACTATGCTCCTGAATGAGATCTATGCTCCTGAATGAGAACTATGCTCCTGAATGAGATCTATGCTCCTGAATGAGAACTATGCTCCTGAATGAGATCTATGCTCCTGAATGAGAACTATGCTCCTGAATGAGATCTATGCTCCTGAATGAGAACTATGCTCCTGAATGAGATCTATGCTCCTGAATGAGAACTATTTTTTCTAATTTTATCTCCCGCCGGCTTCATTAACTTTCGTTGTCTGATTTTCCTCTCCATACTTTTCTTGATCTCGTTATTTATTTTCTAATTATTATTCTTTTGGCTTTTCCCTTTAAGTTTCTTCACTTTTTCATTCTTCGCTTTTCGTTTTATCCTTTTCTTTTTCGCGCGCTTTCTCTTTGCTTCCTCCAAGAGTTTTTTACCTACCCCCCAAATTAAAAACATAAAACGGCTTTGTTGATCCACTACTGCAACGGTAAGGTGATCAGCCCAACCACAGTAGCTTCTCAACTTGGCAAACCTATCCGGAAGGTCGTCATATACTTCTCTTCTGGGTGATCGGTTATTCCCTCCCGATTTGGCTTTTAATCGTACTACCCGAAGATAGCTCAAAAAGTGTTTTTATCCCTTTTCAACTCTATTCTGGATGACCGAGCGCTTTTACTTTTAACTTTCTCCATTCATTACTTTCCTACTTTTACATATAAATATTCATATTTTATATATAGAGATATAGGCGCTGGATGGGTCAACTACTAAATATTGATTAATTCAACTACATTTATTCATAAAACTTGACTATTTATTTTTTCAATGTTATTATTACAAAGTACCCAAGTTTTCATTGTCTCAGCACATTGTCGGCAGTAACTGAAGTGACCACAGGGGAGCATAAACACTTATATTCTCACTTTATTTGAATAATGCAACATTTGTGTAAGTATTCTACTTCTTTATGAATCTTATCTTTAACCACGTATGGTATTTGTTTGACTTATTATTCTATCGCGTGATATTGCATATTTAGGTCGACGTTATTTACTATTTCTCTGTACCATTGATATTTGGTCTTTGTTCTCCCTGGTTGTCTTTTCACATACCTCCTCTTTTCGATATTTTCCGATTTCAATTTATGATTTTTTGATATTATAAATTATCCGTTATTATAACATTCAAATATGTTATTCCCAGTTATATTTCTCAAACTTACTATTAATTATGGTTAGTATTCTTATTTCACCCTTTTCGATATTAATTAATTTATTTATTTATTAATTTTTGGTCTGTTACTGGTTTTGCTTTTTAGCTTCAGTATTGGTCAACCTCCTTCGAAACATTCTTACCATTTTGGTGTTATTCATTATCTTAATAGTTTCATTTTAATGCTCCAACCTTGATTCACATCCACTCTACCTCGTGATTTTGTTGTTCTCTATTGTCACTGAATGTTAATTTATTTATACTTTTATTCAAATTTTTTCACAGTATTTTTTCGCTATTTCCAATACGTTTACATTTGCCGTTATTAGTTGTCATCACAATTACTTTCACTCTATTTATTGTTTTATATATTACTCAAAGATTTTTATTCTCTTTTCATTTCGTTTATCGATATTCATGTTCCTTCTGATTCAATCTCATTCGATAAATGTGTTTCCATTCTTTATTTTCTATATCCATTTGTTATGTCATTCGCTGTTTTCGTTCCTCAACTGTTCAATATTGTTTGTTTTTATTGTTTCAACACTTCGACATTAGATATTTTGTCTCAATTCACTGCCATTACTTTTCATTTTATTTGTTCGTTGTATTATAACTTTCATATTTCCTCGTTGATGATTTTATTGTTTTGTATTTTATTTTAACATTTTACTTTGTATCTTCACTATTATAATTTATGTTTGACTTTTATGCGGTTCAGTATATATTCTAGCAATATCAGTTTAAATACTGTCCAATGTATTCCTCGTTATGCGTCTCGGGTATTATTCGTTGTTTAGCTGATTTTATTTTTCGACTATTTTTTGTTGTCTCCACGTTATAATTTATCCATGATGTTTTTAATTGTTTCTAAGCCTTTGATTTTCCATTTTTCAATTCCCAGTAACTTTTAATTTATTGACATTGTTTTCTTCGATTCGTCTGTGTTTCTGCATGCATTTAACTGCTTTGCACTCTTCAATCTTTTCTCTTTACTGCTTTTGATTTTATTCGCTTTAATTGTCTCTGTGATGTTAATTCTTATCTTTTTAAATTGATTCACTATCTTACTGTTATTTGTTGTCCTTGCATTTTCGCAACTCAACGCTTATGTCTTTCCTTTCAATCTGTACTTCAACTATCGACATTTTATTGTTATTCGTTCTTCATTATACATTGTTCCGATATTTATTCATTTTGTATTTTTCGTTATTCAACTTTTTGTTTATAAAGTTATTCTTTGCCTCTTATTCTTCACATATCATCATTGAATCTAATTATTCTTTTTTATTCTTCTTATTTATTCTCTTTCATATCATTTTGATATTTCGCTTTTAACTGTTGTTGAAATTCATTTTTCTGTGATATTTTTTACTGTCTTTCTATTCCGTAATCAGTTTACTTTTAATAACTATTTTCATTTATTTATCGTTTTTATTGCTAATATTTTCGCGTCGGATTAATTCTTATTGTTATGGTTGTCTTTTTATATATTTTTGTCTGTTATTTTAATTTTTGTTTAGACCCTATCATTCCACCTTCTCACTCCATAATTTTACTTCATCAAACTCCATACCATTCAATCATTCTATTTTATATACATTCATCATACAATGCTTCTACCTCATCATTCCTAATTTTCACCAATCATTCAGTTTACCTATCCGTGCTTTTATACTTTATAAATATTTGCGTGCAATGTAATAATTCTATCATACAACAAAAGCTCAAAAAATAAAATTTTTGTACAATTATTATTACCATTATTACTATCCCTATCATTATGATTATTATCATTATTATTACCATCATTACTGTTACTATTATTATTATTATTATTACTAATATAATCATCATTATTACAATTACCATTACTGTAATTATTACTACTAATATTATTATTATTATTATTATTATTATTATTATTATTATTATTATTATTATTATTATTATTATAATAATAAATTAAGAAGTAAAAAATAAATACAATTCAAGAAAGATAATTAATAAATATTAGTATTATTTTAAAATAAATTCCTTACAAATTATTATTATAATTAAACAAATTAGGTTGATGAGCATTCTATCATATTGAAAATTCTAGTGGACAATTAGAAAAAATAAACAGCACACAAATTTACAGAATATTGATTATTATTATGGACACTTTCCAATTTCCATGGATATAATCTTTTCAATGAAATGAAACTCTGTTATTTCTTAAATTTTTCTTGGTTTTCATCTTTCTAAATGACATTGCTTTCAATCCCGGCTGAGCCCCCAAAAATCATGCTGGTGTACTGGGTGTAATTAATTGGTTTAAATCTGTGTAAAGCTTATTCAAACCTATTTCCCTCTATCAAAATACCTTCTTTTCCTAGGGTCTATGCTGTCTCACCCAGACGCCCCACAATTTTAATCCTACCACTATATACCCATGAGTAAGCTCATGTTGGTACTGTATATAGCAGCTGAAAATTCATGAGCAGGTGAGCTCCATTTCTGGAACTACTCCTCATGATATTTTCACTTTCGGGTTCCTGACTGCCGATGGAAGGTCTTACGTCTCTTTCTATCTATACGCTTGTCCATATTCATCTATTTCTACAATTCCTATATCAATTTGTCATCATTACTTGTTATTTATTAAAATATTTTTCAAAAATTTTGGCAGCGTTCCGCCCTTATTTTATGGAAAACTCCCTGTTTCATACAAACGTTAGCCAATGGTAAATTGAAATCAATGCATTATTATAATGTCATTATTTTAGTCCAACAACTCATCTTTACTTTCCTATGGTCGCCACAGTTACCACCATTCGTAAATCTCTATATTATCTTCTCACAGATCTATGCCAAAATGCATCATTTTATTTTAATTTTCCACCACGATGATTATCGAACAATGTACGTGATCTAAACCTACTTTATAATTTCGTTGACCTAAATTTCTATCACTAGTCGTACCCTTGATAATATAATGAACGGCAGGAGTTAAATTAAAAATTCAATTTTCCTACTTAAACATATAATAATGTTATCCCCTTAATTATGGCGATCTTCCCGAATATTAATTTTTACCGTTCCGACCAACATTGAAATGCCGCCCCGGTGAAGTACGACGGCGTCCTACTCCGCGATCAGTGTGACAAGACCTGACCATGCCGGCAGACACCGAAGGGTGGTTAGCGACAAGGCAACACCTCAACATTCCTCAAAATCAACTGAGGAAATTGAATATTGCCCTAACACTTTCCACAAACTAATATAAGTAAAATGAATATAAATAAGTTAAGGGGGACCTGCCGAGCGATGCCAAAA
This sequence comes from Schmidtea mediterranea, assembly GCA_022537955.1. Taxonomy (NCBI): domain Eukaryota; kingdom Metazoa; phylum Platyhelminthes; order Tricladida; family Dugesiidae; genus Schmidtea; species Schmidtea mediterranea. The sequence goes on along the minus strand of CM039680.1, from coordinate 156,906,928 downwards.
GACATTGTGGCCATCCAGAATAAGTTAAATTAAATAAAACATTAATATAGAAAAATATATTTCTACAAAAAACAATACTTACGATCGACAAGTTTGTCAGTCAAGCATACCAATTTGAAAAATTGTCATACATCGGCATAAACAGTGAAGTCTAAAAATTTTGTGTCTACAAAATTTTCTCTACAAATGTCTAACAGTCTAAAAATTTTGTGTCAACAAAATGTCTACCAATGTCTAAAAATTATGAAAATGACTGCTGTATATATAGTCATTTCATGCCTGGGTGCGACCAATCAGAGTATTTTGAGCCTTTTTCGGCTATTTTTCGGGGGGGTTTTATTGCTTTATTTTTATTTTAAATATTTTATTTTTCTCCTTATTTTTCTCTATTTTTTGATATTATTTTCTCAATATTTCGTGAATTTTTATTTTTTATCGTTTAACCATTCTTTTTTGATTGTTTCTCTTTTTACCCTCTGATATTTAAATTTTTGGTCGCCGCTTCCGCCTATGTATTTTCTAAACCTTCTTTTGCAAGGTTTTGGCGGTTTTATATTTTGGTTTTGTGTTTCTTTCTGCATCTGTAGGCTTTTCAATGATTTTAATTAATATTTGTTTTATTTAATTTTGTTATGTTTTTATTTTGTTTTATTTAATATGTTTTTTTTTTTTTTATTTTTGATTTCTGCTTGCGGTACGTGCTTATGTTACAGCAGCCATATTGATAATTTTCAAACCTCATTAATTATTTTGTTTTAATTTACACAATTTTTCCATTTTTGTTTAAATTATGGCTTGTAGCCCAACAATTGTTTACTTATGAAAGAAAGTTTATTTAAATGGCAGCATGGTATTTCTAACCTAATTCTGTCACACATAAACTCACATGAGCATAACCTTGAAATTACATTTCCCATTCCATGCATTTATGTTTTATAATTATAGTTTGTTATGAAAGACTGGTATTTTAAGTAACCTAAAAAAAAATTTGGATCAGTTATACCAAAAATATTAGGTTAAAATATACTTGTTACGGTTTTTCCACAAGATGTCGCTTTGGGTAGGCTTAATTTCTTTTGCAGTATAAGCAATCGTCCCAGAGAGTTTCCTCCAAATCTCCTATATTTACTGAATAACATGGCGAATAAATCACTATAATTTTACAGTATCGAGCACCGAGTGTGATTTCTATCGTCATACCAATCCGAACTTTAACTTTGAAGAAGTGCCATTGGCGTATGTAAATGATCATTGAACTTTTGGGTCTTCAAAATCTAATGTTGTGTAAAACGAATAATTCAGTCATTTTTTAACAGCTTTACATTTTTGGTTTCAGAACTTAGTAGTGAGTCACATTGGCAACATTACTTCGATAAATTTCGAGATTTATTAGACCATAATGAAAATATTTTTTAAGAACTGTATAATTCTATCGAATGCAGTATTTAAACAGTTACCTTTATCTTGTTTGTCATCACCGCTACATGATATGATCATAACATAGATATTATCCACTTTGCTAGATGTGACGAATATACAGATAGGTACTTTTAACTTTCCTGTTGGTAAGCTCTAATTTTATACTTAGTTAAAAAGAATGATAAAGAATCCGGCAGCACTTTAGATCAAACAAATTTTCTTCATTGTGCAAGAGAGTTTGGTCTTTACCCCATTACAATGCTGTCACCATGTATCTTTAGTCAATTGACGAATTATTTGTCACACAAAGTACTTAGATCATCCCTGGTAACATACAGATGATTCATAACAATATATTAGAGAAATGGATATGGGAAAATCAAGTATAAATATGAAGACCAGAATTATTGCTTGTCTTGATATTTAAATAATCTGCAATTCTACAGCCTAAAACAATTAAGTTTCTTATTATATTTCACTGGCAATCCGAAGAACCTTTCCAAGATATAAAGCAATTAGTATGAAAATAAAAATTTATTAAAAAGAATAAAAACTGAACAGAGACCAAAGGTGAACTTTACCTTTCTATTATTTGAAATTGTCTTTTTTGATGTTACAACCCACTGGCCAAGGACATTTAAATTTGAAGTTAGCTTCTACTGTTGTAACTATAATGTTCTCGAGCAAAACCAAAATCTTCAAAAGTTAGATGTTCACAATCGAAAGATTATGAGAATTAGCGAAGGATATCAAAAGTTGACTGATTACTTTTAAAGGTAATATCAAAACCCTTTCGAATAGTATTCCCCAAATTCAAAAAGACGCCAAGATCAATAATTTATAAATAACATTAACACGTCAGCATATAAAATATGAAAAAATATATATTTATATAAGTAAAACAAGACCCAATTTATATTTCAACCATAAAATCATCCTTTAATTAATTTTTTAACAGCCTTTATATTCCATAGGCCATCTGAAAGATAATGCACGTTTTCAATGCCAATTCCTTTATTTTCCGTTAAGCTAAATAAATATTAAATCATGCTGACCATAACAATGCAATACATTTCTTGTGTAGACATTTTCATTATTCCAATAGCAACTGCATTTTCTTTGCCTTCTGCCATAACAGCTACGACAGACTCCTTAGGAACATCAGTCATTCTAGCACCGGCTGATGTCAAACCAGGGCACATAATGTTGCTGCCATTTATCACATGCTTAATAGCTCCTCGATCAACTTGCATAAACGGTAGCATAAAAGGATCTTAACGTTAAAATATGGAAAAACCGAAGCAGTTAATTACATTTATGTAGTGTTTTCAAAGATGGATATAACGTTCCTTCTCGTTGCCTGAAAAACAAAACATCACCTTGATTATCAGCAAACAATTCCAAATGATCATGACTAAATTTTTATAAAAATATCCATATTAGTTAGTTTTTATACCATTTGACTAGTTTTAAGCCATCTTTCTTTGGAATAATCTGATCGATGTATTTTTCAGAATGTGGAAATTGTTCAATTAACTTATTTCGTATAGATTTTGTTACTGAATTTTTTGCGTTATTTATCGATGCGATATTTGCATTTTCATCGAACCTATTTAGATAGCAAAATATAAATTTCACTAAAATACTTCAACAATTTACTTCTTGAACATGTTAGATTGGCGAATAATATTAAAACAAGAATTATATCATAGATAAATTATTACTATTGTCATTGTTTTTCTTCTATTTTGTATTTTAGTTTAACCAATTAAATTTTTAGATAATTTATTAATTAATAATTTAAATATATACATGTCTTTAATTAATTTTAATATAATAATTTGAAAAATAGTATATAACGTTTATCTATTATAATTTGTAATAAATAATTTTTCTAAAATATTACAAAGCATAATTTACTTCCCTGAATTCTTACATTTTTTAAAATGAAATAATTATTTAATATGAAATATTTTGACCTAAACTAGGTCCTGATACTCATAAACAAAATTTGACACCTCTTCGCTGTTACTTCTTTTATTAATCTTTTCTTTCACTCAACGGTTGCAATTAGATAATGGGATCAACTTCAAAAAAATTGAAACGTTTATTTTCCAGCTCTTGTGTTCGACCAGAAGGAGATTTAAAATTTGTTAAACAATTCAGTTACACACCACGAAAATCCAACACCATGTTAAATTAACTCTAAAATGCAACACCAATTAAACAGACTAAAAACCAAGATAAACAGAAAATAAAATTATTCACAAAAATGCATTTAATATGGCATTCTTGGGCCAGAACACAAACGGCCTTGAAAATTGTTTAAATGAATCGGTAATACACACGCAAATACAACATGCAGATTTAAAATTTGACCCATAAAACACCAACTAACCCTGCTAAAATACGAGAAAGAGAACAATTAAATATAAAATCAAGAGACACAAAAATAAATTAAAATAATAACAAAGTGCAACAAGATCCGCACGAAATAAACATAAAAATAACACGAAAACCTAACAATTTGACCGGAATTTGACAATTTATCAAAAAATGCGAAAATCCATGAAAATGGAATAAAAATCAAATAATTTGAATTGGAAACAATTCAATTTAAAAGTTAAAAAGAAAATTGTCAAATTAAATTATAAAAATTATAAAATTAAGAATAGAATATGCTAGAAAACCTCAAGGTCAAATTTTGTTTTACTAAATCAAAATTAACACGCAAGGTTAGTGTCGTACAATAGGTATATATACCGATTCATTTTCACATAAAAAAACATCATCGTAAAAATCGGTTTTTAACCTTAAATCAGTTTTTGAAAAACTTGAATCGTTTTTTTAACTCTTAACCAGTGGAACTAGGAAACTTTGAAAATGTGAGTGAAGGAATGTTCGAAAACTCTTTCCACGTAGCATCCTTGCAACCTCGAAGGAGCTCTGCTTGGACGTCGGCGTGGGGAGAGAGTTATGATGTACAACTAATGATTATGACAACTATGGTGTATTATATGAAAATAAACGTTTCAAACAACAATTGAAATTCTATCCAAGTCGAAATTTTTCCGGCCCACAGCCACTCACGCATCGCAAGTCAATAAAATCAACACAAGATTCAGGCTGTGTAGGTGCAGTTTATCTGCCAATAGCCTGTGCCCGTGAAGGTTCCGGCGTGAATAACGCAGGGCCTAAACGTCAATAATGTCCGTCATAGGGGAAATTGGGAGGAGGGGAAGTAGTCTTTTGGCTGCTCCTCCACCGCCCCTTTTCCTATAATTTCGACCAAAAATTCAATTCACATAACGGCTTGATTTCATCTTAAGATTTTTTTAATCAAATAACATGGACTTACAACTCTTTAAATAGTAGTTTGCATAATCACTAAAAAATTACATTGGATTACGCAATACAATAAAACTGATTGATATTTTATCTTTAACCTTTACAGTAATATCATAACTTTAAAAATTAACACAAAACATGTGATATGGATACTTTTTATCTTAAACTTTTTTTTTGCTAGCAGCGTACGTACACGCCTTCTATATAAGGGTCCAATGAACGAATAGTGTTTTGTATATTAAAATTGCATTTACTATTAAATCACCCGCATTCAGAGCCTTCTAACCATTAAAGTAACCCGTAACGAAATGGTTAAAAAAAATTAAATAAATTTTAATCTGAGAAATATGATAGAAAATCATGAAAATTTAATTTTTGATTATAAAATATAAATAATTTTTAAGCACAATAAATGACTGACAATATTTCGTCTACTGTCTATTGTAAAAAAAATTGAAACAAGACGCGTAGGATGGCCTGATCAACAACAATAAGTAAAGAATTGTATCTGCTATTTTCATTAAATCTAATTGTAAAATGTTGTTGAATTTATCTTTCCTATGTCTGTTAATGTTTTTGAAACAGGGATCGACGAACATCGGCGATTTAATCGTCCAAAAAAGCAAAATAAATATTTTTCATGATATTGGATTAGAATAGGATTAGAATATTACGAAAATAATAATATAAAATTGATTTGGGACACCTAGAAAAAGTTATTAAGAAAATAAACGTTAATTAATTTATTAAAATAACGAAAACAAATAAATTAAATCAATGACATATTCTCCAAAAATGAATTTAATCATGTAGGAACTAATTATCCCCACATTCAATCTGTTTTGAAAAGTTTTTCCTGGAAATTGCTGAAGTGGCTGAGATTTGAAACAAATTAGTCCATTAGTTCACCCAGAGTCCAATCAAAACCTGAAGAAATTCAATTAGTTGTTGAGGAGAGATGTCCTATATAAGGAAATCTGAAATCAACAACGGGGCCACAAATTTTGTCGAAATTGTGCTAAGAAAATATAGAGAGATTAAATAGAAATCTCTTTGCTTTGTGTCTCTACTTGCGTTACCTGAGCTAGGCTATGTAAATTTGTATGCACTAATTTATTATTTCAATATTCGATAACAACTATGAAATTCTTATTAGGCTATGAATTTTTTGGGTCATTTAACTAAGAATTTTTTCAGTTTATATACTAAATTTTCTGTTGTTTATTGACACTTAAAGTGTATTTTACACACTTAATGACGCGTCACGCCAATTATTATTGATGTGATTATTTTTCTTATTATTTTTACCATTATTTTTGTTATTGCACCTGTTGGTGCTTATTATTATTATTACTATTAATTTTGGTTATTGCACATGTCGGTGCTCGAGAATAATTTTTTATTTTTAGGTGACATTTGGAATTGTATTTTAGTTGTGAATAATTTCTATGATGTTATTACCATTATTCTAACATTATTAATCTTTGATTGTTAAATATTTATTTTATAATAATTTGAATTAGAATTTATTAACATTTTTTTCAATCAAAAATTTAAAAACATTATACAAAATATAAAAAATAACATAATAATATTTTCAAGTCTGCATATTCAAAAACCAATCACAAAAATTAGCTAAGATGAAATGGTCATTGTCCTTATTGTCATCACAAAGATCTGGATTATAAAAGTCTAGTCCGATTTTCAATTGCGAACTGATAGTCGTCCTCGAATTACATGTATATTGTTGGGCCAGAACACCAACGGCCTTGAGAATCGTTTAAATGAATCGGTAATAAACAAGCAAAGATAACATGCAGATTTAAAATCAAACCTATTGGTGGGTTACTGGGTTTTCTATTTGTTTGAATCTTCCCATTGTTGCCCCGGTAACGCCATATAAATATTTGCTGGTCACCACTCGGCACCCGTTGCTAGGCAACGTTGGAAATGTGTTCGAGTGGGCGGATTGTCCGCAAAAAGTGAGCGCTATTACTAATGCTGTAATTGCTCGGACAACCCTCGGGTTCAACGAGCCGTCGATAGAAGACTTATGCTCGCTTTACAAGTCCCTCGTGTGTTGGATATCAAGATTAAAGATGAAATAAGTCTTAAGTCTTTGTGGTTTTCGGTCGGGTGCCTTATGCGACCGGGCCTTGCCGCGGATGTTGATAATTGCTGGCGATCCGACCAGCCAGTAAGTCTTCTTCGACATTCGCCAGGTATTGGCGAGCTCGGACCACTTGCACATCCACCTGCCGTTGGTGGCTTTCGAGCTGCTCGAGAAGAAGGCGGGCCTGCTCGTGGATCTCCCAGGCCGGGCTCCATTCCTCCCATGGGCTATCGGCTAGCCACAAACCATGATCACTTCCCGATTGCCGGTCGACTTGGTGAGGCTCCGGTTGAGGAAACTCGGGGCATTTTTCCTACCGGAAACGTTCCCATGCCCATCTCCATCAGTCCGCGAGATGGGTTGACACGCAGGCCATCGAGCTGGGTTTCTTTGTTTCGTTCAAAGTAGGTTCCATAAATTCCACGGGGGTATTGATAATTCATCGTTATGGAGAGATTGATCAAGCATTTCCAACTATCGATTTATAAGGTGAATCGGATGTGCTTTACACACTGTCTATCGGTGTGCGGGACGACGGGTGTTGATCGCCAGTCAAATGTTAGAAAATCTACATTCGGATGGAATTATTCTAATTTGACGATTTCCTGTTTATATAAACAATTGCGACATCCGCTCGGATTTTTGACTACATTCATCGTGATATTAATCATTGGTATACATTAGATATATCTTTATTTTTCGGAGTGTTAATCGAATTCGGAATTAGAAATCGGGTAAGTTTTTCTTTTGGATGCTAACATCGGAAAACCCGCATTGTGTTATTGTCAACTTCACAATTTCACTGCGAATGTTCCCATGTTACTTCCAATTTTCGGCATTTCACTTTATTTTATTAACATTTAATTAATTCATTTTTCGGAGTTAGATGTTTCGTGATGTTGTAATTATGAATGATCAGAGACATCTTCCGAGCCGCAAGTGTTGGGTATTATTTTATTAACTGATACTTTTCCTTAACGAATCCTAATGGGGCTAGGATTTTTACTTGGTTCAACTATTTATCTATGGTTCATTTCACGTGGTTGCGAGTAATGTTAAACGGTTTTATTTTATATAATTTCAAGTTTAATTATTCGACTCTAGGAAATGTCCGCAACTTAGGCTCTGGTAAATTGGTTTATGATGATAGTCGCGATTCAAAAATCATTTATGGGTTATGAACTCATCAAATGTTTTTCGGTCAAGAGTTAAATGATTGGACAGTGGAACAGGCATCAATCGTTGGAAGCCGGTGTCGTGGAACTACCAGCTGATGCTGAAGTGGTTCAAAGGGGGCAAATATCAGGTGGATTATTACATTAGTTCAGTTGGCTGCTCAAGAGGAATTGGATAAATTTTTTGTTATCTGATTTACAATCAATGTTTGTATTTTAAATTTAATTATTCAGGTTGATTTACTTTTATGTGGGAGCCACTTTTGATCAACAGTTGGGCTTAGTAATGACTAACCTTTATTTATAAGGGAGTTTTGAAAAAGGTTCGTCTATCATTTCTACTAATAAGATATATTATTACTTTACTGGGAGTTCAGGGTAATTCGTTTAATAATAACTTAAAATTATTATTCCTCGTTTAAATTTGCATTTAAGTTAAATTCATAAGATTAATTTCATAGCAGAGATTTCATTTTAATTTTATTCCCCGTCACCTTTCCCTTAATAAGCCTTAAACGCATTTTATGTTCATATTATATTTAATGAGTGCCCACTGGACTACTCGGTGTGGTGATTTTGAGCCGTGTGTAGAATAATTTAGGTCGAATTTAAAGAAAACGAGAAACGAGGAAGTAGCCAAAAGACCCCTTCCTTATTTCTCCTTTCTTCTATACGGAATAATATTGACGTTCCAATCCCTGCGTTTCGCACGCCGGGTCTTCACGGGCACAGATCATCGGCGATATTCCACGCACTTACACGAATCTGAATAATATGTGGATTTTACTAACTTGCGATGTGTCTTGGCTGTGGGCCGGAAAAATTTCGACAATAAAATAATTAATGAAAAAATAAACTGATTTTATGTTTTATAAATATTTATTAATATATTAAAAAAGCAATATAACAAATTACTTGCTAAAGCATACATCATACCAAATAAAAAACATCTCTCCCCACGTAGACATCCAAGCAGAGCTCTACCGAGGTTGCGAGGACGGGACGTGGAGAGAGAGTTTCCAAATAAAACTCTCACTCACCTAAAATAGATTCAAAATGGTTTAAAAATGGTTCAAAAATGGTTTTAAAAATGGTTCAAAATTTTGTTTTAAAATTGGTTAAATTTTATGTGAAAATGCATCGGTATATATACCTATTTTCTGTCCCTAACCTCGCGTGTTCTTTTTGATTTAGTAAAACAAAATTCGACCTTGATATTTTCTAGTGTATTCTAATCTTAATTTTTATTATTTTCTAATTTATTTTGATAATTTTTTATTTGAAATTTTTATTGAATTATTTCTAATTCAAATTCTTTGATTTTAATTTCATTTTCATGAAATTTTCATTTTTTGTTAAATTATCGAATTTCGGTCGAATTTGTTGGGTTTTCATGTTATGTTTATATTTATATCGTGCGGATCTTGGTGCTTTTTGTTATTATTTTAATTTATTTCTATATTTATTATTTTATATGTAATTGCTTTTCTCTCATATTTTGCTAGGTTTAATAGATGTTTTCATAGGTTTGAATTTAAAACTGCATGTTATATTTGCATGTGTATTACCGATTCATTTAAACATTTTACAAAGCCGTTTGTGTTCTGGCCCAACACTATTAAAACACCAATTAACCCTACTAAAATGCGAGAAAGAGAACAATTAAATATAAAATTATAAAAAACAAAAATAAATTAAATAATAACAAAGTGCAACAAGATCCGCACGAAATAAACATAAACATAACATGAAAACCCAACAATTTGACAGAAATTTGACAATTTATCAAAAAATGTGAAATTTCATGAAAATGGAATAAAAATCAAAGAATTTGAATTAGAAATAATTCAATTAAAAAATGCAAAAGAAAAATTGTCAAATTAAATTAGAAAATAATAAAATTAAGAATAGAATATTGGTGGGTTACTGGGTTTTGATATTTTGAAACTATATGGTTGTTACCCAGACAACCCCATACAAATATTCTTTCGCTTACCACTTGGCACCCGTTGCTAAGCAACGTTGGAACTGTGTTCGAGTGGGTAGATCGTCCGCAAAAAGTGAGCGTTATTGCTAATACTATAATTGACCGAACGATCTCTGGGTCCAACGAGCTGTCGATAGAAGACCTGTGCTCGCTTTTGATTCTTAGGTCCCATTATTCTCCTATCTCTTTCAAATGTTAACCTATACTCTCATATCATCTATCTTTATGTCCATTTGCTTAGTCCTTCTTATTATTGTCCATGCTGATGATTATTCTTTAGTCTGTACACCCTTTGTTATGTTAAATACACCCACATTATATCTTTCACCCTTATCCCTATTATAACTACAATGTTTCCCATTATTATTACCAGCATTATTATTGTTGCCATAATATGTATTACCTTTGTTAATTGTTGCTACTGTTACCTTTATTATTATTTTTATTACTATAACTACCATTATATTTATTGTTATTACCACTATGATTATTACTATTATTATTATTATTATCATCATGACTACAAATACCATGATTATTATTATTATTACCATTATTATTATTATTATTATTATTATTATTATTATTATTATTATTATTATTATTATTATTATTATTATTATTATTAATATTATTATTATTATTACAATTATTATAATTATTATCAATATTATTAACAAAATTTTGTGTAGGGATTCGTCCTTATTCCTCAGCTTTAAGAAATATTTTTCTTATATAACAATTTAGCCGTAATCCATTTGTATTTCCCTGGTTTTCGGTAAAGTATTTTTGTTGAGTCGAAAAATTTGAAAAGCGTTCCGCCCTTATTTTACACGTTCCATTTTTACGTTACTATTTTTGTTAAGTATTTGAATTAATTCGGAAAATCTGAGCAGCGTCCCGCACATATTTTCCGCCTCAATTCAAATTAATTTATTTAATTCTTATTTAAAAACATTATTTTTCATGATTTTGGTCGTTCGGATTAATCTTTTTCCGATGGCTTTTCATTTTAACGGTTGCAACGATTTCGCAATTTTCCCCGCTACCCATTCCCTCTTTTTGTCCTTAAGATCTATTTATGTTCATATTATAGTTAATGAGTGCCCACTGGACTACTCGGTGTTAGAGATTTTGAGCCGATTGTTGGTAAAAATTTATGTCAATTTTACAGGAAACGGATGATGAAGGAGCAGCCAAAGGGCTACTCATTTACTCTCCAATTTCCCTATCTACAGATAATATTGACGTTCCAACTCCTGCGTTCCGCACGCCGGAGCCTTCACGGGCACGAATCATTGGCGATATTCCACGCACTTACATGGTTCGAATAATATGTTTGATTTTATTAACTTGTGATGTGTCTTTGGCTGTGGGCCGGAAAAGGAATAACAAATAATATTTTACCATAGCATTTGGAATAAAAGTTTCGATGCACTAAGGCTGTAGATAGAAAATATTTATTCAGCATATTACATCGGCCACATACATTTGAAATTCATTGTATCCATTCCATAAAATTTACTTCGAAAATCCCATAAATTTAATTCGATAAATCATCCATAAATTCGATTTGAAAAATTATCCATAAATTCAATTGGAAAAACAAAATTATCCATAAATTTGATCCGAAAAATCATCCATAAATTCAATTAAGAAAAATCACCCATAAACTCGATTCGAAAAATCATCCGTAAATTCAATTGGAAAAACAAAATTATCCATAAATTCAATTGGAAAAACAAAAATCATCCATAAATTCGATCTGAAAAGTCATCCATAAATTCAATTGAAAAATTACCCATCAATTCCCTTCGAAAAAATCAATTAATAATATTGCACCAGTTGAGAGTGATCGTGTTCAGGCAAAACACTTACCCGTGTTAATTGCCTGAATGTACGGCTCTCAACCAGTTATACAACCAGTTATATAGTTCTGTAATGAAATTTTTCTCCGAAAAATAAGACTGAAAATTTGTGAAAACACATCGGTATTTATACCTATAATTTGGCCTTAACCTTGCGTGTTAGTTTTACTGCGATTAAACAAAATTCGACTTTGAAATTATTTATGTTATCTACATTAAATTTTTATTTATTTCTTAATTTAAATTGGTAATTTATTTTTAACATTTTTAATTAAATTTATTCATCCAAAAATATTTTATTTTTATTCATTTATTTTTTAATTTTATATAAATGGTCATTTTACGGTCGAATTTTCTTGTTATTATATTATTTTTTATGTAAATTTCGTGCGGTTCTTGATGCATTTTGTATTTATTTTATTTTAATTTTTATGTTTTTGATTTTATATTTATTTATATTCTCTCAGATTTTAAAGTGTTTAGTTGATGTTGTATATTTTATTTTAAGTTATCTTGGTGCTGGGTTTTCGTGCTGTATTACTGATGCATTTAAACAATTCTCAAGGCTATTTGTGTGCTGGCCCAACAATATACTAGAAAATCACAAGGTCAAATTTTGTTTTACTAAATCAAAAATAACACGCAAGGTTAGGGTCGTACAATAGGTATATATACCGATTCATTTTCACATAATTTTAATAGGTTTTTAACCTGAAACCAGTTTTAACCAGTTTTAACCAGTTTTTAATCAGTTTTACGAAACTTGAAAAGCAGTCTTAACCAGTGGAGTTCGTGAAAATTTTTATGTGAGTGAGAGAATGTTCGTTACTCTCTCCACGTCGTATCCTCGCAACCTCGAATGAGCTCTGCTTGGATTTCGGCGTGGGGAGAGAAAGTTATGATTTATGATGAATGAACATGCTGGATAACAATTATGAAACAAAGTATATGGAAAAAATATGTATATTTAAATGAATAGACTTCTCTGTCGAAATTTTTTCCGGCCCACAGCCGACACATCACCGCAAGTCAATAAAATTTACACACTCCGCCAATAGTTTGTGCCCGTGAAGGCTACGGCGTGAGAACGCAGTAGCTGGAACGTCAATATTGTCTGTTATAGGGGAAATTGGGAAGTGGTGAAGTGGTCTTTTGGCTACCTCTTCGCATCCAATTTCTTGAAAATTCGACCAAAAATCTAAATTGACCATCGGTTTAAAATCACCACACCGATTAGTCCAATGGGCACTCGTAACATTCTAATATCAACATACTTAGTCCTAAGATTAATTAAAAGGGAATGATTGGAAGGGGCGTCGTAAATCATTGCTATCGTCTCAAATTTTATAAAAATAATGGAAAATCGTAATAATAAAAACGTGGATAATACCGATATAGCCTCAATCTTAATCAAAGCCTAAAAACGAAAGAATAGAGATAACTACTGTAGTCTTGATTTTAATCATTAAATATAAAAGAAAGGATCACAAAATTCATACTGACGACCTCGATTCTTAATTAGATAACAAAATCATGTATAGAAAAATAACGAATATGAATTTTATCACTGTAGTCACGTTCTTAAAAAGTCTTGATTAACCGAAATAATGTTTAAGTCACGACTTACATTTAGGAAAACCCACGAACCCGAAATTCTCATCGTTAAATCCCCGAAAAATACCCAAAGATTAAAACAAATACGCCCCGTACTACAACTTTAATGATAGAATGTATAATTAAATTGGAAAAATTCGACTCCATCTATTATAATCGTACTCGAATATTAGCCTTCGTGAACATAGGATTAAACCCTGCGAATAATAGATGAATTAAAGTAAATGCAATAAGGGAGAACGCAAATTAAAATAGGTCTTGATAATTAAATTTTCGAAATATATCTTTAACTGCCCGCGTTAGAAATAATTAATAATAATTCTAAATAAAGACCCTTTTAATTAAAATATAAACGAAACAATCATAATAACTACCCAAAATAAAGAAACGCAACGAAAAAAACCTGCACAGAAGAATTATTAAAGATTTGAGAACACATAATCAATTATTTCACATGAAACATCACAGATGGTTTGCATATAGGTGAATGAACTTTAGGAATTCTCGAAAGTGATCTTCGCAGCAAAACTCCATAACATCTTCATCGGGGCAGTAACTGAATCCACTGAATAATAGCTCCGGTATTCGTGTAAGACCTTAACGAGAACAACAAATCCTTTGGAAACGAATCTTCCATACCAGCCATTTGCGACTGACTTAATTGCCGACGAGAAAACTGGAATAGTGCCTTCGGTAGGTTGAGATAACTATAACCAAGTTCAAATCTCATTAAAAATAAAACTAATAAAACTCACCAGATAGCCAACTTTCACTCGACAACGCATGTACATTTAAAGTAGATTAAAAATGAGAGTTGATATACTCCCACATAGATTAAATAACAAACTACACGCGACAGAAATTCCACAACACACCACTAATAAAACGTCGATAATAGTCAGGTAAACAATCATTGGGGAGAGGAAAGAAAAATCAATAGAAACGTGACGATCTGGGCAGGAAAATAGCATGAAAATCAATCAATATATGAATAAATGTGACAGTAATCGTGTAGAACGAGAATAACTACAGGTACATGGAATTTACTAAAGTGAAAAGAATGACTACCTGGCACGTCCCTAGAATGTAGTATAAATGTGAATGCGGTGACGATTTCATCTGATACGTGATTGAAACAAACTACTATGAGCGCTCGAGATAATTGGTAGAGAAATGGAGGAACTAGCGGTTTTCGAGGAGAACCTGGCATCAAAATGGGAAAGAGGCGATCTACGCCAGAAGACGGTAAGCGCTTTACTCATATTATTAGATCCGCTTAAATTACACTTTTATATGAGTGCCATCAGAGAAGACAGAGACGATTAGATTTTTCATTTAATTTCCGGAGAAAATTCGCAGCAAGCAAACGTAGTGTCCGTCCAGTGAACACTCCATAGGATCGCAAGGATTTGGTTGACACCTTAAATAAAATTATCATTAATCTTGTTATGGAGTTAATTTTTATCTGACACTGTTAAATGGAGTTATTTTCATGAGGATATTCTTTTAAAATGCCCACCTTTTGACTCGTCCACCTAACCGATGCCCAGCAATTCAGAAGTAGAACAGCATACTCGTGGAGGGACTAGTCTGTAGCAAAAATTAGAGATTAACGATTACAATTTTGGTAACGTCGCAGTCCATTACGGACGATTAAGACTGCTGCGAGAACCAAAATAATTCGGATGACGAGCGTTTTGTTTCTGATAGCGAGTAACCGTAAATATGCCGAGTACCACTCCGATATCGCAAGCAACTCACAGACGATGGCAAGTCCTTATGAATTCCGAAACACACCTAGGAAAACTATGAATAGCCGTCTAAGTCGGGCAAGTAGGATAAATGGCACGAGTAAGGTAAATGAATATCTTCTAAAATACGATGAATAGGAAATAGCTTACCGCGAGGAAAGTATTCGTACAATTACGCGTCCGAGGACCCAATAATCATTCTTAGCTAATCTTCCATCTCATAAATATATATTATTAGTACATGCAATTGCCGCTCATAAATTAAATTTGTAATAAATGTTCATAATAAAAGACATATATAGATGAATTATTCAACAATCTGATGATTAACCTTTTGCAGATCATTCTTGGATAGACGCGTCCCGCGTCACTGTGCGATTTCCCGCACAATCGGCCGCCAAAAACTGACACGCGGGATTCTCAGTCTCGCCAGTGAAGGAATCGCGCGTGGGCATACATAGAGACGAAGTGGACATAGAGCTACCTTTTGTGGCTATCAAAAGAGAGCCTGGCTGTAATCCAGCCCGAGAAATTCGAGGGCAATCGGAATTCCTGTTGGCGCGTTTGGAAGAACACCAACGCCAAACCGACCGACAGGTGGACCGAGCCAGACGATATCTAGCCGAAGTAAGTCGGCCCATAGCAATTGATGCTATTCCAAGTACGGATGGGTACGCCCCACCGTACAATGTCTCCTACAATCTTGATGACCCGAACTTGGCGGGAGAAACGGAAGCCATGAACGTGGGGATCCCGCGAGGAATGTTGCCCAGTGAGATAAGAGACACAGACAGACGTCCCCACCAGGACCAGGAACACTCTTATGCTCGTGAGATACCGAGACGATCCGGAAACAGAAGATATGGAAAATTTAATTAGTTGTAAATAAAAATTGGATTTTCTTGTTAATGTTTTGTTATTCCTTATTCGAATTTGCTACCTATAAGGACCACAAGGAAACTAAGAATCATTTTTGTTTGTAGCTTAAACTAGGAATTAATATAATGGAGGAGAGTTTAATGATTTGTCACGTTCTAGCCATGGAATCCCACAAAATTCTAAAAGAAGAATTGACCAAAGCTCAAAAACTAAATTGAGAGTTGCACCGGCAGATTGTGCAGCTGACGACGGAAATCCAGCGGATTAAATCTTGTTGGGTGGGGCCAAAGAAAGTAAAGATTCTATACCAAAAAATGACGGCAGCTCAACGGGGTTGGGCCGAAGAAAAGCAATTAAATCAAAATAAGAAGACCCAAATTTGCGGGTTGGAACTGGCTTTGTCTGCCTGCCAGGAGGCCAATGCCGTGACTTACCCGTTGGTTTTTGCTCCAGCCCAACTAACCTACAAAGAATCCACCTCAAACTCCAAACCTGCAAGTAAACCGCCTCGACATAGACTTGGTCGAAACGAGCGCGCCAAACGTCAAGCCGCTCAACCAGCTGTTTAAGACCTTTTCTCTCGTTAATTTTAAATAAATTTGTGTTGATTAAATTGTTGATCTTAATAGAGATTTATAACGTAGAAAGATGAATAAGGTAAATATAAAATTAAGAGGAAATTATCTCACGCGACAAGACCAACTGAGACAAGCAAATGGGACGAGAATAAGTAAAGCGCACACACACCTTCTATCGGTAGTGCGTTGAACCCGCTTTGAGGTCGGGTCAGAGCAGTTCGTTCGTGGAGCTCACCTTTGGCGACCTCAAAAACCAATGGTTACATTTCCAAAGTTGCCTAGCAATGGGTGGCCATTGGGGGCAAGAAAAATTTTATTACTGTGTGGGGTCAAGGTCACTTCAACCAGAAGCCCCACAATATTAATTCTATATCTGTTGTGTAAAACTACATAATATTTTAACTTTAGAATTTCCATCGTTCGCCCACCTTTTAACATCTGTTACAATAACAACTGGGTGTTTATTACAACCCTTCTAAAGGAATAGCACGTTTTCAATACTAATTGGATTTCATTTGATTACTATACCAGTTTTCTGAAATCGATAAGTTTCATTTAGTTGCTTTGCTTTGACTTGAATTTATTCAATAACTTTGATGTTTTTGATTTCACTTTCTTCCTTTCTTCACAATTTCTGCTTTCTTCTCTTCACAGTTTTCTGTATTATTTTAGTTTTCTTCTTAACTACTTTCTTCTTGTTTCGTTTTAGTTTCTGCTTCGCATCTTTATTTTCGCGACTTCTTATTCTCCCTCTGACTCCAGTTGCGTTTCCATTTTATACTCCATAACTCAATAACACTTAGTGATAATAGATTTTTTAACCTATTCCATTGGACACTCTCTAATCTTTGATGGCTTTCAAGATATATTTTTTAACGATGTCTTTCTTGGTTTCCCAGTGTCCTCTTTCCTTTTATCTCAAATGGGCTATTGTTTTTGTTTTCCTTCCTTTGCACTTGTACTTGTTAATTAGGAATGACCTTCTTTTATTCAATTGTCTGCTTTTATTGATTTTCTTCTGTTCCCTTCTCATTTTTCCATATCTCTTTTCAACTTTTATTTTACTCTCAACACAATATATGGATTTATATTACCGATTTTTACATTCAATAAACAGCAACACATTTTTGTTTATATATTTTTTACAAAATAAACTATATTTTGATGAATAAATATTATTTAATAAAGTCTTATTTATTATTTACACTGTGTCAGCTGTTACCTCATTTAACGAACCTGACAATGTTAAAATGATTTGTTTTTACATTTAATTAAAATCATTGCAATTTTCTCTTTTATTTGTTAGTGAATTTTGAATTTTTATCTTTGTTTTTGTCCTACAATTCATAGTGTGTTTTTGCTATTAGACAAGGTTTTGTAGTGTCTTTAATATTTGGGGCCCCAGAAAACATAGGGGGTTCAGTGCGATTGCCTCTGTTGTTCATGTCATGGTACGGCACTTGTAATATTATTGACAATTTGTATAAACCCTTTAAAAATGCACTCTTACAGATACAATGTACAATAAATGCGACATTTCAGAAAAATAGGAAATATGCTCCAATAGAAATCGTATTTGGTAAGCGCGTAAACAAAAATTGTTTTCAGCAAAGAAACATACCAAAAAAAATACCAATGGAGGCATTATTATTTTAATTAATAATATAATATTTAATATCGAATTTATTGATGGTTAGCATAAAAGAGGACAATATAAGAACTCTAAAACAGAAATTTCAAAAGAAATCAAAGCAATTTTTCAAGGAATTTTGTAAAAAAGACAACGGACTGAAACACATATTCATAAGATCAGGCTTCTTGAGTATATTTTGGATTTTGGCCTTTCTATTTGTATATTATATCTTGTTTACAATGCTTTATGATCTAATATTAGCGTACAAGGAATACCCACTAGTGACGCAAATCAAAGTATCAAGTTATCAATTTCAATTTCCCGACGTTACGATTTGTCCGAAATCTCCATTTTCCGACAATTCTGATCCAAATTTTCGAGTCAATCTAGAAAGACTTTCCAATCAAACCAAAGAAACATTGCGAAAGGCATCTGTGAAAATCACCGAGGAAGCCGTACAGAGTGGCATTCTGTTGCAAATGCTAACGAATAAAAACGCTTACGCCGTGAAATTATATTTACACATAATATATTGCGAATATAATGGTGAGGAATGCTCATTCTTTAATTTTACCGAGATTGTTCACCCAAGATATATTAAATGCTTTGAATTCAGACCCCAAAAGCGTAACATTCGAACTGGGATGGGTTTGAATATTATATATTATACGAATGAAATTAGAGATTCATTTATGATTTTGAATGATTTGGAAGATATAAATTTTTTTTCTAACAAAGAAAACGATGGAATCAATGTCATTATTCACAAACCTTTAACGTTTCCGTCTCAGGAAATTAGCTATACTCCAACTAGTTTTTCTTTGCGTTATGGCACACATACTTCGTTAGCGGTCACCAGTTTAAAATATAACTCAAACTCCAACCGTCGTAAACCTTGTTTTGAAGATCCCCCTGCTTTCAAATATAAGAATTTTCGAGGAGACTTTAAATTCTTTGAATACAATTACACATATGAAGACTGCATAGCAAATAAAAAACAGTTATTTATCAATAAAACGTGCGGTTGTTACTCGGATAAAATGTTTGTTCCTTATTATGAAAATTCTTCTCAAACCTTGGATAATTTTTGTCGATATATTGTTCATAAAACATCCGAAAAAATAAGACGAAACTTTTTCTGTCATGAAATCCAATCCGCCCTCTCATCAACGGAAATACTGGATAAATACGTATCACCGAAAGATCTTGTAGATTATAAAGATGATCCGAGTACCATGAAACTGTTGAGATTGAACGTTTGCAGCATGGTTTGTTTCAAAGATATTTATGAGACGAAACTTTATCAAGTCAGTTCAATAGGAGACCTTACTATTTCCGCCAGATATTTTGAATATTATAATCAAAAATTAAAACAGGGCCAATTTGTGAATCCAGATTTTGAAAAATTATTTCAGACCAATTCTGAGTTAAAAGGTGCAAATATGATACGATTGGTTGTAAAGTCTGAGGCCGAACTCATAGACATTTGGCAGGAAGAACGTGCAACAGATATTATTAGTTTAATTTCAGGATTTGGAGGTGTTATAGGGTTATGTTGCGGAATAAGCTTCT
The DNA here is from genome assembly GCA_022537955.1 of Schmidtea mediterranea. Classification (NCBI taxonomy): domain Eukaryota; kingdom Metazoa; phylum Platyhelminthes; order Tricladida; family Dugesiidae; genus Schmidtea; species Schmidtea mediterranea. The sequence goes on along the minus strand of CM039680.1, from coordinate 156,886,991 downwards.
TAATGTGCGTTATTTTATTAATATATTTATTCAAATGTTCTATATATTATGCCTGTTATATTCTCACAAACTGTTTCGCGCTAGCTGTTGTTAAAAAACAAAAAGTTGATGAATCAAAATTAGTTTCCAAATCGTCTTCAGAGAAAAGTCAACAAATAATCCAAAAGAACTCAAAGAAAGATAAAGACACAAAATCCAAACTGTCGACAAAAGTGGTTAGAGAAACCTCTCCAATATATGTTATATTTGACAATCAAAATAAAAAGTATTTGGAACCAAAAGGTCTAGAAATAATCCATAACATCGAACAACTTAATGATGAATCAAGAACTAGTAGCTCGATTTCTGAAGCATTGAACTCATTAGATGATTCTGGCAGTGATTTGGAAAATCTTAGAGTTCAAAAATATGACAAGAACTATAGAGATGTAACTATTGAAGAAATTGAATTGCCCACTGAAGATCAATGGGAATCTCGAATAAAAAATTGGAAATAAATAAATTTATGAATTTTGCAATAAAAAGTTTCAACATAGTTATTAGCAGTGGTTCCTTAACTTATTTGGCCAACCGCCCCTTTTATAGAAAAAATATTACTCAGCGCCCCATGGAAATTAATGTTTTAAAAATGTCAATAGCAATTAAACAGAAAGATATATTTATTGAATTCAGAATAGAAAGGCAATACAAAAAAAGTTAAAACATTCAAAATTATGTTAATGAGAAGGATGAACCTGGTATGCTGCTACCAATTTAGTAATCCGCACTGAATTCACGTTCCTCTAAATATGATGAATGAAATGCAATTAAGCCGTAGGGATCTCCTTCTTTTGCAACTAGAATCGTTGGTAGCCGCTTTTGAATTAAAATTTAAATTAATCATTTGTAGTTAATTCCATCAGTTCTTCTTGTAATTGTTGAGATTCTTCTATGTTTGCACTTGAAAAAGGATCCAAAATCCAATCAGGAATGTTCATTTTCAAAATATCAACAAATCGTTGATTAAAATCTAAATAAAAAGCACCAAATTGCTCACAATAAGAAAGTATGTCTTTATCTTTTGTTTCTGGTCCTGATAAATTTGGAAACTGGCGGAATTGCCCTATTCCAAAATATCGTTTGTACTGAAGAAGTTTTGTTACAAATGCAGAAATAAAAGATATTGCTTTTATTAAATTCAGTCATTCCCTTGAAGTTGAAGATTGCTTTCATTAAACTTTTGAAACAAGTCGGTCAAGTAAGCGATGTCACTTTTGGATTGAATTAAATTGGATCATAAAGCATCATGTTTATCTTTCAAGAATTACATCACCAAGTTAAACATCAAAGATTTCGAGAAAACACCCTACCACGAAGAGAAACATTTAGAAATAATAACAGATTTCTAGATCAAAGGAGTTTACCTAGTCGACCTTCAGTTCTACCGACACAAAATAGATCGAATTTTTCACATTCTTATGAGCGGTCAAATAGAAGATACGGACAACTACGATCAAAACAATGCTGGAGATGCAAAGAAGTAGGATATATAAGAGCCTAATGTCCGAACATAAAGTGTTCTCATTGCAAGAAGGCAGCTCATCTAAAATTCCAATGCTTCGATCTAAGATGAACTCAGAGCTACATATATCAACAGAATGTGGCAGCAATTACAGATCAAGGAGATAATGAGAACTTGATGACCGACAGCGAATACCAAAATGGCAACGCTCCAACAAAAGAGGAAGTGATTGGGGCGATAAACTAAATGTAAGTAATATCTTCAGAAATGATTGTATGTATGATAATCTTTGTAATTGCTTGCATAAAATTGAAGTTTTTGATAATATTTGGTATGATGATGTTGGTATGCTTGATGTCGTATGTATAGATACTGTAGATAAAATAGATAATGGTATGGACAATAAATTAGCTACTTTAAATAATTGTTATGGTAATATAATAAAATATGATAAAATGAGGGGTAGGTCCAGTATTAATATCTTGATCAATAATAAGAAATTTAATTGCCTTTTGAATACGGGAGCTAAAATAAGTGTCATCATTAAAGAAATAATAAATGCGCTCGAAAATGTAAAAGTTGAAAATACTAATTTATTGGTAAAGTGTGCAAATGAGAGCTATTAGGCAAAAAAATTAGAAATATTAGGCAAAGTTTCGTTAAAAATAAAAATTATAAATCAAGAAAATAATGTTAATTTATTCATTCCAAACGAAATTTCACCAAGTCTAATAAGAGGAATTAATTTGTTAGATAAATTTAATATTAAACTTGTATTGAACCCGTGAATAGAAAATATTTTAATGCTAGATGAAGCAAAACCAATCAATTTTAAAAATGATAAAATTAATCGAAATGTAACTTTGAATAAAATAATAAAAGACTATGAAAACATATTTATGAAAGATAAATTGAATGTAGGCAAAACCAATTTAGTAAAATATGAGATATTAACGAAAAATGAACCTATTGTTATTAATCCTAGGCGCCAGCCATTTCATTTAATTGATAAAATTGAAAAAAATATTGAGAATATGGAGGAAAACGGAATAATAAGTCAGTGTGAGTCTCCATGGAACTCACCTTTAGTTTGCGTAAAAAAGAAAGATAGAAATGATATCAGGATTTGTTTAGATTACAGAGCGTTAAACGGGGTGACAGAAAATGTTATATAATACTCAAAAAATGTTAGATATGTTGTACGGCGCCAAATATTTCACTACCCTTGATTTAGGAAATGCTTATTGCCAAGTTGAGTTACAAGATGAATCTAGATTAAAAACAGCATTTTCCACTAATAATACTCAATATTGTTTTTACAGTATGCCGTTTGGGATTGCGGCTGCACCTGTAACATTTCAAAAGCTCATGAATTATAAAGCCATTGAATGGTAAAGAAGCTGTTGTTTATCTTGACGAAATATTAATATTTTCTTCTTCCTTACAAGAACATTATAAGAGAATACGAAAAGTATTTCAAAGAATAAGTGATTCTGGGTTAAAGATAAGTCCATAAAAAAGTCAGTCTATTAAAAAAAGATAAAACTTTTAGGAAATGTGATAAACGAGAAAGGAATACATATTGATGACAATAAAATAATCACGATTGAAAATTTTGAAACCCCGAAATGTGTTTAAAAAAATATGAGGCTTTCTTGGATTAATGAATTATTAGTATGCATTCAAAATCACTAGAGAAATTGTGCGGTGTAAATCAGACAAAAATTATGTGGACAAATAAATGCGAAGACGCTTTTCAAGAATTATAGAAAGCATTAGTAAAAGCTCAAATTCTAATATTCCCTGATTTTACAAAGGAATTTATGGACACAGATGTCAGTTTAGATAGAACTGGAGCAGTTTTATCGCACTTGGATGAAAATGGTAAAAAAAGAGTAATTGCATATGCTTCACACGAAATGAATAAACACAAAGTAGACTATTGTATCACTCGGAAAGATATATTAGCCATAATTTATTTTACCGAACATTTCAAACACTATTTATAGGACAAAGGGTTTAAATTGAGGACAGATCATAAGACCAAGAGATCAATCACACCTCAATTTCAAACATTTATCAATCAATTAAGTAGTCTAAATATTGAAATGGAATACCGTAAGGGAGAAACGCATTCTAATGCAGATGCACTGTCGAGAACTGAATGTTATATGTGCATACAATGTCAAAAGGTTCACGAGGAATTAAAAACAGGAAAACTAAAAACAAAGGTACTAGCAATTATGTGTCAAGAAGATGAAAAACTGTGGCAACAAGATTCTTAGGAAATAGAAAATATCAAGAAAGATATAGTAATGGGGAAGGAAACAAAATTTATAGAAAGTAATGAAATTATTCATCCAGGTAAAGGTAAAATATGGATTCCAGATGAAAGAAAAACAGAATTTATTTTGTACACTCATAGAATTTTGTGTCATGATAGAGTGAATAAAGTTCACGAATATATTTCTAGGAAATTTGGTATGAGAAACAGACAAGAATTTATGATTGAATTTCAGAATGGAAAATGGAAAATTTGAAATGTTGAATGGATCAAACATTTTAAAATGAGGAAGGATAACTGTAAAAAATAGGCATTCTAAATAATATAATATGTATGTATGTCTGAATGCCAAAGGTGTGATTTATATGATTTATGTATGCATGTGTGTATCTTGCTCAAGATACTTACAATATAATAATTTCCTCCTGTGAGTTACTCACTTGTTTTAGGTAATAAATATTATGAAAAAAATAAACATGATATTATTAATTGTAAAGCACTTATAATTATTACTAATGTTGGGCCAGAACACAAACGGCCTTGAGAAATGTTTAAATGGATCTGTAACATACAGGCAAACATAACATGCAAATTCAAAAATTAAACCTATTAAAACACCAATTAAACCCTACCAAATATGAGAAAAAAGAGAATTAAATATAAAATGATAAACATAAAAATAAATTAAAATAATAACAAAACGCAACAGGATCCGCACGATACCAATACAAATATAACATGAAAACCCAACAAATTCGACCAAGAATTAATAAATCAATAAAAGTTCATGAAAATGAAACTTAAATCAAAAAATTTGAATTAGAAATAATTCAATAAAAATTCTAAATGAAAAATTATTAAAATAAATTGAAAAATAATAAAAATAAAGAATAGAATACACTAGAAAATAACAAGGTCGAATTTTGTTTTACTACATCAAAATTAACATGCGAGGTTAGGGACAGAAAATAGGTATAAATACCGATGCATTTTCACATTAAATTTAACCATTTAACCATTTTAACCAATTTTGGAAACGAAATCTTAGTTATTTTAAAAACTAATTTTGTTTGAAAATTTTCGATTCTTTGAAGATTAATTTTTAGGTGAGAAGTAGTTCTATTTGGAACCCTCTCTCCACGTCACCTCCTCGCAACCTCGATAGAGCTCTGCTTGGACGTCGGCGTGGGGGGAGAGGTATTTTATTTTGTTATGAAAATTCTTTTTTATGGAATGGATTGTATGGTAATTTTATGTTTTACTTGTTATATGTATTAATAAATATTTATAATATTTAAAAATTGTTTTATATATTTAAATAAAATTATTTTTGTCGAAATTTTTCCGGCCCACAGCCAACACACATCGCAAGATAATAAAATCATTATACAGTGCAGACTCGTGTAAGCGCGTGGAAAATCGCCAATGATATGTACCCGTGAAGACCCAGCGTGCGGAACGCAGGGGTCGTAACGTCAATATTACCCCATATAGAAGAAACGAGAAATAAGGAAGAAGTCTTTCGGCTGCTTCCTCGTTTCTCATTTCTGTAAAATCGACCTAAATTATTTCACACACGGCTCAAAATCATCACACCGAGTAGTCCAGGTGAGCACTCATTAACTGTAATATAAACATAAAATGCGTCTAAGACTTATTAAAGGGAAAGCGTACGGGAATAAATTAACTTGAAATCGTTGATATAAATTGATTTGGTATTAAATAATAAAATTAAAATTTGTAGTACACATGGACTTAATAAATGTAATTTGACTGTAATTAAAAATCGCTATAGCACAAACTACCGATAAAGACCCCAAAGATGACACTAAACCTTAATACGACTATTGCCCTATAATATCGATAAACAATCAAAACAGAAGACTATAAATATATATTAATATCATATAAATCAATTAAGATAACAAGAAAACGGTCATGAATTTTCATTAATATTACAAAACGCTGGAAAACTGCAAGAACAGGCTTACCACTAGCATCGAATAACTCCAAAGGCGCATTTCAATACCCTTGTGACGGACGAGGAATAGTTGGTACTTGAAAAATCCACTAATTCAAACATTATAAAATCCCAATATATTCAATCGTGAAAGTTTTTTTTTTTTGAAAAATCCTACTTCAAAACCCAGTAGAGTTCCCAGGTAACTTTTCTAAAACGATGAAAAATTATGTGAAATAGTTAAAATAATAACCTACTAAAATTAATGCCGAGTCAACATAGTAATAAAACCAAATTTCGTCGAATTTACCTACGCCAAATCTCGTAATTCTCTAAAATCAACCGTAAATAATGTAAACACGGAATATGAACTTACCGGAATTTAATATCGTCCGCTCATTTCTAACCGTGGAAAATCTCATAAAATTGACCAACATACTAAAATTAGAAAACGAACTATTAACAAACAAAAATCAACCCATCTAACCTGAAAATCGACGAACCTGAAATCGTTCGGATCACATAGATTGGACTTGAAATAAACAAATTCATTCAACATTATATTATAACGGGAATACACATTGAATATCTAATCAAGTCATTATCGATTAATAGAAAATTTATTCTTACCACATGGATTTTATAGCTATAAAGAACTTATCAAAGGATTCGAACCTACAAGGTAATATTGCATAAATTCCCTTAAGTAATTTAGTTTTCATAATATCATAGATTTTAATAACCATTATAGTTGTCCCCCATAAGTTAATTAGTAAATTAATGATGGTGCCTTACCTTATTAACTACAAACTTTTGAATTATAATTAAACTTATATTAAAACTTTAAGTTTCCATAAAAGCCACTAGTCGTAACAACAACGCATGGTACCCCTTTAAAATTATTCTGACAATTATAAATGAAATGTAGGAGGATCACGAGCTAGAAGGATTTCCTGAATGAATTTACATTGCAAATTTTATAGATGAACAGTCGTATTTTTGTAGTTTAAAATACTTTAATACTTAAAGATTTAATTAGATTTAATAAAATTTCGGTTGTGAGATTTTAAATTGCCATATTACGTTGATCGCTTGATCCAGTAACCCAAATATCGACATCGAAGTAAAATGAGTAAATCGCGTAGGTTTCAGGATACAAATTATCGTAGGAAAACTTACTATCGTTGGATAACGATCATGGTCCGCGATTGTGAGGATTTTTCTTCTTTTCGTGAATAACTAGTAACGATTAATCCCATTTCACGAATACCATAAGTATTTTCCCTCCGCAGCTTGTGCATTCGGAGTTATTTTACATAAAGACCAAATGAATTTATTATGACATCTCTAAAGCAATCAACATCTCTCGTATAACGAAGCAATGATCAACCCGTTATCTTCCCGCGAACCCAAAGTAACCGAACATTAGATCATGCGGACGATTTAGATAGATTAACTTTTCCTTTATACCCACTATCTAACTACAATGATATTTTTAGAAGAAGTCATGCCGCTCGACTGGATCTCCACCCAAGTAGCCAACGAACGACATCCGAAGCGAGTACAACTGGCAACCACAATCGTCAAGGAGCTTCAACTGACTAGGCCGTACCCCACCACTTGGCAGATATTGGGCCTGGAGAAGGACCCTTGTTGGCCCAATGAACAACAATACCCTGCCGAAGAAATCCGCAACCACGCGCGGAACCTCCTCGCTCAATGGGAAAGGGCGCAGGAGCAAGTGGACCTCAACGTAGTCAAAGCGAGGATGTACCTCGCGAACGTCGAAGAGGACATCCGCGTCGGGCGTATTGCGGAGACTCATCCACCGCGACCGGTCCGCGATACCCGACGGCCATTCCAGGTTTCTCCTCAGAGGAAGGGCTTAAAGAGACAATTCTGCGAAGAACCCTGACTCCTCGGACAAAGGACATAAATGATGATTTGTTATGAATGTGATTAAATTTTTAAGGATTTTAATGTCGTGCGTCTTAATTTTTTTTTAATTGGATTTATACGAAGGATTATGTTTGTATTAACTAGAGTTTTTCATTTAGCTGAGTCCGTAAAGAAATTTAAAGATTTTTGTTTATTATAGCAATGGCAACTATCCAATTTCTGCGAACCGAATTGGATCACGCTAGGAGTGCAAATGCAAACCTGCTCAGTCAGATAATCCTGTTGAGCCAGAACGTAAACGGCCTTGGAAAATGTTTTAATGGATCAGTAACACACACGCAAATATAACATGCACTTCAAATAAACCTGAAAACACCAATTAAGCCATATAAAATATGAGAAAAATAAGAGAATTAAATATAAATTAATAAACATAAAAATAAATTAAAATAATAACAAAATGCACCAAGATTCGCACGATACCTACACAAATACAACAAGAAAACACAAAAAATTTGACAAAATTGAAAAAAAGTAATAAAAGTTCATTAAAGTGAAATTTAAATTGAAAAATTTGAATTAGCAATAATTCAATAAAAATTCTAAGTAAAAAATTATAAAAATAAATCAAGAAATAATAAAAGTAAAGAATAGAATTTGCTAGAAAATAACAAGGTCGAATTTTGTTTTACTACATCAAATTTCACACACCAGAAAAATAGGTATATATACTGATCCATTTTCACATTTAAAAAAAAACAAAAAACCATTTTTCAAACTATTGTTAGAATCTTAAAAACCATATTTTTAAATCTTGAAGTCAATTTTAAAACTGTTTTCAACTATTTTAAACTATTGTCAGACTATCTTGGAAATCTTAACTTTTAGGTGAGAATTATTTATGGTGGAACCCTCTTTCCACGTCCCGTCCATAGCATCTCGGTAGAGCTCTGCTTGGCGTCGACGTGGGGAGAGTGGCATTTTGTTTTATGTTATTTTGATGCAATATGATGATATTTGTTAATGGAGGGTAATTTTGTTGGATTGTTATATAATTAATAAATGTTATTGATAATATTAACCTGTTTTATATACTTAAATAATTAAATAATTTTGTCGAAATTTTCCGGCCCACAGCCAGTACATAATGCAAGATAGTAAAATCTACATAGTGCAGATTCATGTAAGTGCGTGGAAAATCGCCAATGATATGTACCCGTGAAGACTCAGCGTGAGCAACGCAGCGGTCGTAACGTCAATATTTATCCCTCTAGCTGAAGCGAGAAATAAGGAAGAAGTCTCTGGCTGCTTCCTCGTTTCTCAATTCAGAAAAAATCGACCTAAAATTATATTATACACGGCTTAAACTTATCACACCGAGTAGTCCAGTGGGCACTCAATAAATATAATGTAAACACAAATGCGTCTAAGATCTACTAAAGGAAAGGGTACGGGGATAAATAAATCTGAAATCGTTGGTATGAATAAATTAGATTAATATTTGGAATTAAATTAATCAGTAATATGTTAAATTGGAGGATAAAAATTATAAGTAATTCAACAATGTCTCCTAAATTAATTTGATCTATTGGTCTAACTAATTGCTGAATAAAAATAAACGTTTTGATTTAATGAAAATAATCATCAAAAGGAATTCGAGTAAATTATGGATTTGAACTAAATTAACCCATTGTTTAAAAACTAAAGTAATCCAGTGTCAGTAAAGTAACAATTTTGATCATGAAATTCTTTGGGTAAAGAGGAAGTTAAATTGTTTTAAAGATCAAAACTTATTAAAATAAAGCCTTTTATTTTTAAGATAAGTTAACGGTAAAGAAACCCATTCAAAGTATTCAGTTAGAAAAAATTGAAGTGGCTCGCAGATTAAAATTAATGCATTAAACCTTGGTTAAGACTAGGTAAATCCCCACTTATTGATAAAGTGATCCGCTAATCAAGCTGAAGTAGCGTGTGGAGAGAGTAGGGCGAAGCTACGATTAAAAATCAAATTACTATAATTGATAATCACCTGCGGCAAAGGATTAAAATGATTCAATAGGTAAAATAAGATCAGGTACCAAAGTAAATCAAAACTGAACGTGTTTAATAATTAAAATAGTAACAATATCTTCCCCACCTCTCATGTAATTAAGCGATGTTCAGCATAAAAATCCAAAGAAAATCGGTTAACTTTAGAATGAAATTTGAATAGTCTAAATAATTCAATAAAATTAAACAAAAATTACGAATAAAATGGAGAAGAATTTATTGCATTAAAATCACCGCGAATCTCTGTTCCGACAATAAATCATCCCGCTAGTATAACGCCCACTTGTCCTTAAAACGTCCCTCGTCTCAGCAACAACTGCCATTGTGAATTCCACTAGTCAGCCTTCACGATACGATCAGAATTCCGGTAATGTACGAATCGAAAACAGCACCCAGATAATCGCTACGAGTGACTCCCCAAAACTGCCTTGACGTAGAATTATAAACCGATCGATAGTTAACGCAAAACTCACTGACTCCATAGGGTAACCTATGAACCCATGCTGCAGCCGCACCAACTCCCATAATAGAAGGACCACCCAAATGTACCAAACTAGATTCGAACCCATACCTGTGTTAACTCCAAATCTCGTTCCCTGAAGAGATAAATGATCTAGATTTTAATAATAAATGAATAAACCTGAATTGTAATTCATAATAAATCCGTTACAATCAAATATCCGGCACAAAGGGCGAACGGATGTCGCCACTGCATAGGAATACACAGATCCCGAAATCACTCTGAACGTCGACGGTGATGTCATGTGTGAACATCCTGTTCGACATTAACGGATGACGAATGCGTCAACAGTCAGTTCACTTTGCTAAATAGTAAAATTATGTAGATGCAAGTGATCATTCCAATTTGATTAATAACTGAATTCATAAATGCACTAATAATCATTCCAATTTGAGAAATAATTAGAATCATAAATGCGCAAATAACCATTTCAATTTGACAAATAATCAAACTTATTAATACGCAAATAATCATAGATAATCAGAACCATACAGTAGAGGAACCGAGTACAGATCAATAAGACCCCTCTGTTCAATAAACGCCGATAGATTCCTCCCCGAAACGCTAACGTCTTAAAGGATAAATGACCTAAATCCAACACAGAAAAACCATCGAAATCGCCTGAACACACAAACCTATACCCCTCATCGCCATAATTCTTATGATTCCCGTTCAGACATCAAGTTCCCCGAACGTTAACTTAATCAATCGATGTACCCCTGAAAGTAACTAGCGATTCAAGATTATATGAGTCTATGACTATCGATTAAGCATTCATATATTTAGTAAATTGTGTGAGGGTGTATTACATCGAACTCATTTCAGAAGAACTCATGCTCCCAAATTGGATTTCAGCACAAGAGGCCGATGAATGGCGCCGAGCCTGGAAACGAGCGCGCCCGTCAATGACTCTCGAGAAGCCACGTCCAAAACGATCATGCCCAACACTATGGCAAATCCTAGGCCGAGGGAATGACCCCCGCCAACCAGAGGAAGAACAGTACCCTGCCGAGGAGATCCTCGACCATGCGCGAAGCCTGCTGGCTTAGTGGGAAAAGATTCAAGAAGAGGTCGATTTGCACGTTGTGAAGGCGAGGATGTACCTCGCCAACGTTGAAGAGGACATCCTCGTCGGGCGCATCGCGGAGACGTACCCGGCTCGACCGGCACGCAACACTCGACGTCCAGTGCCCATCATCCCTGGTTACTCCCCGGAGGAAGGAGTCAAGAAGTTTCTTGAAGAGTCATGAACCTCCAAACACAATCGTAACTGATATTTTTATCCTAGTGATGTTGTTAATATTAAATTACAATGAGTTGTTCATCTTAAAACTTTTTGTTTTAATAAATTTCCCTTCTATGACTATGTTTGGAATCATTAGAATTCTTCTCATTAAACAAAATTAATCTGAGTGTTTTTCTTTATAGTAATGTCGGCCCTGAAACTAATGCAAAGCGAACTAGACCGCGCTAGGCAGGCAAACGCGGAGCTACTCAGCCAGATACTGCAATTAACTCGCGAGGTGCAGCAGGTCAAAGCGACCTGGTCCGACCCCAAACAGACAAAGATGCTCTATCATCGACTCACTGCAACTCAAAAGAGCTGGGCTGAAGAACGTCAACTCAATCAGAGTCTTCGCACACAGATCAGGGGCTTAGAGGTTGCCCTAGCAGCCTGCCAGGAAGGGGAAGCGGTAACGTATCCGCTCGTCTTCGCTCCTTCCCAACTGCCGAGTCAACGCGCCGTTGATGGCGTCTCGCCAAGCTCAAAGTCGACAACCATTCAACCAACCATCCGCCGGCCGGGACGTAAGGAACGGGCCCGACGCCGAGCCGCACAAGCGTCAAGTCGATCGAATTAACTTATCATTGTTACGCATGTCCTTTGTTCATTAAATAAATCAGCACTTATGTACTCAATCATAGTGGGTTAGGCTCGAACTCATCTACGCTAATCAGTCTAAATTCCATGTAAGGGACCAAGCAAAGCGAGCATAGGTCTTCTATCGACAGCTCATGAACCCGAGGGTTGTCCGAGCAACTATAGTACTAGCACATGGTACTCAATTTTTGAGGGCAATCCACCACTTGAACACATTACCAACGTTACCTAGCAACGGGTGCCAAGTGGCGGTTAGCATCATTTTGTATGGCGTTACTAGGGTCACCAGGAGGATAAGCAAGATTTGAACCCCTGTAACACACCATACAAATTTGGGGGCTCAGCCGGGATAGAATGATTTTCTTGTACAAACAAACGAGGGGACATGATACAAAATTATCTTTTCAAATAGAAATGTCGGGACGACATTTTGCCGAACCCCGGAGAGATGGAATCGAGTTTAAAGATTGTAAAAATCAATTGTAAAGATCGAGGAGAGAATTGAAAGATCAATGAAAAACGATCAACCTGACTACAAATCAAGAGAATAAATAACAGACGACTGGCCCACCAAGTACAAATTTGGGGGCTCAGCCGGGATAGAATGATAGTTTCGTGCAAAAACCCAAAGAAATACAAACAAATGTTTAATGATCAAACAAAAATGTCGGGACGACATTTTACCAAACCCCGAAGAGATGACAAATGAGAAAGAAGGGAGCTTAATACAGAAAGATAAAAAACGAGTAACGCGACTACCAAATGAGAAAATATGTTGACGAAACGAATGGCTTGCCCACCAAGTACAAATTTGGGGGCTCAAACAAACAAGGGGACATAAAGCATAACTATCTTTTTAAATAGAAAATGTCGGGACGACACTTTTGCCAAACCCCGGAGAGAGGGAATATAGAGTTTAAAGATTGCAAAACCAATTGCAAAAACCGATGAGAAAATTAAAAAATCGATGAAAAGCGATCAACCTAACTGCTAGGTACAAATTTTGGGGCTCATAGAATAACTGTTTTTACAAAGAACCCAAGGAAATATAAGAAAAATGTGTAAAGTTTAAACAGAAATGTCGGGACGACATGTTGCAAAACCCCAGAGAGATGAGAACGTCATGAAACAAAAACCCAGAGAACAACTGATGAAAAACGAACAACCCGACTACAGGATAACGATATAAACCATGAAAAACAATCACGCTGACTACATCTAAAACAACCAATCCATTGATACAACGATTGTTTCACAAAATCCCAAGGAAACAAGCGGATATGAAAGCTACAGGGATAGCAACGCCAAAAAATTCAACACCCACCAATACTTGACGACACCACATCCAGTAAGACCACAATGACAAGACGTATAAGCAAACAACATATAATTAAAAGGGCAAAATTCTGGATAAAATGAAATGGGGTAAGCAAGGGGAATAACGATAAACTACGGGGGAAAGCAATAGAAACAAGTAGAAGAAGTCAACGATAATGGAACAGATTACAACGAGCAACAATTAAATAGTAATCGATAAAATGAATCAAAATATATTAAACTAAGGGTTGAGTGAATGAACTAAACTAAGAGTTGAATGAATAAATTTAAAACATACAATTTAGTTAATTAGTATTTGAATTTAAGGGGTAATTAAAAGAGATTTAATAATTTTAGAAATGGAACCAACAAAAATAATAGAAAAACTAAAGGGGATTCTAAACATCGAAAATGATAATCTTGAGGAACTAATTAATAAACAGAAATTAATTAAAAGAGCTAAAGAGGATATATCAACGATTTCAAAACTGTACTCCGACGAACATTGCATATTAATAAAATTGATCGATATTGATAAAGATGTAACAACCGAAAGAATATATGAAATCCTATTCCTGAGATTGGAAATAACCAAATTTGGAAAAAGTTGGAACAAGCTAATGGAAAAAGTCAAAAATATCGAAGACGAGATTGCAACAACAATGAAAGAGCAAACCAAGGCCTATTTGGAATGTTATGCGTGCAAAACAGAGGAAGCACGAGTAATGGTGATACCTTGCGGACACCTGAGTTATTGTCATGGATGCGCACAAGAGTCGCATTGTATGTTATGCCAGCGAAAGATAAAGGAAAGACTAACGGTTTACTTCCCATTGCTGGTGTACTGGGTGTAATTAATTTGTTTAAATCTGTGCAAAGCTTATTCAAACTTATTTCCCTCTATCAAAATGCCTTCTTTTCCTAGGGTCTATGCTGTCTCACCCAGACGCCCCACAATTTTAATCCTACCACTATATACCCATGAGCAAGCTCATGTTGGTACTGTATATAGCAGCTGAAAATTCATGAGCAGGTGAGCTCCATTTCTAGAACTACTCCTCATGATATTTTCACTTTCGGGTTCCTGACTGCTGATGGAAGGTCTTACGTCTCTTTCTATCTATACGCTTGTCCATTCTCATCTATTTCTACAATTCCTATATCAATTTGTCATCATTACTGTTTATTTATTAAAATATTTTTCAAAAATTTGGGCAGCGTTCCGCCCTTATTTTATGGAAAATTCCTTGTTTCATACAAACGTTAGCCTATGGTAAATTGAAATCAATGCATTATTATAATGTCATTATTTTAGTCCAACAACTCATATTTACTTTCCTATGGTCGCCACAGTTACCACCATTCGTAAATCTCTATATTATCATCTCACAGATCCATACCAAAATGTATCCTTTTATTTTAATTTTCCACCACTATGATTATCAAACAATGTACATGATTTAACCCTACTTTGTACTTTCGTTGACCTAAATTTCTATCACTAGTCGTACCCTTGACAATATAATAATCGGCAGGAGTTAAATTAAAAATTTAATTTTCTTACTTAAACATTTACATAAATGTTATCCCCTTAATTATGGCGATCTTCCCGCAGTTTACCCTCTTACCGCTCCGACCAACATTGAAAATGGCCGCCACGGTGAATTACGACGGTGTCCTACCCCGTGATCAGTGCAACAAGGCATGACCAGACTAAGCAGACACCGAAGGGTGGATTGTGACAAAGCAACACGTCAACGTCCTGCCAATTTAACGGCAGGAATTGAATGTTGCCCTGCCATTCTCCACAATTAACATGTATATAAAATGAATATAAATAAGTTAGGGGGAACCTGCCGAGCAATGCCAAAAGACATCGCGGCCATCCAGAATAAGTTAAATTAAACAAAACATTAACATAGAAAAATATATTTCTACAAAAAAACAATACTTACGATCGACAAGTTTGTCAGTCAAGCATACAAATTTGAAAAATTGTCATACATCGGCATAAACAGTGAAGTCTAAACATTTTGTGTCTACAAAATTTTCTCTACAAATGTCTAACAGTCTAAAAATTTTGTGTCAACAAAATGTCTAAAAGTCTAACAAAATTTGTCTATCAACAAAAATTGTCTACCAATGTCTAAAAATTATGAAAATGACTGCTGTATATATAGTCATTTCATGCCTGGGTGCGACCAATCAGAGTATTTTGAGCCTTTTTCGGCTATTTTTAGGGGGGTTTTATTGCTTTAATTTTATTTTAAATATTTTATTTTTCTCCTTATTTTTCTCTATTTTTTGATATTATTTTCTCAATATTTCTTAAATTTTTATTTTTTATCGTTTAACCATTCTTTTTGATTGTTTCTCTTTTTACCCTTTGATATTTAAATTTTTGGTCGCCGCTTCCGCCTATGTATTTTCTAAACCTTCTTTTGCAAGGTTTTGGCGGTTTTATATTTTGGTTTTGTGTTTCTTTCTGCATCTGTAGGCTTTTCAATGATTTTAATTAATATTTGTTTTATTTAATGTTTTATTTTATTTTTTGATTTCTGCTTGCGGTACGTGCTTATGTTACAGCAGCCATATTGACAATTTTCAAACCTCAATAATTATTTTGTTTTAATTTACACAATTTTTCATTTTGTTTAAATTATGGCTTATAGCCCAACACCATGAATTGTTATGATGAAATGAAATAAATGCGTATTGAGTATTACTTGAATTATTATATAAAAGAAATATGCAATGTTTGTAAATAATAAAACCACCCGACAACGATAAATAAAGGTAATAGACCGAACACATGAAAGCCGAACTAAGGAAATAATTAAAACACATGCACAGAGACACAAAATATTGGACGGAAAAATTTCGACAACCGAGTTTCTTAATGTATGCTTGTTTTTGTTTTATTGATATTATATTGAGATAGGACGAGGAAAAATGGTTAACCTGAGCTATCAAACGATAGTACGCTCACCCAAGGAAAACCCTGATCAACCCTACTGAGAAAGGAACTGGTAGGCCAAGTCGCGTAGGTCAGCAAGCAACCGGCGAGAGATTGATCACCTCTTTTGGGGAGCTTGCTGATGCGACTACCACAAATTTTGAAGGGGGGGAGTGAAGAGATAGACCGAGAGGTGAGAGAAAGAGTGTACACGGAACAGAATTAATAGTTTTGATTAAAGGTACCTAGAGATGATCTTTTTTCCCTAGCTGGTGGTGAGGCACCAGAGGACAGCTACGGACTGTCGTGTTCAGGTTGTTATCAGCCAAGGGACTGATGGCGCTGAGCCGTTCGATACAAAAACCCGGATCACACACCGAGTATCGAACGATTTTTCTTTATTGCTGGGCGGAACTCGATACAATAACCCGGATCCCACACCGAGTATCGGGGGGCCAAACGGTAGGTGAGATGTGAACTAACCGGTAAATGGTTCATACTCAAAATGTCCTACTAAGGTCAGATAAGGGTGGCCGAATTGAGCCGGGAAATCTGACGGGAGAGGCGGGCAGAGATTTGATAGTTTAATGATAAAATTTTCCGCGCCCAGATTTAATCGTTTCCTTTTCTTTTCACTATTCGGGAAATCAAGTAAACCGCTTTTGGAACTTGATTGAACGTCTAGGCATTTCCATACTTTTATATTCTCTGAGGTACACAACCCGGATCCCACACCGAGTACTGAGGGAATGTTTTTTTATTTTGCCCAGCGAGGAGTTTGGTACAATAACCCGGATCCCACACCGAGTACCAAATATCCGAATGGCGGTGAGTAAAGCGTAACCGGAAGAATGCGCGGCCAAAAGACGCCATGGCTTGAGAGTCAGTGTGAGGCCTCAAACATACCCAAAAGTCACTGATGAGCTCAAGTCCGGTGAGTTAAATGAGATAAAATAAATGAGAGATAATAGGAATAAGATGAATTAGATTAAAGATTAATACGACCGTGAGTAAGGATGAAACTGACAGAATATGATTATGATTAGATATTAGAGGCCATAGAGTGCCAGATGAGATATGATTATGATTAGGGTATTAGAGGCCATAGAGTGCCAGATGAGATATGATTATGATTAGATATTAGAGGCCATAGAGTGCCATAGATATTAAGGTCACAGATGACCAGTAAAAGAGATAAAGCCGAAGGCCGAAGAGCCAACGGAAATTATAGAGGGCATAGAGCGCCAGCGATTGAGGATTAAGTAACGAATTTTTGGGAGACATAGGAAAAATAATTAACGGATTGAATGAGAGTATGAATATGATGATTTTATATTATTGATATTATGATATAGATAATTGATACGACTATATAGATAACTGATAAGACTATATAGATAATTGATACGAGATTAATAGATAATTATTACGAGGAATAGATAATTAAAAATAGACTCAAAATGAGGGGGGGTGAGTCGGATAAAGAAGACCACCACGATAAATGCGAACAAGGGACGATAACGTATATAGTATGGTAAATGGAGGAGAAATTATATTTAAAAGGGAGCGCACAGGATGTATTCGTGGAAGAAGCGAGAGATATAACGAAATTGACAACCTGGACAGAGATTAAAGAGTTCTTAATAAAAATATTCGGAATAGAGAAAAAGGGAAATAGGAAGATATTGGACTTCCTACATCGAAAACAAAGACGAGATGAATCAAATGCAGTGTACGCATGTGAATTAAAGAAATTGTGTAAAGAAGCCTTCGGAGAAGCAGATTTGCCCGAAGACAAAATGGTGGACGTCTTCATAAGAGGAATCAAAAGAGAAGACATACGGGCCAACCTTGGATGCTTGGCACCAGAAACATTAGATAAAGCAATAGCAATCGCAAATAGATGTGAAGCCCATCTGGGACTGGGATACCAAGTGGCAGTCTTGGCCACGGAACCAACAACGTCAACAGTCAATAACAACAATCAAAACAACAATATCAATCCAGCTATGAATCAATTCATACCAAGAGCACAGCAGATGTTCAAGCCACCAACAACGAGAAACCCGGAGGAATGAGGTAATAACCAAGTAAGTTATAATAATAATTTCAGGAACAATCCAAATGCAAACGAAAAATGCTCCACATGTCAAAAAATGGGACATCGATCAGAAAATTGTTTCCGGAATCACAACTGCCAGAGATGTGGTAGACGAGGGCACACTGAGAGAATATGCCAACAACTTAATAGCAAAGCATGTTACAACTGTGGTCAACAAGGACACCTCGCAAGGCGATGTAACATAAGAGGAGAGTCAAATCAACCAAGACCAAATAATAACCCTATGGGAAATCCACAAATTAACGTGATGCAAGAAATAGACATGCTACGAGAAACACTACAGCGAATGCCCTTGGAATTAAAAGAGATGATGCAACAGATGCCCACCAATATACAACAACAACGAATCAATGTAATGAGAAGCAACGAGGAGATTCAAGAGCTGCGGACTAGAGAATATCAAGAGCAACAACAAGCTGAATGGCAAAGACTACAAACAGAGGAAGCTCAAGAAATACAGCAGAGATGGGAAAATCGAAAACAAACCCCGAAAAGAATTAATATGATGAGAATGGAAATTCCAGATGAAATTCACACTGCGGAGCAGTGTGTTGAGAACGAAGGGGGAGGAAATATGATAACGGATAATGAGAAAACAATCGAATTAAGTACGATGGAGAAAATAGAGGCCATCAAAGAATTTGCAGAGGAGGAAAAATAGAGACGTCGACAATTAAAAGAGACGACACCGGAGAGACCGGAAGCCCAAGAGATCGAACGAGTAGAAATGATGATAACGGAGGATCAAAACGAGGAAACATTAGTGTACGAGATAGACGAACTCGAAAATGAAATTATGACACAAAAGATAGAAAGTACACTCGAGAAAATAAAGCAAGAGGAAGCTCTAGAACAAGAGGAAGATCAATTGAAAGAAAAAGAAGCAATCCTGAAACAAGAGAAAGCGGAACTAAGAAAGAAGGCACTAATATTAAAAATAGACGGAGCGTTAAAACACTTGGAACAAGAACAAGCACTGGACCAAAGAATAGAGGTGATGGCAAAGAAAGTGTTATCGCAAGAAACAAAAGAACCAGAATTAAAACTACAAGAAGATGAGCAGAAAGCATCAACGTCACAAGAAAAAGAAAAGGTATCAGAACCAATAATAACAAAAAATCGAATCCAGAGGATACTGCTACAAAAAATAGAAACAAGAATCAGAAAAGAAAAGCCCACGTGGAGCGAAGCTCAAATCGAGAACAGAATAAAAGAGATATGGTTCCAAACAAAAGGACCAACAAAGATAATGAAAGGGGAGGAACAACCACATATTAATATGTTGAGACAAATACCAGACGATCAAACAGATGAAGATGAAAGTGAGATAAGCAGTCTGGGTGGAGAAATATTTCAATCATGCGAGGAAAATAAACCATACAAAGATGAATCAAAATCCGAATTAGAGGAAATGGAAACAAACGTGCCAAGAGAAGATGAAACCGAGATATTAAAAGAAATTAACGAGATTGTAGAAGAAGTAGATCGAAATCAAATGTTCCTAAACCTCAGAGATACAACCGCATACAGCAGAATAATGAAACTGATTGCGAAAGGATATCAACAAGACAATGGTACATTCACGGCATCATGGAAGGATATGATAAAAAAGTACCAAGAGAACTTGAAAGAATATGATAGAGAAGAATATCAGGTAATTATTGATTTTCCAGAGATACCGAGGCAGATAATAGCCACAAGAGGCGAAAGCACAAATGAATTGTACGAGTGGGTAGTGAAAAAGCTAGGACCCAGTTATAAAAATAAACCTCTATATTATCAAGGAATGAAAATAAAGCGAGATATACACCTCGCGGATGCTCTAATATGGCCAAACGGAATAAATGTAGTAACATTAAACAAAAGTGAAAGCGAAGAAACAACAGCAGAAATATGGCAGAAAATTCAAATATTATATGCTAAAGAAATAAAACCTGGATTAGAAAAAGAGAGACAAAAGATAATGAGGCAAAACCAGATCAAAATGACAGAGCAAGCAATAGATCAAGCTAGAAAATATATTAACAGACTATCGTTAACAAGACCGATTTCAATGAAAATATTTGTGGAAGCTGTACGAGATACAGATATAATGAGATTTGACAATGAGAGAACAGATGAGTTGATAGCCAAATACGGAGAGCACCAAAGAGATATGAGAGGAGATGAACCAATAAAGATAAAAATAAAGCTACCAAATGACGAAATAAAAGAAATACTAGTAGATCCCGATTGCCAAATGCACGAATTATACCGACGGATAAATCGAGAAATTATCCAACCGATAATCGAAAATAGTGACGATGGTATGGTAGAGGATGTAGCAATAATGTATCACAAACGACAAATAAGCCCACGAGAACGAACCCCGATATACGAATTAGGTATATGGGAAGACGGACAAACCATCAATATCATAGCCATGGATGAACCAGAGAGGAAAAATACCACAAAGAAGGAACAACAAATTCAAGAATTCCAAGAGGAAATGAAAAGGAAGATGGACCAAATATTAACTATCTACCAGCTATGGAGACAAGATGCGAAGTTGAGCACAAAATTACAACCTATAGATGATTCACGATGTCGATCAACACCATGGAAAAAGATGTATGATGAAAAGACGAAGGAATGGAAATGGAAAACGAAGAGAACCGAACCAAAATGGAGAAAATACATACCAGGAGAAGCGCCGGAAGACGCAGCTAACGAAATAACCTTAGAATTATATGAAGATGAGCCATATGAAAATTTACCAGAGGAAATGCTAAACGAAATGGAATGGCAACCAGAAGAAGACGAGGAAATAAACGATAGAACTCGACTAGCCCCATACACATGGAGGATAGGTGGATGGGCAGAAAAAGTAAAATCGGCAGAGGAAGAAAAAATCATCGGTATTACAAGCCATCAATTCTATACAGAGATCGGAGGATACCGGATGAAATTGAGAGTGTACCCAAACGGAGATGGGGTAGGAAAAGGAACACACCTATCAGTGTATTTTCTGTTAGCAAGAGGCAGATATGATGGGAAGTTAGAATGGCCATTTATTCGAAAAGTCACAATTTCAATCGCTAAACCCGGAAAATGGGAAGAGCGACATAGCGAAAAATTGGGAGTAGACCCAAGATCTATGATAAGCCAGAAGCCAAGATCCACCGAAAATGTTGCAGGAGGAGTACCACAATTTCTATTGAAAAAATATGTAACACCTCAATTCGTAAAAGATGATACGATATATATTACAATCGAAGTAGAAACAGAACGAGAAATGAAATTACGAATCCAACAGGAACAAGCGAGACCGCGAATCAGTGTACTCGAAAAACGAATTCCAGGAACAAGATACTTGCCCACAGATATAGACGATCCTGTGGAGGAAGGATTGACAAGATTTACAGAATCGCAAAAATGTAGAGAGTTAGCAGCGATATTGAGACCCGGAGCCAAGAATCAAAGACGAACTGTAACAGACTTAGCAAAATGGATAATCGATTCTTGTAACAGAGTAGAGAACCTGCGAAATATCGTAAAGGAAATAGAGGAGTATCGGAGAATGTATGCGTGGTACCCAGAGCAATTCCGAGAAATTATCCGAAAATGGAAACACACCGAATGGGCAGCCGAAACAATAGAGAAGTACAGTTTAAAAATTATGACACCAGATTTCGAACCAATTGAAAGAGAATTTTATATCACCGCCAAAGTGAGTGAAGTGAAAAAGAGAATACCGTATGAACCACCATTCCATTTACAAAACGGAGGACGATCATTAGACGACGATCTTGAAATTGGAGTTACGCAAATGCAATTGGGATTAATAAATATATTAACGGTAGCAAAGATCGCGGGTAGAGAACTCAATAAAAGAGAAATCAAAACGAAAACGCCAATAGGACGACAAGAGAGTTTAAATACGCCAGAAGTTCCACCAGCCACAGATGAAGTCATCGTCATCACAACAGGAGATGAAGAGATACTGAATGATCTAAATGATATCGTGGATGAGGAAACAACCAGGAGAATACCGGAATCAAGAGATTTGTTCATGACAGAAAACGAAGATGATATGATGACAGATATACCAGACGAGCTAGTATGTGGTCAAAGACAGCCAGTCGAAATTATAGAGCCAGATACCGAAGAGGAAAATAAAAAGAAAGAGAGAAGACGCCGAAACTCAACAGGAGACGAATGGGACAATTGGATAAATGAACGAGGGGTTACAACATCCAGAGAAACGGCAGATGAACAACCTAAACAAAAGGAAACAGGTACTGCAATGGAAAAGAAATCCAGAGGACGACCCAAAATTGATAAACCAGCTCCAGAAAGAAAAACTAAAGAACAAATGCAGATGGATCAATTAACAACGAAATTAAACAAGCTTAGTCAAGTGACAAAACAGTTACAAGGAAAACTGAAAGGTCAAGAACAAGGAGCAAAGTGGATCAATAGATTAATAACTGATATGCTGGGATTAGCAAATCCAGAAATAAAGAGAAATTTAAAACTCAATAATATCGGAACAGAAGCGAAGCAGCTTTGGGCAGCACTAAAGCCAATAATAAACAAAATAATGGATAATAAAGTACGAACCACAACCAAAGATCCAGAGAAATTATTGTTGATAATAAATCACTTAACGAAACGATCTGATGACCCAAATAGATATTTGGTAGGAATGGCCTATCTGATGTACAATACGATAGCGATATACAGAAAACGAACTCCAAGATACAACCCAAACGGATATGAATTCGCAATAACAGACATTATCAGGAAAGTAATCGAACCATTCATCCTAACTCAAGGGGGATGGAAAGCTTTTATAAATATGGTAAGTAAAGACGATCAAACTGAGATAATGCAAACAAAGTTGAAAGAGTTATTAACGGAATTCGAAACAACGATTAATGCAAGTGATCCAAAAACAGCCAGAAAAGGAATGAATACGATAATTACTACAATACTCATATGGATGATGTGCGTAAAGGGAGTAGAACCGTTTGTAGTATATGATTGTGATAATATAAAGATTGGTGATAAATACTCACTAAAAGAAACAGAAGAATGCAAAGCAGCGAATCCTGGTAAATTGCAGACAACGGCAACAGCAGTATCGTATAACGTATATCAAGAAGTGGATTTCATTAAAACGGAAATCAAGGAATGTTCGGTAACAAGGAAAATTGTAGCATTTCATTGCGGACATCATTCACATTCAACAATTATAGAAGCGGGAACGGAAACAACAGTGGTTTCAGTAACGCGGAGCGAATGTGAAGAAGGATTCACGACAGGACGTATCTCAATAGCTGGACGAGTAAATGTGGCAGCCGAGGAAGGAAAAATAAAGACTACCCGAGTATACGCTGCGGGAAGAATAACGGCTGGAGACGGAACATGTCAAGGAGGAGAGTATACCCTATTGAATCAACTAGTCAAAAGAGTAGTAGTGATTGAAAGCTACCAAGTAAAATTAGAGAAATATCAAGGATATTTCGATCCAGACACGCAAGCAATGAAAAAGTATCCTCAATGTCTAGCAACAGATAGATCATGTAATACGGGAATGTCAACGATCGTATATCACGCTGATACCAGAACTTGTAGACTCACCTTATTAAAAAGTGCAATATTTGACGAAGTGCAAGGACGAGTACACAGTGAAACAGAAACCAACACGCAAAAAAGCGCATTAGATGAATTGCGGAGAACCGGAAGAATCGGAAAACCAACGATTACCACAACTATCGGATCAGAGGTCACGCCAACAGTAGTGATATCAACCGATACCACAATCGGAATGAGATTTATAAAAGGACGAATGGTGAGCAAATGCGACGAAATGGTAGCCAGTACCAATTACAAAGGAATATTCTTATCGCGAACAGCAATACCAAACGCAAAAGTGCAAATAGACCCCAAAGATGTAAAATTATATCTGTATATCAATAACAAGATGGATTTCTTATATCACAAAGGATTGGCATCAACAGAGAAGATATACTACGATTTAGTTATAAACGACTGTATCTTGAACAGAGAAATACTAAAAACAAAATTGGCCATGGCAATCACGAATCCAGATAACGCAATTCCACTACTACCACTCCAGGAAGGATATTTTGGGAGAATTGTTGGAGAAGTTATGTATACATACAAATGTGAAAAGACAATTGCAAAACTACCAGAAAATTCAACAATTCCAAGAGATAAATGTATAAACGAACTAGAAATAATACATAAAGGAAAAATCAGATTCGCTCAACCAGTGACAAGGATGATAAATCCAGAAAAATTCGTACCTAATATGTTCAGTTGCAGTAACGTATATGGACCATTATTCGAAATAAGAGATGGAAGTTGGTTACAATTTCCAACTCGAGTAATTGTAGCACCGCCAAAAATATTTGGACTGACAGAATTGGCCAGCGAAGCAGAATTTAAACCAGTAGATATATCACAGAGCGGGATATACCAAACAAAAGATCTGGAACGAGCCAGAGAACATTTATTATTCCCAGCACAAAGACAAGCAATATTATCTAACATCGTAACGATAACGGGAGGTAATAACTATGGAGAAAAACCCAACTACGAATTATTACTGTCACCAGACCATTTTCAACATGCAACAGCAAATATGATGAAAGCCATGTGGGGAAGATTCTTAATCTTCGGACAAATGATGGCAGGAATTTTAGGAATAATTCTTATTATTCAAATCGTAAGGGTGATCCTAACACAAATGTTAGCATGTTTTGATATCTACAAAAGAGAGAGAAAAATCAACTGGAAAATGGCAATTGGATTTTTACCGTTCTTAGCGAAGACAATGGTGTTACATGGACACTCAAAAGATATCCACAAGATAAAGAGATTAGTAGGAATTCTAACTAAAATGAACGGTACTGATGAAGAAGTCGGACGAAAATTTAAAGCAATAATGAGATTAGAAGCCGAGAAAACCAGAATGAAGCGACAAAAAACGAGTAACTGGAAACGATGGATAAACTTCAAAGATGATAGCAGTGACAACAGCGACAATGACGAAAATCAAGGAGGAACACAGATGCTAACTCAAGAGCAACTCAAACAATGGGAAAATCGAAAGACAAGACATAGTGGACATTATAATCATCCACCACCAGTATATGAATGTCTAAAGAAAGCAACAACATCGGTAGAGAGAAACGCACCGGTAGAACGACACGTACCGATACCAAGACCAACAACATTACGAAACATTTATCCGGTACCATATGAACCAAATTGGGTAGATTTAGTACCAAGAACTAGCCAAAGATCAAGAAGCGTGGATCAGGATCCAGAAACTCGAACCATAGCCATGTTACAAACGTTAGCTGGACCAACATTAACGGTACCCATAGAAATAAATGGAGTAGAGATAAAAGCAATGATTGACACCGGAGCAAACATTTCAGCAATAAAAATGGATAAAATACCAGGAAGATTGTGGCCATGTATAGAAGAAGCTAACATGGACGTAATAACTTGCAGCAAAGAATCGGTCGCAGTCATCGGAAAAATCTGGTCAATAATTGAATATAAAAATGTAAAAATCAATACGTATTTAGCAGTCATCAGGAGACTGAGCGCAGATTGCATAATTGGAACAGATCTCATGCCAGAATTATTAAAAGAAATAATAATCGATCTAGGATCAATGGAGCTGAGAGATAAAACCGGACGAATATGTATGCTGAAATCAGAAGTGAGATGCTCAGAGAAAATAGTAGTGCCAGGACGCACACAAATGATTTGCTATGTGAAAGTAAACGAAGAAACTAGAGGAGAAATGATTTTCGAACCTAATCAAAAATTTGAGAAAAAGAAAGAACTGCCATTAGCCAGAGAGATAGTGTATGTAAACGATAACAGTGAAATTCCAATCAACATTACAAATTTCGATGAAGAAGATAAAGTCATTTACGAAAACGAAAGATTGAGAAAGCTAACACCGATGATGGATATTGAACTCCCGACAACAAAAACCGAAGGAACTGAGGAAGAATTATGGACAATCGACAGTCAACTACTAAACGAAACTGAAAAAGAGCAATTACAGAAACTGCTAATGGAATTTAAAGATATATTTGCAGCATCTGACTTAGATCTCGGTACAAACGATGTGACACAACATACGATACCATTAACGGATGATACCCCAATAACACTACGGCCATATCGATTGGCAGAAGCCCAGAAATCAGTAGCAGAAAAAGAAGTTCAAAAGATGTTAGACGCAGGAGTAATCGAACCAAGTTGCTCGCCATGGCAATTTCCAGTAGTCATGGTAAAGAAAAAAGACGACTCAACGCGGTAACGAAACGGGATACATACCCATTACCAGATATAAACGAGATGTTACAAACGTTACACGGAGCAGCTTATTTTACATCATTAGATCTAAAAAGTGGTTATTGGCAAATAAAGGTCAAAGAGGAGGACAGAGAGAAAACTGCCTTTACAATCGGAAAAGACCTATACCAATTCAAGAAAATGCCGTTCGGACTAACTAACGCACCAGCTTCATTTCAGAGATGTATGAACTTTGTAACGCACGGCATTAAACAATGTATGGTATATATTGATGATTTTATTAATTTATTCTAGCACCTTCGAGCAACATCTAAAAGACATCCGTAATGTATTCGTTCGATTGAGACAATGGAAATTAAAACTAAAACCCTCCAAATGCGATTGGGCAAAGGAAAAAGTTACCTTCTTAGGACATATTGTGTCAGCAAAAGGCAAAGAACCAGATCCAAGAAACATCGAAAAGATAAAGAATTGCCCTGCACCAAAGACAGTCACACAAGTGCAAGAATTCTTAGGCTTATGTGGATACTATCGAAAGTTCATCAAGAGTTATGCAACCATTGCGAAACCAATACAAGAATTGACCAAAAAAGATACCCCGTTCACATGGGAAAAGGAGCAACAAACAGCCTTTGAAACACTCAGAGATAAACTAATATCAGCACCAATACTCGTACACCCAGATTTTAAGAAACCATTTTTGTTAGCAACAGACGCAAGTGGATATGCATCTGGAGCAGTCCTAGGACAATGGGATGATGAGAAAAGAGAACGAGTTATTGGATATTACAGTCGAACATTCAAGAAACATGAAAAGAACTATTCTGTGACTGAAAGAGAGGCATTAGCAATAATCCAAGCTATTAAACACTTCAAATACTTGTTATGGGGGTCACGAGATATATATCACTACTGATCACCAACCATTAGTATGGTTGGGACAACACAAAGAAGCCTCTAGCAGATTGATGAGATGGGCAATGCAGTTACAAGAATACTCACCGTATATAAAATTCAAATCAGGAAAAGCCAACGCTAACGCAGATTGCATGTCAAGATTTGTATTTGAAGAACTAATGGATCAGGATGTAAGACGAATATGCATGATAATCGCAGAGGATATCGATTTTACAAAACTGAGAAATGAACAGAAAGAAGACGAGGAGTTGAAAACAATAATCGAATTCATGGAAACTAATGATATGAAAATCTTCGACAACAACAGTAAACTCAAAGAACATATGGAAAAAAAATCAGACATCGATATACCATAGAGAAAGGATGGTTATTATTAATGGATGGTGAGAAACGACTTATGTGTTTACCAGAAAGTAGACGAAAAGAGGTGTTGATGCAATATCACGATGGAAAACTTGGAGGACACATGTCAGCAAAAAAGACGGAAGCAAGACTACGTCAAAAGTATTATTGGCCAAACATTGGAGAGGACGTAAAAGGATGGATAAAGAATTGTCTGATATGCGCAACGAGAAAAAGCACAGGAAGCAAATTGAAAGCACCACTAAAGCCAATGCCAATTACACCAGAACCTATGACGATGATCGCAATGGATGTAGTAGGACCACTACCAGAAACCAACGATGGAAATATTTATATATTAGTAGTGACAGACTATTTATCAAAATTTCCGGAAGCATTCGCGATACCAGATCAAAAAGCCAGAACAATAGCGAGAATCCTAGTAGAGGAAATATGCTGTAGATACGGAACACCCAAACAGATCCTAACTGATCAAGGAACCAACTTTATGAGCGAAATAATAGAGGAAGTAACGAATTACTTCAGAATTGCGAAGTTGAGAACATCGCCTTACCATCCACAAACAAATGGACAAACCGAACGATTCAATGGCATATTAATCGAGATGGTGTCAAATTATGTCAGTAGACACCAAAAGGATTGGGATAGATATATAAATCTATGCCTGATGGCCTATAGGATGTCGATACATTCAGCAACAAAAATGAGTCCATTCAAATTGATGTACGGCAGAGAATGCAACATGCCGATAGACTTAGAATACCAACCACCGATATCGCAGTATATGGAAATTGATGATTACGTAACAGGATTCAAGGAGCGAATGCAAGAGATCTGGAAAACAGCAGGTATGAATATTAGATTTAATCAAGAGAGCTATAAAGAATTACATGACAAAAAGCGAGACGTACGCAAACATAATTTTCAGGTTGGAGACTGGGTAATAATTGCAACGCCAGAAATTATCCCTGGAGTAGCCAGAAAATTACAAAGAAGTGGTAAAGGACCATATGAGATAATGTATGTAAACGAAAACAATGCTCGAGTTAAATTGGTCAATAACCCACTCACTAGACCCATCTACGTAAATGTGAGTAGATGTAAAGCAATACCGAGAACAATAACAAAGGAACCAGAGAATCGAGGTATGCAAACCAGATCACAAACTCAACAACTAAGCATAAATGGACTAACGATGAGTCGAAAAATAGAAGCAACATCAAATAATACTGTAGAAGAACCTAAACCGGAGGAATCAAAAATAACTCTAAACGCGACCCAAGATAATGTAGACAAGATGGATATAATAGTAAAAGCCATCAGAGAAATAAGGCCAGAATGGGTCGAAGGAAAAGGATGGATGAGAATAGTCAACAAAGCAGGGAAAATCGCTATGAATTACGCTAAAGGAGCCAGAAGTCCGCCAGAAATGGACCGCATCAAAGAAAGTATACCCATGATATTCACTATGGCAGATGTAGAAGGGAACGTACCTTTACATATCGCAGTTCAACATAGAAACACTCAAAGGATAATAGATATAATCCAACTCATGCAAAAATGCGGACACGCCTCAAATATACCAAACGAAGAGGGACAAACACCATTAATGTTCGCAGTTGCAGCAGATGCTTCTACAACAGTTCTGAGAGAACTATTAAAAACAGGATCATCATTTAAAGAAAAAGACAATGGAGAAAATAATGTATTACATTATGCACTGAAATCCAGACAAGCAAGCACAATAAAATTTATAACCAGCAATGCGACAATTAGAGAAAGAGAAATAATGGGCAAAACAATTCAAACATTATGGGAAGCCATCGACGCCAAACAAGACGAAGCAGCAGCCAATCTGATGAAATGGACATATGAAGGCTCATCACTTAAAGTATTCAATGTAAACTATATGGTAAGAAACAGAAACGTCCTATTAAAAGAAACAATATACGCTCACTATCCATTTCCAAAGACGATAAAAGCAATGTTGAAATGGGAAGGATTGAAATTCACCAATCATCCAAAAGAAGCAATACGAATCGGGATAGAAAGGAACAACTATTGATGATAATACACAGATGGCATCGAAAGCAAATAAGATTTCAAGCGAGCAAACAAGAGATAAAAGAGATGGACGATATAAAAGCAAGAATAATAAAAGTATACGAGGAAATAATTGAAATAATAAATGTCGAGGACGACATTTCAAAGGAAACCCCGGATGGAGGTAATAATGGAGAAGGAGGAAGTGACAATAGCAAAAATCAAGGCGATCAAAATATTAGAGACGAAAATAAATCCGCACAACAAGAGAAAAAGGAATCATCCAACGAGGAACGTCAAGAAACGAGCAACAACAATAACAAGAGAAAACAAAACCAAGGGATGCTGTTACACAATGGAAAGATACTACAACAAAGAAAAAATCAAAACCGACCGACCCTGCTACAGAAAATAATGATATTGATTACGTCCATCAAGTTAACGGGAAGCCGACGAAAACACCACGAAGGAAATGAGATCGTTCAGAATACGAACAATAAATGAGAAAGGAATCTCAAGTGAAGGAATATGCTTACAACTGACAATGAATACAAGCATAAGTTGCCAATTCGACTCAATAGGAAAACCAGGAAAGATGGAAATACGATCCGAAAACTCATCATCATGCCAAACCACCAAAGATGTATGTAGAGACGCCACAAAAGATAGAAACGTAAAAATCCAAGTAGAACCAGGATTAGGCAAATTGCGAATAATAAACAGAGGAATAGAAACAATTGAACAAGTGTGTATACAAAATAAAATTATCGATTGTTGGAAAATGAATATGAAAGCAGGAAAGAAATGTGAATGGGATAGTCTAGAGGGCAATGCGGAATATATAATATGTGCCAACAACGATATAATAATAACTTGCACATTAGCCAAAACCCTGGGAGAGAAATTCACAACACCAAAGGAAGAGACATACAAACGTCGAGCACGAGAAAATAAAGAAATAATAATAAAAGTAGAATCAAACCCAAAGAGTGGAGAAGAGATAATAGTTGAAAATATGGGCAAAGAACCCATCACAAAGGTTTGTATATTCGAAACTAAAAAGAACGGAACGATGAATGAAAGAATCAAATGTCAATCGAACGAAGATATCAAAAATCAAAGATACCGCATCCCAACTAAAAGAAAACGTGGAAAGTATATAGTACACGTTCAGAGAGGAAGAGATGATTATTGGAGATCAATAACAAGAAAGTTACCAGAACCAACTACGACAAAACGTCCAGAAAAAGAAACAAAAGAGGAACCGTACCAACGTCAGATCAGAGAAAGTAAAGCAGTAATAATAACATAGAATCAAATGCGGCAAATGAAGAGGAAATATTAATTGAGAATACAGGTGAAAAACCTATCATAAAAATCTGTGTATACGAACCCAAAGGAAATGAAACAGTAAATAAAAGAATCCAATGTGAAACAAGCAAAACTACAAAGAATCGAAAGTATCGTATCCCAACGAAAAGGAAACTGGGAAAATATGTAATAAATATCCAAAAAGGAACTCACGAACATTGGAGAACGATAACAAGGAAACCACTCAAGTCAAATGCGACAGACCAACCTATAACAAAATCATATGAGAGAAAAACAAGAAACGAAACATGGCAAAAAGGAATGCTCATGGACGACAGCCATCTTTCAATTCACGAAGCATTACAACTCCAAAAAGTACTTAAAAATATGCAACCAAAAGAAAGAATAATGGAGACAACCAGTGCAAGGGAGAATGCAACTATGCAGCCTGACGAAAAGAACTATATGATAAAAATGATCTGGATAACAACAGCAATAGTAAGCAGCGTAGTAATGCTGATAATAATCCAACTGGTGAGAACTACCAAATGCAGAAAGAAGCCAAGAAGAGAAGATTATGGCCAGCAGTAGAAAAATTCAATTACGATATCGAATTAGGACAATACGATGCAGAAAAGACGAGAATATGAAATCATAGAAATCTAGCAAACAGCGGACCTTGTTAAAAGAACCGCCCATTATCGAAGCACAACAATGGTCAAATGAATGCGATATATATCAGATAATGAATGAGAAATATGGATATACGGACATTGCGTATAGAGTCCCCGGAGACGATGGTATAAACGGAAAAGAGGACATTGGTAATATATGTAAAATTTTTATGTAGTATAGTAGTATAAATAATATTATAGTCTATAATGTAATAGTACAAAATGTCGTAGAAGACAATAAAAGCAAACAGAATGAATGCGATGAAAGTTAATGATGTTTTCATATAATCAACAGATGGATCCGAATAACGTGAATCAAACAAAACCAAATGAGAATACCACCGTTCACGAGAAGCAATACAACAACCAGCACTGCCAATGTACCTATAGAGTTGTAAATTAAAATCAAGAATATAGTCAAATACAGGAATGAGAACATGTTAGAACGCAAATGCGAAATTAAATGACACTAATAACAAACAAGCGCAAACTCAATGACATAATACTGCATTAGTATAAACGAAAAAGTGTAACAGAGACTACAAGCAAGCCATAAGACTAGAAGAGCAACACAGAGAACTATACTGCAATTACACGAGAGATAAATGAACAACTAGCAGATCAAGTAGATAGCAAGCTGACGGAAATTAGAAGATTACGTAACAACAACAGCAGCAGTAGATCCACAGCAAGTGGTGAATGGATAGCATCGGATGCCAGAATCACCCCAGAACCGGATTCAACATAAGTAAAAAATAAAGCGTACGTGTAAATATGTAAAAATAAACGACAAAAGTAAAGCAACGTCAAGTAATTGAAAATTGTTGTAGATATGCAGACATCATCGAGAGTAATTAGAAGAAGCGAGAATCCTATCCGAAGCTACGAGACGATAATAAAGAATAAGATTAGAGGGTGAAACGATGATAAAAAGTGAAAATGTTGTAAATGTAAAGAATTTCTGATTGAGCAACGACAGAACGAAAATGCGGATCAGAATCTGTACAGATTTACGATAAAGTGATAGAAACAAAACAATAAAATGCCCTGATGTGACGAAACGTGGAAAGAAGAAGGAAGATCCTACAACAATGGATAAACCACCAACAAGAAATCACAATCTATGTAGTTCAATGCCAAGTACAGAATGTGAATGGAAAGACTTATGAAGAAGCTGAAAGTCACACAAAGAATGTGAATATAACGAGATAGTATCGAAAAATTCAAACCATCACAACGAAAAAGAACATGGAAGAACACTATAAAGTATGCACTCAATAGGTAGAGAAAATGCGAGTTGGTGTGGAGTCCCGACGAATGGATAAAAATAGAAATGGAAATCGGATCCAAATAGAGAACAAATATGTGAAATTATATGAAGGAGTAAATGCGCAAACAACTGGACAAGAAGAATAAAGTTAAAACTAAAGGAACACTGAACAAATGAGCGGCAAACCAGTCAGATTCCGTTAGAATTATTTCCCATTGCCAAAACACAACTACAAATTGCGGAAATGCAAAAGCATATGATAAAAATAGTATCGACATGACCGTAAATTAATGAGAAAACGTAGAAATTGCATGGGAATAAAAAACCTACGAACAGAAAATGATACACAAAAGGCACTAAATAAGAGAAATATAGAATCCAAAAGAATTTCGAGAGAAAGCAAGGAAATACACAAAGAAAATGGCCGAAAATGGAAAAGAAAAATGCAACAGATGACCAAACAGCCTAAAAGAATTAGAAACCAAACAGCTCCAATGGCCAGAAAACATCCTACAGCACCATTCACATGAAAATATACCGAATTCGCAGAAAACGCCAGAAGAGCAAAAGCGTGAACACAGAGATATTTTGGATAGTCACCGATATAATAGTTGGGAAATGGATATAAAATTGGCATATAGAAGACTATATCCAAAGAATGAACGCAACAGCACCATATCAGTGGTCTTCATCAGAGTAGGAAGAGAGATTATGATGAGTATTAGCATGGCCTTTCAACAAAATATGATTTAACAATGAAAAGTCAAGAGATTTCTGTACCCACATCAAACAGAATGAACCCACAGATGGGAAACCAACAACTGACGAAATACAGCAATGGTACAGTCACGTTTTACACCACAACAACGATTAGAGGAGAAACTGCGAGAAAGACAACCTGTAAATATAAAAATTGAAGTAAGAAAGCAGACAAGACGTTGTAAAAAAAAAAGAAAGTGTAATAAATGTAAATAAAATAATAAAAATCAAATAAAAATCAAAAATTACAAATAAATCAAAAAATCAGAAAACAAAAATTCAAAAATAATGAAGATATTTAGATGGCAACGACAGCGAAGAGATAATAGTAACAATGAGAGAAGGACCAGATTCGATATGGACGGATGATTATGAAAAAACCAGAGGAAGAGGAAAAAAATCAAAACCTTAACATCGCAATTCAAGCATAACC
Source organism: Schmidtea mediterranea (assembly GCA_022537955.1). NCBI lineage: Eukaryota > Metazoa > Platyhelminthes > Tricladida > Dugesiidae > Schmidtea > Schmidtea mediterranea. The sequence goes on along the minus strand of CM039680.1, from coordinate 156,852,378 downwards.
AGTTTCGACACAAACCGACGACCAGGAATGAGAAAGTATTACTCAACAGAGAGAGTAAGATACGAACAGTTGGAGAAAAGAGGAACAAAGATAATCTAAACATTCAAAGATAACAAAGTATTTACTGACCGACAGAGTAAAGAGATGGCAGCACAAGGATTCTTTTTCTCAGGAACCCCTGAATTCCAGATGAAGTTACCTGTATTTATTGTCAAGGAAGACTATCGCATTGGGAAAAGGAGAAACAGCAAAACGAGAACACCTGAGGAATTCTCACCTGCCATTTAGATAACATTACGTCGAAACCAAAGCATGATACAGATTGGAAGGACTCGACAATCAGAATTAGACATAAGATGAAAAGGGAGTGAGAAAAAGATAACGATAATAAAGAGTTTCGAAATCCACAGAATAAATGGGAAAAAGAGACCATAAATAGAACATCTCGGAAGATAGAATCAAAACTTTCAAAGGAAATCCAAGAGCAGCAGAATTTGCGAGTCAAGGATATTGCCAAACAGCCAGAGGAATAATGTGCGAAGGATGTAAAACCTCCCACCCCTTCCCCTCCTCACAGCTACAGATCAGAACTCACAAAACTAAAGCATAAGAAAATGCATGTATAAACAAGAAATAAGAGCAAAGAAATATCGAAATTAATTACCAATCAACAGGTGGAAGAATATATTAGATCGACCAAAAAGAGAAACCGCAATGTTATTATCAGAGTAAGACTACTCAAGAATGAGAAAAAATAATCAAAGAAAGATTAGCTAACAATTAGAATGGTAACGACTCGACACAAGCAGTATCGAGCAATCAAGCGATACCCAGAGAAACGAGAGCAATCGAGACAAATCAACTGATAAAAAGAAGCTTATTTGGAGGCAGTATCAGTGTGTACATGTTGCAAAAACATGTGAATAATTGATATTTATTGTGGAGGACATATGTCCAACAATACTATTTGAATTCAATGTGGATTGAAAATTTGATATATGTCCAGTGTGTAGAACGATCAAGGGCGATTAAAGGATTCCCGTTCGCTTGATCAGTAGATAAAAGAGAAACAATGTGTAAAAAAGTGTAAATAAGATAAAAATAAAAGCCAAAAAATTATAAAACTCAAAAACCACAAAATACTAAGACGATTAATTATACAAAATTTGATAAGCATGAAAAGAGAAGAATAATCGATTATAATATTAAGAAAACAATATGAAATCAGAACGAACCAGAAAGCAATTGATAAAAGAAGTGGTGATAAAAGGAGGCTGAGAGCCAAACCCAGCATCAAAGATCAATCAGAATCAATAAAGTAACTAAGTGAAGAGGTAGAAAATATGGAGACAAAAGAACGTTACAGATTAAAAGAATGCTAACTAATTTCGCAGAAGAGGGAATTAGTACAAGAGACTCTAAAACGAAATGATGAAGAGAATGGAAAAACAACTAAACATAAAACTTACCCAGAAGGAAAGGTAAAACGTACAAGAACGAGAAAGAAATGATGAAGAATTATGCAGAACCAACCAGAATAAAAACCAAGAGAAAGAGTATACAAACCCTAAGAACAGAGAAGCAGGATCAACAAGGAAATGAAAGATTGCGAGAAATAATAAACAGATAAAGGACGCAGAGATACGAGAAGGAAAGAAGACGATAAAAATTATACCACAAATGCAGAGGAAATTGGGACAATCAACACTCAATATCGAATAGAGAACGACAAAGAAACCCATATGGAGCAAGAATGGGCCAAAAAGACAAGCATAGATATTGGAAAATCAAAATGAGCAGAAGATAGAGACACTCAAGAAGCAAATTGGAATCACGTATCAGAACATAGACATCAGCAAAATAGCCGAAGAGAAAGATAAGAACAAGAGCCTACAAAGCTAAATGGGAGAACGCAAAGATCGAGATCAATAAACTAGAAATCAAGGCCGAAAACATCAAAAGAAAATTAGAGAGCCCAGAGACGAATAGAGCAGGAAAGAATGGTGATCCAAACAACAGGAAACGAGAAAGTGGAAAGACAAGTATAGATTTCGAAAATCGAGAATGCGATGAATGGAACAATATACAAAAACAAGATCACGAAATAGTAGGCAAAAAACAGAATGAAAGAGATGCTAAGAAACAAAAATCTCTCAAACAGAGACAAATAAACAAATAAAACGAATAACAAAGAAAAGTGGATCAATCAGAAGCAAGAAAGATGGAGAACCAGTACCGAAGCCAAGAAAGAAGATAGAGACTTGTACCCAAAAATATTAAATATGGAAGATTGGAGTATAGGGAACAAGTCGAGTGCAGAAAGAAACAATTGAGAACTGAACGAAGAAATCCAAACAAGGAATATCAATAAACAGCCAGACAAAACACAATAAGAAGGCTCAGGAAAACCGACAAGGACCTCAGAAAATGGATCGATCAAAGTTAAATCAGAAAATATCGGAAACCCTACACGAACAATAACGTATGAAAGACGGCAAACCACAATTAAACGAGAGAATAACAAACTCCAGCCAGGAGTAAACGGACACCCGAGAGTTGCAGTATCAAAGAATCCAGCTGAGACATCAACGAATCAAACGAACAGTTGAAAGAAAATTGCCGAACGAGAAATCAACGAAAGCAAGATATAGGAAAACGAGCAAAATGAGGAAAGAGATTGAAAACTTAAAAGTGTTGGAAAATACGCATCGTTAGAAAATGCCAAAGTAGAGGAATTAACATGAAAACGCCAGACTATCTTGCCATATCTTCTTAGATCAAGAGATACAAATAATCAAATACCTTGCGAGAAGAGTAATATGTTTACAAAACCGACACCAATCCTGCTATCGTATAAGCCCCACTGAAATACAAACCCAGTACCGCCGAACCGATAAGATTCGGAGCAGGACGAAACGAAGTGTTAAATTAAGAGAAAAAATTTTTTGTAAACAGTGGTAAAAAGACAACAAAATAAAAAATGAATAAAAACAAAAATTGTATCGATGTAATTTAGTAGGAAATCCAATGAAATAGAAATTCATGAATCTAGAAGACGGGAATACACTACCAAGAGCCCATTCAATTAGTAGAACCAATCGACAACCATTGAAGGTATTATAGTAAAGTGGAGACGAAGGAAAGATGGCAAAAGCTAGTGGAGGAGCAAGAGTAGAAACGCCCGGAACAAATCACACTCAAGCTATACAGGCAAAACAACTATCAATATGATAAAAACGAAAACTAACATCCATCATGGAGAAAACAAGACCCAAAGGAAGAAAATGAAGCAATTGAGACGAGAATAGCCGAAAATAAAAAACTCGTGTATCTGAAGATTATTGAAAAAACCGAAGCAGAGAGAAATGAAGAGATAGCATAAAGAGTGAACAAGATATTACTACAGCTAGAGAGACAGTTTGTAAAAGAAGAGGGAAATAAAAGAGAAACATCAACAAGCTCAAGAATGGGATTAAAGCGCTAACGGAACAGGCTTCAAGAAGCAAGACGAAAAGTGAAAAACAAACAACCAAACGAGTCAATTATAAGTCGCCAGCCAGAAAAACAAACAAAGAAAAGAAACTCCAAATGAAAATATTTAAATTCCAACAAAGAGATAATCAAAAAAACAGGAAACGACTAAAAGAACTGCCCAAATAACCGAGCGATTAATAAAACCCAATCCTAATATGATTCTCAAAAACAAAACTAAAGAGGAGTGCAGATACACTCAACCCCAGAAAAAGAAAGAATAAAAAAGGCTAAAACTCGAACTTAATAAACGAAATAACTTGTAGATAATATAAAAATTGATTATTGTAGAAAATAGAATTATGAACCAAGCTGTGATAAATTATAAATGAATAGTAAAAAAGAGTGCAATAACGAGAACCCGCTAGAAAAATGCGAAGAAACCCAACCATCAGAAAGAAGACAGCACCTTGCGCTGATTTTCAAAGAAATTTGTGCGAAACCCTGATAATGAGGAACGCCGACAAATAAACTCCAATGTATCAATGCCCCACAAAGAAACGAGGACGAATTGAAACAGAATATCGAGAAACCCAAAACATATGGTACAACCCTACTGAAAAATAACGAAAGATAGCCAAATAAAAAATGAGAACGCGATAAAATAGAAGAAACCCTAGAACACCAAGATCACCAGAACAAATTCAAAGAAAAGCCAAACAAATGCGAATCCCAATAACAAACAATCAGAAATTCAAAAATCTCCTATCAATAATTCAAAGCAACTAGGAAACGAGTGGACAGGAAAACGAACCCCCGCTACAACAATCTACCATCAAGATTTTATACTACCGATGAGTATAATATCCCACATAATACTCTTAATATCTGTCTCATCATCGCCAACGAAAACAATCAGGCAAAATACCCCCAATTCAGAACTCAGAAGAATGATCAACCAACTCCAAAATACCAATCACTTAGCAAAATTTCAAGACTCTCGTAGATTTCATCAAAATCACCCTAAGATCAACGCAGCTTGAAAGCGAAACCCCAAGCCGTCAGCGATTCATCGAACTAATAGAACTGAACTTACAATTGATTTAAACTGATTTACTAACTCGTACTGACTATCAGTGATTTGAACTGATATTCAATAAACTACACTGATAATTAAACGAACCTTCGATTTTAATTTGACTGATGTACATAGCCGACCTTAAGTCCATCTTTATCTTGATGATTAACCTAACCGTAGAAATTTTATGAATGTAATATTGAAAAAAGGAAAGAATGTAGTATTAATTTGAAATCACAGCGAAATGCGGGTCGAAATTTCGGACCCCCAGTGTTTTAAATTTGGGCAGAAGCGTAAACGGCCTTGGAAAAGGTTTTAATTATAGTAAACACACGCAAAAATAACATCACTTCAAATAAACCTGAAAACACCAATTAAGCCATATAAAATATGAAAAAATAAGAATTAATAATAAATTAATAAACATAAAAATAATTAAAATAATAACAAAATGCATACCAAGATCGCACGATACCTACACAAATACAACAAGAAACACAAAAAATTGAAAAAAAATGAAAAAAGTAATAAAAGTCGATTAAATGAAATTTAAATTGAAAAATTTGAATTAGCAATAATTCAATAAAAATTCTAAGTAAAAATTAATAAAAATAAATCAAGAATATAAAAGTAAGAATAGAATTGCTAGAAAATAACAAGTCGAATTTTGTTAACTACATAAATTCACAACACCAGAAAGGTCATATATAACTGATCATCTTTTCACATTTAAAAAAAAAAAACAAAAAACCATTTTTCAAACTATTGTTAGAATCTTAAAAACCATATTTTAAATCTAAAGTCAAATTTTAAAACTGTTTCAACTATTTAAACATGTTCAGACTATCTGGAAATCTTATAAACTTTAGTGAGAATAATTATGGTGGAACCCTCTTTCCACGTCCGTATCCAATAGCATCTCGGTAAGCTCTGCTGGCGTGAACGTGGAAAGTGCCATTTGTTTTATGTTTATTGATGGAATAAATGATTAAGTTGTAATGGAGGGTAAATTTGTTGGATTGTTATAAATTAATAATGTTATTGACTAATATAACCTGTTTTATATACTTAAAATAATTAAATAATTTTGCGAAATTTCCGCCCACAGCCGTACAGTAATGCAAATAGTAATAATCTACATAGTGCAGCTTCATGTAAGTGCGTGGAAAATCGCATGATATGTTACCCTGAAGACTCAGCGTGAAGCCACGCAGCGTCGTAACGTCAATATTTACTCTCTTAACGAAGAAATAAGGAAGAATGTTCATGGCTGCTTCCTCGTTTCTCAATTCAGAAAAAATCGACCTAAAAATATATTAATACACGCTTAAACTTATCACGACCGAGTAGTCCCAGTGGCACTCATAAAATAAATGTAAACACAATATCGCCCTAGGACTACTAAAGGGAAAAGGGTACGGGGATAAATAAAATCGAAAGAATCGGTTGGTATGAAGCATAAATTATGATTAATATTGGAAATTAAATTAATCATGTAATATGTAAATTGGAGATAAAAATTATAAGAATTCAACAAGTCTCCTAAATTAAAATTTGATCTATGTCTATACGAATTGCTGAATAAAAATAAACGTTTTGCATTTAATGAAGAATAATCATCAAAGGAATCGAATAAATATGGATTGAACAAATAACCCATTGTTTTAAAAACTAAATATCCCAGTGTCAGTAAAGTAACAATTTTTGATCATAAAATTCTGGTAAGAGGAAGTTAAATATTGTTTTAAAGATCAAAACTATTAAAAATAAAGCCTTTTATTTAAAAGATAAGTAACGGTAAAGAAACCAATTCAAAGTTTCAGTTAGAAAAATATTGAAGTGGCTCGCAGATTAAAATTAATGCATTAAACCTTGTTAAGACTAGGTAAATCCACCACTATTATAAAGTGATCCGCTAATCAAGCTGAAGAGCGTGTGGAGAGAGTTAGGGCGAAGCTACATTAAAATCAAATTACTATAATTGATAGAGAACAGATGAGTTTGATAGGCCAAATACGGAGAGCAACAAAAGAGATATGAGTAGAGGATATGACAATAAAGATAAAAATAAAGCACCAAATGACGATAAAAGATAATATAGTAGATCCCGATTGCAATGCATGAATATACAGACGGATAAATCCAGGAAATATCCAACCGATAATCGAAAAGTAAGTGATGAGGCTATGTAGAAGATGTAGCAGAATAATGTATCCACAACGACAATAAGTCCACGAGAACGAACCCGATATACGAATTAGGTTAATATGGAGAAAGACGACAAACATCAATATCATAGCGATGGATGAACCAGAGAGAAAAAATACGGACAAGGAAGGAAACAAACAAATTCAAGAATCAAGAGGAAATGAAAAAGGAGATGCGACAAAATATTAACATCTACAGCTTATGAGACAAGATGCGAATTAGAGCCACAACAAAATTTTACAAACCTATAGATTAGAATTCCGATTGTCGATCACACATGGAAAAAGAGTGTATGATCGAAAATGACGAAGGAAAAGTGGGAAATGAAGGGAGGACCGAACCAAAATGGAGAAAATACATACCAGGAGAGCGCCGCGGAAGACGCCAGCTACGAAATAACCTAGAATATATATGACAAGAGAGCCATATTGAAAATCTACCAAGAGAATGATAAACGAAATGGAAATGGCAACCAGAAGAAGTGAGGAAATAAACTGATGAGAACTCCGAACTAGCCGCCAACACATGGAGGATAGGTGATGGGCAGAAAAAGTTAAAATCGCTGAGGAAGAAAAAAAATCATCGATTACAAGCTCATCAATTCTATACAGAGATCGGAGGATACCGGATGAAATTGAGAGTGTACCCAACGGAAGATGAGGTAGAAAAAAGGAACACACTATCAGTGGTATTTTCTGTTAGCAAGAGGCAGGATATGAATGGGAAGTTAGAATGGCCAATTTAATGTCGAAAAGTCACAATTTCAATACGCAAACCCGGAAACTGGAAGACGACAATAGGAAAAATGGAGTAGACCAAGATCAGGATAAGCTCAGAACCCGAAATCCCACCGGAAATGTTGGCCAGGAGGAGTTAACCACAATTTCTATTGAAAAAATATGTAACCACCTCAATTCGCTAAAAATGATACGATTATATACAATCGAGTAGAAACAAACGAAAATGAAACTACGAATCATATACAAGCACGAGACCGCGAATCAGTGTACTCGTAAACGAATTCCAGGAACAGATACTTCCACAGATATAGACGACCTGTGGAGGAAGGATTGACCAAGATTAAAGAAACGCACAAAAGTGTAAGAGAGTTAGCAGCTATATTAGAACCGGAGCAAGAATAAAGACGAACTTAAAGAGCTAGCAAATGGATAATCGATTCTTGTAACAGAGTAGAGAACCTGCGAAAAATGCGTAAAGGAAATAGAGGAGTATCGAGAATGTATGCGTGGTAACCCCAGAGCAATTCCGAAGAAATTATCCGAAAATGGAAACACACCGAATGCGGCAGCCGAAACGATTAGAGAACTACAGTTTAAAAATTATGCACCAGATTTCGAACCAATTGAAAGAAATTTTATATCACCGCAAAGTGACTGGAAGTTGAAAACGAGATACCGTAATGAAACCCCCATTCCATTTACAATACGAAGGACGCATCATTAGACGACGATCTTGAAATATGAGTTAGACGCAATGCAATTGGGAATAATAAATTATTAAACGGATAGCAAAATTCCGCGGGGTTAGAGAACCAATAAAAGAGAAATTCAAACGAAAAGCCAATAGGAACGACAAAGAGTTTAAATACGCCAGAGAGGTCCACGAGCTCCAGATGAGTAATCGTCATCACAACGAGGAGAGATGAAAAGAATACTGAAATGATCTAATGATATTCGTGGATGAGGAAACAACCAGGAGAATACCGGAATCAAAGAGATTTGTTCATGACAGAAAACGAAGATGATATGATGACAAGATGATCTCAACGAGCTAAGTATTGTGGTCAAACCCAGCCAGTCGAAATATAGAGCCAGATACCAAAGAGGAAATAAAAGAAAGAGAGGGAAGAAGACCCGAAACTCAACAGGAGAACGCAATGCGGACAAATGATAAATGAACGAGGGTACAACATCAGAGAAACGCAGATGACAACCAACAGAAAGGAAAAGGTACAGCAATGAAAAGAAATCCATGAGGACGACCCAAAATTGTAAACCAAGCTCCAGAAAAAAACTAAAAGAACAAATGCAATTGATGATCAATTAAAACGAAATTAAAAACAACGCTTAGTCAAGTGACAAACAGTTACAAGGAAAACTGAAAGGTCAAGAAACAAGGAGCAAAGTGATCAATAGATTAAACTGATAATGCGGGATTAGCAAATCCAGAAATAAGGAAATTTTAAAAACTCAATATATCGGAACAGAAGCGAGCACGTTTGGAGCAGCACTAAAGCCAATAATAAACAAATAATGGATAATACAAGTACGAACCACAAACCAAAGGATCCAGAGAATTATTGTTGATAATAAATCACTTAACGAAAACGATCTGATGACCCACAATAGAATTTGTAGGAATGGCCTATCTGATGCTACAATACGAAGCGATATTACAGAAACGAACTCAAGCATACAACCCAAACGGATATGAATTCGCAATAACGCATATCAGGAAAGGAAATTCGAACCATTCAATCCTAACTCAAGGGGGATGGAAACTTTTATAAATATTGGTAAGTAAAGACGATTCAAACGAGATAATGCAAAACAGAAGTTGAAGAGTATTAAACGGAATTCGAAACAACGATTAATGCAGAGTCGATCCAAAACAGCTAGAAAAGGAATGAATCACGATTATCACTACAATACTATATTGGATATGTGCAAAGGAGTAGAACCGTTTGTAGTATATGATCTGTGATAATCAAGTAAAAATTGGTGATAATATCTCTAAAAGAAACAGAGAATGCAAAGCAGCGAATCCTGGTAAATTGCAGACAACGCAAACAGCAGTATCGTATAAGTAATATCAAGAAGTGGAATTTCATTAAAGACGGAAATCAAGAAATGTCCGTAACAAAGGAAAAATTGTAGCATTTTCATTGCGGACATCACTCACATTCACAATTATAGAAGCGCGGAACGGAATAAACAACAGTTGGTTTCGTTAACGCGGAGCGAAGTGTGAGAATGGATATCACGATCGACGTATCTCAATAGGCTGGACGAATAAATGTGGCAGCCGGGGAAGGAAAAATAAAAGACTACCCAGTATTACCTGCGGAAGAATAACGCTGGAGACGGAACATGTCAGGAGGAGAGTATACCCCTATTGGAATCAACTAGTCAAAGGAGTAGGTATGATTGAAAGCTAGCCAAGTAAATTAGAGAAATATCAAAAGGAATATTTGATCTCCAGACACGCACAAGCAATGAAAAGTATCCTCAATGTAGCAACAGATGATCATGAATTACGGAATGTCAACGATTCGTAATCACGCGATACCAGGACTTGTAGACTCACCTTATTAAAAGCGCTATTGAACGAAGTGCACGAAGACGAGTAACCAGGCGAAAACAGAAACCTAATACGCAAAAAAAGCGCATTAGACGATTCGGAGAACCGAAAATCGGGAAAAACCAACGAATTACCACAACACTATCCGGATCAGAGGTCAGCCAACAAGTAGTAATATCAAACCGATACCACAATCGGATGAGAATTTATAAAAAGACGAATGGGAGCAAATTCGACGAAAATGGTAGCATAGTACCGAATAAAAGGAATATTTTTATCGCAAAACAGCAAATACAAACCGCAAAAAGCGTAATAGACCCAAGATTGTAAAATTTATTCTGTATATCAATAACAAAATGGATTCTTATCCACAAAAGGATTGGCATCAAAACAGAGAAGATATACTACGATCTTATTAAAGAAAACGACTGTCATCTTGTAACAGAGAATACTTAAAAACAAAATTGGCCATGGCAATCACGATCCAGATAACGCAATCCAGCTATACCACTCGCAGGAAAGGATATTTTGGAAGAAATTCGTTGGAAAGTTATGTATACACTACAAATGTGAAAGACAATTGCAAACTACCAGAAAATTCAACAATTCCAAGAGATAAATGATAATGAACTAGAATAAAGCATAGTGAAAAAATCAGATATCGCTCAACCAGTGAACAAGGGATAAATCCAGAAAAATTCCGTACCTAAAGTCATTTGCAGTAACAGTATATGGACCATTATCGAAATAAGAGATGGAAGTTTGGAGTGCAATTCCACACTCGATAATTGTCAGCACCCCAAAATATTTGGACTGACAGAATTGGCCCAGCGAGCGCAGATTAAACCAGTAATGTATATCCACAGAGCGGGATAGCCAACAAAAGAATCTGGAACGAGCCAGAGAAATTTAATTATTCCCAGCACAAAGAACAAGCAATATATTAACATCGTAACGATTAACGGGAGGTAATAACTATGGAGAAAAACTCAACTTACGAATATTACTGTCACCAAGACCATTTCAAATTGCAAAAGCAATATGATGGAAAGCCAGTGTGGGGAAGATTCTAATTATCCGGACAAATGATGGCAGGATCTTAGGATAATTCTTTATTACAAATCGCTAAGGTGATCCCTTAACACAAATGTTAGCATGTTTTTGATACTTTACAAAGAGAGAGAAAAATCACTGGAAAATGCAATTTGGATTTTCCGTTCTTAGCGAAAGACGATGCGTGTTACATGGACACTCAAAAGATATCCACAGATTAGAGAGTTAGTAGAATTTAACAACGAATGGAACTGGTACTGTGAACGAGAAGTCGGACGACGAAAATTTAAAGCAATAATGAGATTAGAAGCCGAGAAAACCAGAATGAAGCGACAAAAAAACGGTAAACTGGAAACGATGGATAAACTTTCCAAGATGATAGCAGGTGAAACAGCGACAAATGACGAAAATCAAGAGGAACACAGATTGCTAACTCCAAGAGCAACTGCAAACATGGGAAAATCGAAAGACAAGAATAGGGGAACTTACTATATCATCCACCACCAGTATATGAATGTCTAAAGAAAAGAACAACAGAAATGAAACGCACGTAGAAACGAAACAAGTACCGTACCAAGACCAACAACATTACGAAATCCATTATCCAGTACTACGAACCAATTGGCAACTTAGGTAACCAGAACCTCAGCCAAGAGATCGAGAAGCGTGGATCAGGATCCAAACATCGAAACCTAGCCATGTTACAAACGTTAGCTTGGACCAACAATTAACGGTAACCCATAGAAATAAATGGAAGTGAGATAAAAGCAATGATGACAACCGGAAGCAAACATTCAGACCAATAAAATGGATAAAATACCAGGAAGATTGTGGCCATTATAGAAGAAGCTAACATGACGTAATAACTTGCAGCAAAGAATCGGTCGCAGTTCATCGGAAAATCTGGTCCAATAATTGAATATAAAATGTAAAATCAATACGTATTTAGCAGTCATCCAAGGAGACTAAGCGCGCAGATTGCATAATTGCGAAACAATCTCATGCCGGAATTATTAAAGAGATAAAATAATCAGATCCTAGGATCAATGGAGCTGAGAAGATAAAACCGGAACGAATATGTATGCTGAAAATCAGAAGTGAGATGCCTCAGAGAAAAATAGTAGTGCCTAGGACGCACACACAATGATTTGCTATGTGAAAGTAAACGAAGAAAAACTAGCAGGTGAAATGATTTCGACCTAAACCAAATTTGAGAAAAGAAAAGAACTGCATTAGCCAGAGAGATAGTGTATGTAAACGATAACAGCTGAAATTTCCATAACATTAACAAATTTCGATGAAGAAGATAAAGTCAGTTACTGAAAACGAAGATTGGGAAAGCTAACACCGAGTTGATGGATATTGAACTCCACGACAAACAAAAACCGAAGAACTGAGGAAGAATTATGGACAATCGAGAGTCAACCTACCTAACGAAACTAAAAGAGCAATTACAGAAACTGCAAATGAATTTAAAGATATATTGGCAGCATCTTGACTTAGATTCTCGGTACAACGATGTAGACACACACATACGATACCAGTTAACGGATGATACCCAATAACACTACGGCCAGTATCGATTGGCAGAAACCCAAAATCAGTAAGCAGAAAAAGAAGTTCAAAAGATGTTAGACGCCAGGAGTAAATCGAACCAAGTTGCCTCGCCATGGCAATTCCAGTAGTCATGGTAAAAAAAGAAACGAAAACGGTCGACAGAATCGACGACAAACGCGGTAACGAAACGGGATACATACCTACCAGATATAAAACGAGATTTAAACGTTACACGGAGCAGCTTATTATTACATCAATTAGATTGAAAAGTGTAGGCAAATTAAAGGTCAAAGAGGAGGACAGAGAGAAAACTGCCTTTACAATCGGAAAAGACCTATACCAATTCAAGAAATGCCGTTCGGAGCTAACTCAACAGCCACCGCTTCATTTCCGAGGACGTATGACTTTGTAACTCACGGCAATTAAAAATGTATGGTATATATTGATGATTTGTTAATTAGTCTCAGCACCTTCGAGCAACATTTAAAAGAATCGCGTAATGTATTCGTTCGATTGAGACAGATGGAAATTAAACATTAAAACCCTCCAAATGCGAATTGGGCCAAAGGAAAAGTTACCTTCTTAGGAACATATTGTGTCAGCAAAAGGCAAAGAAAACCAGATCAAGAAAAATCGAAAAGATAAAGAATTGCCCTGCACCAAAGAATTCACACAATGCACAAGAATTCGTTAGGCTTATGTGGTGATACTATCAAGAAAGTTCATCAAGAGTTATGCAATCCATCGCGAAACCAAATTAAAGAATTGACAAGAAAGATACCCCTTCATATGTGGGAAAAAGCAACAAACAGCCTTGAAACACTCAGAGATAAACTAATATTCGCACCAATACTCGTTAACCGCAGATTTTAAGAAACGCATTTTGTTTGCAAACAAGGACGCAAGTGGATATGCATCTGGACAGTCTAGACAATGGATGCATGAGAAGAAGAAACGAGTTATTGATATTACAGTCTGAAACATCCAAGAAACACGAAGAAGAAACTATTCTGTGACTGAAAGAGAGGCATGGTTAGCAAATAATCCAAGCTATTAAAACACTTCAAATTATTTGTTATGGCGGTCACGAGATATAATATCTACTACATGATGCACCAACCATTAAGTATGGTTGGGACAACAAAGAAGCCTCTAGCAGATTAGATGAAGAGGGCAATGCAGTTACAAGAATACTCACCGTATATAAAATTCCAAATTCAGAAAAGCCACGCTAACCAGACTTGCATGTCAAGTATTTCTGATTTGAAAGACACTAAATGGATCAGGATGTAAGACGATATGCATGATACATCGCAGAAGATATCGAATTTTACAAAAACTGAGAAATGAAGCAGAAAAGAAGACGAGGGTTGAAAAATGCAATAATCGAATTCATGGAAATAATGAATATGAAAATCTTCGACAAATACAGTAAAAACGTCAAAGAACAGTATGGAAAAACACAGACATCCGATATACCATAGAGAAAGGATGGTTATTATTAATGGATGGGCAGAAAACGGCTATGTGTTTACCAGAAAGTAGACGAAAAGCCCAGTTGTGATGCAATACACGATGGAAAACTGGAGACACATGGCACAAAAAAGACGGAACAAGATACGTCAAAAGTATTATGGCCAAGACTGGAGAGGACGTAAAAGGATGGTATAAAGAATTGTCTGGATATAGCGCAACGAGAAAAAAGCAACAGGGAAGCAATTGAATGCACCACTAAAACCAATGCCAATTCCACCAGAACTCATGACGCATGATCGCCAATGGATGTAGTAGAAAACCACTACCAAAAAACTAACGATGAAATATATTACATAATTATGGTAAGTAACAGACCTATTTATCAAAATTCCGGAAGCATTCGCATACCAGGATCAAAAAAGCCAGAACATAGCGAGAATCTAAGTAGAGGAAAAATGCTGTAGATACGGAACACCCAAACAGATCCTAACTGATCAAAACCAACTTTATGACGAAATAATAGAGAGAAGTAACGAATCTACTTCAGAATTGCGAAGATTGAGAACATCGCCTTACCATCCACACATGACCAAAACCGAAACGATTCAATGGTATTAATCGAGATGGTGTCAAATTATTGTCAGTGAAGACACCAAAAAAGGATTGCGGATAAGACTATATAAATCTATGCCTGAAATGGCCTGATAGGAAATGTCGAATACATTCAAGCAACAAAAATGAAGCCAGTTCTAAATTGATGTACGGCAGAAATGCAACAATGCCGATAGACTTAGAATACCAACCACCGATATCGCATATATGGAAATTGAATGATTACCGTAACAGATTCAGGAGCGAATGCAAGAGATCTGGAAAACAGCACGTATGAATATTAGATTTTAATCAAGAGAGCTATAAAAGAATTACATGACAAAAAGCGAGACGTTACGCAAACATAATTTCAGGTGGAGACTGAGGAATAATTGCAACGCGAAAATTATCCCAGGAAGTAGCCAAAAATACAAGAAAAGTGTAAAGGACCATACTGAGATAATGATGTTAACGAAGAACAATGCTCGAGTAATTGGTCAATAACCCACTCACTAGACCCATCTCGTAAATGTGAAGTAGATGTAAAGCATAGTACCAGAGAACAATAACAAAGGAACCAGAGAATCGAGTATGCAAACCAGATCACCAACTCAACAATAAAGCCATAAATCGGACTAACGATGAGTCGAAAAATAGAAGCACATCAAATAATACTGTAGAAGAACTAAACCGGAGGAATCAAAAATAACTCTAAACGCGCCCAGAACTATGTAACAAGATGGAATATAATAGTAAAGCACAGAGAAATGAATGCCAGATGGTCGAAAGAAAAGGATGGATGAAGAATAGTCAACAAAGCAGGGAAAATCGCTATGAGATTACGCTTAAGGAGCCAGAAGTCCGCCGCAGAAATGGACCGCATCAAGAAAGTTATACCTCATGAACTTCACTAATGGCAGATGTTAGAAGGGAACGTACCTTTACATGATCGCAGTTCACAATAGAAACACTCAAAGGATAAATAGATATAATCCAACTCATTGCAAAATATGCGGAACGCCTCCAAATATACCAACGAAAGAGAGGACAAACACCATTGAATTGTTCGCAGTTGCAGCAGATGCTGTCTACAACATTTCTGAGAGAACTATTAAAACCAGGCATCATCAATGTTAAAGAAAAGACAACGGAGAAAATAATGTATTACATTATGCACCTGAGAATCCAGACAAGCACAACAATAAAATTTATAACCAGCAATGCTCGACAATTAGAGAAAAGAGAATAATGGGCAAAAACAATTCAAACATATGGGAAGCATCGACGCCAAACAGACGAAGCAGCAAGCCATCTGAATGAAATGGACGCTATCGAAGGTCATCACTTTTAAAGTAGTTCAATGTTAAACTATATTGGTAAGAAACAGAAACGTCCTATTAAAGAAACATATACGCCTCACTATCCATTCCAAAGAACGAAAAAGCACATGTTGAAATGGGAAGGATTGAAATCGACCCAATCATCCAAAAGAAGCAATACGAATCGGGGATAGAAATGGAACAACTATGATGATATACAACAGGAATGGCATCGAAAGCAAAAATAAATTTCAAGCCGAGCAAACAAGAGAAAAGAGATGGACGATATAAAAAGCAGAATATAAAAGTATACGAGAAATATTGAAATAATAAATGTCGAGGAGCGACATTTCAAAGAGAAACCCGGATGGGAGTAATAGATGGAGAAGGAGAGAGTGAACAATCAGCCAAAAAATCAAGTCGGATCCAAAATACTAGAGACGAAAAGAAATGCCGCCACAAAAGAGAAAAGGAATAATCCAACGAAGGAAACGTCAAGAAGACGAACAAACCAATCAACGAAAGAAAACAAAAACCCAAGGGATGCTGTTACAACAATGGAAAAGATCTACAACAAAGAAAAAATCAAAAACCGACCACCCTGCCCTACAGAAAAGATAATGATATAATTACGCTCCATCAAGTTTAACGGAAAGCCGACGAAAACACACGAAGGAAATGAGATCGTTCAGATAACGAACAATAAATGAGAATAGGAAATCTTCAAGTGAAGGAATATGCTTAAACTGACCAATGAATTACAAGCATAAGTTGCCAATTCCGACTCAATAGGAAAACAGGAAGATGGAAATACGATCCCGAAAACTCATCATAAATGCCAAACCACCAAAAAGATGTATGCTAGAAGACGCCAACAAAGATAGAAACGTTAAAAATCCAAGTAGAACCAGGAATAGGCAAATTACCGGATAATCAGAAAGAGAATAAAACAATTGAACAGTGTGTATAACAAATAAAATTATCGATTGTTGGAAAAAGGAATATGAAAGCAGGGAAAGAATGTGAATTGGATAGTCTAGAGGGAATGCGGAATATATAATGATGTGCCGAACAACGATATATATAATAACTGCACATTAACCAAACCGCTGGGAGAAATTCACAACACAAAGAAGAGACCATATCAAAAGATCGAGCACGAGAAACAAAGAAATAATAATAAAAAGTAAATCAAACCAAAAGAGGTGGAGAAGAGATATGTTGAAAATATGGCCAAAGAACCCCATCACAAAAGTTTGTAGTATTTCGAAACTAAAAGAATGCGGAAACGGATGAATGAAATAATGAACAAAATGTCAAATCGACTTAGAGAATATCAAAAATCAAAGATATACCCATTCCCAATAAAAGAAAACCGTGGAAAGTATATAGTACACGTCAGAGAGGAAGATACGATTTATGGAGATCAATAACAAGAAAAGTTACCTAGAAATCAGACTACGACAAAACGATCCAGAAAAAGAAACGAAGAAGGAACCGTATCCGACGCATCAGATCAAGAGAAAAGCAAGCAGTAATAATAACCATAAATCAAATACGGCAAATGAAGAGGAAATATTTTAATCGAGAATACAGGTGAAAAACCTATCACAAAAAGTCTGTGTATACGAACCCAAAGGAAACGAACCAGTAAAAGAAGAATCCAATGTGAAACAAGCAAAACCAATAAAGATCAAAGTATCGTCAATCCGACGAAAAGGAAAATGGGAAAATATGTAATAAATCATAGAAAGGAACTCACCGAACATTGGAGAACGATAACAAGGAACACCCATTAGTTCCAAATGCCGACAGACAACTATAACAAACATTGAGAAGAAAAACAAACAACGAAACATGGCAAAAAGGATGCTCATGGACGACAGCCCACTTTCAATCACGAAGCATTAACAACTCCAAAAGTACTTAAAATATGTGCAACCAAAAAGAAAGAATAATGGAGACACCGTGGCAAGGGAAATGCAACTATGCGCCTGCGAAAAGAACTATATAATGATAAAATGATTCGGATAACACAGCAATGAGTAAGCAGCGTGCTCGATAATGCTGATGAATAATTCCACATGAGTGAGAACTACCAAATGCAGAAGAAGCCACGAAGAGAAGATTATGGCCAGCAGTAGAAAAATTCCAATTACGTATCGAACATTAGGACAAAACGATCAGAAAGACCGAGGGAATATTGAAATCATAGGAATTTACAACAAGCGGACTTGGTTAAAAGAACCGCCCATTATCGAAGCACAACCAATGGTTCAAACGAATGCGATATATATCAGATAACGAATGAGAATTGGGGAAATACGGACGATTGCGTATAGGTCCTCCGAGAGACGATGGTATAAAACGGAAAAGAGACAATTGTAATATATGTAAAAATATTATGTTAGTATAGTAGTAGTAATAATAATGTATATCTATATGAAAATATCGTACAAATGCTTTAAGACAATAAGCAAAACAGAAATAATGCCGATGATTAATGATGGTGTTATAATCAACAGATGGATCGAATACGTGAAATCAACAAAACCAAGTGAGAAATACACCGTTCACAGAAGAAGTCAACAACCAGCAGCTGCCAATGTACCTATAGAGGATTTGGTAGAATTTAAATCAAGGAATATATCCAAGATCAAGGAATGTGAGGCTAACATTGGAGAGTGAGCAATGCGAATTAATGACACTAATAACAGAACAATGCGCCAAACTTCAATGGACATCGAAACTCATCTAGTAATTACGGAAGTGTGAACAGAGGACTTTACAACAAGCCATAAAGACGAAGAGCAACAGAGAACCAATACTGCAATTACAGAGAATAAATGAACAATTAGCACAGATCAAATTAGATAGGCAAGCTGGAACGAAATAGAAGATTACGTAAAACAACCAGCAGCACGTAGATCCCAGCAAAGTTGGGTGATATGATAAGCATCCATGCCAGAATTCTACCCCAAGAACCGGATTCAACAGGTAGTAAAAATAAAAGTACCGTTGTAAATATGTAAATTAAAAACGACAAAAGCTTAAAGCCAAGGTCAAGTAATTGAAAATTTTGTTAGAGATATGAGACAATCATTCGGAGAATTAGAGGAAGCGGGAATCCATACGAACTTACGAGACGGAATAATGAAGGATAAAATAGAGTGGTGAACATATAAAGAAAGATTTGACAATTGTTAAATGTAAAGATTTATGATTGGAGCGAGACAGACGAAATCGCGGATGCCCTAAATATGTACAGATTGTACGATAAAAGGATAGAAACAGAAACAATAGAAATGCCCTGGATGTGACGAAACGAATGGAAAGAGAGGAGAAGATCCTACAACAATGGATAAAGCCGGACACAACAAAGAAATCACCAATCTATTAGTTCAATGCCAAGTAACTAGAATGGAATGGAAAGAGGACTATGAAGGAAGCTGAAAAGTCACACAAATAGAAGTGAAATTATAACGAGATAAGTATGCCGAAAAATGGGTGTCAAACCATCACAACGAAAAAGACTATGGAAGAACACTATAAGTATTGCATCAAGAGAGAGGAAAATGCGAGTTTTGTGGAGTTACGCGAAGATAACAAAAATAGAAATGGAACATCGGATCCAAAAGAGAACAAATATGGTGCATCTTAATGAAGGAGTATGCCGCAAAAAACTGTGAACAAAAGGATAAAGTTTAAATTAAAAGGAACCACTCGGAACAAATTTGTAGCGGCAAACCAGTCAAAATGCTCCCGTAGAATTATTCGAATTCCAAACACAACACCACCAATGCGGAAATGCCAACAAGCATAATGATAGAAAATAGTTATCAGCATACCGAAATTAATGATGAAAACGTATAGGAAGTTGGCATGGGAAGTAAAAAGCCTACGAACCAGAAAAATTGATACACAAAAGTGCACAATAAGAGAATTTAGATCGAAAAATTTCGAGAGAAGCCAAGGAAAAATGACTAAGAAAATGGCTCAATGGAAAAGAAATGCAAAGCAGATGACCAACGCCTAAAGGAAATTAGAAAGCCAACACTCCTATAGCAGAAAACATCCACAGCAACACCATTTATTATGTGAAAATAACTCGGAATCCAGAAAACTCCAGAAGACAAAAGATGAACACAGAGAATTTTGGATAGTCCCACGATATATATGTTGGGAAAATGGATATAAATTGGCCATTAGATATAATCCAAATGGAGATGGAAAACGCAACAGGCACCCATATCAGTTGTCTTCATCAGAGTAGGAAAGGAGATTCATGATGAATATTAGCATGGCCTTTTCAAACAAAATTATGATATTAACAAATGAAGGACAAAGGATTATCGTAACGCCAATCAGAACAGAAATGAAGCCACAGATGGGAAGACAACACAACTGATGGAATACAGCATTGGTACACCACGGTTGTTTACCCACAACAACGATTAGAGAGAAGGATTCTGCGCAAGAATGTAATATAAATATAATGTAGAAGTAGAAAGCCAGACTAAGACGTTGAAAGAAAAAGA
Source organism: Schmidtea mediterranea (assembly GCA_022537955.1). Lineage (NCBI taxonomy): Eukaryota > Metazoa > Platyhelminthes > Tricladida > Dugesiidae > Schmidtea > Schmidtea mediterranea. Next base: position 156,831,766 of record CM039680.1, on the reverse strand, counting down.
AATGTAAATAAATGTAAATAAAAATAATAAAATCAAAAAAATCAAAAATAATACAAATTAATCAAAAAATCAGAAAAACAAAAATTCAAAAATAATGACGTATATTTAGAGGCAAGCGGAATCAGCGAAAGAGATAAATAAAGATGAGAGAAGGACAGATTCGAGATATGGACGAGACTATGGAAAAAACCAGAGGAGAGGAAAAATAAATACCTTGCAACGCATCAAATTATAAGTATATAGACTCGACGAACCGACGGCCAATGAAACATAGGAAGAATTTATCTCACAGAGAGAGAGTAAGAAACGAGGAACGTGGGGAAAAGAGGAACACAGAGATATCTAACATTTAAAGATTTACAAAGTACTTTTACGAACGACAGAAGTAAAGAGATGGCAGCGCACAAGAGATTTCTTTTTCTCACGGGAACCCCGAAACCAGATGAGTACCGATTATAGTAGGCATGACTTCACATATAGGAACCGCAGAAAGGAGAAAAGGAAACGCTAAACGAGAACACATGAGGAAATTCTCAACATGCCATTTAGAATTAACATTGACGTCGGAACAAGCGCAATGAAACAGATTGGAAAGGACTCTCGACAATCAGAATAGACAAATGAAAAGGGAGTGAGGAAAAAGATAACGATAATAAAGAGTTTCGAAGATCCCAGACAGAATACTAATGTGGAAAAAGAGACTATAAATAGAACATTTCGAGAAGAATTAAAACTTCCAAAGGAAATCTCAAGAGCAGCAGAATTTGGCAGTCAGGATATGCCAAAGCAAGCAAGAGGAATAATTGGTGAATAGGATGCAAAAATCAACCAGCCAATAACCGATTCAGAACGTCAAAAACTAAACATAGAAGGAAAAATGCAATGTATAAACAAGAAAAAGAGTCAAGATATGAATTAATAATTACCAGAATCAGCAGGTGAAGAGTAATTAGATCGACCAAAAACGAGATGAACCGTAATTATTATCAGGAATAGATACTCAAAAATGAGAAGAAATAATCAAAAATGAGTTAGCTAACTAATTTAGAATGGTCACGACTCGACACAAGCAGTAATCGAGCAATCAAGCGATACTCAAGATGAAACCGAAAGAGAATAGTGCAAATAATGATTAAAAAGCTATTTTGGAGCGAGTATTCATGTGTGTAACATGTTCTGGCAAAAAACATGATTGAAGATAATTTATTATCTTGTGGAATATGGTCCACATTGAAGCATGTCGGTTAAAAGTAATATATGTCCAGTTGTTAGGAAAGGCCGATCAACGGGCGGATAAAGATTCCGTTTCGCTTGATCAGTAATAAAAGATGAGAAGCAATATGTGAAAAAGTGTAAATAAAAGATAAAATAAAAAAAAAATTATAAAAAACTCAAAAAATCACAAAAATACAGAGATGTAAAATTATGACAAATATTTGAATATGACTGAAAAGTAAGAGAAATATCGATTATAATTATTAGAAACAATTATGAATCTAAATGAGACAAAAGAATTGTAAAAGAGAGCTGGAAGAGCCAAGACCAGCAATCAAAGATTCAATAGAAGTCAATAAAGTAACAAGTGAGAGGTAGATATGGAGACAAAAGAACGTTACAATTAAAAGAATGCCTAACTAATCGCAGACAGAGGAATTAGTCAAGAGACTCTAAAGAACAAATGATGAGAAGAGAAGTGGGAAAAACAATAGAACAAAAAAATAACTTACACGAAGGAAAAAGGGAAAACGTACCAAGAACGGAAGGGAAATGATGAAGAATTTATTGCAGAACCAAACCAGAATCAAAAACCAAAGAAAGAGATACCAAACCTAGAACAAGAGAAGCAGGATCAACAAAGTGAAATCGAAGATGCGAGAAATAATAACAGATAAAGACGCGAGAGAACGAGAAGAGGAGAGGAGACGATAAAAATGTATACAACAAATGCAGGAGGAATTGGGCAAATCAGCACTCAATATCGAATTAGAGAAGACAAAGAGAACCCATATGGAACAAGCCAAAGAATGGGCAAAAAAAGACAAGCAAGATATTGGAAATATCAAATGCGACAGAAGATAAGAGAACACTCAGAAGCAATTGGGAATCACGTACAGACATTACATTCAGCAAATGCCTGAAAGAAAGATTAGGAACAAAGCCTACAAAGCTAAATGGGAGAACGCAAAGATCAGATCAATATAACAGAAAATACAAGGGCCAAAACCATCAAAGAAAATTTAGTAGAGCCCAGAGACCGATGAGACGAAAGATATGATCCACAAGAAGACGAAGCAGAAACTGGATCAAGAACAAGTAAATGTGAGAATCGAGAATGTGCAATGGTGAAACCCAATACCAAAACATGTCACGATATGTAATCGAAATGCGCAACAGACGAAATTGAAAGAGATGCTAAAGAATCAACAACGAAAGACCTCAACACAAGAACAAATACAACACAATAAAAACGGAGACAAAAGAAAAGGATCAAATAAAGAAGCGAAAAATGGAACAAGACTTCAAGAAGCCAAGAAAGAGATTAAGACTGTTCCCAAAAGGATATTAATATGGAGAAATTGTGGAGCTTTGGGAACAAAAAGTCTGCAAGTGCAAAACAAACAATCGATGGAAACTAACGAAGCAATGCCAAACATTGGAATATTCGGAGAAACGACAGACCGAACAATAAGAAAAGCTTCAGGAACCGAAAAGGACCTCAGAAAATTGGATCGATCAGTTAAATCAGAAAGATTACTGGAAACCTTACATGAACAACGGAATGAAAAGACGGCAAAACCAAAATTAAACGAAGAGGAATAACAGAAACTTCCAGCATGAGGTAAACGGACACCGAGAGTTTGCAGTAATCAAAGAATCCAGTGAGACACCAAAACGAGAAGTCAACTGAACAGTTGAAGACAAGTCGAGCAAATTAAAGACAGAAGAATGAGGAAAACGAGTAAAATCTGAGAAAAGATGAAAAGTTTGAAAATGTTGGACAAATACCAGCGATTAGAAAAACACGACGTTGGATAACCAGTGGAAGGAATAACGAAATGCTAATCATTGCCCTATCTCTTAGACGAAGAGATTACAAATATAAATACCTGCGGGAAAGAGGTAAATATTTACAAACCGACACCAATTCCTGTTATGCCCGTTATACCCACGAAATCCAAACCAATCCCGCCGAACCCGATGAAGGATTCGGGGAGACGGACGAACGATATGTTGTAAATTTAAAGATGAAAATTGTAAAAACAGTGTTAAAAAGAACAACAAAAATAAAAAAAAAATGATAAAAAAAAACAAAAATTGTAAATCGATGTATATTTTAGTTGAATCCAAATTGAAATAGAAATCCGAATGAATCTGAGAAGACGGAGAAACCATTACCAAGACCCCATTCAATTAGTAGAACCATCGAACAAGACCCACTGAAGTATTATCAAGTAAAAGATGGAAGCAGAAAGAAAAGATGGCAGAGCTAAGTGGAGGGAGCAAGATCAGAAATCGCCGGACAACATCAACAGCTATACAGGCCAACAACTAGTTCCAATATGATAAAACGGAAAACTAACATCCAGCATGGGAGAAAACAGAGACCAAGGAGAGAAAATGAAGCAATTGGACGAGAATAGCCGAAATATAAAACTCGGTGTAATCCTGGAAGATTATTGGAAAACCGAAGCAGAGAGAATGAAGAGATAGCAGAAAGATGTGAACAGAGATATGCTTACATGTAAGCTAGAAGACAGTTGTTAAAGAAGCCAGGGAAAATAAGAGAGAACCATATCAACATAAGCTCAATGAATGGGAATTAAAAGCGCGTGAGAGCTACGGAACAGCTTCAAGAAGCAAGACAAAGTTGGAAAAACAAACAACCAAACGAGTCAATTATAAGCGCCAGCTCAAGACAGGAAACCACAAAAAAGAAGAAACCTCCAAATGGAAAATATTTAATCAACAAAGAATAATCAAGAAGAAAACAAAGACGACTATAAAGAAACTCCCAAAAAATAACAGCGATTAATAAATAAAGCCCAAGTCCTAAAATAATGAGATTCTCAGAAAACAAAACTAAAGAGGAGTGCGAGATACAACTTGCAAACCCCAAAAAAGAGAGTAAGAAGTAAAAAGGCTAAAACTCCACTGTATAAAGTTGAATAATTGTGTAAATAGCAGTAAAAATTGAATTGATGTTAAAATGAAAATTATGAAAACCCCAAGCCTGGGATAATAATAATAGAGTTATAAAAGAGTGCAGATACCGAGAAACCGCTTAGAAATGCCGAGAATCCTCAAACCCTCAGAAGAGAAGACATGCACCTGTGCCGATTTCAAAGAATTTGCGGCAACCGTAATGAGATGCCGACAAAATAAACCTCCAATGTATGCAATGCCCCACAAAGAAAACGAGACGGAATTGAAAACAGCGAAGACAAAATGGTGGACGTCTTCATAAGAGGAATCAAAAGAGAAGACATACGGATGCAACCTTGGATGCTTGGCACGCAGAAACATTAGATTAAGCAATAGCAATCGCAAATAGATGTTGAAGCCCATCTGGGGACTGATACCAAGTGGCAGTCTTGGCCACGACAACAACGTCAACAGTCCAATAACAAACAATCAAAACAAACGAATATCAATCCAGCTATGAACATTCATACCATAGCACAGCAGAGTTTCAGCCACAACAACGAGAAACCCGGAGGAATGAGGTAAATAAACCAAGTAGTTATAATAATAATTTCAGGAACACATCCAAATGCAAAACGAAAAAATGCTCCACATGTCAAAAAATGGACATTCGATCAGAAATTGTTTCCGGAATCACAACTGCCAGAGATGTGGTGACGAGGGACACACTGAGAGGAATAGCCAACAACGTATAGCAAAGCATGTTACAAACTGTGGTCAACAAGGACCACCTCGGCAAGGCGATTAACATAAGAGGAGAGTTCAATCAAACCAAGACCAAATAATAACCGCTATGGGAAATCCACAAATTAACGTGATGAAAAATAGGACATGCTAGAGAAGACACTACAGCGAATGCCTGGAATTAAAAAGAGATGATGCAACAGATGCCACAATTATTACAACAACAACGAATCAATGTAATGAGAACAACGAGGAGATTCAAGAGCTGCGGACTAGAGAATATCAAGAGTAACAACAAGCTGAATGGGCAAGACTACAACAGAGGAAGCTCAAGAAATACAGCAGAGATGGAAAATCGAAAACAAAACCCCGAAAAGATTAATATGATGAGAATGGAATCCAGATGTCATTCACCACTCGGAGCAGGGGGTTGAGAACGGAAGGGAGGAAATATGATAACGGATAATGAGAAACAATCGAATTTAAGTTAGCGATGAGAAATAGAGGCCATCAAGAATTTGGCAGCAGAGAGGAAAAATAAGACAGTCGACAATTAAAAAGACGACAGCGGCAGAGACGGATAAGCCAAGAGATCGAACGAGTAGAAATGATGATAACGGAGGATCAAAACGAGAAATTAGTGTACGAGATAGACGAACTCGGAAAATAATTATGACACAAAAAAGATTAGAAGTACACCTCGAGAAAATAAAGCAAGAGGAAGCTTCTAGAACAAGAGGGAAGATCAATTGAAAGAAAAAAAGCAATCCTTGAAACAAGAGAAAGCGAACTAAGAAAGAAGGCACTAATATTAAAAATAGACGGAGCGTTTAAAACACTGGAACAAGAACAGCACTGACCAAAAGAATAGGGCGATGGGCAAAGAAAAAGTGGTTATCGCAAGAACAAAAAAAATCCAGAATTAAAAACTACAAGAAGATGAGCAGAAAAGCTATCAACCGTCACAAGAAAAAGAAAAGGTTATCAGAAACCAATATAACAAAAAATCGAATCCAGGGATACCTGCTACAAAAAATAAACAAGATCAGAAAGAAAAGCCCACGTGGAGCGAAGCTCAAATCGAGAACAGAATAAAGAAGATATGGTCCAAACAAAAGACCACAAAGATAATGAAAGGGAGGAACAACCACATATTAATTATGTTGAGACAAATTACCAGACGATCAAACAGATGAGATGAAAGTGAGATAAGCAGTCTGGTGTGAGAATATTTCAATCATTGCGAGGAAATAAACCATACAAAGATGAATTTCAAAATCCGACAATTAGAGGAATGAAACAAACGTGCCAAGAGAAGATGAAACGAAGACTATGAAAGGAAAATTAACGAGATTGAAGAAGAAGTAGATCGAAATCAAATGTTCCTAAAACCTCAGAGATACAACCGCATACAGCAGAATAATGAAACTGGAATGTGCGAAAAGCGATAATCAACAAGACAATGGTACATTCACGGCATCATGAAAGGATTATGATAAAAAAGTACCCAAGAGAACTTGAAAGAATATGATAGAGAAGATATCAGGTAATTATTGATTTTCCAGAGATACGAGGCAGATAATAGCCACAAGAGGCGAAAGCACAAATGGAATTGGTACGAGTGGGTAGTTGAAAAAGCTAGGACCCAGTTATAAAAATAAACCTCTATATTATCAAGGAATGAAAATGAAAGCGAGATATTACACCTCGCGGATCCTCTAATTGGCCAAACGGTAATAATGTAGTAACATTAAACAAAAGTGGAAAGCGAAGAAAAACAGCAGAAATATTGGCAGAAAATTCAAATATATATGCTAAAGAAATAAAACCTGGATTAGAAAAAGATGAGACAAAATGAATTGAGGCAAAACCAGATCAAAATGACAGAGCAAGCAATAGATCAAGCTTAGATATTATTAACAGACTATCGTTTAAACAAACCGAGTTCAATGAAATATTTGTGGAAGCTGTACGAGATACAGATATAATGGATTTGACATGATGGAGAGACAGATGAGTTGGATAGCCAAATACGGAGCAGCACCAAGATATGGAGAGATGAACCAATTAAAGATAAAAATAAAGCTACCAATGACGAAATGTAAAAGAAATACTAGTAGATTCCGATTCCAAATGCACGAAATTATACCGACGGATAAATCTAGAATATTATCCAAAACCGAAATCGAAAATAGTGACGTGGTATGGTAGAGATTCTGTAGCAATAATGATATCACAAACGACAAATAAGCCCACGAGACGAACCCCGATATACGAATTAGGTATAATGGGAAGAACGGACAAACCATCAATATCATAGCATTGGATGAACCAGAGACGAAAATACCACAAAGAAGGAACAACAAATCAAGATTCCAGAGGAAATGAAAAGGAGATGACCAAATATTAACTATCTACCAAGCGTATGGAGACAAGATGCCGAAGTTTGAGCACAAATTACAACCTATAGATGATTCACGATGTCGATCAACACCATGGAAAAAAAGATTATGATGAAAGACATGGGAATGGAAATGGAAAACGAAGAGAACCGAACCAAAATGGAGAAAATACATACCAGGAGAAGCGCCGGAGACGAGCTTAAACGAAATTAACCTTAGAATTATTGAAGATTGAGCATATGAAAATTTACCAAGAGGAAATGCTAAACGAAAATGAATGGCAACCAGAAGAAGACAGAAATAACGATAGAACTCGACTAGCCCATAACACATGGAGATAGCGTGGATGGGCAAGAAAAAGTAAAAATCGGCAGAAAGAAAAAATCTCGGTATTGACAAGCCATCCAATCTATACAGAGATCGGAGGATTACCGGATGAAATAGAGTGTACAAACGGAGATGGTGTAGGAAAGGAACGACCACCTATCAGTGTATTTTCTGTTAGCAGAGGCAGATATGATGGGAAGTTAGATGGCCATTTATTCGACAAGTCACAATTTCAATCGCTAACCCGGAAATGGGAAGAGCGACATAGCGAAAAAATTGAGTAGGGGGGGGAAAAAAACCCCCAAGGAACTAGATAAGCCAGAAGCCAAGATCCACCGAAAATGTTGAGGAGGAGTACCACAAAGTTCTATGAACAAATATGTAACACCTCAATTCAAAGAGATACGATATATAACAATCGAATAAGAAACAGAACGAGAAATGAAATTACGGAATCCAACAGGAACAGCGAGACCGCGAATCAGTGTACTCGAAAAAACGAATTTCCTAGGAACAAGATACTTGCCCACAGATATAGACGATCCTGTGAGGAAAGGTATTGACAAGATTTACAGAATTCACAAAAATGTAGAGAGTTTAGCAGCGATATTGAGACCCGGAGCAGAATCAAAGACGAACTGTAAAGACTTAGCAAAATGGATAATCGATTCTTGTAACAGAGTATAGAAACCTTGCGAAATATCGTAAAGGAAAAGAGGAGTTATCCGGAGAATGGTATGCTGGTACCCCAGAGCAATTCGAAAATATCCGAAAAATGGAAACACACCGAATGGCAGGCCAAACAATAGAGAATACAGTTTAAAAATTATGACACCAGATTCGAACCAAATTGGAAAAGAAATTTTTAATCATCACGCAAAGTGAGTGGAAAGTGAAAACGAGAATACGTATGAACCACCATTCATTTACAAAACTGGAGGACGATCATTAGACGACCGATCTTGAAATTGGAGTTACGCAAATGCAATTGGGATTAATAAATATATTAACGGTAGCAAAGATCGCGGGTATAGAGAAACTCATAAAAAGAGAAATCAAAACGAAAACGCCAATAGGACGTACAAGAGAGTTTAAAATTACGCCAGATTCCACAGCCACAGATGAAGTCATCGTCATCCACAACAGGAGATGAAGAGATACTGAATGATCTAAATGATATCGTTGGATGAGAAACAACCAGGAGAATACCGGAATCAAGAGATTTGTCATGACAGAAAACGGAAGATGATATGATGACAGATATACCAGACGAGCTTAGTATGTGGTCAAAGAAGCCAGTCGAAATTATTAGAGCCAGATACCGAAGAGGAAAATAAAAAGAAAAGAGAGAAGACGCCGAAACTTCAACAGGAGCGAATGGACAAATTGATAATATGAACGAGGGTTTACAACATCCAGAGAAACGGCAGATGAACAACCTAAACAAAAGGAAACAGGACTGCAATGGAAAAGAAAAATCCAGAGGTACGACCAAAAATTGATAAACAGCTTCCAGAAAGAAAAACTAAAGACAAATGCAGATGGATCAATTAACAACGAATTAAACAAGCTTATCAAGTGACAAACAGTTACAAGGAAAACTGATAAGGTCCAAGTAACAAGGAGCAAAGGGATCAATAGATTAATAACTGATATGCTGGATTAGCAAATCCAGAATAAAGAGAAAATTTAAACAATAATATCGGAACAGAAGCGAAGCAGCTTTGGCAGGCACTAAGCCAATAATAAACAAATAATGGATAATAAAGTACGAACCACAACCAAAGATCCAGAGAAATTATTGTGGATAATAATATCACTTAACGAAACGATCTGATGACCCAAATAGATATTGGTAAGGAATTGGCCTATCTATGTACAATTAGATAGCGATATACAGAAAACAACTCCAAGATACAACCCAACGGATATGAAATTCGCAATAACAGACATTATCAGAAAGTATCGAACCATTCATCCTAACTTCAAGGGGATGGAAGCTTTATAAATATGGTAAGTTAAAGACGATCAAACTGAGATATTGCAAACAAGTTGAAAAGAGTAATTACGGAATTCGAAACAACGATTAATGCAAGTGATCCCAAAAAACAGCCAGAAAAGGAATGAATACGATAATTACTACAATACTCATATGGATGATGTGCCCGTAAAGGGGAGTAGAACCGTTTGTAGTAGTATGATTGTGATAATATAAAGATTGGAATGAAAATACTCCATAAAGAAACAGAGAATGCAAAGCAGCTAATCCTGGTAAATTGCAACAACGGCAACAAGCAGTATCGTATAACGTAGATTCAAAGAAGTGGATTTCAATGTAAAACGGAAATTCAAGGAATGTTCGTAACCAAGGAAATAATGTAGGCATTTCATGGGACATCATTCACATTCAACAAATATAGAAGCCGGGGAACGGAAAACAACAGTGGTTTCAGTAACGCGGAGCGATGGGAGATTCACGATCAGACGTATCTCAAAGCTGGAACGAGTAAATGTGGCAGCCAGGAAGAAAAATAAAGGCTTACCCGAGTATACCTGCGGGGAAGATAACGCTGGAGACGGGAAACATGTCAAGGAGGAGAGTATACCCTATTGAATCAACTAGTCAAAAGAGTAGTAGTGATGAAGCTACCAAGTAAAATTTAGAGAAATATCAGGATATTCGTCCAGACACGCAAGCAATTGAAAGTATCCCAATGTCTAGCACAGATAGATCATGTAATACGGGAATGTCACGATTCGGTATATCACGCTGATACCAGAACTTGTAGACTCACCTTATTTAAAAAGTGCAATATTGACGAAGTGCCAAGGACGAGTAGCACAGTGAAACAGAACCAAACACGCAAAAAAGCGCATAGATTGAATTGCGGAGAACCGGAAGAATCGAAACCAACGATTTACACAACTATCGGATCAGAGGTCACGCCAACAGTAGTGATATCAACCGATACCACCCCAATCGGAATGAGATTATAAAAGGACGAATGGTGGGAGAAATGGCGACGGAAATGGTAGCCAGTACCAATTACAAAGGAATATTTTATCGCGAATACAGCATACCAAACGCACAAAAGCTGCAAATAGACCCCAAAGAGTGTAAAAATTATATCTGTATATCAATAACAAGATGGATTTCTTATATCACAAAAGATTGGCACAACAGAGAGATATACTACCGATTTAGTTATAAACGACGTATCTTGACAGAGAAATACTTAAAACAAAATTGGCCATGGCAATCACGAATCCAGATAACGCAATTCCACTACTACCACTCCAGGAAGGGATATTTGGGAGAATTGTTTGAAAGTTATGTATACATACAAATGTAGAAAAAGACCCAATTGCAAAACTACCAGAAATTCAACAATTTCAAGAGATAAATGTATAAACGAACCTAGAAATAATACATAAAGGAAAAAATCAGATTCGCTCACAGTGACAAGGCTGATAATCCAGAAAATTCGTACCTATAATGTTCAGTTGCAGTAAGTATATGGGACCTTATTCGAATTAGAGATGGAAGTTGGTTACAATTTCCAACTCGAGTAATTGTAGCACCCGCCAAAAATATTTGGACTGACAGAATTGGCGCCGAAGCAGAATTAAACCAGTATTATATATCACAGAGCGTATATACAAACCAAAAGATCTGGTAACGAGCCAGAGGAACATTTTATTATTCCCAGACAAAGACAAGCAATATTATCTAACATCGTAACATAACGGGGAGGTAATACTGAGAAAAAACCAACTACGAATTATTACTGTCACCCAGACCATTTTTCGAACATGCACAGCCAAATATGATGAAAGCCATGTGGGAAATTCTTAATCTTCGGACAAATGATGCAGGAATTTTGGAATAATCTTATTATTCAAATCGTAAGGTGATCCTAACACAAATGTAGCATGTTTTGATATCTACAAAAGAATGAAGAGAAAATCAACTGGAAAATGGCATTGGATTTTTACCTTCTTAGCGAAGACAAATGGTGTTACATGGACACTCAAAAGATATCACAAGATAAAGGATGTAGGAATCTAACTAAAATGAACGGTACTGATGAAGAAAGTCGCTGGACGAAATTTAAAGCAATAATGAGACTTAGAAGCCGAAAAACCAGAATGAAGCGACAAAAAAACGAGTAACTGGAAAACCGATGGATAAAACTTCAAGATGATAGCGGTGACAACAGAGCGACAATGAGAAAAATCAAGGAGGAACAAGATTGACTAACTCAGAGCAACTCAACAATGGGAAAATAGAAAGACAAGACATAGTGACATTATAAATCATCCACCACCAGTATATGAATGCTAAAGAAGCCACAAACATCGGTAGAGAGAAACGCACCGTAGAACGACACGTACCGATACCAAGACCAACAACATACAAACATTTATCCGTACCATATGAACCAAATTGGGTATATTAGTACAAGGAACTGAGCCAAAGATCAAGAAGCGTGGATCAGGATCCAGAAACTCGAACCATAGCCATGTACACAACGTTAGCTGGACCACATTAACGGTACCCATTATTAAATAATGGAGAATAGAGATAAAAGCATGATTGACACCGGAGCAACATTTCAGCAAATTAAAAATGGATAAAATACCAGGAAGTTGTGGCCATGTATAGAAAGAAGTAACATGGGACGTAATACTTGCATGTCCAAAATCGGCGCCAGTCATCGGAAAAAATCTGCGTCAAATAATTGAATATAAAAATGTAAAATCAATACGTATTTACAGTCACAGAGGACTAAGGCGCAGATTGTATAATGGAAAAAATCTCAGCCAGAATTATTAAAGGAGATAATAAATAGATCTAGGATCAATGGAGCTGAGAGATAAAAACCGGACATATGTATGCTGAAATCAGAAGTGAGATGCTCAGAGAAAATAGTAGTTGCCAGGACGCACACCAAATGATTTGCTATGTGAAGAAACGAAGAAACTAGAGGAAAATGATTTTCGAACCTAATCAAAAATTGAAGGAAAAAGAAAGAACTGCATTAGCCAAGAGGATAGTGTTATTGTAAACATTACAGGAAATTCATCAAACATTACAAATTTCGCATGAAGAAGATAAAGTCATTTACGAAAACGAAAGATTGAGAAAGCTAACACCGATGTGATATGAACTCCCGACAACAAACCGAAGGAACTGAGAAGAATTATGGACAATCGACAGTCACTACTACGAACTGAAAAGAGCAATTACAGAAACTGCTAAGGAATTTAAAGATATTGTATTTGCAGCATCTGACTTTAGATCTCGCGATACAAACGATGTTTGTGACACAACATACGATACCATTAACGATGATACCCCATAACACTACGGCCATATCGAATTGCAGAAGCCCAGAAATCAGTACAGAAAAAGAAGTTCAAAAGATGTTAGACGACAGAGTAATCGAACAGAGTTCTGCTCACCATGGCAATTCCCAGTAGTGGATGTAAAGAAAAAGGATGGAACCCACCGAGAAATCTGTATAGACTATCGACGACTCAATGCCAGTAAGACGAAAAGCAGATACATACCCACTGCCGGAATATAAACGAGATGTTACAAACGTTACACGGAGCAGCAGCTATTTTTACATCATTAGATCTAAAAAGATGGTTGATTGGCAATAAAGGTCAAAGAGGAGACAGAGAGAAAAGCCTTTACAATCGGAAAAGACCTATACCAATTCAAGGAAAATGCCGTCGGGACTAACTAACGCAAACCAGCTTCATTTCAAGGATGTATGAACTTTGTAACGCACGGATTAAAACAATGTATTGTATTATATTGATGATTTATTAATTTATTCTAGCACTTCGAGCACATCTAAAAAAGACATCCGTAATTGTTTCGTATCGCATTGAGACAATGGGAAATTAAAACTAAACCCTCAATGCGATTGGCAAGGAAAAAAGTTACCTCTTAGGACATATTGTGTCAGGCAAAGGCAAAGAACCAGATCCAAGAAACATCGAAAAGATAAAAGAATTGCCCTGCACCAAAGCAGTCACACAAGTGCAAGATTCTTAGGCTATGTGATACTATCAAAGTTCATCAAGAGTTATGCAACCATCGCGAAACCAATACAAGAATTGACCAAAAAAGATACCCCGCTTCACATGGGGGAAAAGGAAGCAACAAACAGCTTTGAAACACTCAGAGATAAACATATCAGCACCAATCTCGTACACCCAGATTTTAAGAAACCATTTTGTTAGCAACAGACGCAAGTGATATGCATCTGAGCAGTCTAGGACATGGGATGCATTTTGAGAAAAGAGAACGAGTTATTGATATTACAGTCGAACAATTCAAGAAACATGAAAAAAGAACTATTCTGTGACTGAAAAGAGAGGCATTAGCAATAATCCAAAAGCTATTAAAAACAACTTCAAATATTTATTATGGGGTCACGAGATATATATCACTACTGATCACCAACCATTAGTATGGTTGGGCCAACACAAAGAAGCCTCTAGCGAATTGAGGAGAAATGGGCAATGCAGGTTAACAAGAATTACTCCACCGTATATTAAAATTCAAATCAGGAAAGCCAACGCTAACGAGATTGCATTGGCAGATTTGTATTTGAGAAGAACTAATGGATCAGGATGTAAGGCGCAATATGCATTGTGAAATGGCAGAGAGATATCGATTTACAAAACTGAGAATGAACAGAAAGAAGACGAGGAGTTGAAACAATATCGAATTCATGGAAAACTAATTGATATGAAATTTCGACAACAACAGTTAAACTCAAAGAACATATGGAAAAATCAGACATCGATATACATAGAGAAAGGAATTGGTTATTATTAATGGATGGTGAGAAACGTTATGTTTGTTACCAGAAAGTAGACGAAAGAGGTGTTGATGCAATATCACGATGGAAAACTTGGAGGACACATGTCAGCAAAAAAGACGGAAGCAAGGACTACGTCAAAAGTATTATTGCCAAACACTTGGAGAGACGTAAAAGGATGGAATAAAATTGTCTGATATGCGCAACGAGAAAAGCACAGGAAAGCAAGATGAAAGCACCACTAAAGCCATGCCATTACACCAGAACCTTATGGACGAGATCGCAATGGATGTAGTAGGACCACTACCAGAAACCAACGATGGAAATATTTATATATTAGTAGGGACAGACTATTATCAAAATTTCCGTGAAGCATTTCGCGATACCGATCAAAAGCCAGAACAATAGCAGAATCCTAGTAGAGGAAATATGCTGTAGATACGAACACCCAAACAGATCCTAACTGATCAAGGAACCAACTTTTGAGCGAATCAATAGAGACAGTAAGAATTACTTCATAATTGCGAAGTGAGAAACTCGCCTTACCATCCACAAACAATGGACAAAACCGAACGACTTCAATGGCATATTAATCGAGATGGTGTCAAATTATGTCAGTAGGGACACCAAAAGATTGGGATAGATATATAAATCTATGCCTGATGACCTATAGGTGTCGATACATTCAGCAAACAAAAATAGTCCATTCAAAATTGATGTACGGCAGAGAATGCAACATGCCGATAGAACTTGAATACCAACCACCGATTCGCAGTATATGGGAATTGATGATTATACGTAAACAGAGATTCAAGGAGCGCAAGCAAGGATCTGGGAAACAGCAGGTTATGAATATTAGATTTAAATCAAGAGAGCTATAAAGAATTACATGACAAAAAGCGAGACTACGCAAACATAATTTTTCAGGTTGGAGACTGGGTAATAATTGCCAACGCCAGAAATATCCCTGAGTAGCCAGAAAATTACAAGAATGGTAAAGACCAATGACATAATGTATGTAAACGAAACATGCTCGAGTTAAATTGGTCAATAACCGACTCACTTGCCCATCTACGTAATTGTGAGTTAGATGTAAAGCAATACGAGAACAATAACAGAAGGACCAGAGAATCGAGGGTATGCAAACCAGATCACAAACTCAAACAAC
This sequence comes from Schmidtea mediterranea, assembly GCA_022537955.1. NCBI lineage: Eukaryota > Metazoa > Platyhelminthes > Tricladida > Dugesiidae > Schmidtea > Schmidtea mediterranea. The sequence goes on along the minus strand of CM039680.1, from coordinate 156,816,140 downwards.
TAAAGCATAAATGGACTACGATGGTCGAAAAAATAGAAGCAACATCAATAATACTGTAGAAGAAACCTAAACCGGAGGAATCCAAAAATAAACTCTAAACGCGACCCAAAAGAATAATGTAGACAAGATGGAATATAATAAGTAAAAAGCCATCAGAGAAATTAAGGCCAGAATGGGTCGAAGAATTAAGGATGGATGAGGAATAGTCAAACAAGAGGAAAATCGTCTATGAATTTACCTAAAGGGCCAGAAGTCCCCAGAAATGGACCGCTCTAAAGAAAAGTATTACCCTGATATTCACTATGGCAGATGTAGAAGGGAACGTACCTTTTTACATATCCAGTTCAACATAGAAACACTCAAAAGGATAATAGATATAATCCAACTCATGCAAAATGCGGAACGCCTCAAAGTATACCAAACGAAGAGGACAAACACCATTAATGGTTCGCCAGATTGCAGCAGATGCTTCTACAACAGTTCTGAGAGAACTATTAAAAACAGGATCATCATTTAAAGAAAAAGACAATGGAGAAAATAATGTATTACATTATGCACTGAAATCCAGACAAGCAAGCACAATAAAATTTATAACCAGCAATGCGACAATTAGAGAAAGAGAAATAATGGGCAAAACAATTCAAACATTATGGGAAGCCATCGACGCCAAACAAGACGAAGCAGCAGCCAATCTGATGAAATGGACATATGAAGGCTCATCACTTAAAGTATTCAATGTAAACTATATGGTAAGAAACAGAAACGTCCTATTAAAAGAAACAATATACGCTCACTATCCATTTCCAAAGACGATAAAAGCAATGTTGAAATGGGAAGGATTGAAATTCACCAATCATCCAAAAGAAGCAATACGAATCGGGATAGAAAGGAACAACTATTGATGATAATACACAGATGGCATCGAAAGCAAATAAGATTTCAAGCGAGCAAACAAGAGATAAAAGAGATGGACGATATAAAAGCAAGAATAATAAAAGTATACGAGGAAATAATTGAAATAATAAATGTCGAGGACGACATTTCAAAGGAAACCCCGGATGGAGGTAATAATGGAGAAGGAGGAAGTGACAATAGCAAAAATCAAGGCGATCAAAATATTAGAGACGAAAAGAAATCCGCACAACAAGAGAAAAAGGAATCATCCAACGAGGAACGTCAAGAAACGAGCAACAACAATAACAAGAGAAAAACAAAACCAAGGGATGCTGTTACACAATGGAAAGATACTACAACAAAGAAAAAATCAAAACCGACCGACCCTGCTACAGAAAATAATGATATTGATTACGTCCATCAAGTTAACGGAAGCCGACGAAAACACCACGAAGGAAATGAGATCGTTCAGAATACGAACAATAAATGAGAAAGGAATCTCAAGTGAAGGAATATGCTTACAACTGACAATGAATACAAGCATAAGTTGCCAATTCGACTCAATAGGAAAACCAGGAAAGATGGAAATACGATCCGAAAACTCATCATCATGCCAAACCACCAAAGATGTATGTAGAGACGCCACAAAAGATAGAAACGTAAAAATCCAAGTAGAACCAGGAATAGGCAAATTGCGAATAATAAACAGAGGAATAGAAACAATTGAACAAGTGTGTATACAAAATAAAATTATCGATTGTTGGAAAATGAATATGAAAGCAGGAAAGAAATGTGAATGGGATAGTCTAGAGGGCAATGCGGAATATATAATATGTGCCAACAACGATATAATAATAACTTGCACATTAGCCAAAACCCTGGGAGAGAAATTCACAACACCAAAGGAAGAGACATACAAACGTCGAGCACGAGAAAATAAAGAAATAATAATAAAAGTAGAATCAAACCCAAAGAGTGGAGAAGAGATAATAGTTGAAAATATGGGCAAAGAACCCATCACAAAGGTTTGTATATTCGAAACTAAAAAGAACGGAACGATGAATGAAAGAATCAAATGTCAATCGAACGAAGATATCAAAAATCAAAGATACCGCATCCCAACTAAAAGAAAACGTGGAAAGTATATAGTACACGTTCAGAGAGGAAGAGATGATTATTGGAGATCAATAACAAGAAAGTTACCAGAACCAACTACGACAAAACGTCCAGAAAAAGAAACAAAAGAGGAACCGTACCAACGTCAGATCAGAGAAAGTAAAGCAGTAATAATAAACATAGAATCAAATGCGGCAAATGAAGAGGAAATATTAATTGAGAATACAGGTGAAAAACCTATCATAAAAATCTGTGTATACGAACCCAAAGGAAATGAAACAGTAAATAAAAAGAATCCAATGTGAAACAAGCAAAACTACAAAGAATCGAAAGTATCGTATCCCAACGAAAAGGAAACTGGGAAAATATGTAATAAATATCCAAAAAGGAACTCACGAACATTGGAGAACGATAACAAGGAAACCACTCAAGTCAAATGCGACAGACCAACCTATAACAAAATCATATGAGAGAAAAACAAGAAACGAAACATGGCAAAAAGGAATGCTCATGGACGACAGCCATCTTTCAATTCACGAAGCATTACAACTCCAAAAAGTACTTAAAAATATGCAACCAAAAGAAAGAATAATGGAGACAACCAGTGCAAGGGGAGAATGCAACTATGCAGCCTGACGAAAAGAACTATATGATAAAAATGATCTGGATAACAACAGCAATAGTAAGCAGCGTAGTAATGCTGATAATAATCCAACTGGTGAGAACTACCAAATGCAGAAAGAAGCCAACGAAGAGAAGATTATGGCCAGCAGTAGAAAAATTCAATTACGATATCGAATTAGGACAATACGATACAGAAAGAACCGAGGAATATGAAATCATAGGAAATTCTAGCACAAGCGGACTTTGGTTAAAGGAACCGCCCATTATCGAAGCACAACAATGGTCAAATGAATGCGATATATATCAGATAACGAATGAGAAATATGGGGATATACGGACATTGCGTATAGGGTCCCCGGAGACGATGGTATAAAACGGAAAAGAGACATTGTATATAGTGTAAAATTTTATGTAGTATAGTAGTAGTAATAATATGTATATCTATATGTAAATATCGTACAAAATGCGTTAGAGACAATAAGCAAACAGAAATGAATGCCGATGAATTAATGATGTGTTATAATCAACAGATGGATCCGAATAACGTGAATCAACAAAACCAAGTGAGAATACCACCGTTCACAGAAGCAATACAACAACCAGCAGCTGCCAATGTACCTATAGAGATTGTAGAATTAAATCAAGGAATATATCAAGATCCAGGAATTGAGGCAACATGGAGACGGCAATGCGAATTAATGACACTAATAACAAACAATGCGCAAACTCAATGGACAAATACTCATCTAGTATTAACGGAAAGTGTGAACAGAGGACTACAACAAGCCATAAGACTAGAAGAGCAACAGAGAACTATACTGCAATTACAGAGAATAAATGAACAACTAGCAGATCAAGTTAGATAGCAAGCTGACGAAATTAGAAGATTACGTAACAACCAGCAGCACGTAGATCCAGCAAGTTGGGTGGAATGGATAGCATCGATGCCAGAATTCACCCCAGAACCGGATTCAACAGTAGAGTAAAAATAAAGCGTACCGTGTAAATATGTAAAAATAAAACGACAAAAGTAAAGCAACGTCAAGTAATTGAAATTTTTGTAGATATGCAGACAATCATCGAGAGAATTAGAAGAAGCGAGAATCTATCCGAAGCTACGAGACGAATAATGAAAGATAAAATTAGAGTGGTGAACGATATAAAAGAAAGATTGAAATGTTGTAAATGTAAAGAATTACTGATTGGAGCAAGACAGACGAAATGCGGATGCAGAATATGTACAGATTGTACGATAAAAGTGATAGAAACAGAAACAATAAAATGCCCTGGATGTGACGAAACGATGGAAAGAGAGGAAGATCCTACAACAATGGATAAAGCCACCAACAAAGAAATCAACAATCTATTAGTTCAATGCCAAGTAACAGAATGTGAATGGAAAGGACTTATGAAGGAAGCTGAAAGTCACACAAATGAATGTGAATATAACGAGATAGTATGCGAAAAATGTCAAACCATCACAACGAAAAAGACTATGGAAGAACACTATAAAGTATGCATCAAGAGAGAGGAAAAATGCGAGTTTTGTGGAGTTACCGACGAATGGATAAAAATAGAAATGGAACATCGGAATCCAAAAGAGGAACAAATATGTGATCTATATGAAGGAGTATGCGCAAACAACTGTGACAAGAAGGATAAAGTTAAACTAAAGGAACACTGGAACAAATGTAGCGGCAAACCAGTCAAATGTCCGTTAGAATTATTCAATTGCCAAACACAACTACCAATTGCGGAAATGCAAAAGCATATGATAGAAAATAGTATCGAGCATACCGAAATTATGATGAAAACGATAGGAATGTTGGCATGGGAAGTAAAAAGCCTACGAACAGAAAATGATACACAAAAGGCACTAATAAGAGAAATATTAGAATCCAGAAAGAATTTCGAGAGAAGCCAAGGAAATACACTCAAGAAAATGGCCGAAATGGAAAAGAAAATGCAACAGATGACCAACAGCCTAAAAGAATTAGAAACCAACAGCTCCATGGCCAGAAAACATCCTACAGCACCATTCATATGGAAAATAACCGAATTCGCAGAAAAACTCCAGAGAGCAAAAGACGGAACACAGAGAATTTTGGATAGTCCACCGATATATAGTTGGGAAAATGGATATAAATTGGGCATTAGACTATATCCAAATGGAGATGGAAACGCAACAGGCACCCATATCAGTGTCTTCATCAGAGTAGGAAGAGGAGATTATGATGAATTATTAGCATGGCCTTTCAAACAAAATATGATATTAACAATGAAAGGACAAGAGGATTATCGTAACCCAATCAGAACAGGAAATGAACCACAGATGGGAAGACCAACAACTGACTGGAATACAGCAATTGGTACACCACGGTTTTACCCACAACAACGATTAAGAGGAGAAGGATTCTTGCGAGAAGACAACCTGTATATAAAATTGGAAGTAGAGAAGCCAGACAAGACGTTGTAAAAAGAAAAAGAAAGTGTAAATAAATGTAAATAAAATAATAAAAATCAAATAAAAATCAAAAATTACAAATAATCAGAAAAATCAGAAAAACAAAAATTCAAAAATAATGACGATATTTAGATGGCAAGCGGAATCAGCGAAGAGATAATAGTACAGATGAGAGAAGGACCAGATTCGATATGGACGAGATTATGGAAAAAACCAGAGGAAGAGGAAAAAATCAAAACCTTAACAATCGCAATTCAACATTATACCAGTTTCGACACAACCGGACGACCATGGAAAATGAGGAAAGTAATTTACTCACAGAGAAGAGTAAGATACGAACAGTTGAGAAAAGAGGAACAAAGATATCTAACATTCAAAGATAACAAAGTATTTACCGACCGACAGAGTAAAGAGATGGCAGCACAAGGATTCTTTTTCTCAGGAACCCCTGAATTACCAGATGAAGTTACCTGTATTTATTGTCAAGGAAGACTATCACATTGGGAGAAAGGAGAAACAGCAAAACGAGAACACCTGAGGAAATTCTCAACCTGCCCATTTAGAATTAACATTGACGTCGGAAACCAAGCGATGAACAGATTGGAAGGACTCTGACAATCAGAATTAGACAAAGATGAAAAGGGAGGTGAGAAAAAGATAACGATAATAAAGAGTTTCGAAGATCCAGCAGAATTAATATGGGAAAAAGAGACCATAAATAGAACATTCGAGGAGAGAATTAAAACTTTCAAAGGAAATCCAAGAGCAGCAGAATTTGCGAGTCAAGGGTATTGCCAAACAGCAAGAGGAATAATGTGTGAAGGATGTAAAAATCAACAGCCAATACCAGATCAGAACGTCACAAAACTAAAGCATAAAGGAAAATGCATGTATAAACAAGAAAAAGAGTCAAAGAATATCGAAATAATAATTACCAATCAACAGGTGGAAGATATATTAGATCGACCAAAAACGAGAACCGCAATGTTATTATCAGGAGTAGATACTCAAAAAATGAGAAAAATAATCAAAGAAAGATTAGCTAACAATTTAGAATGGTACGACTCGACACAAGCAGTAATCCGAGCAATCAAGCGATACCAAGAGAAACCGAAAGAGAATCGAGACAAATCAATGATAAAAGAAGCTATTTTGGAGCAGTATCAGTGTGTAACATGTTGGCAAAAACATGTTGAAGTAATTTATATTTATTGTGGACATATGGTCACATGTGAAGCATGTGGATTGAAATTTGATATATGTCCAGTGTGTAGAAAGCCGATCAACGGGCGGATTAAAGGATTCCGTTTCGCTGATCAGTAGATAGAAAGAGAAAACAATGTGTAAAAAGTGTAAATAAAGATAAAAATAAAAGCAAAAAATTATAAAAACTCAAAAACCACAAAAATACTAGACGATGTAAATTATGACAAAATTTTGATATGATTGAAAAGAGAGAATAATCGATTATTAATATTTAGAAAACAATTATGAATCCGAACGAGACAGAAAAGCAATTGATAAAAGAAGTGGTGATAAAGGAGGCTGAAGAGCCAAAACCAGCAATCAAAGATCAATCAGAATCAATAAAAGTAACAAGTGAAGAGGTAGAAATATGGAGACAAAGAACGTTACAATTAAAAGAAATGCTACTAATCGCAGAAGAGGAATTAGTACAAGAGACTCTAAAAACGAAAATGATGAAAGAGAAGTGGGAAAAACAACTAGAACAAAAAATAACTTACCCAGAAGGAAAAGGGAAAACGTACCAAGAACGAGAAGAGGAAATGATGAAGGAATTTATGCAGAACCAAACCAGAATCAAAAACCAAAGGAAAGAGATACAAACCCTAGAACAAGAGAAGCAGGATCAACAAAGTGAAATCGAAAGATTGCGAGAAATAATAACAGATAAAGACGCAGAGATACGAGAAGAAGGAGAGGAGACGATAAAAATTATACAACAAATGCAGGAGGAAATTGGGCAAATCAGCACTCAATATCGAATAGAGAAGACAAAGAGAACCCATATGGAACAAGCCAAAGAATGGGCAAAAAGACAAGCAAGATATTGGAAAATCAAATGGACAGAAGATAGAGAACACTCAAGAAGCAATTGGGAATCACGTATCAGACATTACATTCAGCAAATAGCCGAAGAGAAAGATAGAACAAGAGCCTACAAAGCTAAATGGGAGAACGCAAAGATCGAGATCAATAAACTGAGAAATCAAGGGCCGAAACCATCAAAGAAAATTAGAGAGCCCAGAGACGATAGACAGGAAAGAATGGTGATCCAAACAACAGGAGAAGCGAGAAAGTGGAAAGACAAGTATAGATTGTCGAAAATCGAGAATGCGATGCAATGGGAACATATACAAAAACAAGATCACGAAATAGTATGGCAACAAACGAGAATGAAAGAGATGCTAATAGAACAAGAAAAGACTCTCAAACAGAGACAAATACAACAAATAAAAACGGAAGACAAAGAAAAGTGGATCAAATCAGAAGCAAGAAGATGGAAGAACCAGTACCAAGAAGCCAAGAAAGAGATAAGACTGTTACCCAAAAAGATATTAAATATGGAAGATTGGGAGTTATGGGAACAAGTCGAAGTGCAGAAAGAAACAATTGAGGAACTGAACGAAGAAATCCAAACAATGGAATATCATAAACGAGCCAGACCAGACACAATAAGAAGGCTCAGGAAAACCGACAAGGACCTCAGAAAATGGATCGATCAGTTAAATCAGAAAATATCGGAAACCCTACACGAACAAACGGATGAAAGACGGCAAAACCAACAATTAAACGAGAGGATAACAGAACTCCAGCAGGAGGTAAACGGACACCGAGGAGTTGCAGTATTCAAAGAGATCCAGCTGAGACATCAACGAGAAGTCAACGAACAGTTGAAAGAACAAGTCGAAGCGGAAATCAAAACGATAAAGCAAGGATATGAGGAAAACGAGCAAAATCTGAGGAAAGAGATTGAAAAGTTAAAAGTGTTGGAAAATACGCATCGATTAGAAATGCAAGTAGAGGAATTAACTGAAAACGCAGACTATCTTGCCTATCTCTTAGACGAAGAGATACAAATATCAAATACCTTGCGAGAAGAGGTAAATATGTTACAAAACCGACCACCAATCCTGCTTATGCCGTTATACCCCACTGAAATACCAAACCCAGTACCCGCCGAACCCGATGAAGGATTCGGGGAGACGGACGAAACGATAGTGTAAATTTAAAGAGAAAAATTGTAAACAGTGTAAAAAGACAACAAAAATAATAAAAAATGATAAAAAACAAAAAATTGTAATCGATGTATATTTAGTATGAATCCAAATGAAATAGAAATTCGAATGAATCTAGAAGACGGAGAATACATACCAAGCCCAATTCAATTAGTAGAACCAATCGAACAAGACCCATTGAGGTATTATAGTAAAAGGTGGAGAGCCGAAAGGAAAGAATGGCAAGAGCTAGTGGAGGAGCAAGAGTCAGAAATCGCCCGGACAAATCAACAGCTAATACAGGCAAAACAACTAGTCAATATGATAAAACGAAAACTAACATCCAGCATGGGAGAAAACAGAGACCAAAGGAGAGAAAATGAGCAATTGAGACGAGAATTAGCCGAAATAAAAACTCGTGTAATCCTGGAAGATTATTGGAAAACCGAAGCAGAGAGAATGAGAGATAGCAGAAAGAGTGAACAGAGATATGTACTACAGCTAGAAGACAGTTGTAAAGAAGCCAGGGAAATAAAAGAGAACCATCAACAAGCTCAAGATGGGATTAAAGCGCTAACGGAACAGCTTCAAGAAGCAAGACGAAAGTTGGAAAAACAAACAACCAAACGAGTCAATTATAAGCGCCAGCTCAAGAGAAAACAAACAAAAGAAAGAAACCTCCAAATGAAAATATTTAATCAACAAAGAATAATCAAAGAAAACAAAGAACGACTAAAAGAACTCCCAAAAATAACCGAGCGATTAATAAAAGCCCAAGTCCTAATAATGAGATTCTCAGAAAACAAAACTAAAGAGGAGTGCGAGATACACTCAACCCCAGAAAAAGAGAAAGAATAAAAAAGGCTAAAACTCCACTGTAAATAAACGAAATAATCTTGTAGATAAATATAAAAATTGATTATGTATGAAAATAGAAATTATGAACCCAAGCCTGTGGATAATAATAATGATAGTAATAAAAGAGTGCAATACCGAGAACCCGCTAGAAAAATGCGAGAAATCCCAACCCTTCAGAAGAGAAGACAGCACCTGCGCTGATTTCAAAGAAATTTGCGGAAACCCTGATAATGAGGAATGCCGACAAATAAACCTCCAATGTATGCAATGCCCCACAAAAGAAAACGAGGACGAATTGAAACAGAATATCGAGAAAACCCAAACAATGGTACAAACCCTACTGAAAAATAACGAAGAGATAGCCAATATAAAAAATGAGAACCGATAAATAAAGAAAACCCTAGAAACCATCACCAGACAAATTCAAAGAAAAGCCAAAGCGAATCCCAATAACAAACCAATCCAAGAAATTCAAAAAATCGTCCTATCAATTCAAAAGCAACTAGGAAAACGAGTGGGACAGGAAAACGAACCCCGTACAACAAGTCTACCAATCAAATTTATACTACCGATGAGTATAATATCCAACATAATACTCTTAATATGCTGTCTCATCATCGGCCTAACGAAAAACAAATCAAGGCAAAATACCCCAATTCAGAAACTCAGAAGAATGATCAACCAAATCCAAAATACCAATCAAATTAGCAAAATTTCAAGACTCTCGCAGATTTCCATCAATCACCCCTCAAGATCAACCCAGCTTGAAAGCGAAACCCAAGCCGTCAGCGATTCATTCGAAGCTAAATATAACTGACTTACATTGATTTAAACTGATTTTACTAACTCGTACTGATCTACAGTGATTTGAACTGATATTATAAAACTTACACTGATATTAAAACTGAACTATCCGATTTTATTTGACTATGTACAGTAGCCGGACCTTAAGTCCATCTTTATCTTGATGATTAACCTAACCGTAGATATTTTTATGAATGTGAATATTGAAAAAGGAAATGTATGTATTATTTTGAAATCAATCGAAATTGCGGGTCGAAATTTTACGGACCCCCGAGTGTTTTATGTTGGGCCAGAACGTAAACGGCCTTGGAAAAGGTTTTAATGGATCAGTAACACACGCAAAAATAACATGCACTTCAAATAAACCTGAAAACACCAATTAAGCCATATAAAATATGAGAAAAATAAGAGAATTAAATATAAATTAATAAACATAAAAATAAATTAAAATAATAACAAAATGCACCAAGATTCGCACGATACCTACACAAATACAACAAGAAAACACAAAAAATTTGACAAAATTGAAAAAAAGTAATAAAAGTTCATTAAAGTGAAATTTAAATTGAAAAATTTGAATTAGCAATAATTCAATAAAAATTCTAAGTAAAAAATTATAAAAATAAATCAAGAAATAATAAAAGTAAAGAATAGAATTTGCTAGAAAATAACAAGGTCGAATTTTGTTTTACTACATCAAATTTCACACACCAGAAAAATAGGTATATATACTGATCCATTTTCACATTTAAAAAAAAACAAAAAACCATTTTTCAAACTATTGTTAGAATCTTAAAAACCATATTTTTAAATCTTGAAGTCAATTTTAAAACTGTTTTCAACTATTTTAAACTATTGTCAGACTATCTTGGAAATCTTAACTTTTAGGTGAGAATTATTTATGGTGGAACCCTCTTTCCACGTCCCGTCCATAGCATCTCGGTAGAGCTCTGCTTGGCGTCGACGTGGGGAGAGTGGCATTTTGTTTTATGTTATTTTGATGCAATATGATGATATTTGTTAATGGAGGGTAATTTTGTTGGATTGTTATATAATTAATAAATGTTATTGATAATATTAACCTGTTTTATATACTTAAATAATTAAATAATTTTGTCGAAATTTTCCGGCCCACAGCCAGTACATAATGCAAGATAGTAAAATCTACATAGTGCAGATTCATGTAAGTGCGTGGAAAATCGCCAATGATATGTACCCGTGAAGACTCAGCGTGAGCAACGCAGCGGTCGTAACGTCAATATTTATCCCTCTAGCTGAAGCGAGAAATAAGGAAGAAGTCTCTGGCTGCTTCCTCGTTTCTCAATTCAGAAAAAATCGACCTAAAATTATATTATACACGGCTTAAACTTATCACACCGAGTAGTCCAGTGGGCACTCAATAAATATAATGTAAACACAAATGCGCCTAGGATCTACTAAAGGGAAAGGGTACGGGGATAAATAAATCTGAAATCGTTGGTATGAATAAATTAGATTAATATTTGGAATTAAATTAATCAGTAATATGTTAAATTGGAGGATAAAAATTATAAGTAATTCAACAATGTCTCCTAAATTAATTTGATCTATTGGTCTAACTAATTGCTGAATAAAAATAAACGTTTTGATTTAATGAAAATAATCATCAAAAGGAATTCGAGTAAATTATGGATTTGAACTAAATTAACCCATTGTTTAAAAACTAAAGTAATCCAGTGTCAGTAAAGTAACAATTTTGATCATGAAATTCTTTGGGTAAAGAGGAAGTTAAATTGTTTTAAAGATCAAAACTTATTAAAATAAAGCCTTTTATTTTTAAGATAAGTTAACGGTAAAGAAACCCATTCAAAGTATTCAGTTAGAAAAAATTGAAGTGGCTCGCAGATTAAAATTAATGCATTAAACCTTGGTTAAGACTAGGTAAATCCCCACTTATTGATAAAGTGATCCGCTAATCAAGCTGAAGTAGCGTGTGGAGAGAGTAGGGCGAAGCTACGATTAAAAATCAAATTACTATAATTGATAATCACCTGCGGCAAAGGATTAAAATGATTCAATAGGTAAAATAAGATCAGGTACCAAAGTAAATCAAAACCGAGCGTGTTTAATAATTAAAATAGTAACAATATCTTCCCCACCTCTCATGTAATTAAGCGATGTTCAGCATAAAAATCCAAAGAAAATCGGTTAACTTTAGAATGAAATTTGAATAGTCTAAATAATTCAATAAAATTAAACAAAAATTACGAATAAAATGGAGAAGAATTTATTGCATTAAAATCACCGCGAATCTCTGTTCCGACAATAAATCATCCCGCTAGTATAACGCCCACTTGTCCTTAAAACGTCCCTCGTCTCAGCAACAACTGCCATTGTGAATTCCACTAGTCAGCCTTCACGATACGATCAGAATTCCGGTAATGTACGAATCGAAAACAGCACCCAGATAATCGCTACGAGTGACTCCCCAAAACTGCCTTGACGTAGAATTATAAACCGATCGATAGTTAACGCAAAACTCACTGACTCCATAGGGTAACCTATGAACCCATGCTGCAGCCGCACCAACTCCCATAATAGAAGGACCACCCAAATGTACCAAACTAGATTCGAACCCATACCTGTGTTAACTCCAAATCTCGTTCCTGAAGAGATAAATGATCTAGATTTTAATAATAAATGAATAAACCTGAATTGTAATTCATAATAAATCCGTTACAATCAAATATCCGGCACAAAGGGCGAACGGATGTCGCCACTGCATAGGAATACACAGATCCCGAAATCACTCTGAACGTCGACGGTGATGTCATGTGTGAACATCCTGTTCGACATTAACGGATGACGAATGCGTCAACAGTCAGTTCACTTTGCTAAATAGTAAAATTATGTAGATGCAAGTGATCATTCCAATTTGATTAATAACTGAATTCATAAATGCACTAATAATCATTCCAATTTGAGAAATAATTAGAATCATAAATGCGCAAATAACCATTTCAATTTGACAAATAATCAAACTTATTAATACGCAAATAATCATAGATAATCAGAACCATACAGTAGAGGAACCGAGTACAGATCAATAAGACCCCTCTGTTCAATAAACGCCGATAGATTCCTCCCCGAAACGCTAACGTCTTAAAGGATAAATGACCTAAATCCAACACAGAAAAACCATCGAAATCGCCTGAACACACAAACCTATACCCCTCATCGCCATAATTCTTATGATTCCCGTTCAGACATCAAGTTCCCCGAACGTTAACTTAATCAATCGATGTACCCCTGAAAGTAACTAGCGATTCAAGATTATATGAGTCTATGACTATCGATTAAGCATTCATATATTTAGTAAATTGTGTGAGGGTGTATTACATCGAACTCATTTCAGAAGAACTCATGCTCCCAAATTGGATTTCAGCACAAGAGGCCGATGAATGGCGCCGAGCCTGGAAACGAGCGCGCCCGTCAATGACTCTCGAGAAGCCACGTCCAAAACGATCATGCCCAACACTATGGCAAATCCTAGGCCGAGGGAATGACCCCCGCCAACCAGAGGAAGAACAGTACCCTGCCGAGGAGATCCTCGACCATGCGCGAAGCCTGCTGGCTTAGTGGGAAAAGATTCAAGAAGAGGTCGATTTGCACGTTGTGAAGGCGAGGATGTACCTCGCCAACGTTGAAGAGGACATCCTCGTCGGGCGCATCGCGGAGGCGTACCCGGCTCGACCGGCATGCAACACTCGACGTCCAGTGCCCATCATCCCTGGTTACTCCCCGGAGGAAGGAGTCAAGAAGTTTCTTGAAGAGTCATGAACCTCCAAACACAATCGTAACTGATATTTTTATCCTAGTGATGTTGTTAATATTAAATTACAATGAGTTGTTCATCTTAAAACTTTTTGTTTTAATAAATTTCCCTTCTATGACTATGTTTGGAATCATTAGAATTCTTCTCATTAAACAAAATTAATCTGAGTGTTTTTCTTTATAGTAATGTCGGCCCTGAAACTAATGCAAAGCGAACTAGACCGCGCTAGGCAGGCAAACGCGGAGCTACTCAGCCAGATACTGCAATTAACTCGCGAGGTGCAGCAGGTCAAAGCGACCTGGTCCGACCCCAAACGGACGAAGATGCTCTATCATCGACTCACTGCAACTCAAAAGAGCTGGGCTGAAGAACGTCAACTCAATCAGAGTCTTCACACACAGATCAGGGGCTTAGAGGTTGCCCTAGCAGCCTGCCAGGAAGGGGAAGCGGTAACGTATCCGCTCGTCTTCGCCCCTTCCCAACTGCCGAGTCAACGCGCCGTTGATGGCGTCTCGCCAAGCTCAAAGTCGACAACCATTCAACCAACCATCCGCCGGCCGGGAAGTAAGGAACGGGCCCGACGCCGAGCCGCACAAGCGTCAAGTCGATCGAATTAACTTATCATTGTTACGCATGTCCTTTGTTCATTAAATAAATCAGCACTTATGTACTCAATCATAGTGGGTTAGGCTCGAACTCATCTACGCTAATCAGTCTAAATTCCATGTAAGGGACCAAGCAAAGCGAGCATAGGTCTTCTATCGACAGCTCGTGAACCCGAGGGTTGTCCGAGCAACTATAGTACTAGCACATGGTACTCAATTTTTGAGGGCAATCCACCACTTGAACACATTACCAACGTTGCCTAGCAACGGGTGCCAAGTGGCGGTTAGCATCATTTTGTATGGCGTTACTAGGGTCACCAGGAGGATTAGCAAGATTTGAACCCCTGTAACCCACCAATCCAAATAACTCGAGAAGTGCAACAAATCAAGGCAACCTGGTCAGACCCGAAAAAGACGAAAACTCTTTATCACAGGCTCACAGCAGCTCAAAAAGGTTGGGCGGAAGAGTGACAGCTAAATCAGAGCCTGCGCACACAAATCAGAGGATTAGAGGTCGCCCTAGCAGTCTGTCGTGAGGGAGAAGCGGTAACGTACCCGCTTGTCTTCGCTCCGTCACAGATGCCGTATAGAGGTCCCCACAATAATGGAACTCAAGCGACGAACCCGTCCGCCACTCCATCAAACAATCGTCGGCCAGGACGCAAGGAGCGTGCCCGACGCCGAGCAGCATGGCCCCCAAGTCCATCACCTTAGCTCATGAACATTATATTTTTTGCTGATTTAAATAAATAGGTTGCATTCACTGTTAAATTAATTCCAAGTTACGAACCATCTCGAACCATCGTTCCTTCTCCAATAGTCAATATAAACCCGATCTTGAACTTTCTTATACAAGGGACAGAGCAAAGCGAGCATAGGTCTTCTACCGACAGCTCGTGGACCCGAGGGTTGTCCGAGCAATTACAGTATTGGTAATAATACTCACTTTTTGTGGACAATCCACCCACTCGAACACATTTCCAACGTTGCCTAGCAACGGGTGCCGAGTGGTAGCTAGAAACATTTTGTATGGCGTTACTGGGGCAACCACAGGACAATTTAAACAAAGGACGAAACCCTGTAACCCACCACTAAATAAATAAATAATACTCGCGAATTATATTTGTTAGTTAACTTTAACATGTCGCAATATCACAACTACTTTACTTAGAGTTATAATACTCCGTAATCAGTAGTATTCCATTGGTATATGGTACTTAAAGGGAAAAGGTATTTCAAGGGGTTTTGTCACCCTATGCAAGAATTGAAAATTTGTGCCTGATCCGGGCTAGAAAAATTAATGAATTAGGATTAGATATAAAATAACTAGTATTCAATCTTAAATAATAAAACACATCAAACATCAAATAAAAAATAAGTAAGGTTCAATGAAAGTTAAATTATTAGGATTGAACCGACGTTGCTGTTCATGATATATATATATATATATATATATATATATATATATATATATATTTCCATGATATAACCGCCATGTTGTTTTGGGTTCTTTATTTTAATTCAATGATATAAGGCGTTGATAAAATGTCCTTAGACTCATGCATACCTATAGAAGGTACTGCAATGACATTTTGAATTTATAAGTGAAATATTTAGATAAACACATAGATCTTTTCTATGCCACCACCAACTACTTTCAAACAATTCATTAGTTAAAGAAACCATTTTCGAAAAAATCGATATCAATTTCGTTGAGAAAATCTTGCGATAGTCTTGATATCTTCTTCGGACTGAATTCTTTGTCATTGCATCTGTTTTTTCATGAGATTAAAAATGACGTTGACGAACCCTTCCCTTCGTTCACTACACATTGACTGGCTTGGGCTTCCATATGGTCAATTTTCCACTTTAGCGTCTGTATTTTCACCAGATTTTATGCCGCTTGTTTGTTGAGAAGGACATTGGTTTAATGAATCTTCTTCACAAGGTAATACTTGAACCAGGTGGCTTTCTTCGCATTACACTTTATTTTCAGTTGCTCAGGCATTTGAGTTGTCTCTTTCTCTTTTTTGAGAGGCGATTGATGTCGTCACAAAATCAGGCTATCAATTTCTTCACTGAAATTAAAATTGGGAGTTTAACTTAATAGATATAATTAAATAAATATGAATGCAATCTAAATATGGAACAAATGATGGTCCATTTTTATTTAAAACAATAGAACAACAAATGAACGAAATACAAGCTGATGGAGTAGATATTGGATAACTTTTAGCTCCAACTCTTACATCAACTTAGAGTTTTAATATTTAAAATAAAATTCTACGAAGTTCATACGATTAAAAACTATTTGTCTACTTTTTCTTCGTGTTGGATTTCGAAAAGCTTGTATGTTCTTAAATTTTAGTTATTTCTTTTGTGTTTTAATTAACATAATTCTATTTTATCGAATTTTTTTATTTTTTTAAAAAAAAATTAATTGTTTTGATATCGATATTTTATAGGATATCATTACTGATTCTTAGTCAAAAAAAGTTTTGAAGGTAAATGAAAAGAAATCAGAGGTGAAAACAAAAAGAGGTTCCCTTAAAATTTATCAAGATATTTCACATTCTTTTTAATAAATACAATAAGACTTCTATAATAGAGACAATTTATGTAGTGACACTCTCTGTATATGCACATTCTCAAACGGGAGAGTTAATTTTTTCGAAAAAATAGCATAGTTACAAAGGGATGTACGGTAGTTTATAAATATTTGCAAATTTTGAACCTTGATTTGTAAAAATTATATTTTTTATATATACTATATTATAAAATCCTAATAAAACTTTTTACAGAACACCATGCATGTATATAATCCACTATTGAAATTCAGATGATATGTGATGATATTAATTTAAAATTAACTATTTTCCTACCTTTAACATCCTCGTGTTAACTCCTGGCTTTCATTATTCCAACCTCTTCTCTATGGTTGGAAGTGGACACACTTTGCTTATTGCGCTTATTATTTCCTTTCCTTCACACAACATCTGGACGACTCTGCTTTGGCCATCTGTTCCCATTATCATTTTAATAACATTTGCTAAAGGCCATTTTCCATATTCGTTCCTCTTGTCGAGTACCCATACCACCATTCTCTCTTTTAGTTCCTCTTCTATTCTATTCCACTTCTCACGAGATTTCCGTTGGGGAATCACTTCTTTCATCAGTCTAGACCAGAATTGTTTATTTAATTCCTGTCCTCTCTTCCATCACATGTAAGAACACCTTGAAGCTTTTTCATTCAGCTCTATGACTGTTTCAGCTTTCCACCCAGCTATTTATAAATGATTTGGTGTAAGAACCGTATCCTCTTTGCTGTCGTCACACTGAATTACAAATGGACTAGAATTCAGCAACATTTCTGAATTTATAAACCCTTTACCAATGCCTCAAAAACTCCTCCAAAGTGAGGCTCAGAAGATGGATTGCAGTAAGTTATCCCATTTTCCCATTAATTTCCTTCAAAGCTAGTTGTAGTTCGATAAAATAAGCACCTATCAACACTTCAAGCACTTGTTTTTTGTTCAGCATCGGAGAATTTAGTCCTTTCAAATGTTTCCATTTATCTTTTGCTCTAAACAAATTGACAACTTGCTTTTCTCCAGAAATACTTAGCACTACTAAGGCTTCAAAATTTCTTTTCATTTTTCCGTCCTTGCTGTAATTTTGTACCGATTTTGCCTTCATCCGTTGAACCTTTCCGCCGATTACACTTACTGGTATGACTGTTTCCTTCCCAGTTAACTCCAACTCATCAGCGACACGTTGACTAATATAACTGGTAGAACTTGCATCATCCAACTCGCCATCATCGTCGTAACTTAATGTTTTATTCATCTTTCTTCATGAAATAGATAATTGTGTTTCGTTAGACAACCCCTCACTCTGCACAGTGTACTTTTCCTGAATTCTGTTGCAACATGACCTTTTTTAAAACAATTTCGACAAAGTTTGTTTGTTTCAACAAATACCATTCTTTCCATCCATTTTAGTCGCTTGAATTCCACACATTGATCTAGATAGTGTGGGCCTTTGCATCTTACACATTTGAGCTCTAACTCGTTTGTTTTATTTCCTTTGTTGCTCTCATATTTTGTTGCTCCTTTGACAACTGTTGTCCCAAAATAAAATCGATCTTTCACCAGTGTCATTTGCTTCTTTCTTTGATCATTAACTAAAGATTTTCTAGTTACACTACCAAACCCATAGAGAGTTTTGCAAGTAGTTCGGTTCAAGTCAGCCTCAACCCGTAGCTACTCTTTCAATTTTTGGATCGATTCCTTCTCGAGCATGATTCCTTTTACATTCAATGAGCAATGATGCTGGCAATTTTTTCAATAACTGCTGTAGAAGACAACCTCCCTGTAAATCATTCTCTTTACCTATAGCTCTAAAACGGACTTCCATGGATTCCAATAAGCCAACAAAAACATCAATATCTTTCATTTCTCCTTCCCGCACCGGCCTGAACTTCTCAATCATTTCTAACATTGTCAAATAACCCCTTTCATCTCCACCATAGCGCCGTTCTAATTTCTCTTTAGGTACTTTGTAGGCTTCTGATGAATAGCCAGATTATCAATCAACTTGGGTGGTTCCCCTGCTAGAGACAGCATCTTGTCCTCAGAGCTTCCACCTGCTTGCATTGAACGCCGCCTTCCATTCTTCAAATTCAAGTACCTTTCCGTCAACTATTGCTATCTTTAATTTTTTCAACCTGTTTAAACTTTTCTTTGCCATTTGCGGTCCAAAAATCCGACGTTTTTGGCCCTTCGCTACCTATATTTTGTTCCGTTCGTTTCTGCATTCATTTATAAATCTTCTTTATAAATTTCTTCTTCTTTTCGAGTTCACTAATATCCTTTTCCACCAACTCTCCTTCCTCCAACTTATTTAATTTTTTACACAGCTCAGCCAGTCTCATCTATTCATCCAATGCCTCTTCAAACTCTTTTTCATAGGTTACGAAAGTGCCCGTTATATCTCCAACCATTTCCGCCAACAATAAATTACGCGCTTGAGTCGATTTCCATTTCTGAGAACGCCGCCGTGCATATAAGTTTTTGAACTCTTCCCCATAGTTACAACCTCCCCCCAGACGCAATAGCAAATGGATAGTCACCCATGTTTGACATTATAATCTGATGATTTTCTTTGTCTTTCTAATTGCTTGCCCGCATACAAAATGTATATCTTTTACGGCATACATATTATGTGGTGTATCACATATTTTAAATCCATTGTTAATTACACCATCTGCATTACTGTTCGGGTTTTATTGGAACTCATAGTATTTAAAACATTCAAGTAGATGGTTATGTCATCGCTGGACCACATCCCCCCGGGATAAAATTTTTTTGAAGTCCAAAAGTATAAATTTTTTGCAGAAACAAAGACAATGGCTCATTTAAGGTCAATAAACAAATACCATGACTCATCCAAATTTTCAAGGTCATTACAACAAAGACCATGACTCATTAACGTCATTTTAAAGTAGGTCAAGGTCATTGGGTGAGCCATAATAATTTTCAAGGTCATTTAAAAGTAGGTCAAGATCATTCGATGAATCATAATAATTTTTTCTAAAAGTACAAATTTTTTCTCAAGGTCATTTAAAAAATTTCAAGGTCATAATATTTTTAAAAATTTTGTAATTAAAATTTACTACTATTAAAAATAAAAAGTATTTTAATATTTTTTAATTTTTATTCTATTATTATTATTACTACTATTATTATTATTATTATTATTATTATTATCATTATTATTACAAGTTATTATTACTTTTAACAATGTTATTATCATTAATACTATATTAATTTTTTTTATACTAATAAAATGTTAATAAAACATAAATTTACAAGTATTTTCACCAAAATACATTATTACAAGTTATTATGATTAATACTATATTAATTTTTATTATATATTAATAAAAAGTTGGTAAAACGCAAATAACTAATTCAAATAAAAATTCAACATAAAATACATTGTATTGAAATAAATCACAAGATACAAAACATCAGTCTGATACATCATCAATATCAACATATGAGCTGTCATAGCTTGGGCTGTGTGTGCTTTGGTACCTGGGGCTCTGCGATACTTGGTTATCATCAATGGCATCGATTCCTAAATAATGGTCAAATGCGAGACTAGAATTTATACCCACCCAATTACGCTTATCGTCTTTATTGGTAAGTACAATTTTACTGTTCTTAAATGTAAACAATTGGAGGTTCCGCTTCCCTATCCTAGTTTGAGGAACCGTGAATATTGTGTCATTATTAAAACAATCTAACTATGACTGGTGCTCAATCTCTGTCCCTAACGACTTCACATCCTTAGGCCTTATTGTATTTTTAGTACCTAAAAGACTATTGCACTTCGGTCTTAAAAAACCCATTCTTCATACCCAAGACCCTTACTCTCATCTTTAAATTTTCCTATTGCAGAGTCATGTTTTCTTGAGTACAAGGGATATGCCGGGTCGTAATTAGAGGTATCTAAAAGGTTGTCTCTTATCATTGCCGCAAAAGAGTGTCTAGCCTACAGTGCTTAACCTCAAGGAAAAATGAATCCGTGTCGCCGGTAACAATATTTATTACGCAATTAAATTCATTCCTGTATTTAGCTAATTCCTTATATTGTAGGTCGTACATTCGAAGTTTAGACAGGTCCGATGTAACTAGGCCTGTCTAAACATATCTAATCCTTATTCAGATGATCAGCAATCAGATTATCATCAATTACGATAGATTTTCTGAAAGTCGGCTTTGAGGCATATACACTCATCTTTTCATCAGAATTGCATAGCCTCATATTCATCCGTTTTTAAGGTTTTCGACAGACTTTCCATAAAACTATTATTATAAAGTTTAAACAAGTCCCTATATAGCTAACTAGTACTTTGAGCTCTTAATTTTGTGTTTTTGTCAATTTATGCATGAAATATAGGTACTTGCTTAAATTTAATTGCGCGATGAATTTTAACAACCTTCACACCGAGAGAAAGATAAAGCTTGAGAAGCCGCCAATGAAGAACAAGATTCTTCTTAGGTCAATGCGTAAGCATCAACTTCTCAACTTTAGGATTCGGTGGACACATTTTTTCCGGACCAATCGGAAAATCATTCAAAAAATTATGTACATAATGAGGAATCTTGATATCGACCTCCATTGTATAACCACATGGAAGGGTTTCAATATCGTCAACATTCAAGTACTCATTCAATACATCATCCAAACCATCATACACCAAACAAAATGTTCATACGGTAGATATTGGCTAAGAGCCCAGCCATACAAATAATTTATATCTATATACAAGAGTTCTGTATCCTCAGAACTTGCGACATAATGCTTGTTAACAAATGTTAACCCACCCTGTATTCCTCCCTCGTTGAAATTGAACATTTTCATGTCCTGCAGAAGTTCTATAGGTTCCTGTAATGCCATGAGAGCTGACGCCCATAACATACCAGGAAGTCCATAAAAATTAAGAGGTTCTAGACTATTATAAGCAATTGCTTTTGCGCGAAATTGCAAGAAGGAATACGTCTAATTTTAAGTAGGTTAACATATAATCTAACATTGTCTCGCAATTTTGCAGTGTCCAAATTTGTTGGGCTGTAGCGTATTCATCAGCAATGACAGAACCCCAAATAGGAGGTAATTCAGTCGTCGATTCAAGAACCTCAAGAGATATCGCAAAGTCATAAGGGAAAATAGCCTTGGCTCTAACAATTGCGCCATCAAAAACAAATCAGTTAAAGGAAAATCAGTAAGTGTTTTAACAGCTTTTGCTAAAGATGAATTAACAAATTGCATGCTGTCTATAAAACGAACAGGCAATTTATTAATGTACGTGATGAGGGAGATAAATTTTTCAAAAGTGGTCGGAATAATATTTAATTCCCAAGAAGAAAAATTATTTAAACCATACTTTAAAATATGATGGAGATAATATCCCCCCAAATTGTGAAAAACCACAGGTAATTGTTTCTGGATTCGTCGAGAAACATTACACTTCCTACAAGCAGCCCCTAAATACTTACCTGAGAAATGACAATGATCTTTAACTTTATCCCTAATAAACCTTTTACACAAATAACAAGTGCGACATTCCTTGAACTCCCGTTCCTCATTGAAAGAAAGTGTTCCTATAGATTTTTGACAATAAACCTCGTTTTTAGGTAGTGCCTGTTTGATTTTTAATGCACAATGAAACATGGGTGTCAAATGCAGGTTTTAATCTAAAGTCATTAGACAATGGGGACACCAATGTACAGAGATTTGAACATTGCAAGATGTAGTCGCATGGCAGTTCATTAATTTATTCAAATCAAATATATATCCAAAAGAAGTAAATAAATAGGTGTACCGTCAGTAACCTTGGAGTGGTGAATTATACATAAATGTGGATGATTGGGGATATAATTTATATCATCATTTTGAGGAATTTTAGACGGTTTTACTTTATACGCCAGATCATTTATAGCAAGGTTTAAGTCCTTGTTTTTTCTCTCGAACTTGGGAATATTACAGAGTCTCATAGGGCAATCGTCAATGCGGTCAAAATTCAATTCGTCAAAATAATTCTCGTAAAAAGTAACTCTGTTTCTATGGGAGCGAACTACACTACGTTTTAAAAGGGCTAATATACTATATATCAAACAATGATGGTCATTGTTTTGAACATTAACTATAGCCTTTTTGCCAGATAAAGATCTTGGTGTGGGGATATAACTATGGCCAGCCAGTCTATTTATGGGATAATATTTAGTTAATATAAAATCAATTTCTTTGATTTTAACAACCCGCCATCCACTCCCTAAATATGTGAAACGTTCCATTTTATTATTTAATTTAGTTATTCCATCAAGCAGAAAATTATCAAAAAAAGTTCTGCCTTATTACTAAAAAAGTTATCTTTAATTTCACCATCTTTTTAGAATTGTATGAGAATGGTGAATTGTATTTTAACTGACCCCATTTTGTTTATCTCTAATTTTAATTTATTAATTATTTTATCTGTTAGAGAGATTTGAATTAGATTTTGGTGTTCAACATCGAATCTAATACTTTTATGGGTTTCATTTAAATCTAACCTTATTTCAGGTTCATCATCAACATTAATTGAACCCCCTATCTGATTATTAATATCATCATCATCCTCATCATCATCATCATCGCTAATGATGATTTCAACCCTTTTAATTTTAGAGGGAACACACTGAATATTTGCAGCAGGTCGTTTATTATTATTATTATTATTATTATTATTTTTATTATTACAACTTTTATTATTATTATTTTTATTATTATTATTTTTACTAAAATTATGATTATCATTACAATTTTTTATTATTATAATTTTTATTATTATTTTTATATAAAATAAAATAAATTTTCAATAAAGTATGGGATGCAAAGGTTGTATAATTATTTCAATATTGAACAGAAAAATGAATATATGTGTATGTATATAATTTAATTAAAAATATTTTGTGCATGTGAGGTATCATTCACATGGTTTTCAATAGTTTTTCGAAGGTTTACTAATATGATCCATAGTATGTAATGAATAGAAAACGTTGGTGTGTGCAATGAACAAATTTAAAGATAAAGTCGATATTTTTAAGACAATATATTTTAATAAATATGATATTCATGTTTATGGCTCAAAATATGTGTGTGTTAAATCAGCCATGACAATATGTGTTATTTATGATACACGTGTGTTTCATGTTTGAAATATGTGTGTGTATAAAAATTTTTCGATCGTGTGAGGTATCATTTTAAAGGGTTTTCAATGGAGTTTTCGAAGATTTGCGATTGTGGTCCATAGTAGACAGGGATAGAAAAATTGTAAATGTTTGTATAAAGTTAAAGAAAAATTCGATATTTTTAAGAAAATATGTGAAAATAAATATCAAAAATAATTATTACTCAAATGTATGTGTTAAACCATCTATATGTTACAGTGTTTATGGAAAAATTTTAATGAAAATATGTGTTATTTTCTAAAAATTTATGAAATATTAATTTTATGGCTAATAATGTGTATGTGATAAATCATAAAAATAGTTCAATATTTATGTAAAGTTTGAGATTGTTATGAAAATGTATATAATTTATGATACATACGTGTTTTTGATTGAAATATGTGTGTTTGGTTTACTGATAAAAGAAAGATTCTAGACAATTTTTAAAAAAATACATATAATAATTGATCTAATTTAAAGACATTTATATTTAATATCTATTTTAGTTTAAAATTAAATTAATTTTTGATATATGTGACTAAATTACTTATAATCAAATATTTAAAAACCTAGGGGCTAAGAGTCATAATAATAAAAATTTAATATAATATAGTTAAAAACAGAATACAAGATGAAGTGTATTCTTTATTATTGCCAGACTAAGTGCGGCCAAAAATTACCTAGCATGTCGGGGTAATTACACAACTTTCATGCGCGGAAACAACAAAGCGTCATAAACACTAAATTAATTAATGTTTATTACTAACAAAATAATTATTTGCCGACTAGCTAGATTACAGCCACCAACAACCAGCTTGCAGATAAAATTTAAGAAAGGGTAAAGATATTATATTTAAAAATACAAACAAATAAGTCATCCATTTAAACTCATCGGAATCGAATGATGGGAGTTATAATATTATTATTTAGTCAAAATTTGATATATTAAATGCGCGCGGGTATACTTTTAATCAACATAATTTTTAAAATATTTTTTCATAACTATATTTCTAAAATAAATTAATAAAACCATAGTTTTTAATATATATTCATTAATCAAGTCTTTGTTAAACATGCACTTGTATTGCATCTACATTGTGGACTAACATAATCCGTGTATGTTGGAAATTTGCTATATTCATAAATACGTTAAAATTAATGTAAAACAAAATATACTCATAAAATATAATTGGTCTAAGTAATTTTGTGTTTATCAAATATAATAACATAATTATATTTCATAGTTATATTTTATAAGTGAAGGGTTTAAAAATATGTTGAAATTAAAAATGTGAAAACTGAAAAATTATAATTGATATTAGTAATTCTGTGTTTATCAAATCTATTTGTAATAAGATATATTTTATAAGTAATACAACAAATGTAAAATAAAAATCTGTAGTATTCAACAGATTTCTATTAATATTATTAATTAATACTATTATTATTATTATTATTTTTATAATATTTTAACTTTTTATGATTATTACCATTTCATTAACATTATTTTCGTCTATTATAATTTTATTATCAACCATTTGTATCATCAACATTTATATTTAAAGATCTAACATTTTTAACTGAAGAATATTAAAATTTTTACTATTAAATTATCATAAGTGGATCAAATAAACTAATTAATGATAATATTAAGATAATTTATAAAGTTTTTACTTAAATTTTGGACTCAAATATATTTTATAAGCTAATTTTAACTTAGAGTATATATTTTTGTGGTTCGAGTGAGTAAATTGATGTACTATGTGTAAATTAGTAACAGATGGGTATCAGATGGGTATAATGTGAGTAAAGAGGGGTCAACACACAATAAATCAATAAAAAGAAAACTAATTCGTCCAATAAATCAATAAATAAGCAGACGGAAACTAATCTACACAATAAAAACCGAGATATTTTATTCAAATATTTATTAAAATGTCATTCTAGTACTATTGACTTTCCAAATTGGAGTCATGACATCATCTGAATTGATCTTGTATCCTTGGATAATGATAATTGTATACCAATGAAAGTTTTCAATAAAATTTACTTCTTTATTAGCAATATAACACTGTTTTCTCGTGGCCAAGATATATGTGGTTATTGTTCTTAACTTGATATTCGTTTTATTTAGAATTTCGTTTACTAAATTACAATCTACATCCGATATTATTGCGAGCAAGCATGAAAATTGGGTATTGATTAATTTGATTGGCATTGAAAATTTGTAAGTGATGAACCATCAAAAATTATTTAATTATTACCATCAAGTAATAAATTATTTATGTTCATTTTGGTAAAGATAATAAATGTTTTAAGTAAATTATTACAAAATCATAAAATAACAAGTAAGTTAACTTTTTCTTTGATTGTTGATGAATTTATTATTATTATAATTATTATTATTATTATTATTATTATTATTATTATTATTATTATTGTTATTATTATTAAAGCCATTATCAATTAAAGCCATGTTTAATAATTTCATTGTAAAATTATACTAAAAATTTCATCTTTAAAAACATGTATAAAATTTCATTTAAAACTATCTTAAAAATTTGATCTTTAAAAATTATATATAAAAAATTCATCGATAAAATTATACTAAAAATTCTATTTAAAAATCCTGTATAAAAAATTTCATTGTAAAATTATGTTAAAAATTTTATCATTTAAAAATATGTATAATAATTGGTAGATAAAACTATACTAAAAATTTTATTTAAAAAATCCATCATGTAATTTTGTCGACTTTAAGTTACTTTAAAAATTCTTACTCATGTAACTTACCTTTTGACCCTCTATTTACTTTTAAAAAATTCTTACCTTATGTAATTTGCCTACTATAACTGCTTTTAAAATTTTCATCTTTAATAATTACCCTTATGTAACTTAAATGTTGACCTTCTATTTAATTTTAAAAAATTCTTACCAAACTTATCATACTTTACTCTAGGCACCTTAATTTACTTAAATTTATTCAAACGTACTTAAATTTACTTTAATGTACCTTAATTTACTTTATGAACCTTAATTAACTTAAATGTACTCTAATGTACCCTATTGTACTTTAATTTACTTTAGACCCTTTAATTTACCTTAATTTACCTTAATTTACCTTAATTTACTTTAGGTATTTTTATCTAGAGCATAAATTTGCCTATGAAAATTGTGTGACCAAATATTACAAGTGTCTTTTTAACAAGCTTATAAAACACCCCTGACAATGTTTTATCGGTATGCGATTCAAGACATTTTTATTTTATACCTATATTTACCTATAGAAAATATTGAGACCAAATATTGCATTGATTTTTATTAGGAGTTAAAAATATCCAAGAATATAGTGTGACCATTGTAGGCGATTTGAGCCAATTTTAATTTTATGCTTTTTTATCGTTAGACGATTCAAGCAAATATTTATCTTAGGCTTTTTTTATAGATAGTCAAAAATACCCCCTGACTATAGTGTGATTGAAAAAAATGTGTGGATGAAAAAATATTTATTCAAAAAAATATTTCAAACAAATTCACCAAAATTTGAATTTAAAAAAGATGTGCCAAAATTTGATTTTAAAAATAAATCCCGCCAAAAAATTTATCAAAAAAAATGTGCGCAAAAAAAATTAAATATCTTGATTACATAATAATGTAATCAAGATAATCCGAGATTAGTTACGTCATTACGTAATTTAATCAGTTGGTAGGTTACTGGGTTTTGCTATTTGTTTGAATCCTTCCTATTGTTTCCCCGGTAACACCATATAAATATTTTCTAGCTACCACTCGGCACCCGTTGCCAGGCAACGTTGGAAATGTGTTCGAGTGGGCGGATTGTCCGCAAAAAGTGAGCGCTATTACTAATGCTGTAATTGCTCGGACAACCCTCGGGTTCAACGAGCTGTCGATGGAAGACCTATGCTCGCTTTGTGATGTCCCCTATGTGTGAGAAGTTGCGATCAGAATCCGGTTGATGAGCGTTAGCAGTAATGGTGGTGTGTCTAGAGATGGGCCGGCATTTATATGACGAAGCGTGAGTGCTCATGACTTTTCTGTAGCGATTTAATATTATTCACATTTTTAACATATCACCTCTAAACGATTTAACAATATTTATAACTTAATTCAATCCATAAACGAAACAGGGTAAATTAGACAATATTTGTAATTTAATTCAATTCATAAGCAATATAAGACAAATTAATTGAGTTTATTTGCCAGGCGGGCGGCTCTGCGTCGGGCGCGTTCTTTACGCCCCGGCCTGTAACTGTTCGAGGGTATTGTTGATGGAGTCGCAACGGGCGTTGGATTGGTGGTTGAAGCTTGATATACCAATTGAGATGGGCGAAGATAAGAGGGTAGGTTACCGCTTCTCCTTCTCGACTGGCGGACAAGGCAACTTCCAACCCCTTTATCTGCGTTCGGAGGTTCTGATTTAATTGCCGTTCTTCGGCCCAGCCCTTCTGAGCGGCAGTGAGTCGTTGATGGAGAGGTTTGAGCTTTGCTGGATCCACCCAGGTGGATTTCACCTGTTTGACCTCTTTCGTAAGTTGAATGATCTGCTCATATAGAGCTTTGTTTGATTGTTGTGCACTGGACAACTCTTTTTGTAGGAGTTGAATAGGCTCCATTTCTAATAATGTGAATAATTAAAGGTGGGATATTACTAACAAATCATAATTATGTGAGTTATATTTAAACAAACAAACAAATGGGAAAAAGCTTTTACGTTTTAATAAAAATTCCACACCAAATTTCGAGAGTACACTTGATTTATTTATTACACAAAAAAAATATTAGAAGTTTAGATGTTCGATCAGTTCACATTGGGGTGGATTAGGGAAAACCCTTCTCCACCCATTCTTCTGGTGTATAGCCAGATATGGACATGGTTCGGCCGCTTGGTGTTCCGAGTTCGGACCGTTGCTGGTCTGGGGGCCCGTGTGGCAGTGCCTTGCCGAGGGTGCCAATAATTGTCGGCAATCCGACCCGCCAGTAGGTCCTCTTCGACGTTCGCCAGATACTGGCGAGCTCGGACCACTTGTATGTCCACCTGCCGTTGGTGGGCCTCCAGTTGCTCGAGTAGA
The DNA here is from genome assembly GCA_022537955.1 of Schmidtea mediterranea. NCBI lineage: Eukaryota > Metazoa > Platyhelminthes > Tricladida > Dugesiidae > Schmidtea > Schmidtea mediterranea. Next base: position 156,786,856 of record CM039680.1, on the reverse strand, counting down.
CGCCGAGCTTGCCAGTGAATTTCTTCGGTTGGGCTCCACTCTTCGACCAGCTCTTGGCCCAAATCGTCTTCGATGGAGTCAGTACTTTGGAATCTCGACGGGGGAAACTCTGGGCATCTTTCTTGCCTGAAGCGTTCTCACGCCCATCTCCACCGGTCCGCAAGGGAAGTCGGCATGTGGTTCCTTGAACTGAGGTTTTCTGAATGAAAATCATTAACTACATGTACTAATTTTTATCAACAGAATGAACAAGATAGATAATTATGATATTCCTGATTTATTCCTTTGTGAGACCATGCCGGAAATTTAAATCTGTCCAAGTCTTTTGGTTAAATCGAAACAAATCTTACGGTTCCGTGGGTTCTTTAACGTTAATTTTGAATTACCTTCATCTCCTTCGCTAGGGTGTATTTTGGCAACATGTATAAGGTCTTATTTGTTTTCCAAATGTCTTATCGCTAATACCATTGATTAATAAATTTATTATCATCCTCATGCGGACTATTTCAAAGGATTTTCCTTATTTAAAACCTGAAGTAAATAACTGTCTACCGCTATTGAGAAAATAATACTGAGATTTGTCCGTCGAAATATTTTTCAACACAATAATCTCCTAGTTCTCAACTAGAAATTAAAATTTTATGGAAAAAGAACACGACCATATTCCCCTTTATTTAATAAAATATATAAATTTCCAGCAGAACAGATGGTAACAATTTTAACTAATTACCCATTTCATTGAAGATTATGTTGAAATATAGTTAATCATTTTGCGAGAAAACTCCTGGTTAAAAAAAAATCCTGAACATACGGCGAATTTACGAGTGGCCTATGAGCGGGTTTTGTGGCCATAATGATAATCAAGCGGGGACAAAAAATAATAATTGTATGGCGTGACGAATAAATTCTATGGGGGGGTCGTGGTGTCGAGAAATCCAATGGGCTAAACTTAATAGGTCGAGGATCGAAGTAATAATAATGAGTTGTTATTTACGGAGGGAACAAGATGACTGATTTTATAATCGATGAAAACGTTAGCGGAGTCGAGGTTAGCACTAATATAAGGAGATCGTATCGGAGATCATTTGAATATTATAAAAATTATATATGCATTATTATAAACTACCGATTATAAATGTTACCACAATTATTTATAATTATTACTGGTTATGGCGTATAATCATTATAAAAATTTTTCTTATGATCATCGATTGTAATTATTACAAAAATTATTTATGTTTACTTAATAAATATAATTTACAATTTCTCACCCTCCGTGGTTATATCCAATGTTGCGGCCACCTCCTCGTTGGGCATCTTTGGCACTAATTCCGTGTTGTCCGACATTGTTGAAGATGAAAGAAAAATATCCAAAATGTTTCGGGTAATCAGTATTTAAGATTTACCGATTGAGTGGGTGTTTATGTCCGGTTAGAACTATTCTACACGTCACCGAATGGTGATTGATTGAATTGAATTTGTTTATCCGGGTACTAATCGCCGTTCGGATGGATTAGTTTATAATAAACAATCACGATATCCGCTCGAATTTTACAATTTAATTTATTAATTGTTTAATTTTTGGAAAAACTATTGAGATTCGACGCTGGAGATTGGTAAGTTTTTTCCTCTTTGGATAATAACGGCGGAAAACTCACTCGTGTCATCGCCAACTTTACGATCTCACGGCGGGTGTTCCTACGTTATTTCTAGTTCACGTCAATCTATTTGACTTTTAATTTATTTTCATTAATATTTGACGCATTCATTTAAAATTTCAAGAGTTCACCGCGTCGGAAAAATCATGAGCATCTTCTCGTACACCAATATTGGAATTTTTAATTACCGGATTGTATTCCTATTCACTGGATCTTTACAATATTGAGATATCATTTTCAATTTTCAGTTGATTTTTCGGAAAACGTTGAGTCGTTATGCTTTATACCATTTAATATTTAGTGCTGAAATAATGGGTAATTTAAGTTACTGGCGATCGTGGGCGGGTTTGTGTTGGGGATCGGGAGTTGGGAAATCATTCATGAATCAAGAACTTGTTGAACATTTTTAATCAACATTAACTGTTATTTTTTAGGAGAATTAATATCAATGGGGGATGGCCTATTTAGCGGATTTATCTTGTCAATGCTACAGCGATATGACGGTGGAAATAGCTGAGGGGTCGATTGAGTTAGCTGTTCAAGTGGGTCATGAAATCTTTATGATAAAAAATTTTCTTATTTTATCGATGCTTATACCTTTGACTTAATTATTAATTTAGGCTAATTTAGTTTTAGACGGGGTCAATTTCGAATTATGGCTGGCTTTTATTTATAAATTAAAAGAAGGCGTCTCTATCAGCTGTACTGATGGATTAGGATCTGAATAAATTCTCTGTTTTACTAGAAAGTTGGGGTGGTTGATTTAGGATTTTTCATTTAAAGTTTCATTTAAATTAAATTTATTAATTCATTTCATAGCAGTGATTTCATATTAATTTCATTTCCCCGTAGCCTTCCCCTTTAATAAGCCTTAAGCGCATTGTATGTTTATATTATATTTAATGAGTGCCCACTGGACTACTCGGTGTGGTGATTTTGAGCCGTGTGTAAAATAATTTAGGTCGAATTTAAAGAAAACGAGAAACGAGGAAGTAGCCAAAAGACCCCTTCCTTATTTCTCCTTTCTTCTATACGGAATAATATTGACGTTCCAACCCCTGCGTTCCGCACGCCGGGTCTTCACGGGCACAGATCATCGGCGATATTCCACGCACTTACACGAATCTGAATAGTATGTTGATTTTACTATCTTGCGGTGTGTTTTGGCTGTGGGCCGGAAAAATTTCGACAAATAGAACAATTAATTTATGAAAACAAAACTGAGTTTATATGTTATAAATATTTATTAATGTATTAAAACAATATAACAAATTACTTGCCAAAATCATCATTCAATAAAATAAAAATACACCTCCCCCACGTCGACATCCAAGCAGAGCTCTACCGAGGTTGCGAGGACGGGACGTGGAGAGAGAGTTTCCAAATAAAACTTTCGCTCACCTAATAGATTTTTAAAAATTGGTTGACAAATTTTTAAAACAACTTTTGGTTTGAAAAATGGTTTTTTTGTTAAACTTTATGTGAAAATGCATCGGTATATATACCTATTTTCTGTCCCTAACCTCGCATGTTCTTTTTGATTTAGTAAAACAAAATTCGACCTTGATATTTTCTAGTGTATTCTAATCTTTATTTTTATTATTTTCTAATTCATTTTGATAATTTTTTATTTGAAATTTTTATTGAATTATTTCTAATTCAAATTCTTTGATTTAAATTTCATTTTCATGAAATTTCATTGATTTATCAAATTTCGGTTGAATTTGTTGGGTTTTCATGTTATGTTTGTATTTGTATCGTGCGGATCTTGTTGCATTTTGTTATTATTTTAATTTATTTTTATGTTTGTTATTTTATATGTAATTATCTTTTCTCATATTTGATAGGGTTTAGTTGATGTTTTAATAGGTTTGAGTTTAAATTTGCATGTTATATTTGTATGTGTGTTACCGATTCATTTAAACATTTTACAAGGCCATTTGTGTTCTGGCCCAACACAGTGATAAAGTTCCTAACTACCTACTATAATAATAATAATAATAATAATAGTAATAATTATAAAAAAGTTTTAATAATAAAAATAATAATAAAATAATATTCTTAACTTGTAATAAAAATAAAAAAAATAATATTGAAAAAAATTTTAATGACCTTCAGAAAATTTGAATTTCCTTGAAAAATTATTATGACTCATTGAATGAATTTAACCTACTTTTAAATGACCTTGACAAATTATTATGACTCATTTAATGACCTTGAATGAGTAATGGTCTTTATTTAAATGGCCTTGAGAAATATGATGAGTCATCTAATGACCTTGAAAATGTGTGCTTTTAAAAAATTATTATGACTCAACTATTGATTTTGAATGAGTCATGGTATTTGTTTAAATTACCACGAAAACATTGTGAGTCATCCAATGACCTTGAAAAAATTTGTACTTTTAGAAAAAAGTATGACTCATCTAACGACCTTGAATGAGTCATTGTCTTAAGAAAAATTTTGAACTTTTAAAAATTTTTACCCGGAGGGTATGTGGTCCAGAGGTGACATAATCATCTACTCATTCATAATTCCAAATAATAATTTTAAATAATTCGGAAAAACTAAAAAATATTTTTTAAACAGCTTAGTTAGATAAATCAAATTCTTTCCAAAGAGAGTTTCTGATATATAAATACGTTAAGCAGATTTTCAACATTCCACAATCATTCCACATACTACTAATTAGTTTATTTTTGAATTTATTTATTTTAAGATATTATCTCACACGCATAAAAAACATTTTCGACGCTGATAAGCTTCTACTTTAGTTGAAATCAATGAAATTGGCTTCGAAAACTGGCAATCGGTTTATTAGGCTCTTTTTAAGTACAAAAACAATAATTTTTTAGTTTTACATCGTTCATATAAAAACACTAACTGTAAAAAAAGAACATAAATTTTGGGTTATTTGAATCTCGGAAAATCTGAAACAAGAAATCCAACACAAGTAAAATGACTGTAAATTGCATAAAAAAGAAAGCATTTTAAATGTATTTATGAATAACGAAGACTACAAAAAAAAGCGTTTAAATTCCCATTTAAAACAGTATTAATATCCATCATCTCTGAAGTTTCAGTGGTCTCTGTAACTTCGGTGATTTCATCGTCATAAGGCCTTGTAGAAGGGCAAATATTGCCAAACGTGCGAAATCTTGTAATGGTGGAATTACTAAGCAACAGTGCCAAAGTCTGATCTGAAAGGAAATGCGGTTGGATTGTGTTGTGCCGCCTCAAGCCCTGCAACTGATTCAAAAGCGTTCTTGCTTCTCCGCATAGTATTATTTGATAATTTAACATCAGGTAAACAGAATGTCCAACTGGCATAGGAGAAATGTAAAAATTTGGAAAGAAATCGTCACCGACAGGATCAAGAATCTTGCTGGAATCGACAGCCATCATGCTCCAGTTATTTGAGGTGAAATTATAAATCCAGGCCTAGTTGTCCCAGTTTGAACTCCGTTTAGCATATATATTGAATGATATTTCAAATTAACCTATAATAATCAATTTATTCTGAAATAGAATTCCACTTCCCCTAGCCTTGGAGGAGTGCAAGTGCCGCTTAAAATTCTTCGCGACCACTTTTTATCTTTCAAATCAAATCTCCATAAATCACTAATTGTCGTCCAGGTTACCGTGGGTCCTCCAGAGAGAAATATAGAATTATCCATGTAAATTAATATAGAACTGAATCGCTGACTGGGTGTAATAACATATTTGCTATTAGTTTCTCCGTGGTGTAATAATTGCTATTTAGCCGCTTTATTTTGTTTCACAACTTCTTGCAGTCTGGTTGTTTGCATTTTTAACTCCTTTAATAAAATTGATAATCCTTTATAAATTATTTCAAAATGAAAATAAAGCAAATTCAACAAAATTTTAAAATTCAAAATCTTCTTTCCAATTAAAATAACCAATCACATATTCAACTCAATTTAAAATCCTTATCCAAAAAACTAACAACGTTTGAAGCAGATAAACAACCATTACATTTTTGTAATTTAATTTTTTAACAAAAAAAACTTTTAATTTGAAATTAGCCACATAGTAAGATCGATGAAGGTGTACTTTTGTGGTTTATTGAGGCTAGCGGCTGAGATTCTCGAGCGGTGGTCCAACATTAAGGCAGGTTGCTTCAAATATTGTGAACAAATTAAACTGCCCCACGTTTTTGAGCAGTGTTGGATGGAGTGACAAATTTAAGTAAAGGGATCATCGCTTAGGGATGGAATTAATTTTTAGAAATTGTGAGGAGATAAAATCCTTGCAGATACCGTCAGTGCTTCAGAATTTATAAAATGTTTTCCAGAAATAATTGGGGAAATGAGACAGAACATTTTCAATATGGATGAAACGGCACAGTATTATAAGCTTTTTTCAGAAAGAAGTATAATAAAAGAGCATGAATTCTTGAAATTTTAATTAATCAAAGGAACGTGTAATTATTGCATGGAAATATAGTTTTGAAGAAAAATTGAAACCGTTGTTGAACGCCAAAAGTTGTCGAAATCGATGCGTTAGAAACATCGACTTTACAATAATTGGCATAAAATATAAAAGTTCACCTAAAGAGTGGATGAGCACAAGACTATTTTATGAGTTTATTATGGAATTGAATGAAGAAATGAGAACAAAAACCCGTAACATATGGATTTTAATCGATAATGTACTTTCTGATTGGTAGTAGAGCCTTCACTCATAAAACGTGTATTTCCAAATAATTGTACTAGTCTGATACAAACCCTTAATATAAGAATAATAAGAATTTTTAACATAAACATAAACGATCTTTTCTGGAACATAATTTCAGTTGAATGTAATCAGTTGAATAATATTTATCATTTTGTTAAGTTAATATTTGCCACTGTTCGGCAGGAACTGTTTCATTGATTCTGAGTGCTCTTTAAACATCACTAAAGTAACTCAACAGAAATAATTTTAATTGATATAAAATTTTCACATCAGCTTACACTTTTAACTTTAATTATACATGCAAGGATCCCAATTGGAAGCCGCCTCAAAATCTACGATACACGATTAAAATTCTTAAATAATCTTGAACAAAGTCCGCTTGATTTCTTTTTTATTATTTTTCTTTCAAATTTTAAGCAAAATATTTGACTAAGTTGTTGATTTGAGATCTCCTTATATACGAAATCTCTAATTTGATTTTTCAGACTTCGATTTGGTTCCTGGGGACCTAATTTGTTTCGAATCTCAGCTACTTCTGCTGTTCCCAATGGAAATTATCTAAAATAAATTTTGGGATAATTAGTTCCCGGCATAACAAAATTCATTTTTGAACAATATCTCCGTAATTTCGTCATTTTTATAAATAAGCATTTTTTAAAATAATTTTTTCTAAGGACCCAAAATTAATGTTATATTATTATTTTCGTATTCATCACGTCAATTGGCTTCGGCATAATCCCATTTACCCTTGAAAATACTGATTTTGGTTATTTTCAATTAATTATTTTTTTAATTATATGCCTAAATATGTTTTGTTCGATGTTTTATTTGAAAACGCATTTTTAACTTTTAATATTCTTAGTTTGGGTATTAATGAAAATTATTGGAAACAGGTACTCCTTAAAGTCTTAAATCCAACCAAAATTATTGTAATTCCTTATAAATTTTCCTTGCGTAAGTAGGGTACCGTCTATAAATGAGCGTATTTTGTTGAAAAAATGCAACGATTATAGTGTTAATGTATAATAACTTTTTTCGCGGTACTATATATTTTATTACTCATTTTTTTTCTTTGTTATATCTTTCCTTGTATTTTATTTAAACTTCTTGCGGTAAATTTTGTTTTAGCTCAGTTTATGATTCTACTGTTCACTTGATGATTGTTTATAAGATCTTAAATTCAATTTAAAATTCTCTTCTTAAATAATTCCGTGGGTTACCTTATCCCATAGTCCATGTACTATTTAATGTACGACTAGCGTTGCCAGACGTCCTGATTAATCGGGATTGTCCTGTTTTCAGAGATGCTTTCGAGTGTCTCCAAAAAATGTCTGGAGGATGGCCAAATGTCCCGATTTATATTTATTATAAAAATCAAAATTAAAAATTTGAACGTACCCTGCTCAAATACGGCACATTGTAATTTGATACATTTTAGATGCCGACAAGTGGTAACACTCTATTTAATCAGCTAATGAAGGTCCAAGAAATTGTTGAAGAAGAAATAACTAATGATTTAGAATGGCACAACAAAATAGCTTCTGATAAGTGGGTATGCGTTTTTCCAAAAATGTCTAAGGAATTTCCTGAACAATATATCGATATATTTCGTATGTGCGAATATTTATTTTCTCTACCCAGACATAATGCAAATGTGGAAAGAATTTTTTCGCTTCTGTCAATTCAGTGGACGGATGAACGGAGCAGACTTTTACCAGAAACAGTAGAAGCTATTTTATAGTGTTTGGTAAATTTAGATCAATATTGCAACGAAATGTACCATTATATTTCAAAAAATAAAGATATTTTAAAAGCTGCTAAAAGTAGCAATAAATACTGACTTTGTACATTAACAAGCTTTAGTATTCAATACTAATAATATTATATTTTTTAATTTATAATTCATTCTATTTATTATATTTTTAAATTTATTATTTATTCATTAGCTTAACTGAATCTTTATATAAAGTTAATGAAATGAATGTTAATTTTTGTGTTCCTATTAAATTTAGTTTATTTTTAAAAGCTTAATAAATAATACATAGAAAATAAAACATATTTTTTGTACTGTCCCGATTTGAGTTTTGAAAATTCTGGCAAGCCTATGTACCACGTTACTCTGACATTGATGAATATATGTATTTTTGGAGAATTGTAATCCTAACAAGCTGGAAAACACGCTGTTCATACATAAACAGAAAATACCATAATTAGTAAAGGTCAATTTTATTTCTTTTAAATAGATCAATTTGTTTTTATGTATAATTAGTTCAAATTACCAAAAACTAAATTCTTTGTTAATAGCATTGTTAAATAAGCTAATTTATTCCTATTTATTTTTCTATATTATACCCACTTAGCATTTAAACATTTTATCAGATTCTTAGAAGGATCCAATTACCTAAATTTAAAGAGAAAAATCTAGAAAAGATATGAAAGAAAGTGGTCAGCAATTATATAAACAACGTCATTCTCTTTATTTTTGCTGAAATAGATTTTTTAAAAATCTCAAATCCCGCACTATAACGCGATAAAAACAAAAAAGGAAAATTTCACTTAAAAACATTTGCATTTTTAAATTAATAATTGCACATGTAAATCAATACTTAAATTATTTCCTAAAAACAGCACCTAAAATTCAATAATTGCACTTTTAAATCAATAATCTCCGTTATGAGTCTTCGCTAGGATGTTGGCTGCTAACCAGTGCGCGGTAACTAATGGTGATGCTGGGGACTCACATCTACCTACTATGGGTATATATATATAAATAATAAATTTGAAATTATAAAATTGTCAATATAATCACAATTGAATTACATTATGTCATTACCGTCATTTATTCATCAATATAACGACAATATATTGACTCATGGAATTGCACAAATCTATAAGTGATGAAAAATAATAATAAATCCATCTATTGATCAATAATGGAATCGGCTAAAAAATCAAAAGGAAAAGTTCCAAAAATTCAGACACACACGCACACACGTCAATTGACATTCAACATAATCTTACATCACTAATCACATGAATGGATAATGCAGTTTCGGACGATTTGATATAATAATAAAATTGGAAATAAATAGATTTATTACAAGGGTATAGAAAGGATCGGTTGATACTAAATTACAATAATAACAAATAAATATCTCACAATCTGACAATTAATATTTAATCAAAAATTATCTGTTAGGTAAATATTAAAATGCATCAGAATTTTTTAATAATAACAATAAATAATAAAATTTCTTATCAAAGGAATATATAGATGATAAAGAACGAATTTCCACAAAATTTCGATACCAATCAATTATTTATTCCTAAATCAAAATAATCCATTGAAATTAATGATTATAAATTATTAGTGAATTAATAAATTAATAATCCATAAACAAATAATTGCCGGCTTTCACGATACGTGACATAATATAGGCGAATCTAATGTTTGGGTTCGTCCAGGGTCAAGCATCATTTTAGGGATTTCAATATGCTAATAGGTTTAATCGCTCTGATGACGGTCCCCAAACGATTATGGTTTTGTTCCTTGAAAAATTGAGTAATTTTAAAATATTTAAATGAGCACATTTTTATTGTTATTTTTATCCCTATACTTTTTGATGTGTTTCAGATAAAAATTTTAAAATATTGTTTTCACAGTTTGCAGTAAAATAAAATTTGATATAAAATTAATAATAATAAATATAAATGAATTTTTGATTGTTTTAAAACAATATTACTCAAGCAACCGTTTAAACCGTAAATAACGTTAACTATAATTTCTTATTTTTATTTTCTACTTTTCCAATACTCAAAATTTTTCGTATAATTAATAAAACGGCAATTAAGATATTTCTTTGCAAAACGAGAAAAAAATTTTTAAACTCTGGAACAAAATCCACCAATTTCATAATACTGTCAATTGAAGTTTTCAATAATTGTCATTTTGATAGAGACCATAAAAGTATTTTCTTTATTAAACTGTTACACTGGGGTTTAGCGACATAATCATTAAACTGAATGTACAATTAAATTAAAAGTCCACCTGAAACTATTATTTTCAAATTTAGTAAAAGTTATGTATTATAAAGAGTAAACTTGATTTTTGAAAATAAAAATGTCATGTTTTCTAATAAACTTTAAATGTTCTTAAATCAAAGTTCAAATAAATAATACTCCATCTGCCTTATAATACAGGATAGTTTTCGTTTCATGACCGTGGGTTATCGCGAATATACGACTCTACCTCAATATATTTTTTCCTATGATTTGAATTGATCATACGACTTTCTAAAAAACATCATTTACTATAAATATAACCGTATCTTCTTGTTTTATTTCATAATTATTTCATTAAAGGTAAAAAATTGCAAAAATCGTTGTCCCATATTACTGGATAGTTTTCACAAAAAACTTAAAATACTCAATGATTTGTCAAGAAATAAAGAAAGTAACGATAATTTTAAATTTAATTGTTCACATTTAACAATGTTTTATAATTACTGGAGATCCCTAGCACATTTCATTTTTGTATTTTTTTGTAAATATCATTTCAGTTTTTCGTCATAAAAGTTTAATTTTTTCAAATTTTTATCCATAAATATGGAACGAAATAAATGTGAACTTTCCAATGAACAAAGGAGGCTAATATATGAGGATTTGCTAAGTGAAAGTGACGGAATTCTTAAGAGGGTGTATACAATTCCATTGCAGCAAATATTAGCAAATGATCTTTCCGTTCTGATTCATTCTCTTTTTAAAAATACAGCAATCACTAGTGAGCACAATACAAATACAAGTTTTTATTCACTTATTTAGCAAAACTACCATTTTTAAGAAATATATTTAATAAAAAAATAAAAAAATTTTGACAAAATTAGGTTTTCACAGAAATATATCAAGTATTATGGGACAGAGGAAGTAGTAATTTAGTCTAATAACGTTTAAAAAAGAATAATAATTTAAACCACTTTGAAAAACATTATTTTTCGGAAACCTCAAAATTGTCACTATTTTTCAATATTTCAATACCAGTTGGTAACATAACTAAACACTAAGTAACTCGAATCATGTTTGAAAAAAGATCACAGTAAAGAAATAAGTAAAAAATAAATAATCATTTTCTTTGTATTTAATATTTTTCGACAAACTTAATGACTTATCGCAAATGAAAATAGAAAAAGTTTCTATTTTGTTTAGGATAAGACAAATATATGTTAATGTAAGAAAAATAAATTTTTAAAGTAGCTGATAAAATATAATAATATTTAATTATTAAAGAAAAGTAATTATAAATAATAAATTGATATTAAATAATTAATGTTACTAAATATAGAAATTTTTAATTACAATATTTAGAATTATGCTTAACTAACTGTAAATTAAACAGTACATATTTTTAGTTAGAAAGGATACAATTTTGGAGACAATAACCAGACTAAATTCAGAAAAAAGGTATTGTAGGAGACTGCTGGAGTAAGTTGACTAAAAAAGAAATCCGTTTGAGAAGAATACCGGTGAAGCATCTAGAAAACTTAAAAAACCTATAATTAAATAAAATCTCTGGTGTTATTATAGGATTATACAGTTAAGTAAATCATTACTAGGCCCACTAACAAATTAAAACAAAGTAACTATTTAGACGTACTTGGGTAGCTCCAAATTATAACTTGCTTACCCCTCTTATTAAATGTAATACATATAGTATTAAACTAGGAGTCATAGGAGTCTTGTAGAGAATTTTGATTCAACAGATCATTAGATCAAAGTCTTAAATAATCCTTACGAAATATTACACATTGTGCAATTGTAATCAAAAGTCATTTGTAATTATTTGTTAGTAAATGTTAAAAGAACTTTTTTAAGAATTTGTCTATTTAATAACACGAGTTTGTTTAATTTTATAATGCTATATTCATTATTAATTCAATTGGAGCCTAAATTTTGTGTAAAAGCATTGATCTTAACTATTTTTACAAAACTCCTATGAAATGTGTGTTATAGTTGTCAGAGATCAAACAGCTATGATTAATCAATGGAAACTGAGTAATTTCTACATCTGCGTATTCGTGTGTAGATATTACTAGCCTTTCACGTAAGTTGGAAATCGATTTCATCTTGTATTATTTAATAAATCTTTGATAACATCTTCTTTTAAGTAGTTACTTTTCTGGCACAGAAAGAGATAAGCTTTAGTGGGTAGAAATACGATAGGTTATATTATAATTCACCGTGGTAATAAGAGTATTTGCAAACAATTAAGAGCTGATTCTGAGTTAGGGAAGCTGGCATTATTCAGAAGTCATAAAATAAAAGATTAATTTCAAAAATAAATAAACAAATATATTTGATTTGTAAGGAATGTTTATATATTTATAATTATCCAGATATCGATGTTGCTTTCACGGGCGATGGAAACTTTTTTATTCATTTCACCAACCAGTAAAGGAAACACGAATTCTGAATACAATTTTGAAACCACTAAAGTATCAACATTTGAATGCACACTTCCTAAGCTATATTGTAAAGTAGGCATAATGTGTAAATGCTGATACTTCCCTCTTCCTTTGGCATTTTAAGCAATTTCTAGTTCACATATCAGGAAATTTCATAAAGCGACCTTCGTATCACATTTGAATGGATTTACCTAGTTCTTCACATTTCATAAAGATGAATTTTACTCCTGGTTTTCTTTTGAGAAAATAAAATTTATCACACTTCGATATTCGATCGGTGAAATCATGACTTTGACAGATTTTCGAGTCTCTGGAGTTAGTGTGATGACAGAGTAAAAAAATCATTTTCTTCACTTATACTTGTCTGACTATTTCAGAATTAAACAGGAATAAGTATTCATCGTCAATTCTTTATCAGACCAGGGACTTATTGAACGCATCATGTATACAAAAATAATTGTTAATGATGCAAACTTTTACCTTTTGTCCTTTTAACATATTCAATCGGTTCAAGAAATAATTTTAGAACTTTTAATATGAAACCGAAATGTTTTAGCTCCCCCAAGTATGCTTTTTGTGGACAAAAATTAATTAAAAAGAAAATAAAAATTATTCTCCTTAACTGTAATTAAATTATTTTTTTGAAAATTTTCAAATAAAATTCAAAAATATATATTAGGGTTTTAGACACAATCGATAATGAAAAATAAAAAATAATTGAATTGCATCAAGAATATAATGCAAGTATTATGATTTATAACGTTTAATAATACCTTTAGCTGGCAATATTGGCATGGAATATCGTATAAGAGAACTGGCAGCTGCTCTGCTATCATCTGCTTCTAGGGATAATTTGCTACAATGGAAAATTCTGCATGAAATACTGCGGGAACATTTTATTAATTTTTATTTTATTATTTACTCAACATATTTATAATTGGTTGTGTTGAATAATTACAAAATCATAATAGGGGTAACTTTTGCTTAGAACAAAAAGTTCTTATTTCCCAAGGGTTTTCCGGTTACTTAGAGAACTGCTGTTTTGGTTCCAGCTGTTAAGAATCAAAGAAAAGGTGTATATAACTTCTAATATACAGTAATGTACTATAAAAGAACTCTCTCTCTCTCTCTCTATATATATATATATATATATATATATAACATAATGTTGAATTTCTTCTGCGGAACACTAGAAGTCAAGAAATTATTACACAACTTAAAGATATTTACAACATTGAGTGCCGTTACAAAGCAACCATTAATAACTGTATTCGTTATTTAAAGTGGGCATAATAGTGCTTTTCATTCGGAAAAGCCTGGCAGACCTCTGGAAGTTGGAAATGAGAATAAAGAAAATCACCATGACAGAGTGTCACATTGTAACAAGAGACCTGGCACAACATCTACCAAAACATATTATATAACTTGCTAAATGAAATGGGCATCAGAAAATGTGTTCACGATTTCCTACGGGTGACATGCAACAAAAGAAATTTGAGTGTTGCCAGAAAATTTTGGAAATCTTTGAAAAATTCGGAGAAAGTTTTGTAAAATTTAAATAGCGATTTCATATGAGTATACAAATTATTATAAATTACAAGTAAATTAAAGTGAATTAATCGTAAGTAGATTAAAATATGTTGATATATTCATCAACTTAGTTATAATTTTTACTTGAAACTATCTTCCAATCAAATTATCATTTAAATTATAAAGTAATGTTAAAATCATATATTTATAAAAGAAAACGCTAATCCAACATATATCCAACTACAATATATTTCGAACAGACTCACTGTCATTATCAGATAGAATTGAAATTCAAACTATATCGATTTAAATTGGGGTTTTTTCAAACAAACTAATTCATTAATTTTTTATTTTAACAAAATATTATGTTAAAAAATTTAAACTCTGTTTTTTAAAATTAAAATTTTTTATTATATATTTTATAAAAATAGAATTTTTAATAACATATTTTTAATAATAACAATAATATATATTTTTAGCATTGAATTTTCATCATGGATAAATTTAATTCTCGTAAAAGACAAAGCAAAGATACTGGGGATTCTAATTCTGAAGAATTGACAATACTGGACTACAATCTAGCAGCGTATTAGTCTCAAACACGATAAAACCAAAAATTAGTCAATTTCAAGAAAATTATTTGAATATGGGGTGGAAGACCAGCATTATCCAATACCGAAATGCATTGTTTGCATTGCAATATTGTCAAATGAGGCCATGAATCCTAGCAAATTGATGAGACATTCATCTTCGAAAAATAGTAAAAAGAACAAAGTAAACTTTTCGTGAAAAAATTACAATATCTCGAATTCAAAAAGTCAGGTTTTCAGTGGGCAACTTATAGACAAAGAAATAAAGCTACACATTGATACTTCCAGCTTCTTCAGTTATTGTTTAACAATGTTATACAAAATTATTTAGCATGCAATTGGATGAATCTACGGATATAGGAGGGAAATGTCACTTGCTTGTTTTTATTCATTTGACTGAATAAAATAAAATTGTAGACAATTTTATTTGCTGCAAGCAATTTGTAAAATAACTGTGGCAAGAAAGGATGTTTTTGATATAATAGATATGCATTTAAAATCTAGCTACCTATTCATGGAAATCTTGTGTAGGAATATGTACAGATGGTGCTCCATTTATGGTTGATTGTCTCAAGGTGTTTGTTTTATGTCAAAAAACAAAATGAAAATGTCTTAACGACGAATTGTTTTATACATCGTGAAGTGCTTGTTGTAAAAACGATATGGTTAGAACTACGCCATTTAAATCCAGAATATTTGCAAAACTTTGTGAAGAAATGTGAGCTCAGTAAACTAGACTGATTCTTCATACGGAAATAAGATAGCAATCGAAAAGTAGCGCCTTTAATTGTTTTTTTCGAATTAAAAGAACTAGTAATTTTTTTAAATACGAAGGTAAAAAGTATTTATGTGAATTGCTGCGAAATAATTACTGTTGTTCTAAGTTTCTATATTTAACTGACATTTTTGAGCATTTGAACAAACTAAATTTGAGCATGCAAGAAAAAAATGAAAAAATATAAAAAGATTGTAAATTGTATGATCGAATAACATTTTGCACATGTCGATTCAAATATGTGCATATAAAATTATTAATTTCAAAGTATTTATTATAAATTTTTTCTATGAGTAACCCACCTAATACTTGAACACCTTAACGCTCCAATTAACCTCTAAATCGGTATCCAGCCACCAGAAAGCTGAAGGGTGATACCACCAACTTTTGGAACTATTAGACTTGGAACATTGCAAAAAACCAAGGAGTATTTAACCGAAAACCCTTTGATTAAAGCAAAGAATTCATAATAAAAGCGATTGAAATATTGAGCTTTTAAATGTTAAATATTATTGGTCAAAAAAAATATATTTTTAATTGTCAAATATTTTGCAAAAAATAAGGTAATTAAAAATATATATTTGTGTTGTGTCATAATTTTAAAATTTTTAACCTTTTCAAATTCACAGAAACGAATAAAGGTACATTACTATACATGTTAAAAGACGAAGAAGACAAAACGATGATCATAAATATTGAGCAGATGAAAGAATTTTAAATTACTGTTTTAAATTTTAAAATCTAAAAAATCTTATTTGAATTTAAATTAAGATTTGTTTGCTGAAATTTAAATGATTTGTTAATTTTATTATTTTAATTTGAAAATTTAAATACAGCATGGGCATTTAAGTCTCAGAAAGTTGGTTTGAAAACATAAAGCCAGAATGAAGAAATTGAATGCGATTCTATGACACGTTTGATTATTTGTCTGAAATTAAAATGAAATATTCATATATTAAAATTAGAAACTATATTTATTTATTAATTTCCTCACAATATTTTTAATTTTAATAAAATTATTTGTTAAATGAAAATCTCTAGTAAAAAAAATAAATAATGGAAAATACTTGAAAGGTTTGGTCTCACATTTAACTTGTTTGAAATGTGCTATTGTGCTGTCAATTTGATCAATACTATCGCTGGACAAGGTTTGAATGTTGGCTGGAGAGCTCTCTCGATAATTTTTTAATTTGATATTGATAACTGGCTTAGGCCGTCTGATAATGGAGGTTTTTGATGTGAGATTCTGATCATCGATATACTTTATGGATGAATCATTCGTTACTGATTTGGACATTGGATCTTGACAAAGATTTGAAATTAAATGTTATTCAGTTACAGAGTTATTCATACTTACAAAAGCCCACTTACTCATAAATCCAACTTATACACAATAATAAAAAATTAATCTTACAAACAAAATAATACGATTATATATATATATATATATATATATATATATATATATAAAACTATTCCTTAAAGCTCATTCACTATTTAATTGAATAATCGTCGTGAGATTTCAAGATTTCATCTCCTACATAGATTTCTGCAAAGTCCATCTAGGTTCTCACTAAATCTGATGTTTTATTATTTGCAACTTCATTCAGCCTTATTTCGTTATTTTCGACCCCAAAAATCGGCTTTTTATCCAAAATTCATTTAAAATGATGTTGTTTAACCGATATCAGACTTTGTTCGAAATATAACGCTAACCTGATTTCTTTCAACGACTAAACAGTCAAAAGCAAACTTAAATCATGATTTCTAACCAAAAAATCGGATTTTCGTTCAAAATTAACCTAAAAATGATGTTGTTTTTACCGGAATCGTACCATTAAAACCAAAATTCGAAATGATGATTACGTAATATATTTTTGTTCAATAAAGTAACATGAAGTCGACCTATATAATATGACCCTGAAATATGTCCATGACCTATAGGGGGGCATTGATGCAGACCTGAAATAGAATTATATTAAAAAGACTTGTTTCTGGTGACCCACAATTTAGGATGGTTAAAAAATTAAACTTATCTCATAGTTTATTCCCTGTATATTTTTTTGTTGGAAATTATTGTCGGAATTTTCAAATATATTTTCTTAAAATCGGCTTTTTTCAAATAAGAACTTTGCAATAAACCTCTCTGCCATTTTCAATATTTTCTTTTGATCAGGGTATCTCAACGACACTTCCTGTGAGTTTAATCTTGCAAATCGTTTTAGCTATCCACACATGAGAGCAATTTGCATATAACTGCAAGTCAAATTAAGTTCTATGAATAAAAGTTTCTTAATCAATTTTTTTACACAAATTTTCGGCACTTGAAATATAGCCTAGAAATGAAAAGTAAGGAAATATAATTTTGGTTGGTGAAATAGAATTTTTCGAACCGATTTCAACTGAATCAAATGCGCTTATAAAAATTTCAAATAGAATCAAATTTAGGAAATATTTATTTGTAACTGCCGCAAGAAACCAAGTCCCATATACATATGTTGTCTAGAGCAATACGGCACTATTGTGACGGGAATCAATGAATATATAATGATAAAATCTTTTGTTTTTTAAGATACTTCTTTAAAGGCGGCGTAAATAAATTTAGTGAATAAGCAAAACAATGAATATTTAATATAAATATCTCCAGAAATAAGAAAGTTTAACAAATAAGACATATTAAAAGTAGATACTTATAATAAAATAAAGTTAATTACCTTCGTTCGTGGAGGTATTTATCGTTTGACGTCTGACGAGAGGTGTCTGTGCCTTGTCAGATGGTTTAGATAGGATTCGTCTTTCATAGACTGAACGAACTCGATTCAAATAATCATCCGTCGATGCTGCATAAGAATTGAGACTCTGTAATGCAAATAATGTATCGTATACATCCGCATGAAACGATTTTGGAACATATTTGGCACTTTGAGAATTGTTTGGTGGTTCTAAACTGTCTGTGTCCAAAACAGATGTTAAAAATGATCGAGTATCCAAAAAATCTTCGCAGTCGTTGCTGCTTTTAGCCGATGATGATTGACAGTCGTCAATGCAGGAAGAGTCGATATCGGGCAGATCACTGATATCAAGACTTCCGATAAAGTTGTCATTGTTACAATTTTTTAAATTGCTTAATGTCCCATCACTAACACGCCGCCGATAGAGACATGATGGAAATACAGTTCCATTTCGAAAATCTGTGGATTTTTTACCTTAAGAAATTTTGTCATTTAAATTTTTTAAAAACGAAACAATTTCGTTAAATGTAGTGCACAAAGCTCTCCTATCAAGTTATATATCAACGCTGACCAAGCTTTGACTCGCGATCTGCATGCTGCTCTTCAATACTGTAATTGCGGCTCAACAAATAAATAAAACATTCCAGTAGCAAAGTTAATAAAAAAAATGTAATAAATATGTAAAATTTTTCAGAATAAATACATTATGATTCAAATTTTTCAAAATTTTTACGTTTCCCAAATATTTACATAGTATTGTTACAAGTAAATTGATACCCAATGAAAAAGAAAAATGCTTAAAATCATTAGTAAAATTACATTACAAGAACTAAAATAAAGTTAAAATACAAAATTTACATCGCCTTACGAACAATGAAGACCTTATTAGAGGAACATGGGATTTCCTATCTCAAATGGAGTGCACAATTGTCAGACTTGAATCCTATTGAGAATGTTTGGTTTCTATTAGATAAGACCTTAAGAAAGCGACAATACAAGCCAACATCAGCTGCCATTTAAATATAAATAATGTTTTCTAGCACTTATCAAGAGAATGAACAGTGATCATATAATAATCGAATGAAATAGTTTCGAAGAATTTATTCACACTGGCCAGTGACTTAGGAAATTGTTTTCCTTGACCAGGAAATGAAGTGGGCAAAAGTGAAAACATGAATGACAAATAATTAATCGTGAAAAGTTAGTCCAATAATGACAATTACAAAGTAATTGAATGAGAACTCTGATGGTTGAATTTGAACAAAAAACAGAACTCATGGACAAAAGAACGAGTAATTTTCCAAATTTGTACAAAGCAATTTTAAGCATATATCAAATTATGCGAAAACATCATTGAGAAATTGCAATTTAGAACCGCAAGATTAGATGGAGACTGAGGTTTTATATCAATTGAAAACTTTAAACATGGACTAATCTTATTTTGAAATATTTACGCAGATATTCAAAGAGTGAAAATATCAAAAAATGAAAGAATTATTAACCCTTTGCACTCCGAAATTTTTTGTTATAAGCAACTCCAGCTAATTTGACACAAAATTATATTGCATATATATTGGTGATGTTATACTAAAATTTAAAACTCAAGCTATTCAGTTGACCAATCAATGATTTTACAAAATTCAAATGACTGATAAGAAATTTAGTTCTTTGATTTTTGAATGGGTAAAAATAGTGTGCAAGTGGTATACTTATTTAATCTTTATCTATGTTTATATTAATATCGCCTATTATTCACCAGTCAAGTGCAAAGGATTAAAATATATCAATCAGCTATTAATCCTTTACCCCTTGAAACCTGTTTTATTTTTTCTTAATAACATTTTTTTAAATATATTTGGATTCAATTAGGTGAAGGAAAACAAGAATATTTATTTTTATTTTTTTATTTGTTATTAAAAAAATGATGTACATAATAATGCAGTTTTTTAATCGATTGTATTGTTAAATTTTGAAAAAACTCATGACTAAATAACTTCGATCTGCATTATTGTATATAACCTTTAATTACATTTTCTGTGTAAAAAATAAATTTAAATAATACATTGCACTATTAAAAATGGCTCGGCTATGATGATTTAATAATGGAGTATCTCATTAACACCTTGACACACACTAACAGAAATTTTAGGTTAGGTTTATAAATATTGCCAGCATTAAATAATCGAAGCATGATTAAAAAATATTGATCATAGTCTACTAAAAATATGAAGTTGATGTGAATAATTATGCACACCAGGTCTGAAGGGGTTAAATAATTCAATAAGTCAACTAATTCAATTTTACGATGAAAATGCCAATCGGATATTTGTTTCTTAGAAATATAATCATAAAATGCTTGAATCGCGATTTAAAGATCAATTTAATTATTAAACTAAATCATTGTTAAAAATGATGACTGATTCTAAACCCAAGTTATATAGGACTGAAAAAGCGGCCATAAATATTCTGTCAAATAGTATGCTTACAAAAGAAAGCGACCATTAGAAAGTTCTTGCAATGATTAAATAGTGACGCAACAATTGCGAGTGGACATAAAAGCGCATCTTAAATGTGAAAACAACATAGACGTGAACACAGAACTAAATTACTTGAAGCGACAAATGAAACCTAAATGCTCCAAAGATTCAAAAAGAAGTTTTATATTAGTCAATTAAAAGTTCAGGCATAATAAAGTTCAAATGAAATTAAAATGTTCATCCGAAAAGATTTGCGGTAAACGTCTTTTTATCAGCTTCAATGACTAAACCTAAAAGATTTGTTATTCCTTAAAAATTCTAGAGGCCCAGAAAGCTAAATTTTATTTACAAAACGCTGGAAACTGTAATATTAATCAAATATGAAATGAGTTTCAAGCTAATAGATTCAAACATAAAAAACAATTATTATTATTATTATTATTATTAATTATTATTAATATTATTATTATTAATAATAATATTATATTATTAATAACAATATTATTATCTTTGAGATCTATGGTGAAATAAATGAGAATGATTTAAAGTGGGAAGTTCGTAGATTTCTTCACCATATTCGGTGCTTTGCAGAGCTTTTTTCTGAAGTGAAGAGCTGATGCGTTATCGATATACTAAAATGGATAATGCAGGACGAATATTATGAAAACACTCTTAATTTTTCCATTGCATTTCCATTACACAGTTTCTCAAAGCTCAAGTTATTAAAACTATTTACAATCAAGAATAAATTTCATAGGTTAACTTTGCTACCGAAAAAGAAATATTTCATCTAATGCTTATTGCACGGCCTGCAATATTCGATGTCAAAACTTACTTTTATGACAACATTTGCAATAGTAGTATAAAAAATATTTGATTGTTTATTTCCAATGACCTCTATATTGACTAATTAAACCTACATTTAAGATTTTTAGATATTAAATATTACTTTCAACTAAAGTAAAATTGTAACAGTAAAAATTAACAAATTTTATTTTAATGAAAACATTTTTGCCTTAAATTATTATAAACTATGGATTACATTAGGCTATTTAAAATTGCGAAAAAGTGAAGGCTATCAATATTTACAAAAACCATAAACTTAAAATTGAACGATTTTTATATGACAGCAAGTGATAATTAGTAAACATGTGATCGAAGTAAGAAATATTGAAGCATCTTTTACATTTTATAAATCGTGAATTTTTACAGTTGAAGACATTTCAAAAGTGTCCAGTAAATTTGAAACAGGTATTGCGAACGTTGTCAAAATATGACCGTTCTATATTAAACAACCCTGATTTTATCCCGGTGTATGGAAAATCTGCATATTAACGTCAATAATTTACAGGAGTTGTAATAAGCATTATATTTTTTTCGTTAGCAGACTAAATCTATGTAATTTCGTGCGTAGAATTCGATTATTGTCACATTTGGATTCAAAACTGAAAGCCTGTTGTAGTATATCTTTGTAAATAACTTGGCTAAATTGAGAGAAGTAAAGCTTGCTAAGACTAATTTCTCTGAATGCATTCGATACTTTGCAGCGATAAAATCAAAGAAAGTGCATATATAACATTGTGCATTTTACATTATGTGTCTACATAATACATTATTTCAGGACGTAAATATAGAATTTTCTATGTTAGGAGGCCGAGGCAGCGGATGTATAATATTTTTAAACTATTAAACTATTGCATTTATATTCAAAATATTTATTTATGATAAATCAAATGTTAAAACTAATGAATAAAATAATTCAAATTACCCGTAGGAGTAGTTGCTAAAGATTTAGTAACAGAAGTCGACATTTCAGTAGGCGTTGAGGAATCCATTGATACTCGACGAGGATATTGGGTAGATAAAGAAGATTGTTGTAGAGAGTTATTTACATATGAATCAGTACTGTTGTCAGTAGAAGGATTATTTTTCACTGAGGATGATGTTAAATTTATTTTATGTATTATATGTGCACAATCATTTGAACTGTGACCATTAAAACTGTTTTGGCGTTTCGTTCGAAAGTTATTTGGAAAGACCTTCGGTGGAATGTTTGAAGAAAATTGGGCTAAACCATAAGATTTATTAGATAACAATTAACTCCATAAAGTTATAAACTTGTCTGGTTTGGAAAGAAATAGTTGAAATTGCTAATAAGAAGTTCAATGACGAAACAGTGATTATTTGATGCCATCATAGATTTGGACCTAAACATTGAGGGATAAAATTTTGAAAAGAAAATCTTCAAAAATTAATCATCTATCTATATTTAAAAAAAATTATTCTGTAAAAGATTTTTAATTCTAATAAAAACGGTAGGTGTAACCCCGAAAAACGGGAAAGTATATTTGTGTAATGTGTACCCCATGATGGAAGTTTGAGGTTGAAGGAATTAGGAATAAAAATTTCTGTGGAATTAATTCAAATAAAATTTAATCATTTTTCGTGCATAAGTAGTTCAGATCATCGGATTGATAATCACTATTCTGAATTTGATCTACTCTTTAAATGAATAAAATTCTTTATAATTGATCATCACTTGATTGTTTATTTTATTCAAATCCAGTTTGAAGTGTGCCAATAATCGTAATAATCATTCGTTAATCTGTCCATTTTACACATTAGAGCTGCCATTCAGGGAGTCACTAATTATTGAATTATTCACATAAAATTATTTATATAAAAGTCTTATTTGTACCGGATGAAAAAAATCTAGGATCACACATTGCATGTCCTGAAATCGCTGCAAATATTATTATTATATCATCACTTATTCATTTCAAGTTGCATTAAGGTTGATGTTTACAAGCTGAAAGTTTGCTTTATTATTTCACAAAACATACATTTTTCACTTGCAATACTTAAATCATCGTTTCGGTTGGTTTTTACGAAAAAATACCTTTTTCTATCAATAGATTAAAGCTGCTGACATCAACATTTGTAAAGCTGAATTTCAACGCATTCATGGATAACCCTTTAAATAGTCTTGGAGGGTTTTCCTTTTACTCGGAATATGTTTTTGTAAATTTTGCAGCTTTAATATTATTTATACATATTCCGAAAGGTTCATGAATGTATTGAAGATTTTGAGCCATTTAACTACTCTATAAACAACTGAAACTTGAGTTTCTTAAAGGATTTTCATTTAGTTGATGAATTTCATTATTGAAGTAACTCGATGATTGTGAGCGATTGATCGTTGAAAATGTTGTCTAGGTGGTGAAGTGTAGTTTTCTAAATTTTGATTATAAAGTAGATATATAAAATGATTGGTGTTCTCTTTCAAGTCTCATTCAGATAACCGCGTATGCTTGTTACTCCAGTCTCATTGTAACTGAATAGAACTGATACCCGGACTCGTCAAAACTGTTAAAACAAGGATTTTGAATAATTTTAAATTTTGATCGAGTTGAGAGGATTATTTAAAAGGTTTATTAAAATATTCTTTGAAACTTCTAAATATACTTGTTAAGCTTAATTTAAAAATTAAGCAGCGAAATCCTAATTCTACAAGTATGTTTTAAAAATCCTTTGCAAAAACAACTATCTTTTGCAAAATAATATTTTACTTGAAAATAGTCCGAAAACCGATTAAAATGAAACTCTGCAAGCCAGCCTGTCAAGAAACATAAATGTGATCTTGGTATTCATTATTCAATGGTATTCCATCATTTGAGAGAAATAAATTTTTGAGCAAGATCACAGATTTTGTGGGTTTTAACGTGATTTTGAAGTTAAAACGAAGGTTTATTGTGATTAAAAGAAAGAGAAAGTTTAAGAAAATTTGTAAAGTTATTGATAGATTTAAAAACAACTGAAGATAATTAAAATCACTTTCTCTATCCATTTGAGTCCCATTAGAACTATTGTCTCAAGAACAGATTAAAAACACCAACATTTCAGATTTGCCTAAATATATATTCTCAACTGCGACTCCATGTCTTTTACTTCATTTCGTACAAGTAACCTTTTTACCTCCGGATGTGACATATTCGTTCTAGTGTTTGCTCTATATATTGATATTTCGATAGATTTTTAGGGAATCATGCAGTTCTGTAGTAATTTCGCTTACTTAAATAAATGCATAACTATAATACATATATATTATAGAGACCGGGCCAAAACTGCAAAAGGATGTTTTTGATATTTAATTCGATTCCTTAGGCTCAATGTGGCTTTCACTTGTGATATATCTGAAATGTATTTACAATCAGGATGAAAGAAAGATGATAGACAATATCATAGATTTTTATGGGTAAAGTATAATAATGCGGTTAAATACGAATCTCATCGGTTGATCTTTGGATCAAAAACGAGTAATACAAAAAAATGCAAATAAATTCGAAGTAGAATATCCATTAGAAATAGAGACCATATGTAATTCAACCTATATGGATGATACGATGGACTCAGTGAACACTGAAGAAGGGCTGTAGTTGAAATAGAATTTGATGATGATTTGGGCAGAAGCAGGGATGACAGCCAGAAAATAAATGACTAATTCCACGAAGATACTGGAAACAATAGCAAAGGAAGTCCGTGCAAAAACTCTAAATATGGACAAAGAAAATGCAATTACCATCAAAACATTGGATTTGAAATATGCCAATATTTTTTTAGTTGTAACCCTGGAATTGGGCGAGTGAGATTTTTTAGAGCCATTGTTCTTGTAATCTATCCATATTGCAAATATAATATCCGGTTAGTAAACAAAGTCGATTTGGGGAAAATAGCCGTGACACAAAGAGTTAACGAATATCTCGACTATATTAATTATTGAAAATGCATATATTTAAATATTTTAATGAGAAAAATTATCGGCATGTTAAAAAAATTTTTAAATATTGTAAATTTCAGACAAGGGTTGAAATGAATAATTATGGGAGGTAGTGCAAAATGACCGATTTTCTGTATAATTGTGAAGAAAATGCACTTTAAACACAACAATGTGCTACTATTATATCCTATTTACCGTATTGGGATTGTCGAATAGAGCTTATAGTAAAATCCCCATTAAAAATGACAAATAAAATTACATGCTATCCTCTTCATATCGGTAATTTAGTTTCCCATTTCGCATTGAATCACCAATTGATAACAACCCATTGCTATCTACAGAATTGCCATTTTTAGTGCTATCAATGATATTACCGGATTGCTTTTTCATCATTTGATTGGCATTGGACACACTTCGCAATTTTTTCCTGATTGTGTTCGTAGAACTTATGCAATTGTTATAAAGTCCACTCGATGAGCTGTCTGCCGACAATAAATTCGGTCCAAATACAATTCCAAGATTGGCAGGAGTCATTTTATTTTTATCACTATATGTGGATACTTTCGCCAGAAATCCTATCAAATAACTGAGATTATTGAAATATGCCACCGGCAGCTTGCTCAGGCACATTTTCATTGCAGAAAGACGACTCTCTTCATTTGGACTAATTTTTTAAAAAATATTTAATCTATTTCTAAAACTATAAAATAATATTTACAATTGTGTTTACTATTAAATCCGATTATTGTAAAATTCATCGAAATGACCAGATTATTTCAATATGTTAACTGTCTGGTAAATTGTTCTATCTTATACAAATATTCGCAAAAAAATTGTTTTTTTTATATTGATCTATATATTTTAATAAATTTATAATTTGTGCATTTTACCCAAAAGAAACCTTTATAAAAAATAGACATCATTTGAGAAATAAAAGAATTTTTATTGACTGAATTTTTACTAATCAAAATAAAACTAATAATAATTCATACAAATAAAACATGAAAAAATGTAATAATTTTTGAGTCAAAAAAATTAACTAGATCAATTTTTTTTTTCAGAATAGGTAATTTTTTAAAACATTTTATTTCCTCTTTTAAATAATTAAAATAATATAGAATATAATATTAAATTAACTATTTGTGAGATCACAAAAATTGTCTTTGATTATATGACAAACTCATCTCGGTTGAGCATTTTTAGCTTGTGTTCCTTGAGATGTAAGAGTGATGTATTGCCAAAGCAATACAGGAAAAGGGTTATTCAACTGAAACATTTTTTTGGTATACATTTCTCAAAGATGCCAATAATGAGTTCAAGCTTGTAGATCTTAATAGTTTTAGTATATGATAAAATTATTTTATTTGTGTAAAAATAAATAAATTACAGAGATTTTACTTTATATCGGGATTTTAAGATATGCTTGAAAATGTATAAATAAGTTCTCATAATAAGAATTGTTGTTCATATTATTTTCAGCCATAAATTTAAGAAGATATTAACAAAGTAGTTTTATGGGTTATTGTTAAAAGATTAATAGAAATCAGGAAAATCAAAATGAAAAAGTAACATTAAATATGTATGACAGTTTTTAGGGCTTGGATTAATGACCATTGAGGGGATTAATGAATAGATTTCAAAACAGTTCTGAACTTGAATGGGAAAAAATTGAATGAGTACATCATTCAACTTATAATAGTGTTATTCTTCTTTTTACGCCGAGAGTTAATAACTTTCATAACAAAAGTAATAAATGGATATTTAGATTACTTTCAAAAATAAAACTTACAATATTTGTAATTAATTTTTTTTAATTAACATTATTTTTCAACTTTCAAGACGAATAAACTGAAAAAAGAAAAAGTCGTGTTTACGATATGAAAAATTGAAATATTACAGAATACCAAGCTGAAAAATAAAGAAGTAATAGCAGTCATTTGAGAGCCCTGTGTGATTAGGTTCATGAAGAATCCCATTGTTTAGTAAACACTTCTCAGAGATAGTAAAAAATGATTAATTTTCTAAAATAAATAGAATTTACTGACCATCAATTGTATATTAATTTAAAAGTAATGAATATTATTTTTATCAAATTTTTTTTAATTTTCTTACGATTTAAAATTGCTGATTAAAATAACTAAAAAATAAAATTAAAAATAATAATTATAAACATGTGATACAATCTCATTTGTGTGAGATTGTTGTCATTTAATTATTCCTTGCGAAATTATATCAACAAATGATTGACATAATTTCCCCAGAAAGTTTAACCAATCAAAAAAAGCTGGAAGTAATCCAATTATAATTATCATAGCTGAAATCAACTGGTTATCCATTATTTATCATTATATTTATTACGACAAATGATTTATTATTTCATCAACTGCGGTCAGTCGTAATTATTAATACAATATTTGTATAAGTCCTGAAAATATTCAACCATCCATAAGCACGACAATCTAAGTTCCCGTAAAATCCAAATCATTTATTATTACTGTTAAAATAAAAATGGAAAGAAAAAAAGTAATAAAAACAAAGATTAAAAACATCAGAAATATTTATTTAGTCATAGCCTACGTCGAAAATAATAAGCGGATTCGGCACTTTTTGAAAGAACCTATCAAAAATTGACTAAATAATATATATACTTTAAATTTGAATTGTGTAAAATTAGAAAATAAAGAATGAAAGTTAATGTTCTTTATTTAGTTAAATTCTTTTAAATATTGATATTGAACCTTAAAGAATAAATAGAACAAGACGAAGAGTTTCTGAACCTAATTTTCAAGAAAATAACATTTTTACCAGTTCAGAAAAGAACTTATTCTTTTCCAAAATTATGTTCATAATTAAAATTAACTATGCATTATATAACCTTACTTTTGGCAGTTGTAATGATGTTGCGCAATGATCATCTAAATATTCTAAGATGTATGTGGGGAGGGCAATTATATTACGTCATATGTGGAGAATCGTCGTGATTGTTTCCACATATTACGTTTCGGTAATTTAGGCAATCATGTATGATTTGCATCAAATAAACTTTTTGGCTTTGTCAATTCGAATGGATTTACAGTAGTTAAATACGTGTAAAACTAAATATATATATAATTTTGGAGTTGTATTTTAAATAATTTCCTGATGCTTATCCTATCCAGGTTATTTTATTTGTAAATATTGACACAATTTATAAAAGTATTTAAATTTGTGATGATTAATCCAATTAAAATCATTGAATTTAAATTTAATAATCTAACAACGACAATTTGGTCTCTTTAAAATGTTGTCGTCGGTTATATACATACAAGTGCTTGTTGTAAATTGTACATGCAAACAGATAAATAGAATTACTACAAGAATAATGGAAGACTTTAGATTAATCGTAGAGTTGTTCAAATTTCTATTCCCTATTTTTTTCGAATGTTCATTTGAATTCAGCAAAACAACTTGAAAAAAGAGACATAATAAAATATTTTACGAATTAGTAATAAAGAATAATTATTATTAATAAAAATGATCATAATATTAAAAATCGTGTAAATAATAAAAATAATAATAATAGAAATAAGAAAAATGAGATCAATAAAGCACATTATATCCATCGTTTCACTTAATATCATGTGATAAATAACTGATCAATTGCAATTGATCTTAAATTTAGTTACAACAGCAATTAAAAATAATTACTTCCTAGTTTTAAAAGACTTTGTCAAATGAACTTTCGAAAATTCATTAAAAAATATTTCGAATCACAAATATAATTAGAAATAGGAAATAGAAAATTCGAAATTTCAGAAACATTATTCCATAAATATTCAGAAAATAATGACAAATGAGATTGTCTGCATTGATTGGTTTAATAAGAAAAATAATAATAATAATAATAATAATAATAATAATAATAATAATAATAATAATAATAATAATAATAATAATAATAATAATAATAATAATAATAATAATAATAATAATAATAGTAAATCTATTCGTCGAACATGGAATATAAATATTATTGAATAATATATAAAAACACGGGTTGTACACTGCTGAAATGAGTCAAATATAAAATGAAACCGATTAGTCAACCCCAAATAGACGTAGATATGGCAATTAGTCATTAGGAATTAATAAAAGAAAACGAATAAATTTCACAATGTGGAATTGGTAGCTCCCCAATTATAGCTCTAGGGAACATAATTAGAAATTAATCTATGTTATTATCAGTTTCAATTAGAATAATTTTGACTGGATTTTATATTTGATTCATTTTTTTTATTTCACCCAACCAAACAATATGAACTATTGAGTGAATGAGTATTTTTCTGAAAAAATGTAAAATTATTTAGTGTTTTCCTGAGGAGAAGACGGAAATAAATTTAGAAATTGTCACAGATAAGTGGTTGTGCCAATAATACCCAATGTTAACTTAAAGAGCCTTATTGTTATAATACAGATGTTCATAAGCCCGCTTAGTGGGCGCTGCATAATTTTCAATTTTTGGAACTGGGTCATTTCATGAATAGTCTCATTGGGAATTCATTTTACTATCAAATAACAAATTCATCATATGCGTCTTGAAAAAAATTTCTGTTGCTGTGACTCATTGATTTGCCAAGTTGTGGGACCCTATGGATAAACTTAATCATGTTGCTCTTACTTCACTGCATTTTTGCAGCAAATTATTATATATTTAATTTCTAATATATCTGATAATTTAAGGCACCGTCTTATTAAGTTACAAATTTTATATAATTGAGTCGTAATAATCTATCAACACAAAACATTTATTTCCCCATACAACCTAAAAAGTTTATCATTCATGCTGCAGTTTCCACGAAATTGAACTAATTTTGCAAACTGTGACAATTGGTGATTGATCTATGAAAACCAAAAGCGGTTGAAAATATTTATTCCCATCAAATTTAAACCTTCACTTATTCAAAAAAATCACTTATAAATACATGTGCGAAGCTTTTTACAAAAATGTTTAAAGTGCTAGGAAACACAAATAATACAGTAACTAATATATAATATCTTGACAGACAAATTCATTGGAAAATGGCAACTCTTCCATCACATCGGAACTCCGAGATTATTGGAGTCAACATTCAATTGAAACATAATAAATCGATTTTGAGAGTGCTGGTAATTGGGATTTATTTCAAATATTTCAAATTAGATTTGGCACTTTTATTGATTTATCTATAGTTGATAGATTTTGAATTTCATAATTGAAAGCGGATTAATGAACAAAACAATATTCAACTAAATTCAAAGCAAAAACTGACTTATTAACAGCCCTCATCCAATCATCAAACAAATGATGGGTCAGGAGCGGCTCGGGCAGAGATCGGAGATATTGTTTCAAGCAGTCGGCGATCACAAAATGATCGTATTGTTTGATGATTTTCTCGACTTTGAAAACGTTAAAGGCGCTCTAAATAAAAGGAAAATTAATAATCAAAAATTAATAATTCAATTGGTTAATTCTTCAATTATATTATAACTTACTGATAGAGTATCGACTTTGTTTTTGCCTCCAGCAATTCTGAATAAGCCCTAAATATTAATATAGATTCATAATTTACTTGAAACCTGAAATAATATTTTGAAAAATTAACACGGAAATCAGTTTTCAAAAGATAATTGGAAAACTTATTAATTCAAAATAATAAACCAATCCATTTTTCTAAGAGTAGAATAAATTTATTGGAGTCATGAAAGCACAAGAAATAATTACTGAGAATTTTTTATATCAAAGGAGCATTAATAAAAATATTGACATAAACTATGTCGTTTTATGGTTTGTATTTAGTTTGAAATCAACGCACTCTACTTCAAATGAGTTCAATTTACATTATAATATTCAAAAGACTTAGTTATATAACGAGAGACTCAATAATATTATGCACTAGAAATTGGGCAGTTATTATGAATTGTGAGTGCTGTTAGAAGGGTGTAGGGTATCGTAAAAGATGCTGGTAAAATGTCCGTATTTAGGATGACCATTAAAAAATAAATATTTTTAATAAAGCAAATATTTTTTTATAAAACGTTAAACAAATTTCAAGCAGATATATATATATATATATATATATTCAGAGAAAAATTGTTTGAGATTTAATTTTTGTTTTAATTGGACATCTGACAATGGTCATAATGAAAACTCTCAACAGGAAAGAAAACTGAAAAATCGAATAAAAGCATCTTTCCTTTTGGTACTAAAAAATAAAATGAAGCAACAAATTAACTACCGAAGTAAACCGATAAAGTCAGATGAAAATGGCGATATTGTTGTTTTCTGCCTCTAAATGTCGAATTTTGAATGTCTCACCAAATCCATTTATTTGTGAAATTTTTTTGATCAACACTTGATAAGTGAACCGAATATTTGTTGTTAGTCGATTTATAATAATTAAATTTAAATTTTATTTTCAGAGATCTATTGACAGATATTAATAATAAATATTTATATTATATATTTCAAAGAAATAAAATAGCATAATAATTTACAAAGAAAATAAAAATTATTTATCAAAAGTGATAATTACATAATTGTAATCGAAAAATGTTAGTATTTGATATCCCAGTTTTAATCAAGAAATTATTTTTCCACGTAATTATGCTCAACCTTTATTCATCGATTGATGGACAACTGTTTGTATGTGTGCATGTTACCGTGTATGTGTGCATGTGAAAGTGTATGTATGTTGGGCTACTGGTTTTTTATGTAACACCAGAAAGTAGAGAGAATAATGGCTACTCATAATCTATTTATAAATTAAGCCACATTATTATTTAAAATAAGAATGTAATCAATCAAAAAAATTTAATAATTCAATCTTTTAAATGTAAATTAATAACAACTAATTATACTTATATTTCATTTTTGTTAGAATTTATTTAAAATTATTATTGTAATAAAAAAATAATTTAATAAAAATCATTGATAAAATTTCAATTCAAATAAACAATGGAAAGTTTGATATTTGTGTAAAAGTAAATGTATAAAATATGAAATTATTCTCAAAACCGATATTTTGTTTTCTAATTTTTGAATAAAATATTAGCGGGACGAGCTGTTCCTAAATTTATTCGTACTCGCCTACTAAACTGTAGATTTTAACTTTATCATGAAGGAATGAAGTAATTAATGTTAGGCACCGTAGCAATGGCTAGCACACGCAACCTATGCTCAGGGGTCTCGCGAGGCTCACTCCCATATATAATTAATAAATTTGCCTCAGGATAAAACTATATTTTATTATAAATATAAAATGCAATATATCCATTTGTATTTTATTTCTATATACATTTATTTAAATTTCCTTAATTCATTTCATATCGTATTTCATTTGATCAAAAAGTTAAGCTGCAAAAGAGGTCTCGAAATAAATTTTGGTTGTAAACTAAAATTTTAAGTTAAATCACTGTATAAGTTCTAGATTAATGTTTCCCGACGGGGGCGATACCGACCCCAGTATGGTGCTGCTGCCTTTCACGGGGACACAAACAAACGGGAGGTGGCGGCACTATTTAAAAAAATAATAATAAAACCCTTCAAACTTACAGTTTTCACGAATAAACATTTAATTTATTAACCTAAATCTAAACTTTTAGATTCTTAATAGGTGAATGTTTTGAAAGAACTTTTTTCTAGTTTTCACCTTTGATTTCATTTTGCAATGACATAAAGGATTTTTTATTGTTTGACTATAAATCAGATGTTTTATTTAAATTCACATCTGATTCATAGTCAAACAATAAAAAAAATTCTTTATGTCATTGCTAAATAATGTTTAACAATATTTTAATATTTGGAACTATTATGAGGAAGGGCGTTATAATTTTTGTTTCTTTTAAAGAGGGTGGTGATTCAGAGAAGGTTGAGAGCCTGTGTTCTAGACTATGGGTTGTATGCCATTATGAGTAACAGGTTAATTGCCTAATTGGAAAAAGGCTAAAAACTGTGATATAAGATTCACGGCAGTTGGGAAAATTATCGAATATTTCTAATATCAACTAAAAAATATTGTTAATTTTTTTAAATCGAAATAAATTTTAGTCTAATTTTATTTCAGTACTTAATTTCAGGCAAATTCACAACTAATCTAAGATGAATCAAATAATAAAATAGAATCAAAAACATTTTTAAAATAATAGATAATTAATTGTAGAATTATGTCGAAGACAATGATTTCTTACAAAGTTACATTTTAAATACATAATACTTTTTTTCTGGTCACGAAGTTTACCCACGTAACTCATTGACAAACGTCAACAATCAGCTTTCTCGATTACACTGAGAAAAATTTCGGATTCCTTAATACACCATTTACACGTTCACCTTTATTGAACTTCAAGAGACTATGTCTACAACAACAATGTCAAAGTATAGCAAATTCAGGCTGTAATTATTTGAAATTAGTGTGTAGGTAAAGCTGTCCATTAAAACAGTTATGTGCTAATAGTATTATTTATAAATCGCAAAAATATATTATCCATAACATCAAGCTATTTTTTACATCAATTTATTGATTATGTTATCCATCCCTACCATTAAAATATGTATTGCGTATGACACTAAAATTAAATTTTTTATGTGAAGTGCGAATGATAAATAAAAATGCCGATTTTTTAAATGGTAAAAAAAATAATATAATTAAAAAACTTAGTATCATACTATTTAATTATTTATTTTATTAGAATTTTACTATGAAAAACAATAAATTATAAAGGAAATGCCAGACGGAAATTTAATATACAAAAGCAGAAGCGAAGGAGAAAATTTTCATGCGTTAACTTGAAATAATTTTTTTGGTCTCATACATCAACCTCCTTCATATTCGAATATTCAGCAGTATCAGGTAAATTCTAATCTGACTGGAATAAAAAACAATAAAAGCAATAAAGAAAGAGAATATGAAAGTTCTCTAGAAAAATAATTTTTGGTAGAAAAGAACAAAAATTTGGCTTTAATATTGATTATGAAAAGCTGTATCGAACTAAGTGATGAAAAAGAATAATTTGTAAGTTATTAATAAGTAGCAGAAAGTAAAATATACTTTTCTAATTCAAAAATATCATAAAAAACCAGATCAGATATAAGAACAGTAATTTATTTTATAAAACACTAGTAAATTACGGTGGGAAAATAATAAAGACGCCAGGAAAAGTTTATTGTATATTTTTTAAATTATTGATAAAAATAAAAAATAATTTTAGTGTCGAGTTTAGCAATTGGATCTATCCAAACTTAATTACTGAACATTAACTGGAATTACGCATATTTTCGTTAATAAATCAAATGCAATATCCGTTTTAAAGATTCTTAAATAATCAAATACGGAGAAAAAATTACTTAATAAACTTAATGGTGTAAGTGAAACACTACCAAAAATTTGGCGTAAATATTTCAGTTAGAGTTAAATTATAAAACAGTTTATGTGAATCGAAACGAAGCCCAGAATCTTTTGATTATTATAAAAAATCGGAATTAAACTATCTGGTACTTTCGATTATAAAATAACCAGACAACGGAAAAAGAAACAGCAATTCGATAAAAGCTCTACAACAATCACTATTTTTGACAGCAATAGCGATTGGTGTAGAGCAAGAGTGGGCAACCTTTTAACTGTGGTGTACCAAGCCACACTGCCAATTTATTCAGAGTGCCATCTTATTTTTTTTTACAAATAAGTAATGATATATGTCTGTCACATTAAATAATACAGTTCTTTATGAAAATAATTTGATCGCAAAATTATCTTTTTAATATATTTAATTGAAATACAAATAATATATATTCCAACACAATTTAAAAATTTTAGAAAATTGGTGTTTGAAAAAGCAAAAAAATACCATTTCCATACCAAAATTCTCAATAAGTTTGTTGCTGATTGGACGTTTATTTTAGGGGATTGTGATTTAATCACCAACGCCTCACACAAAATTCTTTCCCACTTATTATTAAAGTTTTTATATAAAATTTTAAAATCAGTTGTTCATTTGCACAATTTTCAATTCTCAATAATATTACTCACGTTCCTTAATTGATTATTTTCCTGAATTCGTGCTTGAAGGTGACGGGAAGTCTCTTCAATGTATGTGGCATTGCACCCATTACATGAAAACTTATAGAATATATCAGAAACTAAACCTACTGGGGTTTGAGATTTATTACTACACATTTTGATTTTAACGATCTTGACATTTTTTAATACAATTGAATTACCTAATGATTTTGTGAAAGACAAATTTTTTAAACCTTTCGAATATGGAATTACTAAAACATGAGATTTTATGCGTTCACCATCATTAGGGGACTGTAATTTCCATTGTTTTCATCAAAAGCCATAAAAGAGTGATCAATGGTTTCCTTAGTCAGTCTTTTTACAAAAACCTTAGAATATCCATTTTATACAAAAGAAAAACGAGCCTATATATACTTTTGTTAGATTGTTCAAACTTATAAGATAAATTTAGAATATCTAAAAATCAAACCCTTAATCATATTTCTGTTATATTTAAAGTCACAAAAACTATTCTAAGTATTATATAGGCCTGTGTCTGTTGGCTTTATATATTTCTGCTTCGAAACTCTTGGCTGTTGGTTCCACTTTCGTTTTATTGGATCGCATTGATAAAGTTTTTCTTTTAATTTAGTTAACTGATCCAGGTTTTTGCTATTTGGCGAGTACTTTCTTCATCAGCAAGAATCATTTCAATTTTAACATTATTTGACAAACTAATATCCTCAAAAAACGTCGGATCCATATATTTTTCTATTTCTATAACTCTACTAACAATATTTCCAATTTTGGGACGATTCTCTGGTATTGTTTAGACACAACAATAAGCCGGTTAATACATGGCTAAAAACTTTTATGAATTGCAGAACTTCCTATCATTATTTTTTCGATTTCTTCTAATCTACTTTCCAAATAAATTAAAGTTGGATCCATTTTATACAATTCAACAAATAATTCTTTTATAATTATTCAAACATTCATAAGAACTACTTTAAAAAAGAAAACTCTAAATCTTTATTAAGTTAACATTTAATTTTACATATTAAACCAAACATTCATAAATCTAAAAACAAAATACCTAGACTAAACAAATTGGTTACCATCCATTACTTTTTAAAAAAACTCAAATACGATCAAAATCAAGATTCAACACGGCCGTTATTTCTACTAATAAATCTAAAAATAAAAGAAATGAATTGACTTCTTCCTCTGTGAACTTAATATTATGGTGAAGCCCATTCATATAATTTTAAAAAGGAACATCAGAACTAGAAAATACATAACGATATCATCAACGTTTTTATAACTTAGGCTTAACAAAAGGAAAAAATCAGAAATCGTTTTCTTTAATTTTGAAAGAAAAATTGATGCAAGAGTTGTAGCTAAAGGTGATACTATAGCTACTCCATCAACCTGTTAATACCAATTATCATTGAAAAGAAAAACAACATAAGAAGTGGCAAACCTCAACAATTCACCAAATGCAACTTCTGATACTCCAATATATTCTCTTTCCACAAATCACAACAAAAATCAACAGCCTCATGTAATGAAACATTTGTAAACAAACTAGTTGCATCTAAAGGCACCATATAACCAGAAGAATCAATAGGTTTTTTTGTAATAAAATCAATATATTCTCAACACTCATATCATTGTATAAGGTACTTGAAGGTCCACAATTCATTAAGATGGATAATTTACGCAAAAACTTCAAACTACAGGACAGTTTTCGATGCGTGCAAAATGCGGGTCGAATGGTAAATAAATAACAAATATTGATCTACAGTCTGAAAAGTAATGATGATAAAGGAGATGATAATTAAACTCTGCATTTTGAGCTTATTTCGTGCATTTCTATTTAGCTAGATATAAATCAGAACAATTTAATTGTAATTTATACGATACCCATTGTACAAAAATAATTTTAAAGTCTAAAATAGTTAATTATAATAATTGTGTAAAATTCTCAACGTTTAAATTCAAATTTCGATCGGATTAGTAAAAAAATTATTTAATACTAATGAAACAATTAATTACCTCTTCACATAGAGTTTCAGGATTGTCTAAATGCCTAACGCATACTTCCAGAGTATAGGCGATATGTCTCCTCGATGTAAGCAAATGTTGACTCAATTCTCTGCCAAAAACTGGGATGGGATTATTAGCTAAATGATAACAAAAATGACTGTCGTTTTGCATTTAAATATTCGTACCAATATTAATAATTATAATCCAAACTTAGAACAGAAAAAAATGAACCAATAATTATAGAATTTTAATTGATTTCTTTAGTTTGATTATTAGTGAATAAAATAAACACAAGTGACCGTTTTTCTGTATTTAAATTCATATATTAAATGACAACTAAAAATCTCAAAAGAAATTCATTAGTACATGGAGTACACAATTGTGATACTCACGTGTAACATACTGTTTATACAAAATTTCAATAGATATCAACTGGAAATTCCGTTTAGTCCACCAACTGTACCCAAGTTTTATGCATATTGTTAGACTGTGTGGTCAGAATATTTAGTGACCATTTAAAATGCATTTTAAATTTAAATTACTAAAATCACAATATTTAAACAGGATTAATTTAAAAAAACTTTATTATTTTATTTTATTTTACATTTATATTATAATTATATTTATAAATAAATTGTTAACATATTATTTACAACTATAATTTACATTATAAATAATGTCATTTAAAAAAAATAATATTATTCAAAAATTTTTGAAAATAATTTAATTATTATTTAATAAATTTTGAATTAAATATAATTAATTTTAAAAAAGTCACAAATTTAAAATGGTTTAATTTTTTAAATTATTATCCAATGAAATTAATTCTCAATTAGAAATTAATTTTATTTATTTTAAGTAATATCTAATGAAAATTTAAAAAAAACAAATTAATTTAAAAAGGTCAAAATTAAAAAATAGTTTAATTTATTTAGATTTATTATCCAATAAAATTTAAAATAATAAAAATTAACAAAAATTAATTTTCAATTAATGTAATAAATTAAACTTTTATCCAATTAAATTTAAAATTTACATAATTAATTAAAATTAATTCTCAATTTGATGATGAGAGCTATTACGTCAAAACTAGTATACTATTGAGAAATGTACTGGATATCACTTAATGTATCGTACATTCTTTGATTAGAATTAGACTAAGTGATTAATCAAACAATTTGGTTAATATTTTTTTAAATTCTAAAACCTGAATCCATAAACACTAAAAACATTTTATGTAATAAATCGAAAGGAATTTTTATATTAAAAACAAAAAAAATCTGCGAAAAAATACCATTATACCTTTATAGCTAGTCATAATGTATGGTGAAAGAAATCATTTCGTATAAAATGGAGTGAATCTTCTAAATCTTATAAATATCGAATTTGTAAATTGTGTACATGAAACATTTTAATGAACTTTGTTACATAACAAGTGCCGATTCAAACATTAATATTGTGAATGTTGGATAGAAACTGGTCAATGTGAAACAACGAATAGATTGATATAGTGACGTGGTGCTATGGGACTTGCTAGACCTGTTCATTGAAACACTTATAAATGTATTATATCACAATTAAATTTCGAACAATTAACTATAAACTCAAACAAATTAACACTTTTTGAGCTTGTTGTAACGTGAAACAAATATAGTTTTTCAATTAGAGTTCTCAAATTTTGAAGTGACATTGCTGTCAGGCTGAATTGATTGATTCGATATTTATTATCTCTATTGCGTCACGATTGCTCAACGGGTTGACATTATTCGAGTGTTCAATCAAAATGCGAGCACTGCTAAATATTATTTTGTTGGGTCTTCATGTTTAGAATAATGATACATATTTTTAGTACTAATGTTAATTATAGATGTTAAATACATTTTTACTTTTCAAAGTTGAAAACCGCATTTTTTACTTATTACGTTATTTATATTTGATGTTTCCGTATTTTTATCATTGGCTACACAATTTCTTGCTCCTCTGTCCTTCTCCAGATAACGCATATCGATCAAGAATGTAATTTTGATATTTTGCTAGACTTATTATCATTGAAACTTTAAAACTGGCATGTAGCGTAGTTAGAGTTACTATTAAATGTTCGTCATTAGCTTGATTTGTTTCGTCTAACAACTTAATTACGCCAACATTGCTAATAAATAAACTGTTGATTTTTGCGTTACCTAAAAAGTACTCAAACTTTTTTTAGCACTTCTACTTGCCTGTGGGTCCATAAAAGCCACATCCTTTTATTAATTTTACAAAATTTCTTTATTTGAAAATAGATTAGGGTCTTATTTGTAGATATAAACTTTGAATTTATTATAACGCAGATTATTATTTTTTTTTGGTTTTAAAACAAATAGGCTCCTAAGTACGTATGAATCTATTGCAGTAGTTCTCAGCTTGTTTGAAATGACGACACCCCAAAATCAAATGTTAAAATTTTAAGGCACTATTTTCTTATATAATTTAATAATACATAACAAACATTTTGTTGTAAAGTTGTGAAAAGTAAAACAATAATTTAAATATTACATACTCGCCAATATTCTAAGAAAACTTTAAAAACAAAAATTACTAATTTAGTTACTAAAAAATTAATCGTTAATAACAAAAATGTTAAAAGTTTTTTTTGAAAATAAAAAATTGCAAAATGCCTTTTTGTTAATAATTCACAAATATAATGACGCCGATTCGAAAGAATAAAGATTTTCATAGTATCGTTGAAATGAAACTTTGAGTTTGTAGAAAATATTCAATTCTATTCTAAAAAAATATCATAGAGCACCAAAATATATTAAAATGGAATTTAATTTTATTTGTATACATTTTATCCATTGGTTTAGTTGACATTTCTGGAAAGTCAATTAGATGATTGCCAATAATTTGTTATTGGAAAATAATTGAAGAAAATATAAGATATTTAAGTGTAAAATCGTTTATTAAGTTTTTTTTATGTTAAATTTTTGTCGTGATGACAAAAAGTGTATAATAAAAACTATGTCCCATAAGATGTTTGGCTAAAAATATTTCTCATCCCACCCTCCCAAAAAAAAAATTCTAGGGGAGGGGGTAAATATTTTTTGTTTAAATGAAAATATCATTTCGCTACAGTGTGCGAGTCCAATGTTTTTAGCGAGAGCCCAAAATCCATATTTTTTAAAAATAAATAAAAATCCCTTCATTTAAACAAATAATTAAATTTCACTTCATTTAAATAAAGAAAAAAATTTTTAACCGCTTCAGTTTAATATTCCTTAATCATCCTTCTAATAATAATCTCATTATTAACAATATTTTCGTTACTGCATGTGGTATGGAGTTATTTTGGGTCGAGTATAATTTAAAAGGTTCGACACAGTCAAAATAGTATTAATTTTCACTGTTTAAGTTCTAATGTTACAATTATTATTTTTTAAAAAAGAGGAATGCAAATTAGTCAAAATTTTCAGGTGATTTTATTTATAAAAATGTGCATAAAAAAATTTTTCGAAGTTAAAAAATTACAATTTAAGAGTCTAATATAAATTCATTCTATTTATAAACCGTATGCACTATTTATAAACATATGCAGTAATCCAACAGAGCAAGGCGACCTTCCGAAAGTCAACATAATAACTTAAATTATCAATACTTGCTTTCTTTAAAATCTGTATTTCGAGAAAACCGGTGCTTACGCTTTCAACATCCAATCACTGTCTGGAAAGTATATGAAGCAAAAACCAAACTTAAATCAAGTTTTGTGATTCATGGCTAAAATTAGAGCGCTTTTTGGTTAAACGTGTATTATTTTAGCCAAAAGTATATTTGATTTTTTTATCAAACATTATTGCAAAGAAATCACTCGATTTAATTTATGCGCACATAATTTCTAACAAAATCACAATTGTGCATACTTTTATAAAGGTAGAAAGTCGATCATTTCTCCCCTTATCACATGCTTAAACAAACTCATTGCTGGGTATTCAAGTAATTAATAATTAATATTTTTATTATATTGACATTTAATAAATTTTTTATTATTAATATTATTAAAATATTAATTCAACTCAAACACAAGTATAAATGTCAGAAAATTAAATTTATAAAATTTATTCAACATTAAACATAAATTGACAACATTTATGCCGATTTATTCTTTACTTGTCAAATTAGATTAATGTCATATTTGATCGAAAATTTTGTAAATGTTTATATTTTATTGGAAATAATTATTTACCAACTACTAAAAAGATTATCCACATATTGTTTTGAAAACATTGCAATATATAAAATTAATTAAACTTAAAGAAATACACGATATATAAATGTTTAAAAATTGCAAATTTTCATGAAATTCGTTACTCACTTTAGTACAGATAGAAAATGAAAAGTATGTCATTGAAATTATAAAAAAAGATACAACCTAAACATTAGTAGAAATCTGCATGCATATCTAAAGATGGGATTCAGAGCCAAATTTGGGTTTTTAAAATTGAAATCTGCTTATCCACCTCTCTACGTTGCATTTTGTTAGTGAAATTCGTAACAATTGTAATAAATTTGGTAAATCTATATTTTTCTATATTTTGCCTAGTTTTAATTAATGCTAGTAGTTCCATAATTGGTATCATCAAGATATTGGAGGTTGTTAAGTAATTATAAGCATCTACGTGGTGTTGATAAAAATTTCTTACAGAAATGAAATTAATAAATCCATGAAATTTTAACCACAAAACAACGATATAGTGAATGACCTAGTGAAAGTTAATTGACCTTATTTGTTTTTTTTAAAAGTACTAGCAAGTCGAATTTTGCGAAATTATTAGTTTTTTGGTTTTGAGGAAGACAGAATAGAAGAACATTTGCACTGACAGAGAATTGAGTTCAAATAGGATCAACTATCAAATTTATTATCCTAAAGGACGGAACATCACTAAAAATAAAAAACAAAGAATTATTAGTTCTCAAATTGAATTAAAATAAAGAGTTCTTGAGAATTGTTGATAATTAGGAGTTATAAGAGAAAAGCGATTAAAGGAAAACCAAAACATAAAAATAACTTCTTGCCATAACTTATGATATATTGGAAGTAATATATTCAAATAAAATTAATTAACTTAAAAATAAATTACCATTTAGTGAAAGATTTTAATTTGGAAAGTTTTAGCTAGTTTCTACAGTGTTAAGAAAACATTAGGATTAGTTTATGAGAGACTACAATTTTTTATTTTAGATATAGAAACCAATATAGTTGCATAGGCAAAATATGGAGAAAGATTTATTATTTAATGTCCTAAAGGCCATAAAATCAAGCCCGTGAAAAAAATTCTCTATTTTAGGGAATATTGCTTTTAAAATAAGAACGAGATTAAGTCAGCGTTCAGTGAACAGTTTATATTTATTTAAATTACATTTCCTGAACAAAAACACTAAATGAAATAAAATTTTATAATTTCTATTTTGTACAGAATATAGATTTTAATTATTTAATTTGAGATTGTTTTAAAGTATGATATTTTATTTTTTCATATTTCTATAATTTCGTAAATATCAAATGATTTGAAAATATAAAAAATTTTTATCGCTTTATAAATTTATATCACGATATTTCTGTTTAGCAAAAGTTTTTTACAAACCTTTTTTCAATAAAAAATAAGTTTATGAATGTAACAATTCAATTTTATTTATTATCTCATATACATTTCCTCAGTGCCCCAAAGACACAGCCTGGGCTCAAATGTAACAAAATAACCTGGTTCAATTAGGGTTAATAGTTTTATTCTTTATGGGTTTAATTAATTAATTCAAATTCAATATAAAACGTAGTAGTTGAATAATATAAATCACAAAATGAATTTAGCATAAAAGTAATTTAAAAGTAATACTATAAAAACAGCAATATTCTTAATAAAAATTATTTGTGAAAGAATAAATTTAATTTTCAAAACAAAAGATTTGATTTCTGAAAAGATGAATTTGAGATGCAAAATCGATTTAAAATAGAGTTAAAACAGCTATAAATGGTGTTGAAATAGTAAATATTACAATTTTAGTTTGTGTTGTTCATTTGCATTCAAATGGGTGTGTGATTCAAATTTCTAAAATGTAAAAGACAAATTTTTATTACATTTCATCCATTTATAGTAACAATTTGTACATTATATTATGCCGATAGTCAGGTTCAAGCTCGT
The DNA here is from genome assembly GCA_022537955.1 of Schmidtea mediterranea. Lineage (NCBI taxonomy): Eukaryota > Metazoa > Platyhelminthes > Tricladida > Dugesiidae > Schmidtea > Schmidtea mediterranea. The sequence continues at coordinate 156,742,926 of CM039680.1, read as the reverse complement.
TGTATAACCGAGCTCTAATTGACTTTTACAAATAGAGAACTTTTGTTCACACAATTTATGACACAATTAATTATTTCATATCTGCACCATAAACAAGATCTGCTATTGTTTTCCAGTGATTTTTGACCATAATTTTAAATCCAAAAATTTACTCCAAGTTTTTGAGATTTCACCAAAAAAGTCAAAATAATCTCTAATTTTTTTAAAATTAAATTAAACTTAGATGAAAAAATTTTAATTCTCTATATTAAATAATTTGATTTTAAAAGGATTTTTATTATTATGTAAATAATTTTATACAATTTTTCAAAAATGCTAAAACTTTAGATTTCTGTATTAATTTGTAAATAATTTTATTAAAAAAAAATTATTATTATTTTATTAGAGTAAATAATTTTATTCAATTTTTTCAAAAATCCAATTTCAGTTATGATTGGAAATTGAAAGATAATTGGTAATAAATGTTAATTGTATTAAAAATTTGACTGACAATATGAGTCGTTTATTTTGAAAGCGGTAAAAGTCACTTTTGCGAAAAATTTGAGTTAAAGCACTAAGAGTACAAAAAAGTTTGGTATTTAAATAGTAACTTCTGAGTTTCTAGTGAAATGCTGGTTGGTAACAATTTTTGTAACGGTAAACAGCTTTTACTTTTTTATAATTGTCTTTAAATAAATTATAGAGGCTATTGTTGTATGGATTTAAATAATAACATTTATAATAAATAAATAAATATACATATATATATATATATATATATATATATATATATATATATATATATATATATATATATATATATATATATATATATATATATATATATATATATATATATATATATATATATATATATATATATATATATATATATATATATATATATTCCAATTATATTTAATAAACATGTTTTCAAATTTTATTGGTTTTAATTAAGTTTATTTTCTAGAATATTTCAAATTTTATTTTAATGAAATTTACATTTATTATTTAGCACATTGGCTAAATATAAATATTCGCATCGAAATACAGATCTTTACTTATTCATGTTTATTGTTTATCAATTACTATCAAATATTACTAGATATATTCACGAAGTAAACTGTAGGCGTAATGTGAAACGATGCTGCTTAGCGGGGCTGTGGTAATATAAACCCGTAACGGCAGGACCCATTTATCCGGGACACTTGTTAACAACTTTACCATTCATTTTAACTCTTTCTTCCGAACTAGCTAATCGGATAGATTCATTGTAAACTTTTCACTTGAAAAATATAGAATATTCATCTAATTGTCAGTGATTCGGCAATATAATTAATAAGAAATATTGAATAAAGTACCTATTGATGATTCTAATTCTGGTAATACTTGTCCAATTGTTCTTAGACATTGTTGATGATAATTGGCTTCGTTGCGTAAAAGATTAAGAAATGTTTTAGATATATCGATCACAGAGCTTTCGAATCTGTAATGTTCTCGAAGAGACAAGTCCTTAAAATAAAGGGAAAATAAATTCATCGCCGATCCAAAACATAAATAATGTATTATCAATAAAATTGAATTATCCAAAGCATTATAAGTGATGCTTGTAACGTTGGCCAATCCAAGGCTTGTTAAATTCAATGCGATTTCACAAAACTAATTTGTGATATAATTATGACTTTTAGCGGTGCAATCGTGACGAAAACCTGCACCATCAACATCGATGTGGAAATACAAGTGTTGAGATGGATTTAAATTTCCATCATTAAATCAATGGTTTTTCGAAAACTTCATGAAGGTAAATGAAAAAAGTATGAAAAAAGATATTATTGATATTATTTATCAGATTTACAATAATTTTGTAATTAATAACTAAATTTTTCAAATTTTGTCAAAAAAGTTTTAAAAATATTCAATAATATATTTAATAATATTCAGATGTTTGCTAAAGCACAAATATAATAACTGTGTTAAATTACTTTTAAATGGTCAATTTGACTCTCGAGTTCATCTCTGGTCACTTTAAGCTGATTCAATTTGGAATTCTCATGAGATGAGGACAATTGACCATTCTGAGTATTAGAGTTCGAAACACAATTGAGAGACGAATTGAGAACACTAGTCGAAATTGATGGCTCAGAAAGCATAGGACTCGCGGATTGTACTGATGGATTTTGAAGATGAGAATTATGAGGCAAGATTGGACTATTTGGACTCTGGTAAATTTAGAAAGAAATTGAAATTAAATTTAAACTTGAATCAGAAATTTATGGAAAATCAAAACAGACTGAAAGCCGTTTTAGACAAAATAGCATTGCAAACAATTTGTATGTTGACAGTGAAAGTTAAAGTAACATTTATTTAGTTTCAATTTCGAATGAAATTTTTAAGCAAACAAATACGTTAAAGTCTATTTTTCAAATTTTGAACATGTTCATCCATTAGTGTAACAATGCTTAAGCGCATGTGAAGCTAGGTCAGCTAAATTTTTCAGTAAAAATGTTTTGTAATTTTGTAGTATTAAAAGATTTTGCCAACCCTATGTTGACTATGTTAAAACAGTGCATAAAATAATAATACGAAAATTAAAATTATATAATCGAAAAATATTATAATAAGCGAAAGATATTTTATTATCAGACATTTTTAAAGATAATTAAAATAACATTTTCATACGATTTCAAATTCCAAAAAATTATTCATATTTGGCATAATTTTATAGCTTTTAATATTTTATCCAGATTATTTTCAATGATTTTTTAACATTTTGGCTATCCTGTCCTGGTGCACATATGTTTAAAAATTGATTAAGTCGGCAGGCAAAGTGTTAAAAGAAAAATATCCGATATGTTTTGAAATGTCTTATATTAAATTCAACAATCAGTGTTTTTTCCACATTTTTTTAAAATTCTTAAATAAATTTTCATATTTAATGCAATAAAATTTTAATCGTATTAAAATAATTGTTTATAATATTAAAAATAAAATAAAATAATAATAATAAGAAGAAGAATATAATTGAAATAAATAACAATGTAAGACAATTTGCAGAGTTTAATCATAAAATGAAATATTTTGACCTAAAATAGGTTCTGATCACTTCAAAACAAAATTTAACAAGCCTTTAGATCTTGGCTTCTTCTGTAAAAGATTTGATTCTTCCCATAAATATATATGAATTTAAAATAATTTAAATACTTTAATTTTATTTTCCAATATTAAAATCTGAATAAAAAATATTTTAAAATGTTTTAAAATTTTGTTGGATTTTTGACATTTTTCTTGGCTGGTGCTGATTTAGATAAACTTTTAAAAAACAAGTCAATAGCGGAAATTGATTTACAAAGTTATTTATTTAAATTATATTTTTATAATTGATTTCGCTATCGACAATAATAATTAACATAGTAATTAACATAATAATAATAATAATAATAATAATAATAATAATAATAATAATAATAATAATGAGTATAAAACGTTGATTCCTTGGTAGCAGCATAAATTAATATATCAAATAAGTTAATAACAAAATAAGCCTTGCTGCGAAGTAATAATTAAATTGTTGAAAAAAGTTTCGATAATTAAATAACCGAAACTTTTTTCAACAATTTAATTATTACTCCGCAGCAAGGGCTTATTTTGTTATTAACTTATCTGATATAATAATAATAATAATAATAATAATAATAATATAAGGACTTATTTTGTTTTTTACCTCTGATTTCTTTTTATTTTTATTTATAAAAGACATTGTATTTTCTACAAAATTTGACTATGAATCAGATTTATTTATGGTATTTATAGTCAAATTTTGTAGAAAATATAACGTCTTATAAATAAAAATATTAATAATATCAATAATAATAATAACAAAGTACATATTTAATAGGAAAATGCATATTAATATGGTTCTTGTAAACTCCGGTGCAGGTAAGATATATTTTGTCCTGTAATCACAATATCTTCAGCTGTTAAGATTATAAGTGTTATTTAATTAATTATAAATTTTTGATTGTTAAAAATAATGTTTGAAAATTTTATATTTTTAAAATATATAAATGCAGCTGATAAACAGTATTAAATTAAAATTAAAAGTAAGATCATTATTGTAAGTTTAAAAAGTGCTTTTTCATTATTAGGTCAAAAATAATACTTACTAGAACATATGCATTACTTTCTAAAGATTTTAATCTATCTTGAAGAACTTTGAGATCAGAATTCTGCTTCCACAAATGACGCCGACTTTTAACTAATGAAGGAACAAGTTCTTCATAACAGATTCGAAGCTTTTCTAAGACATTATTTTCAACATTTGCAGCCCAATTAAGTCTTTCGATTGCTAGCTTATTGTTCGTTTCTCCAAGCATTGAAAATAACTTTCTATATTCAGAAAAGATACAAATAATTATACCGATCCAAAATTTAGATTATATCCGGTAATAATTCTTAATTTGTTGGGTTTTATTATTTCGTTTATTCAATGTTTATTAAAACGCATTATAAATATGTTTACAAAGAATTTTTATTGTTTTAACTTGAAAATTAGAATGTTAAAAAGATGTCAATAGAAAAATATGTAATATGGAAAACAAAGAAGCTCGATTGTGGTAACGCCAAGTCTTGAAGTTCAGTAAAACACCATCACTAGACATTTGAAACAATTTAGGCTCATAAAAAATCTCAAAAAGTTCTTTAAAATTAATGAAACTTTATACTCAATATTGAGTTAACCCCTGTCACCAACTGATTATCATGCAATTGTTTGGCAACTAATGGGATTAGATCGTTTTGAAATATGTTGATTTTACTAAATTTTATAATTTTTCAAAATCATAATAATTCAGCTCAGGAACCGATGATAACAGAATACTCGAATTACTGGTAAATTTATCTGATTGAAATACCATTGACAAAATTGCACAAATTTCAAGATTAAGACTATACAATTAATCTCGCTTTGAAATCATGATATTCCATACCATCCTCTCAATAGTGCCTTATCAGTTCATTAACACATGATAATGGATTTCTTATATATTTGAATGCTAACTATAAGAATCTTTTCTGAAAATATGATTTAATTTGAATTTTTCACTTCATGAAAAGTGAGAGAAAAGAAATAGAAAATAATCGATCAATGATGAAGATAAGGATTTTACTTATTAACTTTATTTTCTAAAAATCGCAATATTGATGCCTTGTTTTGTAGCATTTGTTTTAATCTTGTGATAATAGTGAACTATATTACATTTTTTCAATATTAGCTGAAACGATTCAATTAGGCACCTAAAAAACCAAAATTAGAAATAATAATAATCTTAATAAATGCAGACAAGTAATAATAATAACATTACTGTTTCCTTTTCTGCTAATCCATAAAACTCTAACAAAAACAACTATGACCAACCAAATACCTCGCACAACACGCCATTTGTTGATCTATTTACCTTTTGTACATAACTTGAAATAATTTGTCAGAGGCGGAATTTATTTGTAAAATTAAAATAAATCAATAGATCAGCAATTTTCACAGTATTTATACAATGAAATATATGGACACAAATATATTCACTCCGATAATAAATTTAACAATTCTCTCTCTTTCACCTTAAGGCTTCTTTTCACTTAATACATCATAGTATGTATAAAAATATTTCGATCAAATACAAAAAAAATGTCTTCAATTTACAAAAAGTATCCGGATTACCCGGAACAAATGTATTTATCTCTTCTTATTAAATGTGATTTACCTAGAATTTTAATCAAAAGTTGAAGCAAATTAATAGTATTAATATATACTACTTATATGTGGTGCATATATATAGGTGACTGAGTATGTAATTAAAATGAAAAAGAGATAAAAGCCGTTTCGGAAAGATTAAATTTATTCAAATTTTCAATAAAATAAATTCATTAGTAACTTACGAAACATGAGGATTAAGTACTGATAATCTGTCGGCTGAGAGAAGAAAAGATTGAGCTAAATTTTGTTCAGGTAGTTTTTTCTAAAACAAAATTAAACTAATTTAAACAATTAATCGAAAGAAGGTTGATAAGCAGAAGATTTATTTTTAAGCACAAGGGGGTTATTTGCTTAGATATAAATTATTATCAGCAAATTTATTCATATTACTTGAAAATTGATTTTATTCCAATTTTATAGACTTAAAAACCAGAATAAACTGAAAAATAAAATTTATATATTTTCTGCAGATATCGAAAATATTATTTAAAGTTAAATACTGTAAACAATTTTTTTCTATATTTCAATAAATAAAAATTAACTAATTAATGTGATTATGTTATTAATTGATGCGTATCATTATTAATGGATTGGAAATTTTTAAAAAATATGTTAATTAAGTTTCATAAGAAATATAGTATAATTTGTATTTATTTATTAATAATATAGCAATATTTTATTTATATAAATAATTTATAATGTAATTATTATTATTTACTGTCATTTTAATTTACTATTTTAAAAAAAATATTGTTATTTTATTACTATTATTATTATTATTATTATTATTATTATTATTATTATTATTATTATTATTATTATTATTAAAAGAAAACGCCAATCGAACAATTGTCATATGATATATTTCGGCAGTTTAGCAGCCATCTTCAGGCACAAAAACTAACTAAAATATTATGGATTATTTAAATAATTTAAACAAATTTTTTTTAAATTTTTTTAATTAAATATTTTAATACTTTAAAACTAATTTTTAAAATTTCCTTATAGGTATTAAAATTTCTATTATAACAAAATTTCATAATTATAATATTATCTGGATTGTTTTTGTTTTCAGAAGTATTGAATTATTAAGGTAAATAATTTCTAATTTAATATTTCATTCTATATACTGTATGTTTAAGTTGACATTATAAAATTATTAAAAAAATTAGAAACAATAAAAAATTATTATAAAAAATTATTTTAAAAATAGTAAAAAATAAGTTAAATTAAATTAATAAACTTTTTCTTAAATTAATAAAATTTATTTATATAATCTATAATACCAATAGTATTATAGTATTAGTATTATATTGTAATACGTGTGTTTGAATGGTGCATTCTTGTAGTAATTATTGATTTTTTATTTAAAAATTAATATTTTATTTTTTCTAAAAAAATTGCAGCAGTTTTATAATTCTTGCTCATTCACTGCATATCATTTGCAATGTGCACTACCAATTATTGATATTTTTAAAATAAAGGTATTAAATTTAAAGTTATAAGGACTTTTTTGATTTTCACCTCTGATTTCTTTTCATTTATAAATGACATTATATTTTCTACAAAATTTGACTATGAATACCATAAATAAATCTGATTCATAGTCAAAATTTGTAGAAAATATAATGTAATTTATTAAATTTAAAATATAGAAATTAAAATTCTTTAAAAAATACTTTCCCAAAATATATTCAACTATTTTATAATGATAAATTTCTTATTGAAATTTCTGTAAAAAAAATTTGATACATTTACTACTTTAAATTTCTTGAATATTCAGATAAATGAAAACTGGAAACTAGTTATAAAAATGATGTTCATATTGTTTGAGGCAGTTAAATTCCACTATAATTTCCGGAAGTGAAAAAGAAAGTTTTTAACAAAAAAAATACAAAAAAACTGAATTTAGTTAAAGTGATATTCTGAAAAATGAAATATCAGTTTGGACTTAGAGACAAAAATTAAAAAGATTATAAATTGCAAATTGAATAACTAATGTAGAGAAGATAGTAGAATCAAAATTTGTAAAGAAAGTAAAATTCGTTACTGGAAAAGATATTATGAAAGAAAGAATTTATTGGAAAGCGAAGTTTTAATAATATAAAAATTTCAACTATAACATTTCCCTATATATTTCAATCGTTTATCACTCATCTTCAGGCTAGAAATCACATTAACAAAATCAAAATCGAAATAAGAAAATATTTAAACAAATTAACCAATAATTATCGTAATCAAATTGTATCGTAAAATATGAAATTTTAATTTAAAAAATAAACCTGTAATTTAATTTTTAATAAACATCAAAATTATCATTCGTTTTAAATAAAATTTTAAAAATTTAAATTTAAAATTTATTAAAAAAATTTAATTTAATTGTAATGCTGTCCTAAGGAATTTATATCTTTATGGGTATGAAAAAGTATATTAAAGTAAAATCTAGCGTTCATAATTTCGTAAAAAGTATAATGTTTAAGTTGTTAACTAAACTAAGATAAGTTAACTAACAACTTATTGATCTATTAGCTTCACTGTCAAAGTTCGTTCAAGATTTGATTTGTAGAAAAAAAAATTCATATTTCCTTATAATTTAACTGAGAAAACTGATAACGAAACTAATACTTGCATGTAAAATTAATCGAAACAATTCAAACGATCACAAAATATTGATTACCAATGTATAATTTATTGCCAAACTCATTTCATGAAATTATTATAGCTACTTCATTAATTGATTCGAAGAAAATATTACGTCTTATAGAATGGGTATTTTAAAGCTTCACTGGCGTTACAAGCAGGAAATGATTGTGTTAATGTTGAAATTCTAAATGAAAAGATGCTGTGTAAAAGCTAAGATTACTGTGTATAACCCATATTATGAGGAATATTGTATTTTTCAGGCATGGCAGAAAACTTGAAATAGGACGAATTTGTTAGCATTCTCAAAGACCTTCTGGTGAGGGTAAAGATAAAATATTTTTGTTTAAATGAAGTAATTTGTGTTTTTAAAAAAATACTTTGATTTCAGACTCTAGCTAAAAACACTGGGTTCTCAAACTTTAGTGAGGTTGTTGGGGATATTCTGCAACATAGGATAATTGGCTTAAATATTGTCCCGGTTTTACGACAGTTTTTGATTTTTAATCAAAGTTATATTCGCAGTATAAAATATCCCAATAAAGACAACTCCAAAAACCATAAATTACAATGCGTATAATCCATGTTATGAGGAATATGGTGTTTTCATACATAGCAGATTTGAAATACTCAAAAGAGAGCATTACAATGAGTTCGTTAGCATTACTAACAAATCAATAGAATGATATCAAATTTATCTTGATCGAAATAAGAATTTCGGTTGTTCTCCCCAGCGGTTCCTAATAGATCATGTTACCCAACTTGTCAGTCATTTGGTTTCTCTGGGATCTAGACAGATACAAGGAGAGATTAGTTTTGACCACATATCGACCGAAGCTTTACTCCAATGATTATGTTAACGTCTACGTTAAAAATTCCATGACACCGAAGCCAACTATTCGAGAGTTAGGAGCCGTTCATAAATGACGTCACATACCTATATGTAGGGGGTCACACATTTGTGACGAGCTGTGATGTCACATCTTAAATTTTGTATTTTTTCAACATTATTTTATACTAATTTTATCTTTCCAGGCATCCTTTTTAATACATGTTTTCTCATACGATATTAGAGTGCAACATTACACTAAATTCATACTAAAATGTCAAAAGTTTTGTCATTACATGTGACGACGGGAGTAAAAATCTGTCAAGATCGCGTGACGTCATTTATGGACGGCCCCTTTCTCCTAAATTCAAAGCAGGTTTCTGCTTCATAATTTGGATTCCTTACATTTATAACTATGTAATAGAAAAATGTTTCTAAACTGATCTTTAACAATAATTTTTCCCACAGTAAATTAACATTAATAATAATGAATCATGATTCATATACTTCATGAATACTAAAACAATGCGATAACAGTAGTTCAACAAAACAAAAAAAATAAAAACTACTACAAAATAACACGATTTGTAGTACCCTCCCAACAATTTCAGGGAAGAAAATAATCAAACACAGATATTGATTTATTCTCCCTTTTAACAGATGGCAATTATCCCATCTCAACATACAAACAATGCAAGTGTGTTCAAATAAGTATGTATGTTCTTTTGGTTAGCATGTATAAAATTAAATTTACTCATAATTTCAACAAACGATTCAGAGCGCTAAATTAGAAAATATTTTGTATCCATACATAATTAAATGAGAATTTTTGGCATAATGAATAAGGTTATAAAATTAGGATTTTATTAAAAATTTAATCATAACTTAATTATGATATTAAAGAAAAAATATTCAGAGAAATATAAAAATTCAAGAAAACATATAAATCATAATAACCGAAATTTTATCAGAATCAATAGGTGTTTTCGACCAATTTTGATTCCAAACATTTCCCGTTGATCCAACTAAAGAATTATTATGACAACATCCAATAAAAATAGGGCATAATAAAAGTCGTTTGGTGACATCTTGAGATATCTTTTTAAACTCTAATGCTTCTTGTTCTATTTTTTTAATATTATCGGGCCAATTTGATGGAGCTTCAATGTTTTTATCATTTCTAAACCAAGTAAACGACAACTTTGTAGAAATTTTTCAAATTTAATAATACAAATAAAAGCAATAAATCAAGAAAATGAAAAACTACCTTAAAAACTTATTAATTAACATATGTTTCATCTGAATGAATATCCACTTCTCAGATGACAAAATAAATTAAAATAACAAACCAAAGAAAAGCATTTATAATTATTTGTTTAGATTATTAAAACAAATCAAAAGTTTAAAAATATATTAAATTATAAAATACAATAAAATTTTAAATTCCAATTGCATTTGAAAAAATACCATTAGCAAAAGTAATTATCATGTAAAGCACATTCATCATAAAAAATTCAAGGATATAAAAAAACATCAACATTTTTGATATTCAAACTAAACATAAAATTTCACTAAGTTCTTTGGAAATTTAATACATAAATAAGCAAAAATTTTTAATAAATTTTTAGTATGATATGCTGGTTTGCTTTTCGTTACATCCTCTGAAGGAAATCCTCTTCCTCTTGTGCTTCAAATTCATTAGAAATCGATCGCTTTCCCACTTTCTTTGTTGGAATTATCGGTTTAATAGTGCCAACTTTCTTTGTATGAGTTGCTGGTTTGACAGTGGTACTTTTCTTTTTCGTTACAGCTCGTTTCATGAAATCATCTTCTGCTTCTTCTTCAAATTCATTTGAAATCGATCGCTTTCCAACTTTCTTTGTCGGAATTATAGGTTTAATAGTGCCAACTTTCTTTGTATGAGTTGCTGGTTTGACAGTGGTATTTTTCTTTTTCGTTACAGCTCGTTTCATGAAATCATCTTCTGCTTCTTCTTCAAATTCATTTGAAATCGATCGCTTTCCAACTTTCTTTGTCGGAATTATAGGTTTAATAGTGCCAACTTTCTTTGTATGAGTTGCTGGTTTGACAGTGGTATTTTTCTTTTTCGTTACAGCTCGTTTCATGAAATCATCTTCTGCTTCTTCTTCAAATTCATTTGAAATCGATCGCTTTCCAACTTTCTTTGTCGGAATGATCGGTTTAATAGTGCCAACTTTCTTCGTATGAGTTGCTGGTTTAACAGTGGTACTCTTCCTTTTGGTAAAGCCCCGTTCCAAAATGTCTTCCTCTTCATCACCATCGTCTAATTCATCTGAACGTGGAGTTTGCGTACTTTTGCTTATTGATTTAGTTGGCTTGACCGTGACAGTTTTTGGAGTATATTTTGTAGGTTTTACTGTTAATACTTTAGAAGTTACAGGTTTATTTCTTTTTTTGGTTTTTGGATGTTTACTAGTTACAGCTCGTTTCATAAAATTATCTTCATCTTCTGCTTCAAATTCATTAGAAATCGATCGCTTTCCCACTTTCTTTGTTGGAATTATCGGTTTAATAGTGCCAACTTTCTTTGTATGAGTTGCTGGTTTGACAGTGGTACTTTTCTTTTTCGTTACAGCTCGTTTCATGAAATCTTCTTCTGCTTCTTCTTCAAATTCATTTGAAATCGATCGCTTTCCCACTTTCCTTGTTGGAATTATCGGTTTAACAGTGCCAACTTTCTTTGTATGAGTTGCTGGTTTGACAGTGGTATTTTTCTTTTTCGTTACAGCTCGTTTCATGAAATCATCTTCTGCTTCTTCATCAAATTCATTTGAAATCGATCGCTTTCCAACTTTCTTTGTCGGAATTATCGGTTTAATAGTGCCAACTTTCTTTGTATGAGTTGCTGGTTTGACAGTGGTATTTTTCTTTTTCGTTACAGCTCGTTTCATGAAATCATCTTCTGCTTCTTCATCAAATTCATTTGAAATCGATCGCTTTCCCACTTTCTTTGTTGGAATTATCGGTTTAATAGTGCCAACTTTCTTTGTATGAGTTGCTGGTTTGACAGTGGTATTTTTCTTTTTCGTTACAGCTCGTTTCATGAAATCATCTTCTGCTTCTTCTTCAAATTCATTTGAAATCGATCGCTTTCCCACTTTCTTTGTTGGAATTATCGGCTTAACAGTGCCAACTTTCTTTGTATGAGTTGCTGGTTTGACAGTGGTATTTTTCTTTTTCGTTACAGCTCGTTTCATGAAATCATCTTCTGCTTCTTCTTCAAATTCATTTGAAATCGATCGCTTTCCCACTTTCTTTGTTGGAATTAGGGGTTTAATAGTGCCAACTTTCTTTGTCTGAGTTGCTGGTTTGACAGTGGTATTTTTCTTTTTCGTTACAGCTCGTTTCATGAAATCATCTTCTGTTTCTTCTTCAAATTCATTTGAAATCGATCGCTTTCCAACTTTCTTTGTCGGAATGATCGGTTTAATAGTGCCAACTTTCTTCGTATGAGTTGCTGGTTTAACAGTGGTACTCTTCCTTTTGGTAAAGCCCCGTTCCAAAATGTCTTCCTCTTCATCACCATCGTCTAATTCATCTGAACGTGGAGTTTGCGTACTTTTGCTTATTGATTTAGTTGGCTTGACCGTGACAGTTTTTGGAGTATATTTTGTAGGTTTTACTGTTAATACTTTAGAAGTTACAGGTTTATTTCTTTTTTTGGTTTTTGGATGTTTACTAGTTACAGCTCGTTTCATAAAATTATCTTCATCTTCTGCTTCAAATTCATTAGAAATCGATCGCTTTCCCACTTTCTTTGTTGGAATTATCGGTTTAATAGTGCCAACTTTCTTTGTATGAGTTGCTGGTTTGACAGTGGTATTTTTCTTTTTCGTTACAGCTCGTTTCATGAAATCATTCTCTAATTCTGCTTCAAATTCATTAGAAATCGATCGCTTTCCCACTTTCTTTGTTGGAATTATCGGTTTAATAGTGCCAACTTTCTTTGTATGAGTTGCTGGTTTGACAGTGGTATTTTTCTTTTTCGTTACAGCTCGTTTCATGAAATCATCTTCTGCTTCTTCATCAAATTCATTTGAAATCGATCGCTTTCCAACTTTCTTTGTCGGAATTATCGGTTTAATAGTGCCAGCTTTTTTCGTATGAGTTGCTGGTTTAACAGTGGTACTCTTCCTTTGGGTTAAACCTCGTTCCAAGATGTCTTCCTCTTCATCACCATCATCTAATTCATTTGAACTTGGCGTTTTCTCACTTTTGTTTACTGACTTTGTTGATCTGACTTTGATGGATTTAGTTGTTTGGGTTCTAGGTTTCATAGTACTAACTTTAATAATCAGAGAATGTTTTCTGGTTGTTTTTTTAAGTGGTTTTTTAGTTTGTAATCGTTTTTGAACATATTCCATCTTGTCTTTTTCGTTTGTTAATGACTTCAAATACTGAATTTTATTCTCGACGTTGAAAAATCCTTCTGATGTCGCTATATTTTTTAATTGTTCAATTTGTAAATTTTTTCTGCTTATTTTGAATTCTCCTTTCTTATATTTTTCGTTCCAATAATTATTTGCTACTCCGGTTTCACAGAAATCTTTATATCGGTAATATATTCTTTTACACTTAACGTTTATTTTACCATATTTTTTATTACACTTATTATCCATTTTTCGATATTTTTTAGTGCATTTTCTGGAAAGAGTTGTCGATGATATTCGGCACACTTTGTCCAATCTATCGAACCTTCTTCCGCAGCTTGCTGTAATATAGCCTACTTTGGTATTGCAATCGAGTTTTATCTTATTTTCTGCTTTATTACAGCTTTCTGTTAATTTGCTAAATTTTCTATTGCAAAAAGAATCAATTTCTGTTGCTTTTCTTTCACAATAATTATCAATTGTTTCATAGGCCGAGTCACAGCTAATAACTTCTGGAATTAGATCATTGCATTGTAATCTTTGGTTTCTATTAATGATCAATGCTTTGGCTATCTTCACCGAGAGATCTCCAATTTCACATCGGTTTTGATGAATTTCATAAAATATGAAAATAAACAATAGTAAAAATTCTGGCTTCATAATTTTGTTTTCGAAACAATTTTTTTTCAAACAGTTTAAATATTGTTTCTGAGTTGTATGGCTAGACCATGCTGCATTGTTTTTTGTTACATAGATATGTTGTTATCGGAGGTTATTATACGCCTCGCTTATTACTTGTTCTGCGTAGTTCCATTAGACTAAATTTTCAACAAATATAGTTCTAATAAACAAAATCAACTTGTTGTTTTTGAGCTGAATTGAAAATATGATTAACTTGAAAACAAATATCAATTTCAAATTTTTACTAAAAAGTTAAATTTCTTTGTCATTATTTTTACTTGACTGAACATAAATTTCTGCATTTATTAGGAATTTTTACATGAAATTATTATTTATTAACATTCAAGCATTCATCAATGCTTTGGAAAATGTAAAAATATTACATTAAATAATTTTCAGTTCTTATTTGCCGTCTTTCTTTATCGTTTTTTTAATTAACAAAACAAACAGAAGTTACTAAGGAAATTTTTTTTTGAGTTATAATATTTGCTTTACTCTATATTACTTATTCATAATATTTTCAGGCCATCTTTTGGAAGGTATGAAAAAACGTTTGTTTTATTTTATAACTTTTTCAATTCTTTATTCTATTGTTCTCTTATAATATGAATTTGTAATATTATGACATAAATTTTAAAAAATTATTATTTATATAATATTTATAAATTCGTTATAAAACAGAATTTGGGAAGTTATTATTCTTAGTTTTTAAATTTATTTCTAACCTTTATTATTGAAACTGAAGCAGTATCCAGAGTCTTACTGAGCTATTATTTATTATTAATAAAATACTTCTTATTAAAATGAAAATATCTATTATAAAGAAAATATTGATAATTATAAAGAAAATTGAAATATAATTTTAAATGGAACCCGCTTCAACAGCAAACGCTTGCTAAAGTACAATTTGAATTCCTTAAAGTATGGCCGATGAGGGTGATTGTGTATAACAAATTGCTGGGATGTTAAAGATATCGTTACAATCAAAAAAATGGATTCGAATTCCTCAAGATGTAGAAAGTGGTGATATTTATCCAAATTCAGTTTTTAAACTTTCTGGACTAAAGATCTTGCGCATTAAAAAATTGAAATGTTTTCAAAATGAATATGCGTTTAGACAATGAGATTTTTATACAATTGTTGGGCCAGAACACAAATAGCCTTGAGAATTGTTTGAATGCATCAGTAATACAGCACGAAAACCTAGCACCAAGATAACTTAAAATATAACATACAACACCAACTAAACATTTTAAAATCTGAGGGAATATAAATAAATATAAAATCAAAAACATAAAAGTAAAATAAAATAAATCCAAAATGCATCAAAAACCGCATGAAATTTACATAAAAATAACATAATAACAAGAAAATTTGCCCGTAAAATGACCATTTATATAAAAGTAAAAATTAATGAATTAAATGAATAAAAATAAAATATTTTTAGCTGAACAAATTTATTTAAAAATGTTAAAAATAAATTATCAATTTAAATTAGGAAATTAATAAAAATTTAATCTAGATAACACAAATAATTTCAAAGTCGAATTTTGTTTAATCGCAATAAAATTAACACGCAAGGTTAAGGCCAAATTATAGCTATATATACTGATGTCTTTTGCCAAATTTTCAGTCTTATTTTTCGGAGAAAAAATTTCAGTCTGAAGTGAGTTGGTTTGCATTCCAGCTGTTAGCCGTTCATTCGGGCAATTAACACTAGCGGGTGTATTGCCTGAACACGATAACTTTCAGCTGCTGTACACTGACAATTGGGAGCTATGAGAATTGATGATTTGCGAATTTATTGACCAATTAATCAAATGTTCAATTATGAAGCAATGAAAGATATTTATGCCCTCATTTATGAACAATGAATCATGATGCTATATGTATATTTATGCACTTCGACAATTATATGAATAAACGGTTTTATGCATTCGATACTTTTACCCGATTGGTATGCTAAATTTTATTTATTTCTGTTTCGGCCCACAGCCAAAAAATATCGCAAGACAGTAAAATAAAACACACCATCGACATGTGTAAGTGCGTGTATAATCGCAAATAGTTCATGCCCGTGAAGGCTCCGGCGTGAGAACGCAGGATCTGGAACGTCAATATTATCCGTATATAGGGGAAATTGGAAGGTAAGGGAGTAGTCTTTTGGCTGCTCCTTCATCATCCGTTTCCTGAAAAATAGACATAAATATTTTTTTAACAACAATCGGCTCAAAATCTCTAACACCGAGTAGTCCACTGAGCACTCATCAAATATAACATGAACATACATAGATCATAAGGATAAAGAACGGAAAATGTTAGCGGGGAAAATAGCGAAATCGTTGCAACAGTTAAAATGAATAGCCATCGGAAAAAGATTAATCCGAACGACTAAAATCCGGAAAAATAATGTTTTAAATAATATATAACAATTAAATAAATTATTTTGAATTGAGACGGAAAATATGGGCAGAACGCTGCGCAAATTTTCGGAAATAATTAAAACATTTAGCATGAAACTAGAAAATAAGGGCGGAACGCTGCTCAAATTTTCCGAAGTAATTAAAATACTTAGTAAAGTAAAAGTGGAATGTTGTTCAATTGTTGGTATAATATTAGTATAAAACTGTAAACTAAGGGAGGTACGCGGCTCAAATTTTCCTAATTAATCGAAATACTTCAGCGAATATTGTAAAGGTAGAATACAGCTCAATTGTTGGCATGATAGTCTGATAAAACCGTAAAATAAGGGCGGAACGCTGCTAAAATATTTCGAATCAACAAGAATACTTTATCGAAAACTGTAAAATACGGATGGATTACGGCTAAATTTTGACATAATAAAAATATTTTTTTTAGCTGAGGAATAAGGACGAATCCCTACACAAAATGTTTGATAATGATAATAATAATAGTAAAGATAATGATGATTATAATAATAATAATTATAGTAATAATAATAATAATAATAATAATAATAATAATAATAATAATAATAATAATAAATATAATGTTAATGGTAGTAATAAGAATAATGTTGGGCCAGAACACATACGGCCTTGGAAAATGTTTAAATGAATCGGTAACACACAGTAAACATAACATGCAAATTTAAAATAAACCTATTAAAACATCAATTAATCCCACCAAAATAT
Organism: Schmidtea mediterranea; assembly: GCA_022537955.1. Classification (NCBI taxonomy): domain Eukaryota; kingdom Metazoa; phylum Platyhelminthes; order Tricladida; family Dugesiidae; genus Schmidtea; species Schmidtea mediterranea. The sequence goes on along the minus strand of CM039680.1, from coordinate 156,725,481 downwards.
GAGAGGAAAAACAATAAAATATAAAATAATGAACATAAAAATAAATAAAAATAATAACAAAATGCAACAAGATCCGCACGATACAAACACAAACATAACATGAAAACCTAACAAATTCGACCGAAATTTGATAAATTAATAAAAGTTCATGAAAATGAAATTTAAATCAAAGAATTGAATTAGAAATAATTCAATAAAAATTCTAAATAAAAAATTATTAAAATAAATTAAAAAATAATAAAAATAAAGAATAGAATACACTAGAAAATAACAAGGTCGAATTTTGTTTTACTACATCAAAATTAACACGCGAGGTTAGGGACAGAAAATAGGTATATATACCGATGCATTTTCAAATAAAAAAAAACCAATTTTGAAAAATAAAATCTTAGTTATTTTTAAAACCATTTTTCAAATCAATTTTGGAAACAAAATTTTTGTGGATTATTATAAATCTATTCGAAAGTTTAGGTGAGAAGTAGTTTTATTTGGAACTCTCTCTCCACGCCACATCCTTGCAACCTCGATAGAGCTCTGCTTGGACGTCGGCGTGGGGGGAGATGTATTTTTATGGAAAATATTTTAATGGAATGGATTGTTATGGTCAAGTAATTTTGTATTTTACTTTTGATAAATATTAATAAATATTTATAATGTTGAAAATTTGTTTTTCATACAATTAATTAATCTATTTTTCCGGCCCACAGCCAAGACACATCACAAGTTAGTAAAATCAATATACAATGCAGACTCGTGTAAGCGCGTGGAATATCGCCAATGATCTGTGCCCGTGAAGACCCGGCGTGCGGAACGCAGGGGTTGGAACGTCAATATTATTCCGTATAGAAGAAAGGAGAAATAAGGAAGAAGTCTTTTGGCTGCTTCCTCGTTTCTCATTTCTGTAAATTCGACCTAAATCATTCTACACACGGCTCAAAATCATCACATCGAGTAGTCCAGTGGGCACTCATTAAATATAATATAAACACAATATGCGCCTAAGGCTTATTAAAGGGAAATGGTACGGGGAATAAATTAACACGAAATCGTTGTTATGGAATAAAATAAAATCATTGATGATAAGTTAATATGAAATCGTTGATAAATTAAAATTGCTAATCTGAGATGGAATAAATTGATAAATTCGATTGAACCCTAAATTTGTAGATTTATAATCATTGTCAAATAAATCGTTTCAAACTCCTAAAGTAAAACATTTAATCAAGTTCGACGCAACGCCGCTATGTAGTTAAATGATTATTTTTCTCATGAACTGATAATTAGTATGGACTTAAAAAAGAGAATCATAAATTAATTAAATAACTGAGGAAAAATCCGACTAATACGCACTTATAATAATTGAACCCAACTCACCCAATAATTTCAGTAAAGTAGACTAGCTCCAAGGCAAAGTACATTCCCCAGTAGGGCGAGTAAACGCATTTTTTCTGAATAATCTCATAGAATAATTGAATTTGATTAAAACATGATTGTAGAAACAAAATGAACATCATTGGGTTCAGTTAAGTCGGGTAAAGCAATAAAACAAAACTCGTCGAGCAGATCAATTTATTCCATTAAACGTATTAAAATAATCCTTCCAAAATTCGCGTAAGATGCTTGTAATAATAGAACTCCCGAACTCCTATAACTTCAACAAAATTGTGCGAAAAATAAATTAATTAAAGCACTAACCATTTACAGAATATGTAGCACTGATATAACTAGGTAAAATAATTTCCATTGATCTGGATAACATAAATGCGAATTGTTTTCTAAAACCACTCTCGGCATGACAAACGGAGACATACAACATTGTCTAAAAAGAATTGTTGACGTGAGAAAAATTAATAGATAGAAAAAAGAACTTACCAAATCGGGTAACGAGATAAAATTCCGAATTATCAATAATCGTCGAAAATCAATAGTTACAAAGTTTTGAATAGTCGACCATTGATCATTTAATTCCACAATGATCATATTTGCCGATCCACCAGTATAATCCCGACATTTCCGGCAGGATACACAACCCACATACGAATATTGCCATTAATATAAATATTACGATACTACAATCGATTGGTAATTATTAATCTAAACATTTCCAGTGAACTGAGATTCTCCGAAATAAATCGATTATTCTTATTGGAAAGTTTGCTTTGTGATCATGGAATTTTCGCTAAATCCAGACGAGATAACGATGAAATCGGGAATGCCCTCGGAAGGAGGAGGATCAGGGGAATTGACCCCCGCAACTACTGGTAACTTTTTTTTTGAACTTTATTCGTTCATGTTATTGGTTTTTCTTATCTTAATATCATTAAATGGTTTTATTTATAATGTATAATAAGTGGTCTATTTAACATAATTAATCACCGGAACCACAGTTGGTAAAGAACGAAACAATGTCCCCTTAGCCGCAAACAAATTCTTTTTTGTTGTTGGCAGATTAGAACGCTAGGAACTACCGACCCCACGTCCAAATTAAAGTTCGAATCGATTTGATCTCCATAATATCCCCAGATTTTTAAGATGATGGCAGTAAGGACGCGGAAGGAGATAGGAATTTCTGACCATCAAGCCCCGAAAAATTCGTAAAGGAGCTTACGCTTAATTTGAGGTTCCCATTCGATGCATCATAATTTGCGACTTAGACAGGAGACAGTAAAAGACGATCTAGAAAATATAATGGAGTAAAAATTGTTGCGCATAAACTATTTAATGAAATTAATGATTTGCGGACCAATATTGGATCTCGTATTACACATGCACCAGAGTAAAGTAACGGGATAATAAACACAATGATTTATGAAGGCGCCCCATAGGCGGTTACTCACGTTAATGATATTTTCTTTTAGCCATCAACTCCACAATTTCTCCCACAGATCGCTGGAGATGGGCTTGGGCCCAATACCGGCAAGAAAAATGTCCCGATTTCCCTCCGTCGAAATTCCTCGACCGGGATAATCTGGGAATGGGGACGTCCACCCAATGGAGCCCGTCAGAGGAAATTTATCGACAGGCCCGGCAGCAATTGGAGGATCTGGTGGCACGACAACGAGACACGGATTTGCAGGTGACCCGAGCTCGCCAGCATCTGGCAAATGTAGAAGAAGATTTGCTGGCGGGTCGGATCGCGGACTCCTACTGGCACCCCCACCAGATCTCCCCGGACCAGATCCCACCAAACAATGCGGCCCGGACCCGCAACACCAAAAGACCAACGATGGCGATCTCCGGCTACACACCCGAAGAGTGGGTTGCGAGCCGATTCCCCTAAAGAAAATCCATTTTTTTTGATTTGTGACGATTTGATTTGATTTTTCTATTTGTTTATGGATAATTAAAAACTAAATTGGTGAAATGTGATTTTGTGTTATTATTCGTTTATCAATATTTAGGACAAAAATTTGTAAATTGTCTTTAGTTTGTTTTCTGCCTGATTAAAATTTGTCATTGTTATACGAATTTTGTTTGAAGTAACGCTAATATGGCGCGATCACACCCTTATCTTAAATCACTGTACTTAAACCTATTATTTGTATAAGCCATGGAACCCACTCAATTATTGCAACAGGAACTATCTCGAGCCCAGCAGGCCAACCAATCGCTCTAAGGACAAATCATTCAACTCACCAGGGAGGTGCAGCAAGTAAAACCTACCTGGGTGGACCCGGCCAGACTAAATTCCATCCACCAACGCCTAACAGCTGCTCAAAAGGGTTGGGCGGAAGAGCGTCAATTAAATCAGAGTCTCCGGACACAAATTCGAGGGCTGGAAGTCACCCTGGCTGCAAGTCGGGAGGGGCAAGTGGTAACTTACCCGCTTATCTTTGCCCCATCCCAGTTGCCCTACCAGAATCAGATCCACAATTCCACACCGGCCAAGGATTCTTCGACAATCCCATCAAGCAGTCACCGGCCGGGACGTAAAGAACGTGCCCGCCGCAGAGCCACACGTCTACTGGACAGAGCGATTTAAATGACTGACCTGACATATTAATTATTATTTTCTCTTATTTTAATAAATAGAATCGTAATTGTGATTAAATCTAAAATAGTATGTTCCCGATATGATTATAAATGGAATGGTCGTCGGAAAGTCGTGAATACTCTCACTGTGTCTTCGAAAATAGTGTTCCTCTCCTACTGGTCAGCATGAATTTTGAATTTCAACACAGGGGACAGAATAAAGCGAGCATAGGTCTTCTAACGACAGCTCGTTGAACCCGAGGGTTGTCCGAGCAATTACAGTATTAGTAATGATGCTCACTTTTTGCGGACAATCCACCCACTCGAACACATTTCCAACGTTGCCTAGCAACGGGTGCCGAGTGGTAGTCGAAGTAATATTTGTATGGCGTTACCGGGGCAACAATAAGGTGGTTTAAACAAAATGGCAAAAACCCAGTAACCCACAAATAATAATAAATGTAATAGCGGTAATAACAATCAATAAAGTTAATATATATAATAGTAACAATGATAATACTAGTAACAATAATAGGGAACATAGTAGTAATAATAGGGATAAGGGTATGAGAGATACTGTGTTTATATATAATATAACAGAGGGTCTACAGGCCATAGAAGTATCATCAACACGGACAACGATGAGAAGGACTAGGCGAATTGACATAAAGATAAATGATCTGAAAGTATAGGTTAACATTTGAAGGAGATCGGAGAATATTGGGACCTAAAAATTGAAATCGAGCACAGGCCTTCTATCGGCAGTTCGTTGGACCCATGGATCGTTCGGTCAATTATAGCATTAGCAATAGCGCTCACTTTTTGCGTACGATCTACCCACTCGAACACAGTTCCAACGTTGCTTAGCAACGGGTGCCGAGTGGTAAGCGAAATATATTTGTATGGGGTTGTCTGGGTAACAACCATATAGTTTTAAAACATCAACACCCAGAAACCCAACACAATACTAGCAAAATAAAACATTGATAATTCTCTATTCTTGGTTTCCTTATGTTTTAAGAAATTTCATTTAACCAGAAAAGATTTAAAAAAATGACGGGCAAGTGGATCCTCGCGAGGTAAGCGCATAAGAAAAAATACTTATTTAGCACCCATCACAAGTGACGTTGGAAATGCGCTCAAATGAGAGATCATCAGTAAATTGTGAGCCACATCGATGTGACTGCTAATATTCTAACAATGTGTTCATGGCTACCATAGAAGGTTTCGTTCTTTTTAATCTCCCTAGTCGCTTTCTTTTATTAAATTTTAAACCATATCAAAATTTAGACAAATATTAATATTAATACTTCAAGCAAATAGCATGAAATAAAATATAATAATTCTTCAAATGTCGATTAATTCCCATCACAAAAATCCTGCTGCTTTCTGGATATGTCCTATTAAACTAGCTGTTTTCACCTTAATATTCTTACATTCGTGCTTTCCTGGACGAGGCTTTCAGTGAACCTCTGAATATTTCAATCTTTTTCTCTCGTAGTCTCCTAAGAGTTTTTCTCCTCGTTATACCAAACCTGATCTAATTTCATTTTTCAGACATAGTTGCTTTATTTCAGCCTCTCTTTCATGTAAGTGTTGGGCAAAAACTGATTAAGCCCATATTTGTTTGACCAGCACGATAACGCCTGTGTGTTTTTGAGCGGAAAACCTAAATTTAGGAAAAATAGAAAATTTAAAGAAAAATAAAATAAATAAAAATTAAATAAAATGTTTGTACACAAAAATATAAAAATTTAATTTTAAATTAAAAGGAATTAAAAAATTATAATTTTGGAATATTCTGGAAAATCCCTTGTTTTACCGTATCAAAACACACACACGAACAATCGTGGTATATGTGAGGCGTTTTGTAATTTGTATTTAAATAATGGTATGATGTTGGGCATGTTTGATTGTATGTTGAAATCCTTACTTATTCATTAATTATTATTTTTTAGAAACTCCTCAAACAAATTAACGATATAATTTGTTTTAATAATATTTGTTTGTGTTTTGATAATAAACGTGTTTTAGTTATGGATTCTATTAATACCCGTAGCTCTGTGGCTAATATGGCGACCACGATTGCAAATTTTATCAAGCCACCAGAAACATATGACATGGATTCAGACGTGGAAGATTTTATCTTAGAAACGGAACGATTCTTCGAGATGACAAATATTGTCGATGAATACAGAAGCAAATTCGTCAAAGCTTTTCTATCAATCAATTCAACGAAGAAATATGAGTTGACTAATGAAACTCTGCATTATACAGAAAGATTAAGAAACGCTTTTTCTAAGAACAGAAGTCTTATCGATGATCTCAACGAAGCGCTAAATTATCGTCAAGGAAATGAGGCTGCCGAAGAATTCTGCTCAAAAATTGAGAAACTTGCAAAAAATATTTTGAAGCATAAACTTGATGAAGAAGAACTAAAGAAATTTTTGCTATTCAATTCGCTTGAAGATAAAGAAGTTAAAAAAGATCTCAAAATGCAAGATTTAAAATCATTTGATGAAATGAAAGAAAGATTAAAGAGACACGATCAAGTTTCAAAAGAAATTAATGTATTTCATGCTGATGTAGCTTCAATGAATAAAACACAACGCTATGCTGATGCTGTTAAGAAGAGCTTACCAAGATATAATTATGATAACAGATCAATTCGAGAACGAGAAGCTAACCCCAGATTCAAAGATGAATATACAAGAGAACCTCAACATAATCCAAGATTCAAAGGCGATCTTACCAGAGAACATCGATATGCTATTTCAAATGGATGGAGACCTATGAATAGGAGTAAGCCTTATAATACCAGGGAATTTCATTCGCGAGATCATGTCCGAACAAATCAAATTTTGCGATGTTGGGCGTGCCACGAAGAAGGTCATAGAAGATCTGAATGCTCCAATATTCAATGTGCCCATTGTAAAAGATCTGGACATTTCAAACATCAGTGCCATGAGTTATTTCCAGGCAGACGTCGAAAATTCCATAAATCAGTGGCTGCATTCGGTGACGAGGATCCAGAGGCTGATTTTGAGTACCCAAATGGGAATGCTCCACCACACGAGGAGGTGATCGGAGCAATAAATTAAAGGTAATTAATGATATGAGTAAGGGTTGTATGATTTTGAATGATTGTGATAGTTTGAATGATTGTGATAGTTTGAATGATAACTGCTGTGATGGTATTTTTGATTATAGAAATTATATTAATATATACATTAATAAATTTTGTATGGATGAAGTTTTTAAAGACCCACCCTAACGTCTAATGAACTAAATGTTCTTAATCGTGATAAACGGAATGATATAATAGTATACGATAAAATGCAGGGAAGACCCAGTGTTACCGTAATGATTAATAATGTAAAATTAGTATGCCTATTAGATACTGGAGCTAAAATAAGTGTGATTGATTATAATATTTTTAAAAAACTTGGAAATTTGAATATGACTACAAGTAATTTAAAATTAAGATGTGCGAATGATAGCCCGATTGAAATTTGCGGTAAAACTTTATTAAATGTAAAAGTTGATAAAATTTCTGATATTAAAAAAGTAGAATTCGTTGTAGCCAAAGATATAAACCCAAAGTTAATAGGAGGTATAGATTTTCTCGAAAGATTTGGAATGCAATTGCAAATAGAAAACCGTACAGACGAAATAAATACAATTATGGAAAATTCATTTAAGAACCACATAAGTGAAGATAAGATTATAAATAATTTAATTTCCACGTTTGACGGTATTTTTATGAAACATAAATGGGATGTTGGGAAAACCGAACTATTAAAGCATGAAATACTTACTAAAGGTAGTCCGATTGTAATAAACCCAAGACGACAACCTATACATTTAATAGAAAAAATTGAAGAAAATATTCAAGAAATGTTGAAATATGGCATTATATCAGAATGTACATCCCCTTGGAATTCTCCGTTAGTATGTGTTAAAAAGAAAAACAGTAGTGATATAAGAATATGCTTGGACTACCGTGCATTAAATAATATAACCGAAAGACCGATTTTTCCCATTCCAAATACTGATGAATTATTAGATATTCTTGACGGAGCAAAGTTTTTCTCGACAATTGATTTAGGCAATGCTTATTATCAAGTAGAACTCGATGATGCATCAAAATTGAAAACAGCATTTTCGACAAAAAGCAAGCAATATTACTTTAACAGAATGCCATTTGGAATAGCAGCCGCACCAGCTACATTTCAAAGACTTATGAATTTGGTTCTTGGAGAATTAAATTGGAATGGAACAATTGTATATCTGGATGATATCCTTATATTTTCAAAGACATTGAATGAACATTATAGTACCATTGAAAAGGTTTTTCAAAAGATTAAATTAGCAAATCTTAAAATAAGTCCAGCAAAATGTCAATTCAAAAGGAAAGAAGTAAAATTTTTGGGTCATATCATTGGTGAAGATGGAATACGTACGGATGAAAGCAAGATTGAAACTATTAAAAATTTTGAAAGACCTAAATGCGTAAAAAGTTTGAGAGGATTTTTAGGCTTGGCAAATTACTATCGCAAATTTATAGAAAATTACACCAAAGATTCCAAAGTATTAGAAGCGTTATGTGGAAGTAAACAAAAGAAGCTTATGTGGACTGATGAGTGTGAAACTTCATTTAAAAATTTAAAACTGAAATTGACGTCTACACCTGTATTGAAGTTCCCAGATTTTTCTAAGCCATTCATTTTGGATACAGATGCAAGTTTTGACCGCATTGGTGCTGTTCTGTCTCAAAAAGATGGAGGTAAAGAAAGAGTAATCGCATATGGATCCCGAGCTATGAATAAACACGAGTTGGGTTATTGTATAACAAGAAAGGAATTACTATCTATATTTTATTTTACTGGTCATTTTAAGCATTATCTATATGGTAAAAAGTTTGTTTTGAGGACGGATCACAAAGCCATTACATTTATGATGAAGACAAAGAAAGCTATTACCCCACAATTTCAAACTTGGATTAACCATCTTAGTGGTCTGGACATGGAGATTCAATACAGAAAAGGTGATAACCACAATAATGCCGACGCTTTATCTAGAAAAGAATGTGAAACATGTGTTCAATGTCAAATGATTCATGAAAATCCTAAAATGGGTAAATTAAAAACAAGATTGTTGACACTGATGACTGATAATATTGAAAATATATGGCAAAAGAACTCGAAAGAAATTGAAAATATAAAAGAAAATATTAGTTTGATGCCAGATAAAACATTTTATAAATATGTCAACGGAGTGATTATGACAAATAATAATAAAATTTGGATTCCAGAAGAAAACAAGTCTGAATTCATCATAGAATATCATAAAAAGCTCTGTCACGCGGGTGCTAATAAAGTAAAAATGTATGTATCAAACAATTTTGATATGAAAGATTTGGAGCAATCTATTCGTAATGTTGTACAATCCTGTGAAAACTGTCAGAAAAGAAAGGTTGATACAACTAAAACAAAAGAAGAAATAATTTGCAAAAGTGATTCGAAATTATTTGAAACAATATATGTAGATTTCTGTGGTCCATTACAACTTGCAATGAAAGGAGAAAGATATATTCTTGGGATTATAGATCATCATAGTAAGTTTATTTCTTTACATGCAGTGAAATCACAAGATGAAAAAACAGTGGTAAGATTACTGAAAGAAGAGTGGATAATGAAGTATGGAGCACCAAGGATAATAAACTGTGACAGAGGTAAATCATTTGAATCAAAGCTAATGAAAGATTTTGCAGAATTCCACAATATTGAAATTAATTATTCAAGTCCATATCATCACTCAGCAAATGGACAGATTGAGAGACAATTCCGTACAATCAGAGATGCAATACAGATAACACTCAAAGATAAAAGACATAAATCATGGGTAGATATTCTTCCCGAAGTTCAGTTTATGTTGAATTCAACTTTTCAAAAAACTATTAGGAAGACTCCAGCTGAAATGGTGTTTGGGAAAAAGATTTATAGTGAATGGTTCTCAGAGATTGTGGAAGAAGAAAAATCAATCAGCCGACAAATCGCGAATTTCAAATTGGAGATTGCGTATTGATCAAAGTAAATGTTCGAAATAAAGGTGATAACAGATACATGGGTCCAGGTGTGATTACTAAAAACATTCATGATCGAAGTTATGAAATAAAATTGGAAAATGGAAGTTCCGTCACGAGAAATATTGAGTGGTTAAAGGTTTTCAAAAAGGGGGGGATGTGAGGCGTTTTATAATTTGTATTTAAATAATGGTATGATGTTGGGCATGTTTGATTGTATGTTGAAATCCTTACTTATTCATTAATTATTATTTTTAGAAACTCCTCAAACAAATTAACGATATAATTTGTTTTTAATAATATTTGTGTTTTAATAAAAAACGTGTTTTAGTTATGGATTCTATTAATACCCGTAGCTCTGTGGCTAATAAGGCGATGCTGGTCGAGCAAAAATCACTCTTTTATTCTCTCAATATTTTCAGTTTTTAATTACGTTTTTCAGCTTAATTACATTTAAAAAGTACATTCATACAAATTTTATTCCGAATTTTATTTCGTTGACGTATTACCTGTTCTGAAGATTTTTTTTTATTGGGAAATAATTCGAAACTTTATCAACAAGTAATATTTGTGTATTTTATATGAAATTGTTTTTATGTTTTATTAATTTTTTTGATTTTATGCATTTTACTAATTTAATTGAATAATAATTTTAATCGTTATTTTAGTTTCTTTTATTTTATTTAAATTCTATTTTATGAATTTTTTTTTTTATTTTTCATTCATTGGAATAATTTATTCATGATCGAATTCCATCTCGACGGAGTGGCATCACACTTAAAATCACATTTACGAACTCACAAGGCAGTAAAATAAAAATTCTTGACCAACTACGAGTGGTGTTAAACCAAGGACTGTAGTGTCCAGGAGGTGAAGAAGCTTGAGGGAGGTTGTCAGAACAGCCTAGAGTTTTTCTCAGGAAACCTTATCGCCTGATCGTCGTAATGACTGAGAGTGGACATGAGGAAGGATTAAAATCTAATAACATGAAAGAAAAATAATACGTTGACCTAAAATCACTAAAAGAACATTAGGCAAGTTTGAAGAGGGCTAAATTTAACGACACTTGGATGTAATCTTAGAAAATAGTGTATTTTACAAAATCAAAATATAAAAATTCGAATCTTGTTAGAGGTAAAAAAAAGGCATTATTATCAACTTCGACGGAATTTTAATCTATTTTGGTATTCTATAAAACCTTAATATCGGAAAACGTTTAGGGAATCATTTATGTTTACATTGTATAATCTTTAATGTTTTGACTATGTAAATTAGTAAATTGACACAGACCTAATAATATTTAATTTTATTATTAACCCTCGAGGAAACAATTTAGACCCAACTTATCTTAATTTATACTTATATTTTCCATTTATTAATTATATTTGTAAATTGTGGTTTATTCGTAATTATAAAAGAAAATTATTTAAGGAAAAAACTTTGTGTAAAGTTCAGCCGATGGATTCTTATCAAAAAATTATTATTACTAGTATTATTATTATTATTAATTTTACTATTATTGTGGGGTTTATGGTTTAATTAACCTCGACCCCAGATGTAAATGTTTTCTTACCCCCAATAGTTACCCGTTGCTAAGCAACGTTGGAGATGCAACTATTGGTTTTTGAGGTCGCCAAAGGTGAGCGCCACATAGAAACTACTCTGGCCCGACCTCAAACTGGGTTCAACGCACTGCCGTTAGACGGCGTGTGTGCGATTTACTTTCTATGGTCCCTCATCTGTGTGACTGATATCTTAACCTTTGAAACATTCTTCTATAAGCGACGCCCAAATTGGTCGGCGAATTTTTTCGAGATTGTCATTGAATCAAACGTCAGAGAGTTAATCCAAACACAAAAAAAACTTTATTGATAATCACTATAACAGTTTCAATTTATCGTCCTTGTATCTTTGTGGTCCGACGTTTGGCTCGTTCTGACTTTCCTGGTCTACGTTTAGTGGCTTTAGATGCGGCTACCTTTCCGGCTTTCGACTCTTGGTAAGCCAATTGAGCTGGCGCGAAGATGAGCGGGTAGGTTACCGCGTTGCCCTCCTGGCACGCCGATAATGCTACCTCCAGGCCGCGTATTTGGATCTTCTGCCCCTGGGTGAGCTGCTTCTCCTCAGCCCACCCTCGTTGTGCCGCTGTCATTTTCTGGTAGATTTTCTTAGCCTTCCCTGGTTCAATCCATGTGGCTTTGATCTGTTGAATCTCCTGATTGAGTTGGGTTATTTGTTGTCGTAGACCTCTATTGGTCGCATGGACTTGGTAGAGCTCCTGTCGTGCAATCCGAACCGAACTCATGTCTAAATGGAAATTATACTATTTATTCTCATTATATATCTAGAGTTGGTATTTATTCATCGCACCCCCACCCGTGAGACGATGTTTATCAGCGAGGGGGATTCACATCACCAGTTCAGTTCTAATACTAGGAAATGTAGATGTCATCATGTTAGGAACGCTCATTGTGAAGATTTTTAATGATTTATTGATATTAATGATGAAACCATGTTAAAATTACTCTAAGATTTATTGATAATACTACAAAAGTTATCCAAGTTAGCGTGGGTTGAACCGAGGACCTCTATCGTTGTATCATCGGTTTTGTCGGCTACAAGCATAGGAATGGTCGTGACGACTCTCCGACTCTTCCTCTACGTTCCTTAACTCGCGAGGGAGGACTCTCCGTAGAAGCACCAAATTCATCGCCTCCGTCTGGCCACGAAGTCTTGGGTCGTCTAGCTCGAAAGAAACGTTGTAATTGGGGGTAATCCCATCCGTACTGGGTATTTTGCCCTCTGCGATGTCTGCGTTCACTTGGGCCAGGTATCGTCTGGCCTTAGAAATTTGGCGTTCTGTTTCTCTCTGATGCTCCTCTAGCCGAGCCAATTATGAATTCAGCCTGACCGCGGATCTCCCTGGCCGGATTTCGGCCAGGTTCGCGCTTTATGGCCACGTAAGGGAGTTCTACGTCTTCCGAACTCCCTTGATTTCCGAATCTTGTTTCTCAAACGGGGGATATTGAAATTCCCACGTCCCACATCGCTTGTCTACACCTGGGTGCTGAGTAAGCAGGGAAACGTGCGATGACTCGAGACCCATCTATCCAGGAGTTCTCTAAATTACAATACATTAATTGTCATTTCATTCATTCTGGTTCTTGTTGTGGAGAGGTCGATTAGGTAAATTTTTAACATCCGGCTTCGTGTGAGAAGGCTAAAAGGTTGGGTGGTGCACTTATCGGAGGTGATTTGTCTAATGGTAGTAAGTAACTACTCGGGTTTATTAAGCGTGCGTGACTTCTAAGCGTTCTTCGATGCATATACACCATCAGGTACTCGTCCTCAGTTATTTTGATTAGAGTGACTTTACAATGATATCCTTTGGAGCACCCTTAATTTGAATCTCGGCATTCACTTACAAAGTATTTAGTCAACTGTAAATTCGTGACGGCTATCTCGGATTCATCAGTATCGAAAATATTAACGCTTCCATTATTCAATTTCGTCATATCATTTATGGTTCCCATTAACCTGCTTCAATATACCAGCGTTATTACGAGAGTTACTTAAGGGAAATTCATCCGGTTCTAGTTGTTGTTGGTTTTACCTTTAAGTGTGGGAGCTTTGATGCCATTATTGTTATTTCATGGGGGATTTTAATGCCAGTAATATCAAAAGATTCTGATTTTTATTTAGATTAATTTCATACTTGAGCTCCATTATCATCGCAATGGACTCGAGCATCACTATTATCACAAGAATTTTAACCTACCGATACTGAAGTCTTTATTTCCTGAAAGGTGAATGTTTAGCTTTTTAAAAATTATTAGCGTTATCACATATGAAATTCTAAAGGTTATTATTATTTTACATTAAAAATTTCTAATGATTATCATCATTAATCTAAATACAATCCTAATTAGGTCTAATCTTATTCTAATGGCACGAAAAATCTATGGTTGAAATTATGGATTGATGATCTAGTATAGGGATATCATGGTGGTTACACAAGAGATTATTTTATGAAACTCTACGTATTATTAGTGACGTTACCGGTTTTCAAACGGAATATAGTTATCGTTAACCTCTGGGTGGATTTGAGCATCGTTTTCTAACTGCGTACTGATTTCTAACCAACTCTATTATCTTCATGCAAGATTTCATTGTCAAAATTTCCTTACAGGACTCAATCCTTACTTCCTACAAAATTCGGAATTTTCCGTCGCTATGGTTGATATAGGATCTATCATTTATCAGAGACGAGTACTATTGTCGTTGTTGCCGTGTAATGTATCATTCACAATATGTCTAAATTTTTCTTTATTATTATCATTACCGTAAAAATAGACTAATTATAAATTTTATTCGATTAATTACATATATATCATACCCTTCCCAAGATTTTGGATCACAAATTTTAATTCTCGAATCATACGGAATTCATAATATTTTTAACCCTTTGTACTTTTGTCATCATAGGTTATATCGATTATAAGGTTGGAAAAACTGAATGTGGAAACCTCAAATTATCTCCGGCGTTCGGTCTGGTGCTCGCCTACTATAATTAGATAATGCGGCAAGTAAGGACTTGAGTCAATCAAAATTTGCAATTTTTTGGGCATTATGGTGACCTCGCCTGTGGCGTCAGTTGTTAACGATGAATGATTGGTTGGGTTGTGCGACTATGGCTCATAATTAAGGGATTAAAATAAATAAGTTGATTTAATATATTTACCTCCTGGATGGTTCCTTTTCCTGCTCTGTGCCTCTTTGGGAATGCATTAACTGATTGCGAATATTTAGCCATCAAATGCTTTTAAACTATTGATCTTGAGAACGGGTGTATTACATATATATTCGAGTAGGTGTGCGTGTGACTCCTATCTACTTCGTCGAGTCTCTGCTGGTGTGCTGCACGTTAGTGTGTACCCGTCTCGTGGTGAAACGAAAACAAGTAAACAGTCTGGTTTTGTCTATGATCTACTTTCTTAAATGTCAGGTCATGTTTCCGTCTTTATGTGTTGCGGCTTGTGTTAATTTACATTTTATTTAGATTATGTCGCGAGGTTCTCGCTGGATATTTATTTCATATCGGTGGAGAATTTGAATTTAATGGCGTTTATTATACATTGAAGTGCCGTTTTAGGTAATCTAAGTTTCTATTTTGCTATATTACTTTCATGCTAATTTTAGGGACTATATTTCTTATGATTGCCAATACTCGGAACTTTCAGAGCAAATGTCGGACAATGGATTTTTTATTTTTTCGGTTTGTGTTGGCTGATCATAATTACAGTATTTTGACTTACTTATTATGAATAAAACCTTTGGCTTGTATCAATTGTTATTGGAATCAGAAATTTTCAGATGGATATGACTACTTTTATTACTGGCAGAATTCTTGCCTTACTCTTATCATTATGGATAAAACTTTTAGTTTTTATCATTATTGGAGTCAGAAGTCTCGTGGATCAGTGTAAATGTATATGCAGTTGCTTTCATTCCTGGTGTTTGCGAATGGAATTCTCCTACCATAGATCACTGTCATATTTAATGGTTCTCTAGTTTATCAGGGTAAGCGATTTATTTCACCTAAAATTTTATTATGTAGTCACTAGGATTATATGTCTTATGCTGATTAAGTGGTCGCTCCAGAATCTTGGATGGTTCTAATTTTTTACATTGATTTTTAAGAAAAATATATCATTTCGTGTTATTCTTTTTGAGTTGATCATAACTAAGTTTTGGACGGGGAGGATTTATGTTTTTTATTATAGAAGGATTGGCGCTATAATTTGCACGGTAATGCCGCAGCTTGTTTATTTAACGCTTGAATTCGCTAAAACATTTGAGATGATTATTCGGGTCCACGATTCTAACCAAGGCTAAGATCTTTGGGTTTTTATTTAATTAATCGGATTATTTTAACTTTTAGTAAACTACATTCAAAATATTTTATATTTTTAATAGCAATTATAATGATCAAAGAATTCTTGAAACTTTCAGAAGCCATAGCAACGATTTTAATTTCTTTTATTTCCCCGTACCCTACCCCTGTAGTTGATCCTAGGCGTAGTTGTGTTCCTATTACAAATTAAAAGTGCCCACTGGACTACTCGGTGTTTTGATTTTAAGCCGATTGTTTTTTAGAAAATTTAGGTCGAGTTTATGGGAAATGAGTGATGATGAAATAGCCAAAGGACTATCCCATCTTCAACCTATTTCCCATATTCGGAATAATGATTTTATGTTCCAGCTACTGCATTTTCACGCCGTAGCCTTCACGGGCACGAACTATTGGCGATTATACACGCACTTACACAGTTCGATTGAATTTTGTAAATTTAATATCTTGTATGATGTGTCGGCTGTGGGCCGGAAAAATTTCGACGTGAGTAAAACTTAGTTTAAAATTTCTTTAAAATATAATTAGCATAACATCGTAATTGTTACAAACGTCATAATTGGCATAAGCACCGTAATCGGCATAACATCATAATTGACATAACATTATAATTGGAATAAAATTCAAACCTTCCCCCACGCCGACACCTCCAGCAGAGCTCTCATGTGGTTGTCTGGGTGCGACGTGGAAGAGGTTTCTAAACACTTCTTCACTCACATTGAAGATATTGATACTGAGTTTCTTAAGACTGACCTTTTTCAGATTAAACTGATTCAAGTTTTTTCAAAAACTGATTGATATTATGTGAAAATGATTCGGTATATATACCTATTGTACGACCCTAACCTTGCGTGTTAAATTTGGTTTAGTAAAACAAAATTTGACCTTGTGATTTTCTTGTATATTCTAATCTTAATTTTATTATTTTTATAATTTGATTCGACAATTTTATTTTTAATTTTTTAATTGAATTGTTTCCAATTCAAATTATTTAATTTTTGTTCCATTTTTATGGATTTTTCCAGTTTTTTGTAAATTGTCAAATTTCGGTCAAATTTTCGTGTTCTCGTGTTATTTTTATGTTTATTTCGTGCGGATCTTGTTGCACTTTGTTATTATTTTGATTTATTTTTGTGTTTATTGATTTTATATTTAATTGTTTTCTTTCTCATATTTTAGCATGGTTAGTTGGTGTTTTATGGGGCTGATTTTAAATCTGCATGTTGTATTTGAGTGTGTATTACCGATTCATTTAAACGATTCTCTAGGCCGTTTGTGTTCCGGCCCAACAGATGGCATCCGGGGGGATTCGATTGCTCGGAAAAATCCTAAAAATAGAGAAAAGTTAGGTAAAAAGTAGCTAAAAATCAATACCTGCTTTTACTATAGAAAATGGAAATACTATAATAAGGTGCCATGGCAATAAATGGCAAGCAAAATGAAATAAATTTAGGTAATATAGTATATATTATAATATCTCCGAAATGCTTGATTTTTAAGGGTTGTGGCGAAGAACCGTAGTGTTGGGCCAGAACACAAATGGCCTTGAGAATTGTTTAAATGCATCAGTAATACAACACGAAAACCCAGCACCAAGATAACTTAAAATATAACATACAACACCAACTAAACATTTTTAAATCTGAGAGAATATAAATAAATATAAAATCAAAAACATAAAAGTAAAATAAAATAAATACAAAATGCATCAAGAACCGCACGAAATCTACATATAAAATAACAATAACAAGAAAATTTGACCGTAAAATGACCATTTATATAAAAGTAAAAATTAATGAATTAAATGAATAAAAATAAAATATTTTTAGCTGAATAAATTTATTTAAAAATGTTAAAAATAAATTACCAATTTAAATTAAGAAATAAATAAAAATTTAATTTAGATAACACAAATAATTTCAAAGTCGAATTTTGTTTAATCGCAATAAAACTAACACGCAAGGTTAAGGCCAAATTATAGGTATATATACTGATATGATTTGACAAATATCTAATCTTAATTTTCAGTATTGATTTTCCGTCGTACTTTGACACTTGATTTCAACAGTTTTACTTTAGATTAATATATTTACCTGTGAATAATGGATTCATTGATCGATGTTTTATGGATTATTACGAAGATATATTTATGAATTTTAATTTGATGGATTTTTACTTTGGATTAATGTATTTATCTGTGAATAATGGATTCATTGGTCGATGTTTTATGGATTATTACGAAGATATATTTATGAATTTTAATTTGATGGATGTATCTGGTAATTTAATTTTGGTTTTAATAAATTATCATAATGCATAAATTAATTTTTCAAATTGTCGAAATTTTTCCGACCCACAGCCAAAGACACATCACAAGTTAATAAAATCATATACAGTATTCAGATTCGTGTAAGTGCGTGGAATACCACCGATTATCTGTGCCCGTGAAGACCCGGCGTGCGGAACGCAGGGATCGGAACGTCAATATTATACGTACATAGGGGAAATTGGAGGTTAAATGAGTAGCCCTTTGGCTGCTCCTTCATCATCCGTTTCCTGTAAAATTGACATAAATTTTTAACTACAATCGGATCAAAATCTCTAACACCGAGTAGTCCAGTGGGCACTCATTAACTATGAAATGAACATACATAGATCTTAAGGACTAAAAGAGGGAATGGGTAGCGGGAAAAATTGCGAAATCGTTGCAACAGTTAAAATGAATAGCCATCGGAAAAAGATTAATCCGAACTACCAAAATCATGAAAAATAATGTTTTTAAATAAGAATTAAATAAATTATTTTGAATTGAAACGGAAAATATAGGCTGCTCAAATTTTCCGAAGTAATTAAAATACTTATTGAAAATAGTAAAGTAAAAGTGGAACGCGTAAAATAAGGGCGGAACGCTGCTAAAAATTTTCGAACCAACAAAACTACTTTGTCTAAAATTGTAAAATAAGAATGGGTTACGGCTAATGTTGTATATCAATAAAAAATTATTTTATAAAGTTGAGGAATGAGGAAGGATCCCTACTAAAAACTCGATAATAATAATTATAATAATAATAATAATAGTAATAATAATAATAATAATAATAATAATAATAATAATAATAATAATAATAATAATAATAATAATAATAATAATAATAATCATGGTATTTGTAGTAATGATGATAATAATTATGATAATAATAGTAGTAATAATCATAGTAGTAATAACAATAATTATAATGGTAGTTATAGTAACAAAAATAATAATATAGGAAATAGTAGCAACAATTAATAAAGGTAATACATATGATGGCAACAATAACAATGCTAGCAATAATAATGGGAAACATTGTAGTTATAATAGGGATAAGGGTAAGAGATGTACTGTGTTTACTTAACATAACCAAGGGTTTACAGACCATAAAAAATCATCAACATGGACAATAATAAGAAGGACCAAGTGAATGGACATAAAGATAGATGATATGAGAGTATAGGTTAAAATTTGAAAGAGATAGAAGAATAATGGGACCTAAAAATCGAAATCGAGCACATGCCTTCTATCGGCAGCTCGGTGGACCCATGGATCGTTCGGTCAATTATAGCATTAGCAATAGCGCTCACTTTTTGCGGACGATCTACCCACTCGAACACAGTTCCAACGTTGCTTAGCAACGGGTGCCGAGTGGTAAGCGAAAGAAATATTTGTATGGGGTTGTCTGGGTAACAACCATATAGTTTCAAAATATCAAAACCCAGAAACCCACCATTACAATAAAAGGTCTATGTCATTTTATCAATATTTCCTGACCATTAATAACATAAGTAGGTCTAAGTTTATCCATAACTACCCATTGTTGGTATCCTAAAAGTAGATTTAATTGTTGTTAATATAAAAGGGGTTTATAACTTTTTCAATAGTTACTAATGATCCCCATCACGAAAGTGAGTTCGGTTTATTATAGTCCTCCCTTATTAGTAGTGTAAAGAAAATTCGATTTTTTTTATTATCAAGTATGATCGTCAGAACGAGGATAGATTTAGAATTTTATCAATAGCTGCTGATGATTATTAACGCAAAGCAGATATGAAGTTATTAAAAATTATTAATTATTATTAACATGAAGTTAAACTTAATGTATTAACCAAACCCAGAATATTAGAGCGAAAATAGATTCAGTCCTCACCATAGGATATAGCTTATTGTTAAATTAAAAGCAGATTCGATTTTTGATAATCGACGATAAGTTTTGATGACCTAAAGGTAAATTTAATATTATTAAAGGAACAGTTGGAAACAATATTATCAATTTTAAACTCATTCCAACTTTTAATGAAATGCCGATTTTCTGACATGTGATACTAACAATGACGCGGGGGGGGGGGGTGAAGGACTCTGAATGACTGCCAACGGATCCAAAATTTTGACGACCCCACTAATAACAGACCCACGAGTTGACCCTGACATATAACGACGCGAATAATACGCATTCGATTATAAATCCCCGTAGGCAACGATCAACTCCGACAGATAATGATATATAAATAATGTTGTATCTATTTTCATAAGACTCGTGGATAGACGCATCCAAAGTCATAGCTCGTTTCCCCGCCCACTCGGCTGCCCGATGCAGGCAGGCGATGTAGGATGCGGGCTTCTTCATATCCCCAGTCCACGAAGCCCGAGGTGGCACACAAGGCGACTCCGATGAAGTGGACCTCCCAGATGTCGCCATTAAAAGGGAGCCCGGAAGGAATCCGGCGAGAGAAATACGAGGACAGGCGGAGCGCTTGCTGGCTCGCCTCGAGCATCACCAAGCCGAAACCAACCGCCAGATGGAACAAGCAAGGCAATATCTCCGGAGGGTGAACGAGGATATTGCGGCGGGCCGGATACCCAGTACTGACGGGTATGCCCCGCAATATAACGTCTCGTATGAATTAGACGATCCCAGACTCCAGAGACGAATGCTCGAAATGCGAGTGGCAGTTCCTCGACACATATTGCCGAAAGAGATGAGAAACGAAGACGAGATTACCGAACTCCATCGCGAACACTCATACGCGAGAGAACGGTACCTCAAGAAAGAAGATAGTACACTGAGAACATTTTTTTTGTGCATGAGATTTTATGAGATAACCCCAATAAATGTGTTCGTTTTTATGTTTCAGTTACTTATTAGAATTATTTATTTTTTTTTGTTTATTTTGTTACTACTAACTGTCCAATTCACTAGAGTTTGACTTATAAAAATGGCCCAAGGACCCTTACCGAAAAACTACTACTTGTTTTGTTTTAAATGAATATTATGATACTCTGTCTTATTTCAGAAATGAACTTTCAACAATTCCCCATTCTACAAAGGGAGTTAAATAAAGCCCAGGCAGCCAACCGGGATTTACATCAACAGCTAATCCAACTCACCCGAGAGATCCAGCAGATTAAGGGCACTTGGATCGAGCCGAAACGGGCAAAGGTGGTTTATCAAAGGATGGAAGCAGCGCAAAAAGGATGGGCTGGCGAGCGACAGTTAACACAGAACCTGAAAACCCAAATTAAAGGGTTAGAAACAGCCCTGTCGGCGAACCAAGAAGGGGCAGCGGTAACGTATCCGTTAGTCTTCGTCCCGGCGCAATTGGCTTACCGTGATACTATAGATCCAACTAAATCCAAGGACAAGCCCAACCGGCACCGGCCAGGAAGAGCCGAACGCACCAAACGTTGTCGACTCAAGGAAGCAATAGGATCGTGATTTATGAACGTGAATTTTTTTTTGTGGTTTTGTTCTTTTAATAAATAACTTCATTGGTAGTTCGTAGTATTGACTAACCTTACTCAACCGGCGTTTAGCAAAAATGATTTCCTACGATTTCCTAGTACAAACGCACAAAAAGAGACAAGACAGATGGAAAACGATCGACTCAACTACGAGGTAATAAATAATGGAAAACGACAACAACTGACCCTACTATAAAAGTCCAAAAAACCATTACGAACATTTCATAAACTACATTCATAAGTCCATCGTAATCACAATCCAAGTCATTGATTCATAGCACTTCGTAAACTCGCATAATAACAATCAAGTAGTTCATGAATTCGCACAGTAACAGTCATATAAAATCATACGTTAACTCATAACACTATACATAACAATAAACAAGTAAATCAACGCTCACACATCATTTGAGAATTTACACGATCAGACAGAACACTTACCAGTACCTGATAGTACAGTACACAGTTAAGGTGCCAACTAGAAAAGACAAAACAAGTCGGGAGAAAACAGAGAATTAGAGCAACAACACACACAACTTACAGGTAAACGACACATAATTAAAGGGTAAAATTGGGATAAATAAAAATGGGGTAAGTAAGAGAACTAAAGATAAACAAGACTCAAATGAGGGAAAACCAGTGAAACCAAGGGAGTAAATAAACGATAATAGGATAAATTAGAATAAATAATAATAAATTAATATAACAGCTGATTAATTAGTGTTTTATAAATAGATGGAATCAGCCAAAATAATAGCGAAACTAAAGGGCATTTGAAGATTAATCAACAAACAAAAATTAATGAAACGAGTTCGAGAAGACATAACAGCGATTTCCAACCTATACTCCGACGAACTTTGCATATTAATAAAATTAATTGATGTTGACAAAGATGTAACAACTAAAAGAATATACGAAATCTTGTTCATGAGATTGGAAATAGTCGAATTCGGCAAAGATTGGAATACGGTGATGAAAAAGGTTGAAACCATTGAAGAAGAGATAATATCGATGATGAAAAAACAGACCAAAGCTTATCGAGAATGTTATGTGTGCCGAACAGAGGAAGCACGAGTAATGGTGATACCTTGCGGACACCTGAGTTACTGTCAAAGATGTGCACAAGAGTCGCACTGTATGCTATGCCAGCGGAAAATAAAAGAAAGAATAACAATATACTACCCATGAACTGAAATTGTTGTTATGTTATAAAATAAATATGTATTGTTCATTATTAAATGCCAAAAATAAATATGCATTGTTCGGGAGTGATTAAATGAAAGTAATAAATAAAGAAAAAATTAAGCATATGAAAGCCGAATCAGGGAAAAATTAAAATACATGCACAGAGACACAAAGTATTGGACGGAAAAATTTCGACAATCGAACTTCCTATTGTATGATTTTGTTGTTTTATCTGTATTATATTGAGCTAAGACGAGGAAAAAACAATAACGTGAGCTATCAAATGATAGTACGCTCACCCAAGGGAAAGCTTGATCAACCCTACTAAGAAAGGAAATGGTAGGCCAAGTCGCAAATGTCAGCAAGCAGCCGGCGAGAGATTGATCACCTCTTTTGGGAGGTTTTGAGGTGGGGAAGTGAAGAGATGAACCGAGAGGTGAGAGATAATGCGCTTGATTTAGATGTAAAAGAATTAAAAGTTTAGTAAAGGTACCTAGAGATATTTTTTTCCCAAGCTGGTGGTGAGGCACCAGAGGACAGCTACGGACTGTCGAGTTCAGGATGTTATCAGCCAAGGGACTGGTATCGCTGGACCACTCGATACAAAAACCCGGATACCACACTGAGTATCGAACGAATTCTTTTTTATGCTGGGCAGGGACTTGATACAACAACCCGGATCCCACACCGAGTATCGAGTCCCAAACGGTAGGTGAGATGTGAACTAACCGGTAAATGGTTCATACTCGAAAGGCCTACTAAAGTCAGAAGTCACCCAGCAGAGCTGGAGCTCTGACGGGAGCGGGCGGATAGTAGACGAAGAATTACCGCACCCATAGATCGCTTCTTTTTCTTTTCACTATTCGGGAAATCAAGCAAACCGTTTTTGGAACTTGTTTGAACGTCTAGGCATTTCCATTCTTTTATATTCTCCGAGGTACACAACCCGGATCCCACACCGAGTACTGAGGGAATGTTTTTTTAGTTTTCCCAGCAGAAGTTCTGTACAATAACCCGGATCCCACACCGAGTACCAAATATCCGAGTGGCGGTGAGGTAAGCGTAACCGGACAAATGCGCTACCAACAGACGACCATGGTTTTGAGCGTCAGTGTGAGGCCTTAAACTTGTTCACCAAACAAATCACCCAAAAGACACTGACGAAAACTAAACTCCGATTTGATAGTAACGCCATAGAGTGCCAGATGAAATGATATTTGATAGTAAGGCCATAGAGTGCCAGATGAAATGATATTCGATAGTAAGGCCATAGAGTGCCAGATGAAATGATATTTGATAGTAAGGCCATAGAGTGCCAGATGAAATGATATTTGATAGTAAGGCCATAGAGTGCCAGATGAAATGATATTCGATAGTAAGGCCATAGAGTGCCAGATGAGATACGATTATGAATAGATACTAAAGGCCACAGAGTGCCAGTTGAAATAAGATGCCGAAGGCCGGAGAGCCAACGGAAGCGATAAAGGGCATAGAGCGCCAGGGACTGAGGATTAAGTATATGATTTTCAAATCAGAGAGACATAGGGAAAATAATTAATAGATTGAATGAGATTATGAGTATAATGATTTTATTGTTATAAAAGAATTTGAAGTATACAAGACCATTTGTCATTGGTCAGATCAAAAGGGAGCGACTGCCCCTATATTTGAAAGAGAGCGCACAAGACGTATTTGTAGAAGAAACAAGAGACGCAGCTAAATTAACGACATGGGCAGAGATTAAAGACTTCTTAGTGAAAATATTTGGAATAGAGAAAAAAGGAAATAGGAAGATATTAGACTTCCTACACCGGAAACAAAGACGGGATGAATCTAATGCAGTATACGCCTGCGAACTAAAGAAGTTATGTAAAGAAGCCTTCGGAGATAAAGATGTGCCCGAAGATAAAATGGTAGATGTCTTCATAAGAGGAATTAAAAGAGAGGATATACGAGCCAACCTCGGATGCTTGGCACCAAAAACGCTAGACAATGCGGTAGCAATCGCAAACAGATGTGAAGCCCATCTAGGATTAGAATACCAAGTAGCAGCCATGGCCACAGAACCAACAACTCCAATAGCCAACACCAACAGTCAAAGCAACAACACAAATTCGCCCATGAATCAATTCATTCCAAGAGCTCAACAGATGTTTAAGCCACCGCCAGCAAGGAATCCCGAAGATAGAGGTAATAACCAAGTAATTTATAATAATAATTTCAGGAATAATCCGAATGCAAATGAGATATGTACCACATGCCAACGAATGGGACACCGAACAGAAGACTGTTTTCGGAATCATAACTGCCAAAAATGTGGTAGAAGAGGGCACACTGAGAGAATATGTGGACAACCAGACAGCAGGGCCTGTTACAATTGCAATCGAAGAGGGCACATAGCAAAGAACTGCAACATGAGAAGAGAGCCGAACCAACAAAGAACGAACAACCCTACGAGAAACCCACAGATTAACGTAATACAGGAAATTGATATGTTACAAGAAACATTACAACAAATGCCTATGGAATTAAAGGAGATAATGCAACAGATGCCAGCCAATGTACAACAGCAACGAATTAACGTAATAAGAAGCAATGAAGAAATTCAGGAGCTGCGAACAAGAGAATATCAAGAGCAACAACAAGCCGAATGGCGAAGATTGCAAACAGAAGAAGCTCAAGAAATTCAGCAAAGATGGAAAAATAGAAAACAAACCCCGAGAAGAATTAATATGATGAGAATAGAAACCTCAGAGGAAATCCACACTGCGGAGCAGTGTGTTGAGAACGAAGAGGGAGGAGATATGATAGCCAACGAGAAGACAACTGAATTAAATGCAATAGAGAAAATGGAAACAATCAAAGAATTTGCAGAAGAAGAGAAACAAAGACGTCGACAACTAAAGGAAACGACAACTGAGAAATTAGACGAACCTGAAACCCAAGAAATAAAACAAGCAGAAATGATGATAACGGAAGACCAAAGCGAAGAAACATTAACATATAAAATGGAAGTACTTGCGAGAGAAGCATTAGTGCAAAAACTAGACAACGTACTCAAAAAAATGAAGGAAGAAGAAGCTCTAGAACAAGAAAAAGATCAATTAAGAGAAAAAGAAGAAACTCTAAAGCAAGAAAAGGATCAATTAAAAAAGAAGGTACTAATACTGAAACTGGATGAAGGATTAAAGAAAATAGAACAAGAACAAGCATTAGACCAGAAAATAGAATTATTGGCAAAGAAAACTCTATCACGAAAAATGGAGGAAGAACAAGAGCCAAGATTAGAACTACAAGGAGTCAAACAGGAAGCATCAACGTCAAAAGAAAAAGAAAAGATATCAGAACCAATAACAACAAAAAATCGAATCCAGAGGATATTACTACAAAAAATAGAAACAAGAATCAGAAGAGAAAAACTCACTTGGAGTGAAGAACAAATTGAAAACAGAATAAAAGAAATATGGTTTCAAACAAAGGGACCAACAAGGACAATGGAAGAAGAAGAACGACCGAATATCAATATGCTAAGACGAATACCAGACGACCAAACAGACGAAGACGAAATATTCCAATCATGTGAAGAAAATAAACCCAACAAAGACGAACCAAAATCAGAAATAGAAGAAATGGAGACGAATGTACCAGGAGAGGACGAAACAGAAATATTAAAAGAAATCAACGAGATAGTAGAAGAGGTAGATCGAAACCAGATGTTCATAAACCTCAAAGATACAACTACGTACAGTAGAATAATGAAACTAATTGCAAAAGGATACCAACGAGATAATGGTACATTTACAGCATCATGGAAGGATATAATAAAAAGATATCAAGAAAACTTGAAAGAATATGATAGAGCAGAATATTAAGTGATTATCGATCTTCTGGAAATACCGAGACAAATAATAGCAACAAGAGGCGAAAGTACAAATGAATTATACGAATGGGTAGTAGAAAAACTAGGACCCAGTTATAAAAATAGACCTCTATATTACCGGGGAGGGAAAATAAAGCGAGACATACATCTCGCAGATGCCCTAATATGGCCAGACGGAATAAACGTAATAACATTAGACAAGGGTGAAACCGAGGAAACGGACAGAAATATGGCAGAAAATTCAAATGATATATACCAGAGAAATACAACCAGGATTAGAAAAAGAAAGACGGAAAATAATGAGGCAGAACCAAATTAAAATGACGGAGCAAGCCATAGACCAAGCCAGAAAATATATTAACCGATTGTCTCTAACTAGACCAATTTCAATGAACATGTTTGTTGAGGCGGTAAGAGACACAGACATTATGAGATTTGATAACGAAAGAGTAGACGAATTAATAGCCAAATACGGAGAACATCAAAGAGATATGAGGGGAGACGAACCGATAAAGATAAAGATAAAACTACCCAATGAGGAAACGAAAGAAATACTAGGGACCCCGATTGTCAAACACATGCGTTACATCGACGAATAAACCAAGAAATCATCCAACCGATAATAGAGAGTAGTGATGACGGTATGGTAGAAGACGTAGCGGTAATGTATCACAAGCAACAAATCGGACCACGAGAGCGAACCCCAATATACGAATTAGGTATATGGGAAGATGGACAAACCATCAACGTCATAGCAATGGACGAACCAGAAAGGAAAAATACGACGAAAAGGGAACAACAGATCCGAGAATTTCAAGAGGAAATGAAGAGAAAAATGGACCGAATACTAACGATATACCAAGTATGGAGACAAGATGCGAAGCTGAACACAAAATTACAACCAATAGATGACACACGATGTCGATCGACACCATGGAAAACGGTGTATGACGAGAACAAAAAGGAGTGAAAGTGGAAAACGGAAAAAACAGAACCAAAATGGAGAAAATACATTCCAGGGGCAGCACCAGAAGAACCAGCCAACGAAATAACCTTAGAACTATATGAAGATGGCCCATACGAAGATTTACCGGAGGAAATGATAAACGAAATCGAATGGCAACCAGAAGAAGACGAAGACATAAACGATCGAGCTCGATTAGCCCCATACACATGAAAATTACGTGGATGGGCAGAAAAAGTAAAATCGGCCGAAGAAGGGAAAATCATTAGCATGACAAGCCATCAGTTCTATACGGAAATTGGAGGATACCGTATGAAACTGAGAGTATACCCAAACGGAGATGGAGTGGCAAAGAGGAAATATTTATCGGTATACTTCCTGCTAGCAAAAGGAAGATACGACGGGAAACTGAAATGGCCATTTAACCGAAAAACCGTAATCTCGATAGCCAAACCCGGACATTGGGAAGAACGACATAGCGAAAAATTGGGAGTGGAACCGAGATCAGCGATAAGCCAGAAACCAAAATCCACTGAAAACGTAGCAGGAGGAGTACCACAATTCCTACTTAAAAAATATGTGACAAGAGAAACATCACAATTTGTAAAAAACAATACGATATATATCACAATCGAAGTGGAAACGGAAAAAGAAATGAAACTGAGAGTCCAACAGGAAAAAACAAGACCGCGAATCAATGTACTCGAAAAACGAATTCCCGGAACAAAATATTTACCCACAGATATGGACGACTCAGTGGAGGAAGAATTAACGAGATTAACTGAAACTCAAAAGTGCAGAGAATTAGCAACAATACTGAGAACCGGCGCAAAGAACCAAAGACGAACAGTAACAGATCTGGCAAAGTGGATAATCGACTCGTGCAACAGAATAGAAAATCTACGAAATACCGTAAAGGAGATAGAAGAATACAGAAGAGTTTATGTTTGGTACCCAGAAAAATTCAGAGAAATCATCAGAAAATGGAAACATGCGGAATGGGCAGCCGAAACGATAGAAAAGGATTTCTACATCACCGCCAAGGTAAGTGAAGTAAAAAAGAGAATACCATATGAACTACCTTTTCATTTACAACACGAAGGACGATCTCTAGACGACGATCTCGAAATCAGAGTCACACCATTACAACTGGGAGTAATAAATGTACTAACGGTAACCAAAATTGCAGGTAGAGAACTTAACAAAAGAGAAATCAAAACGAAGACGCCAAAAGGACGACAGGAAAGTCTAAATACGCCAGAAATCCCACCTGCAGCAGACGAAGTAATTGTCATCACAACAGGAGATGAAGAGATATTGAATGACCTCAACGACATCGTGAATGAAGAAACAACCAGGAAAATTCCAGAATCGAGAGATTTATTCATCACAGATAACGAAAATGACATGACAACAGACGAACTGGACGAGCTAGTATGTGCACAAAGACAACCAGTCGAAATAATAGAACCAGACACTGAAGAAGAAAATAGAAAGAAAGAAAGAAGACGCCGAAATTCGACAGGAGACGAATGGGATAACTGGATAAAAGGACGAGGAGCTACAACATCAAGAGATACGACAGACGAACAGCCCAAACGAAAAGAAACAGGTACGGCAATGGAAAAGAAACCAAGAGGACGACCGAAAACAGACAAACCAGCACCAGAAAGGAAAATCAAAGAACAAATGCAGATGGACCAACTAACGACAAAATTAAACAAGCTCTGCCAAGTAACAAAACAGTTACATGGGAAACTAAAAGGCCAAGAACAAGGAGCAAAGTGGATCAACAAACTAATAGCCGATATGCTAGGACTAGCAAATCCAGAAATAAAGAGAAACCTGAAACTCAGCAATATTGGAGCAGAAGCGAAACAGCTCTGGACAGCAATAAAGCCAATAATAAACAAGATCATGGATAACAAAGTGCGAACTACAACCAAAGATCCAGAAGAATTGCTATTGATAATAAATCACCTAACAAAACGATCAGATGACCCCAATAGATATTTAGTAGGAATGGCCTACCTGATGTACAATACGATAGCGGTGTATAGAAAACGAACACCAAAGTACAACCCAAATGGATATGAATTCGCAATAACAGACATTATTAGAAAAGTGATCGAACCATTCATCTTAACCCAAGGCGGATGGCAGGCTTTTATAAATTTAGTAAGTGGAGATGACCAAACGGACATGATGCAAACAAAGTTAAAAGAATTACTGATGGAATTTGAGACAACCATCAACGCAAGTGACCCAAGAACAGCCCGAAAAAGAATGAACGCAATCATTACTACAATACTTATATGGATGACGTGCATAAAAGGAGCAGAACCATTCGTAGTACATGACTGCGATAACATAAAGATTGGCGACAAATATTCACTGAAAGAGACGGAAGAGTGCAAAGCTGCAAAACCCCGGAAGATTGAAGACAACAGCCACATCAGTATCATATAACGTGTATCAAGAAGTGGACTTCATAAAGACGGAAATCAAAGAATGTACAGTGACAAGGAAAATCGTAGCATTTCACTGCGGACATCATTCACACTCAACAATTATAGAAGCAGGAACGGAAACAACTGTAGTCACAGTAACGCGGAATGAATGTGAAGAAGGATTTACGACAGGACGCATCCAAATTTCCGGACATATTCAGGTAGCAGCGGAAGAAGGGAAAATAAAAACCACCAGAGTATACACCACAGGAAGAATAACGGCTGGAGACGGATCATGTGAAGGAGGAGAGTACACTCTACTGAATCAATTAGTTAAAGGCGTAGTAGTAACAGAAAGCTATCAAGTAAAGTTGGAAAAATATCAAGGATACTTTGACCCAGACACGCAAGCAATGAAAAAATACCCTCAATGTCTGGCAACAGATAGATCATGTAATACGGGAATGTCAACGATCGTGTACCACACCGATACCAGAACTTGTCGACTCACCTTACTAAAAAGTGCGATATTTGACGAAGTACAAGGACAAGTGCACAGCAAAACAGAAACCAACACGCAGAAGAGTGCAATGGAAGAACTACGGAGAACCGGAAAGATCGGAAAACCAACAATCACCACCAATATTGGAGCAGAAGTCACGCCAACAGAAGCGAAAATTACCAACTAGTATGGGGGATAACAGAGAGCAAAAGAGAGAAAACGAGTGGCTGAGACAAGAATTAGCAAAGATAAAAACTCGAGTAGTTTTGGAAGACTATTGGAAAATAGAAGCAGAAAAGATGAGAGAAAGCAGAAAAAGTGAGCAGAGAGATTTACTACAACTAGAAGAGAGTTGTAAAGAAGCGAGGGAAATAAAACAAAATCACCAACAAACTCAAGAGGAAATTGAATCGTTAAAAGAGGAACTCCGAGAACTGAACTAAAAAGCCAAGAAGCAGAGAATCAACCAAATCAACTACAAACGTCAACTCAAAAGAAAGCAAACAAAAGAAAGAAATCTGCGAATGCAAATAAACAACCAACGGAGGATAATCGAGGAGAACAAAGAACAATTAAAAGAACTTCCAAAACTGACGGAACGACTAATAAAAACTCAAATCCTAATAATGAGATTTTCAGAGAAAAAGACAAAAGGAGAGTGCGAAATACACTCACCCCCGAGAAAAGAGAAAGAATAAAAAAGGGATAAACTTCACTGTACATCGACGAATAAAGTGTAAATAAGTATATGAGATAACTAATATATATTAGAAAAGAAAGCCATGAGTCTAAAACTATGGATAATGATAGTAATAATGACGAAAGGATGCGTTACCGAAAACCCCTTGGAGAGATGAGAGAAAACCCACCCATTCAGAAGGGAAGACAACACCTGCGCAGATAACCAAGAGATTTGCAGAAACTCCGAAAATGAAGAATGTCAACAAATAACCCTACAATGCAATCAATGTCCCACAAAAGAAAATGAAAAGGCAAACGACGACTGAAGCAAAGTATTAGAAAAACCCAACAAATGATACAAACCCTACTAAATAAAAACGATGAAGTATCAAGAACAAAAAATGAGAACTTAGAGATAAAGAAAATCTTGGAAACAATCATCGGACAAATTCAAGAAAAGTCAAAACAAACCCCGAAAATAAACCAATGCGCGAAATCCTCAAAATCACCTTGTCAGCCAAAATTCTCGACAATAAATCTCGACAGAAATACGAACCCAACGCAACAATCCTGTCAATTGAACAAATCCTATCAATTAGTATAGCATTGAATGTCGTATCCCTAATATGCTGTCTTATCATCTGCCTAACGATAACAAAACGACAAAGACAAAATACCCCAATCCAGAAAACTAGAAAAATATGGAATCGAATCCGAAATATCAAGAAAAGCAACGAAACACCAAAACTCTCATGCATCTCCATCAACCAACAATGCAAATCAAACCCAACCAAAAGAGAAAATTACCTAGAAAGCGAAACCCAAGCTGTCAATGATTCGTTCGAGACCAAATTTACTATATAACTGATTCATACTGATCTTGAAAAAACTAAACTATTTGACTTCAATTTTGATTTTATTTTGACTGCAATTTGATCTTATGTATAGTAGCCGGACCATAAGTCCATCTTTATCTTGACACTTATTTATAACGTAGAAACTTTTTATGTATGTGGGTATTGAGATCATGACCAGAGAGCCCGTAGACTCAAACCAATGTATAAAAGTAAAATCTGAAAAAAAGACTTTTGAAATTGCGGGTCGCAATTTTATGGGCCCCCGAGTGTTTTATATTGGGCCAGAACACGAACGGCCTTGGAAATGTTTAAACGAATCAGTAATAAACACGCAAATACAACATGCAAATTTAAAATCGGACCTATAAAACACCAACTAACCCTGCTAAAATACAAGAAAGAGAACAATTAAATATAAAATTATAAACATAAAAGTAAATTAAAATAATAACAAAGTGCAACAAGATCCGCACGAAATAAACATAAACATAACATGAGAACAGAAAAATTTGACCGAAATTCGACAATTTATTAAAAAGTACGAAAATCCATGAAAATGGAATAAAAATCAAATATTTTGAATTGGAAACAATTCAGTTAAAAAATTAAAAAGAAAATTGTCGAATTAAATAATAAAAATTAATAAAATTAAGATTAGAATATACTGGAAAATCACAAGGTCAAATTTTGTTTTACTAAAACAAAAATAACACGCAAGTTTAGGGTCGTACAATAGGTATATATACTGATTCATTTTCACATTATTTTAATCGTTAAGCGAATCATCGTTTAAACCAGTTTTAAGCAGTTTTTCAATTTACGTCAAAAATCAGTTTTTACAAAACTTGAAATCGGTTTTTAACCTGAAGCAGTTCTAATCATCTTGAAGCAATTTTAATACTTGATGTGAGTGAAGAAATGTTCAATGACTTTCTCCACGTCGCACCCAAACAACCTCGTGTGAGCTCTGTTTGAAGTGTCGGCGTGGGGAAAGATTTTTATGCGATGAATGCAGTTACGAATATGTATTATGACGATTATATAAAATAAATGATTAATATAACAAATCCTTTTTTGTCGAAATTTTTCCGGCCCACAGCCACTCACGCACCGCAAGTCAATAAAATATACACACAATTCAGGCTGTGTAAGAGCAGTTTATCTGCCAATAGCCTGTGTTCGTGAAGGTTCCGGCGTGAATAACGCAGGGCCCAAACGTCAAATCATAACCGTTATAGGGGAAATTGGAAGGAGGGGAAGTAGTCTTTTGGCTACTCCTCCATTACCCAGTTTCCTATAATTTCGACCTAAATTTTGATTTTACATATCGGCCAAAATCATAAACATTGAGTAGCTCTGTGAGCACTCTTAAAATCCTAATATAAACATAATCATCCTAAGATCAAATTAAAGGGCAAGGAGTGGGGAAAGGAAATCTGAAATCGTTATAATGTCTTTTAAATGCCTCGAACCAAAATAAAGTGTAAATCGAACTAACTACCAAATAATTAACTGAAAAAAAAATTTTCAAACCGCAGCTGTAGAGAAATACCGAGGAGATAAAATATGAACGAAAAATGATAAGATTATAGCATGTTTGTTTTGTATTAAAAAATCACTACCAACTAAACTTGCAAAAATCACGGCGTAATTAGTAGTAATACTCTCGACAACATCTTTATGATCACTTGATAGCTACCCTCTGTAAATTAAGACTCTTTTCAAACTCTAAACATTTTGTCTCCAAGTAATAATCCACCCCAAAAATATTGTACTTGATCATAATTTAGTAATAAAATTTAACGTAGCCTCCCTCATGAACTGAACGTAAAACAAATTTATCCCTAAAAAATCACCCAATTTGAGTTTATTAAATCAATTTTAACCCTCCACCAGAGAATAGGAAAAACCATGAGCTTAGGTTGTCGTAAATAGAATCAGAGTGTTAATCAACCAAATAATCAGGATATTTAAATGAGACCTAAATTACTTTAACAAAATAAGAATCATGATACATCCAGGATTTGCATAGTCAACATCCGTTTTCACCCACATGGATACAACAATAAATCGAGAATAAATAACACGAAACATAAATCACATATATTAATCTCCCAAAGCATCACGAATAGGCCACGAATTATTCATGACCGACGCCACGACCAATAAATAGCGAAATCTACCAAATCATGCGATGTAAAGAACCCTTGTAGGAGTTGGTAGTTAAGCGGTGAGGAGCTAAAATCTGAAATAATCATTTAGGGGAAGTTAATAAAATCAGTCACTTGAATTGCCGCCAATGATGAGATCAGAAATTACTGAATATGGTCAATTGAATGTTATAGAAATAATTCCAGTGATTAGGCCAATGTAACAATCCACCAAAATCCACACATGAAATGTGTCAAACTAATAATGAAATAAATTGCGGATCAATAAGGAGAAATATGGGAAATCACATAGGTGACGTGGCGAACTAACAATTGAAATTAATCATCGGTTGAAACAACGACATGTAATAACTGAACGAGACACGTAGCTAGAAACTAAAGCATTTAATTCCTGACCAAGAAATTCCACGTCAATAGAAAATTACCGATCAAAATAAGTATAATGTGCACACACTCCCGATCACCAACACGAACATACATGCACGGTAAACGAGGTGATATAAATATGCAGACTAATGTAGACATTTCAGTCAGCCACTATGAACGGGCGCCCAGGAAAGTAAAATTATTATTTACGTAATTACATTTTTAACCATAATAAATATTCATAACTTCTGGCCCACCACAACAATCGTCTGACATATTCCGTGTAAAGATACCAATTCAGCCAGAGCCAAACTATCGCTAAAGCAGGGGAAGATTGTGTCCATCCAGAGGATTTTAATCATATCGATAATGATCCAAATAAAAATCTTTAGAATTGTTGAATTTAATTGAATTACATTTTCATATAACGTTAAATGAGCACCTCAAAGGCAAGCGCATATATCGTAGAACATTAATTCAAAGAATAAAATTGTAAAAGTTCGAATTATGAATGGTAGTAGAAACATCAATCGAGATAATCACTGAATCTTAAAACCCATATAAACAAAATACGATACCTCCATAGTGCCTAGTTCTAACAGCCACCAGTTGTATCCTCGGCCAGAATAAACAACCAGAGCCTAAATTTTATTCTCATCGACACAAAAACCGTTTCCAAGAAGTACTAGAACTAAATAAAAATGTCAACGCCATATTCGCAGGAAGAATCTTACGGACGATGAACACCAGGTCGACCTCATTTTTACACTAAGACAACTTCGATACTCCATTCATTTACACTGTCCATTCGTCACCCCACACGATGACCCCCACAAACCCCCACATCACTCGAGAATATCCACTACGTGAAGTTAAGGACTAATCCAACGTTTTCGTTATCGCCGAAAATAGCATTCTACGCTTACGCACAATTTCGTTTATATAGTGTTACAATTTTTCCATATTTTGCATTAATAACATTCATTTTGACAGACTCATGGATAGACGAGTCCTGAATAACCATGAGATTCCCATCTCACGCCGCCGCAAAATGCAGACAGGCGATGTGGGATGCGGGATACTCAATCTCTCCCGTCAGAGAGTCAAGGGCCGGAAAGCAAAGAAAAGCGGAGGATGTAGAACTGCCTTATGTGGCCATTAAACGAGAACCTGGTCGAAACCCAGCTCGTGAACTCCGAGGACAAGCGGAAGACATACTCGCTCGGCTTGAGGCTCATCAAAGGAAAACTAACAAGGAAGTAGCTCGAGCCCGTCAGTATCTAAACCAGATAAACGAAGATATTGCAGCTAGACTAATTCCGAGCACAAGTGGGTATGCCCCCTCTTACGGCATCTCATTTGAGCTCGATGATCCGCGAGTAAACCAACCAATCAGGCCTATGACCGTGTCCATGCCGAAGAAAGTTCTTCCGAGGGAGATGAGATCAGAATTAAGAGAGCGAGAACCGGAGTGGGATCATTCCTACGCGCTAAGAGCGGATAGACCAAACTTGAAACGCCGTTATTCACAATCTCATTACCATTGAGTTTGATAAAATAAATTATTTTGGAGTTATTGTTTTCGTCTTTACATTTATCTACCGTTAAACTGTTTTCGTATATCATACTACCCGCAAATAATTTTTAACGCATTGGAAATACTAAACTAATAATAAACTGATTGTAATATAACCAGAGAAATCTATTAATGAACTATTTTTTGTAGAAATGAATTCTGATGAAATATCAAATACGGCTTTCAAAAGTGCCCGAAGGGAGAATTCAGATCTCCACAGACAGATGTTGGAATTAACTCGAGAAATACACCGAATAAAGTCAACGTGGATAGAACCATCCAAGGCGAAAGTTCTATACCAACAAATAACCGCCGCCCAGCGTGGATGGGCTGAAGAGAAGCGGTTGACGCAGGCCATGAAGACGCAGATTCGCTGACTAGAAGTGGCGCTAGCGGCCTGCCAAGAAAGCCAAGCCGTCACGTACCCCCTAGTCTTCGCACTGGCCCAGCTGGCATATCACGACGCCACCAACGCAACCAAACCGGCGATAAAACCACCCCAACGTCGTCCAGGAAAAATCGAACGGGCGAGACAACCAGCGATGAGATCGATGGAGCAACCCAAATGAAAAATGTTATATCAAATAAATGTTTTGTTAAAATGTCTATACGTTTATTAATTTTATTAATTATGACTACGAATGATCTACGTAAGAAAGTAAAGCATAACTCAAAGGGAGAGACGACAGATCGCATTTGCAAGTGAAAGGGACCGGAAATAGAAATCGCATACATACCTTCTATCGGTAGGGAGTTGAATCCGCTATGGGATCGGGCTTTAGCAGTTCCTATATGGCGCTCACCTTTGGCGATTCCATAACCAGTGGCTGCATTACCAACGTTGCTTGGCAACGGGTAACCATTGGGGGAGAGACAATAATTTTCATATGGGGTCAAGGTTAATGACATCACCCTACAAAACCCCGCAGTAGTATAAAATAAGAAGATCATACATATACTAGTGTTAATTATATTGTTTGGTTATTATTATTGAAAGTCGGTTCCATCTGACTCCTCGTGTCATTTTCGAATCAAATAAGCAAACCCAGCACAGAATAATTTTATTCGCACTTTATCACAGTTACAACTCAATCCGATTTATTTCAATGTTTTGTAATCACAATTTCACTAATTTATTTGCACCCTTCAACCACCTTTCTGGTAGATAACTTTGACTTTACATGGGTTAAGATTCCTCTACTGACCTAGTTACACTACTCGTTTACGTCGATCCTCTGGTCATTTCGTGTTTTCCCTTTTCCTTTTATACTCCTGCTCAGGCTGTACTTATAATTATTATTATTATTATTATTATTATTATTATTATTATTATTATTATTATTATTATTATTATTATTATTATTATTATTATTATTATTATTATTATTATTATTATTATTATTATTATTATTATTATTATTTATAGTTGTTAGGTTATTTCTATTATACTCTTAGTATTGTAACAAAAAGTCGAGTTATAACTTTTATGACCCATTTAGCATTGTTGCTAGTACATTGATAAGATCATTATTGCTACTTGCACGATTTTTATTTTGCCACCCTAAGTTATCTCGATCATGGCTACACTTATCGCAGTGATTTTTATTTACATCATAATCCGTGACGAAATTAATGATTGGTAATTCCCATTGGCAGTTACGGATGGCTGTTTCGATTAATTAATGCCACCAACGTATCGTGCTAATCCTATAGCCCAGCGTAAAGCACTACCCTACCGCATACTATCCCACGAGCTCGCTATAACCCGAATATTAACAAAAAATTAACTTCAATGAATAGGCTACACCCACGTAATTTGATAGATGACCACAAAAAAAATGTCAGAGACTAATAAGGAAGTTTAGATGGCACTATAACGCACTAACCCTGGAAGCAATTAACAGTATTAACATATATTCATTGATCTTAATGTTATCGTTTTTACGTAATTACCCAACTTGTAGTTAAAATCATATTCCCCTTACTTAGTGCAAAAGCACAAATCAGACTTCGAAAAGTTCAGAGGGATGTCGCTAAATACCATGAAGAGGCAATGAGCCAATCCCAACACGCGGAGTCCCTTGTACGGCGCTCTAGACGCATGGAGGAAACGTGGATCCCGCCGGATGAAGCGAAAAAGCTTCATCAACAAATAGCTCTGCTAAAAAAATTATACGAGGAGGAGCTAACTCTCTCCGGGTCCCTAAAAGTGAAGATAAAACAGCAGGCCTGTACTTTAGCGGCCTTGGAAACCAAGCTCCAAATTCACACCGATCTCGCACCGAAGATAACATATGCCGAAACAGAATTGTTTCCGGCCAACGACACGGTCATGATCGAGGAAAGGACCTCTATTTCAGCACCTCCTCCAGAGCCGATACAATAGTCACGCCGTCTCGGAAACGACCGCCGCCATCGAAACACGACCAGGCAAGCATGAAAGAGCCCGCAATAGGAAATTAAAAGAAGCCCGCCTGTTGGGGCAATTCATGCACATTTTCGATTTTAGTTAATATTTCTGCATTAAAAACGAGCTAACATATGCACTCGTGATCGTTGATAATTATAGTTTGTAATTTTAGTTATTTAAAAAATGTTTTGAATTAAAATTTTTCGTAAATAAATTCACATTGTTGAAAGATTATTGAAGCGAGAGTTAGAAGGGGACCTTAACGAGTTGGACAATAAACGTTCTACGGTAATTCATGAACCCACAGAAGATTAAGGCATTAGCAGTTCTTGCAGAGGAGCTCACCTTTTGTTAACCTTCCACCTGTTAGTTCACAGTACCAACGTCACTTGTGACGGGTGCCTAGTGGTAATAATTGTTATTCGCGTACTGTATGGGGTTTGTAGCCGTTCCCTTGACACTCATATTTAGTTCTTCATCATAAGTACCCAGCATAATGTTGATTTCACCTGATCTGCCATTCACCTTTCTTCGTCTACTCGTAAAAGCTTTGGTAGAAAACATCAGTGCATTTTCTATAGATAAATCGGGTATTGATTCTGGCGAGGGGAATAACGTGCATAACAATGGCTTGAAGAAATTCGGTTGTAGAGAATTAATTGTAGTAGAAGTTTCAAGGTGCAGAATCACTGATACAAGAATATTTCTGTTAGCAGGAGTGTGTTCTAGTTTGAAAAAAATAGACTTAGAAGATTGCGCATCTCTTATTGGTGGAATTTCAAATGTTGCAAAGTGTTGAGGATACCTAAATAATAGAATAAAATAATTAATAAACATGTAAAATGATTTGGGGAAACAATGATAAGTGATTAAGATGTGGTTCTGAGCTTAATAAAAAGGGAATGAAAAAAATGTTGAACAACGAGAAAGGAATAAGAGAAATCAATAAAAGCAGATAATTAAATCAAAGAAGGTCATTTATAATTAACAAGTGTAAATTTAATAAAACAAAAACAAAAGCAAAATTTGCACGTTATCTCGAAAGCCCTTTCAAAATAAGGGAAGAAATATTGTTTGGGAATCCGGGAAAGGGCACCTCTAAAAAATGATTTATCTGGACAGCTGTCAGTGATTGTAGAGGCACAAAGGTAATTAGCGTTAAAAGATATCAAAAATTCTATTTGAAATCAGTAAGTATTATTGGATGACGGAGTATAAAAAGGAAGCGCGATTGGAATCGATAAGACAAAATTGCAAGACAAAGAAAGACAAAAGGAAATTAAAGAGAAATTTGAAGCAGAAATTAAGCAAGGTCAAAGAAAAGCAAAGCAACTAAATCAGAGTTACCGATCTCAGAAATCCACCACAGTAGTCAAGTGATTGTGAAATCCAATTGATCCGAAAAGTGGTATTCTTCACGAAGGGTCGTAATAAGCACCAAATTGTGATTGATAGATAATTCGTTGTGTCATTTTAAAGTGGAGATAAAGTGTAATAATCAATAAAGTTTATATCGTTTGGAGTTCACTACTGTTGTTTAAAACCATGCTTGGAGTCAAATTGACAATAATACCTATTTAAATTCACCGACAAAACACCAACAAAAGGGTTTATCATTTCAAGGAATAAAATCTATGTTCGTTTAAATTATGGTATTTCCTTTAAACTTATAAATTACCTCCTTTCTCTGAGTATATTAGTGAATACGAAAATAATACTATTCAAGTACAAAAACAAATAAAATGTAACGAAGATTCTGATAACTTCAGAGAATATTTATAAAAACATAATAAAGAATTTTAAAAGTATAAAGCTATCAAAAATAATTCAGAAAAAGTTTCATATAAAAAACTGATAAATCTTTGGCGGAGTATTTGAATATATGATCTAAGTCACAGAACGAGCTCTAATAGCTATAGTGGGTAATGCTGAAGAGCTCGCTACAGAAATGACAAAAGTAGAGTGCATCCTAAACTCAACACCACTGAAAATTCAAGCATTTGGTTAAAAGGAGTTATTACCACTAACTACAAATAATTTTCTGATAATGAGAATGAAAGGAGTAGAAACACCAGACCTAACCTAAACGGAGCACGTTAACTGGTACCGAAAATGGTGAAACATACAAGAATTGACAAGTAGAATTTAAGCCGGATGGAAAAAAGAGATACCACTTCAATGGAAAGAAAGGAAAAGTGGAGAAGTAAGCAAATAAATTTAACCAAAGGAGAAGTAGTCTGGTTTGTCGTAAAAGATTCAAAGAAACGGAGCTGGACTCTTGGAAAAATTATTGAAACCTATTCCTGTGAGGACAAGCGAGTCAGAGACGTTCAGTTAAAAACAAAGTGATGATTATTATGAGGCCAATTACGAAAGGTTATCCTTTACAGTCTGTAACTTACAGATCATAGATGAATTGATTCCACCAAGAAATCTAGGAGTGGAGCATGGAACATATTTAATTAATATAACATTAATCTTTTTGAACTGTAGTAGATAGATATGTCACCGCTAGACCATGTCACCGCTGGACCACATACCCCTCCCCCCCGGGAAAAAATTTTTTCGCGCTAAGTCCAAAAGTACAAATTTTTTAAAAGTACAAAAAATTTTTTAAACAAAGACCATGACTCATTCAAGGTCATTGAAACAAAGACCATGACTCATCAAAAAAATTTAAACAAAGACCATGACTCATTCAAGGTCATAGGATGACTCATCATATACTTTCAAGGTCGTAGGATGACTCATCAAAATTTTAAAACAAAGACCATGACTCAATCAAGGTCATAGGATGACTCATCATATTTTTTCAAGGTCATTGAAACAAAGACCATGACTCATACATTTTTTTTTCCCAAAATTTTTTCTATGTTTAAAAGTACACGATTTCCTATGTCACCGCTGGACCAAAAAAGATAGAATATTTTTCGAAATTTTTTCTATGTTGAAAAGTACAAATTTTTTCAAGGTCATTTAAAAGTAGGTCAAGGTCATTCAAATTTTTTTTTTTTTCCCCAAAATTTTTTCTATGTTGAAAAGTACATATATTTTCAAGGTCATTCAAAAATTTTTTCAAAATTTTTTCTATGTTGAAAAGTACACGATTTTCTATGTCACCGCTAGACCAAAAAAGATAGAATATTTTTCGAAATTTTTTTAAAAATTTTTCTATGTTGAAAAGTACAAATTTTTTCAAGGTCATTTAAAAGTAGGTCAAGGTATTTCAAATTTTTTTTTTTTTTTTTTCCAAAATTTTTTCTATGTTGAAAAGTACATATATTTTTCAAGGTCACGGATTTTTTAATCATTTTTTAATTATAATATATCTACTTACTTTTATAAGTAGTATATATTTTGTAAATTAAATTTTATTATTATTTTTTATAAATATTATTATTTTTATTATTATTTTTTATAAATATTATTATTATTACTATTTTTATAATTATTATTACTATTATTATTATTATTATTATTATTATTACTATTATTTTTATTATTATTACTATTTTTATTACTATTATTAT
This sequence comes from Schmidtea mediterranea, assembly GCA_022537955.1. NCBI lineage: Eukaryota > Metazoa > Platyhelminthes > Tricladida > Dugesiidae > Schmidtea > Schmidtea mediterranea. The sequence goes on along the minus strand of CM039680.1, from coordinate 156,683,165 downwards.
TATTATTATTATTATTACTATTATTATTATTATTATTATTATTATTATTATTATTATTACTATTATTATTATTTTTATTATTATTATTATTATTAATATTATTACTATAATTAATAAAAACTATATACAAATAAAACACATTATTATTATTATTATTATTATTACTATTATTATTATTATTACTATTATTATTATTATTACTATTATTATTATTAATACTATTATTATTATTATTATTATTATTATTACTTTTATTATTATTATTACTATTTTTATTATTATTTTTACTATTATTATTATTATTATTATTATTATTATTATTATTAATATTATTATTTTATTATTATTTTTTATAAATATTATTATTTTTATTATTATTTTTAAAAATATTATTATTTTTCAAGGTCATTTAAAAGTAGTTCAAGGTCATTCAACATTTTTTCAAGGTCACGGAATTTTTAATCATTTTTCAATTATAATATGTCTACTTACTTTTATAAGTAGTATATATTTTATAAATTTTATTATTATTATTATTATTATTTTTTATAAATATTATTATTTTTATTATTAGTTTTTATAAATATTATTAGTTTTTATAAATATTATTATTTTTCAAGGTCATTCAAAAGTAGGTCAAGGTCATTCAACATTTTTTCAAGGTCACGGAATTTTTAATCATTTTTCAATTATAATATGTCTACTTACTTTTATAAGTAGTATATATTTTGTAATATATTTTGTAAGTAGTATATATTTTTGAAAAAATTTCGAAAAATATTCTATCTTTTTTGGTCCAGCGGTGACATAGGAAATCGTGTACTTTTAAACAGAAAAAATTTTGAAAAAAAAAATGTATGAGTCATGGTCTTTGTTTAAATGACCTTGAAAAAATATGATGAGTCATCCAATGACCTTGAATGAGTCATGGTCTTTGTTTTAAATTTTTGATGAGTCATCCAATGACCTTGAAAATATATGTACTTTTCAACATAGAAAAAATTTTGGGGAAAAAAAAAATTTGAATGACCTTGACCTACTTTTAAATGACCTTGAAAAAATTTGTACTTTTCAACATAGAAAAAATTTTGAAAAAATTTCGAAAAATATTCTATCTTTTTTTGTCCAGCGGTGACATAGGAAATCGTGTACTTTTCAACATAGAAAAATTTTTGAAAAAATTTTTGAATGACCTTGAAAATATATGTACTTTTCAACATAGAAAAAATTTTGGAAAAAAAAAAATTTTTGAATGACCTTGACCTACTTTTAAATGTCCTTGAAAAAATTTGTACTTTTCAACATAGAAAAAATTTTGGAAAAATTTTGAAAAATATTCTATCTTTTTTGGTCCAGCGGTGACATAGGAAATCGTGTACTTTTCAACATAGAAAAATTTTTGGAAAAAAAATTGGATGAGTCATGGTCTTTGTTTCAATGACCTTGAAAAAATATGACGAGTCATCCAACGACCTTGAATGAGTCATGGTCTTTGTTTTAAAATTTTGATGAGTCATCCAATGACCTTGAAAATAAATGATGAGTCATCCTATGACCTTGAATGAGTCATGGTCTTTGTTAAAAAATTTTTGATGAGTCATGGTCTTTGTTTCAATGACCTTGAATGAGTCATTGTCTTTGTTTAAAAAAATTTTTGTACTTTTAAAAAATTTGTACTTTTGGACTTAGCGCGAAAAAATTTTTCCCGGGGGGGGTGGGGGGGGAGGGGTATGTGGTCCAGCGGTGACATGGTCTAGCGGTGACATATCTATCTACTAACTGTTTGCTTTAAAACGTTTAAAACATGTATATTGTATATAGAAATAAATTAGAATTAAATTAAAAATTATATTAGTTCAAAAGTTAAATTTTCTAAAACTTAATTAACTTATTTGGTCTACGTATTCTAGAAGAGATCCATTTGCAAGAAATACAGTCTGGTGTTCGAGGTTTGTTATGTTATGGCGACGTTCCATAAGAGAATTAAATTATGGTGTTAGAATAAAGGTTTCATGCTTCTATTTTTATATATTTTGTTGCTCATGCTCAGCAAATAAACAATTGATTGCATAATATTTTAGGTTTAATAAAGTAAAGTGTTGTACTTTTGGTTTTCTTCACAAAAATAAAACCTAAAAGTGCAAATGATGATGATGACAAAATGGATGCAAACAGGCCCTTTCACAGGTTAGAAGTGGCCTGTTTTTTAAAACTATGATGCCCATTACCGGGGCTAAAATTCTGACAAAATACATTGATTTTAAAAAACTACTCTGCTTCATCTTTATTTGGTAATTATTATTATTTGACGATTGTTAGTAAAGTTATCTGATATGCCACTGTTTGTTGCTACTAATATTGACTCTGTCACTATCTGATTCCATTATTCAAGTGTTGGGCTATAAGCCACCATTAAAACAAAACAAAATGACTAGGAAAAAGTCATGTCGAAAAATTGTGAGAATGGCTATTTGTAATACAAGCACGCACCGCAAACAGAAATTCAAAATATAATAAAAACATTAAATAAAACAAAATAAAAAATAACATAATTAATTAAAACAAATAATTAATAAATTTTGCACGAAAAATACATGGAAAAATAAAGTGAAAATACAAAACCGCCAAAACCTTACAAAATAAGGTTTAGAAAATACACAGGCGGAGGAGGCGACCAGAATAAGAATCAGCAAAAAATAAAAATGAAAATTTAATAAAATTAATATTAAAAATTCAAGAAAAATAAATAACAAAAGAGAAAAATATAAAATTAAATAAAAGCCATCAAAAAACCAGAAAAAATGGCCAAAAAAGATTCGAAATTAGCTGATTGGTCGCACACACGCACGAAAACAGTATAAATACAATAGCCATTGTCACAATTAAAAACCTTAAAAAATTTTTATCTCATTTTGAAATTTTGAAATTCGCACTTTAGCAGTAGGTAATTTTTGTTCATTGTATTTGTTATGTGAATATATTTTTATGCACTCTAATTGTTTTCATTATCATGGATAGCCGCGATACTTTTTAGTGTCTGCGACAGGTCCCCCTAAATTTAATTTTATATATTAATGTATTAATTGTGGAGAATGGCAAAGTAATATTCGATTCCGGCCGTTAAGTTGGCAGGACGTCGACGTGTTACTTAGTCACAAACCACCCTTCGGTGTCTGCCTAGTCTGGTCAGGTCTCCTTACACTGATCACGGGGTAGGACACCGTCGTAATTCACCGAGGCGGCCATTTTCAATGTTGGTCGGAGCGGTACGAGTAAAATGCGGGTAGATCGCCATACCTAGGGGGTTGACATTTGTAAGATGTCTAAGTAGGGAGATAATAATTTTTTTTTATTTTTAAAATGCCTGTCGAGAAGTCGATTTTAACAAAGGGGACGACTAGGGTTAAGTATAGGAATAAACGCATAACACAATAAACCAAAATGAATTTAACAAAACGAAAAGATTTAAAAATATTTTAACGTGAATCGAAATGACCAGAGCATCAATATTTTTCATTTTTCTCTTTACCGAATTATTTTCCGCAGCCCAACACTAGATGTTTACGCGAAAATCGGCATTGTAGAAAGTAATATTAAATATGAGTTTGGTGTAGGAATGTGTGATGCGATTTTCAAATTAATATTCTCCTTTATTATCCTTATTGTTAAATTGATAAAAATTTTCTTTTTACTGAATTATTCCCCCTCATTTTCTTTTATAAATTTTTAAAGATCTTCGACAACATGCAGCCAGGATATAAAATCCCGAAATTAACGTCACGGAGATCGGAAACATCTAACAACGATGACAAATCCCACCAGGAATGCCGAAGGAAATATAATCAGTTGGTCATAGAGCACGAACGCACGCTCGGTACGTGGTTCGCCCCCGAGGCTGTGAAAGAACTCCACAACCAAATTCACTGACTCACCAGGTGTCGTGAGGATCTCATTGCCGAGAACCGAGCGCAACGGATCGTAATCAACAACCAGAGCGCCGTTCTAACCGCCTCTTTCAATGAAACGGAACTGAAAAAACGATTGGCCGGCCGCGATCTGGCGATTAAACTGAACATAATTCCGGCAGAACACGTACCCGAAACGGCCACAGCTGGCCCTCCACAAATGCCAAAAATTAGCAAGAAACATAACCCCAGTAAAAACCGGCGTCGCCGTGAACGACGTCGGGCTGAGGGAGTCACCCTGCTAAAAAATGCAGCCCAGACACTGGAAGAAGCGGCGATGCTAGTCGCCGAACAACAGGCACAACTAACTAGGAATATCGAAAGCCTGCCAGAAACGATTGAATCTGGAGGAGCTGCCATCCAAATCTGTGCCGGCGAACCGGACGAAAATCACAAGCCAGCTACTTCAAGCAGTTATTAGACGGACGAATTTGGGGACGAACTCTGTCACTCGGTTCCCCAAGTCGGATCCAATGAACTAAGAATCGATAGGAAACGAAGATTTCCTGTCGACATCGACGAATAAAAGCCGATTCTTGTGGATAACCAAGTTTCGCGTCGACAAACTGATTAACAATTATTTATGACTAATTATATTCTGTTTTATTTTTTTCGTTTATTTTCTTTTTGTTGTTATAATTGTAAAATAGAATTTTTATTTGTTAAATTTCTTAAATAATGTTTCAATATGTTTGGCATAGATGAGAAAAAGATGTATGAAGGTTTGCCTGAACATAACATAAGATTGGTGAAGCTTGAGGTATGTGAATAAGATGATTGGAAAGTTGTATTTAATTTAAAATATTGAAAATTGAAATAACTATGATTATTGAAAAATTGATTTTAAACCTTTAAAAGGGGGATATGTTGAAAACGAAAGTTTAAATATGAATAAGGGAAATTTTGTGGATGCTAATGTGAGTTTATTTTCCTTTGAAAACGCTTAGGAGATCTCCTCCAACTTAAAAACAGCTGATTTAACAGCAAATTGCAATTAATTATTTAATAATTTAAATTTTCGCCAATTACTTAAGGAAAAGATTTTCAAAATTAAAACAAAACTCGAGGTTAGCAATAGTTTTCACATTTTAATAATTAATTCAGCAATAAATCGGAAATTTTAGATAATTTAAGGATCAGAATTTTTCAAAAGCTATTAATCAAATTTTCCTTGGGAAAATATTATATATTTTAGAAGTTAAAATTAATTTACTAATTATTTAAATTTAATGTTAATCAAATTTAACGGACCAAAGATAGATAAGCGGCCAGGTCGCAAAGGAGTACATCTTCGGCAGTAAAGGTGTACGAATACTTACTAACGGGTAAAACGAGACCATAATGGAGATCTGATTCGCACGTATACATATAATCGATGATAATAGATGGGAAAGTGTGTGCCAATGTCGAGGAAAATAGATAAATGAATTAGACGTAAGTCCTTCTATCGGCCGTCAGGAACCCGAAAGCGAGATTATCACAAGGAGTAGTCTTGGAAACGGGGCTCACCTGCTTGTGGACTCTCGGCTGCTGTATACAGTACCAACATGGGCTTGCTCATGGGTATACAGTGGTGATGTCAAAATTGTGGGGCGTCTGGGAGAGAAACCCTAGAAAGGCAAGAGTGATTGGGAAAGCGGAGTTAACAAATGCGTATCGATTAAAACAAAATTAGTTCTACCCAGTACGCCAACACAAGCAAACTGCGAATGCTATTCTTCTCAATGTCTAGAGTAGCATCTCGTGCTTGAATGATCAATTTTTTGCTAACTTTTCTTATGGCGAAGTTATAAATTAAGTCAGTAAAGCTAAGCGAGCTTACGATCTCACTTTCAATGCTTATTAGAGAGAGCAGACTCAGTCTTTGTTGTCCAATACAGCTTCTAACTTCATTTTTTATTCTTTTTATGTACATTTACATCCATTTCTAGTATTTTGTACTCTTCGACATTTTCTCGTGATAAATAGGAGATTTTTTTATATCTATATTTTGCGGGCTCCTGGCTGTAGCCCGATCAGCCTCGATCTGCTACTGGCAATATTAGTGTAGCATAATAGTTCGTTTTAGCCAATAAAATAACTTTTCATTATTTGTTGCTGGTGAATTTAATACACACACTTTAGTTTCGCGCATTAATACCATCTGAACAATAAATTGTAATCTAATCACTTCACAATAATTTTAATAAAAATAACATTTTTGTTTTAAAATTAAATTAAATAATTTAATCGTAACAATTAAAGAAGTGTTTTCGTTATTTTTCGTATTTTTTCGTATTTTTTAAAATAAATTTTACTTAATTTTTTACTATCAAACTTTTCAATCGCAAAACACCGTCTGCAGCGGCTTTAATTTGTTCAGAAACATTATAAACGTCTTAAAATATAGTTGAATAACATTAAATAGATAGCATTGTTGTCATAATGATATAAAAACAAAAAATCACTCGAATATGAACTGTTGACATATATTGAAAATAAAATAAGATAAACTGTCACCAGAAATTACCTTGCGGAACATTTAAATAATGTAAAAATTAGCGACACACCAAGAAACTAATGTTAATATGATATTTTAACAATCTTTTCATAGTCATACACGCATAAAATGAATAAACCTTTGCGAAAGAATAGTGACATACTTCAAAGTATTGTATGATGTCAGATCCGTAATATTTATACTTAAAAATGAAATTTATATACAGTAAAACCCCACTTAACGTTGGGTATATGTTCAATCAAAGTAGTGCGTTATGCGATTCTTACTGTATTACTTACAATAATGGCAACAAATGTTTGAAACAATAAAAGTACGTTTGTGTAACACCACATGGAAGATGTAATTCAGATAAATTACTTTGGATTTCGGGAACGCCCAACACAGAGGAATTTTTTGAGGAATCACGCTATTCCAATAAAATCGCATTAACCCCAAAACAGAGTCAAACTGAGTCTTATTGTAACATAATAATACTTTAAAGAATTGAAGTATTTTCTTATTATCTGTTTTTACATTTACTAGTGAAAATATATTGCTCCAAAACAGTCTTGCAACAAGGCGCCATAATCACAAAGCCAGCACTAGTAATACGAATTTTGGTATGTTTTGTAATATTTTAAAATAAAATATAGTTTTTATTATTTTTTTTTGTTTTAATCACTTAACTAGGTTTAATATTTAATGAGTTCAATTTCACATATTATGTATATAAAATTCAGTTTTTTACAACATTTTCATTTCAAGCAAATTAATTTTATTCTTAATAATTGTTATTCATTCTAATTAAATAAAATAATTGATGAGGCAACGATTAAAATTTTTATATTTTATAATCCATAAGATACGTATTTCTTGAAATCAACTTTAACAATCATTCTGGGTCCATGTCAATGTTGTTTGTACCATCGGAGTGATTAAGACTGATCAAATTATCCATGTTTTCTGAATTATTTTGTGAAGGTTCAAGGCATTTTGTTGGATTTTCAATCAAATATGTAATGAGAAAAAGAGGATATGCTTGCTCTCCCCGATATATTACATATTCAGCATAACTCAACCCGGCAACACTTGGCCGACCAACAACTGAATGATGTCCAGGTGGAGCATGAGCCATTTTTACTCCTGTTAGTTGCAGAAATGCTTTACCAAGAGCAACGCGACAAAGAAGCATCTGTCTTGGACAAATATAACAACTGCGATCTTTATGGAGTTGACATCCAGTTCCTCCACCAAGACCGTAAACATACTATAATAAATAGTATATTAAAATTAATTTCAATATAAAAATAGTCAACAACAATGTTGTAATGAAAATGTATATTTTTGGAAAGAACTGAACATTAAATCTCTCACAGAGCAACTTGGCTATTTGAAGATTTAAAATATCATTTTTTATGTTAGAAGATAATTCTGAAAATATTAGCAGAATCAGCAAAAATCATTACAATTTATGAAAATTGCCAACTGCAATAATATCGCATTCATTTTCATCGTTTTCCATAATTAAGAAATTCAAAAATATATTCAACAAAAATTGACATTCAAAATTTTTTAATACTATAACCAATACAATATTTAAACAATTCGGTCAGTGGCGATTTTTTATTTAATTCTGACTTCAATCTAAATTCTGGTTAAATTTACCAACGTATATTTTGGTTCATTGCTTTTAAGATCGAATTTGTTCACCTTCCAAACTTGACAACTTACTTATTTTAGAGTCAAAAAGCACATTACCTCTAGACAAATCAGTACAAAAATCATGAGAATTTAACAACTACTTATCAACAAAGAATTAGAATATCCATTTTTAAGTTGCAATGCAACCAAAGAATTCACACTTTTTGCTGAGTTAACAAACATGGAAGATAAACCCCATGCACGAAATACTAATTCTCTCAAAACATTTTGGTTGTCCTTAAATTTACAAAACCACTCTCGCGTAGTATACAAACCAGTATAATAGCTTTTCTATATATTTCGGTCTGATAGGCTTTTGAATAAGTAAATCTAAAAAAGCAATCGACAACGTTTTCTCCTCTTCCCACGTATATTTAATATTTGAATGTAAACTTCATAAAATCCTAGAAAGACTATATGCTCACGATTCTCAACAACCAAGAAAATATCATCAACATACCTTTTGTACACAGCTGGTTTAGTTAAATTGTAAGATGCTTTTTTCTTTTTCAAACTAGACATAAAGATAGAAGCTATTGTGGGAGCCAATGGAGAACCCATAGCAACCCCATCCACCTGTTTAACCACACCTTATTAAAAATCATTAAATAATTTAATTTAATATTTTTTTTGATTAATTAAATTTCCGTATTTATATTTTTTAGAAAATTTTTGTTTAGATAAATTTGTTGTTTTGTTATATTTTAATGATAATATTTTCAGAAATGCCTAAAAAAATAAATGCAAATACTAAAGCTGTAGAAGCAAAAGCCAGAAAGCAGGAAAAGATAAAGTGTGAAAATGAATTAAAACAAAAAGCAATTGAGGATAAATATTGGAAAGATGATGATAAACATGTAAATAGAAAACTTCAAAGAAAAGTAAAATATTTTTATTCCACCGTAAATATTTAATGCTATTTAATTAGGAAGATAAAGAAGCAAAAAAGATACAACATTTAGAAAAAAAGAAAGATATTCAAAATTTGCATTATAAAGAAATAAGTGGAGTTAATAACAAAAAAGAACCAAAAGAAAAGGTTACACGCTATCAATTAGAAGAATCGAAAAGGAAAATAAAGGAAGCCGCAGGAATTATAAAGAAAATAGTTGAGGAAGATGAAGATCTGATTCCAGAAAATCTCGATAGATTAGGCTCTGTTGATGACGAAACACTTAAAATTTTAAATCCTAAAGACAAACTTGTCAGACATGTGGAAAAGAAAATTAAGGGAGCTTTTGACGCATTTGAAAAACTTCGTCTACCAGAATTAAAGAAAGAAAATCCTGGACTTCGATTGAGTCAATTGAAACAAATTTTATTTAAAGAGTTTGAGAAGTCTCCTGAAAATCCAAGGAATCAATGTCATGTAAACTATAATTATAAGATAGAGAAAAATGATTCAGTTATAGATTAAGAATTATTTATGTTGTATAAATAGAATTATGCATATATTAATGATAAGAATAGAAAATTGTACGATGCTTCTCACAACATCAGCTTCAACTTAAGGTCCATCAATATATAGATATGACCATTGAAAGTTGACAATTAATGTCTGAGTACTGCCAATTGTAAAAATAATAAATTTAAAATTTTCCTAGATTTCAAAGGTTTTTATATTTATGTTGATTTAATAAATCAATTTGATATATTTATTTTTAAACGTTACAATTGAAAGAAAATAAATTTAAAAAAAAATATAACTTTAATCAATTGAAACAAAAATTGAACACTATTGGATTATCATCCAATTTTAGAAATATATATTAAGGCAGTTTTATTTAAAATGAATGTTTCGTTTTTATTTTTAAAAATTTAAATAATTTTATATTTTGTAATACGAGTTGATTACGATCATTATTGATTAATTTGTTTAAATTTTCATATTTTCATTTAGATTTTGTTAATGTGATTTCTAGCATGGAGAAGACTGATAAACGATCGAAATATATAGTGGAAAGTTCTATAGAAAAGATAGTTGGAGTTTTTCAATTAAGTAAATACTAATGTAAAAATATTGCAAACAATCGTTTTCAGACTTATAGTCATATTAATGAGGTACAATTACACATGTGGCCAAAGAAAAATTTTTGATTAATTTGATTTAAATACAATCAGTTGTTGCTCGATTATATTTTTACTAATTAGTCATATCTTATTTTTATAATTATTTTTCAAAACAAAAGCGAAATTCCATTCACTAGAATAATAACGATTTTATGATGCAATATCAAAATCTACAATTTTGGTGAAGGATAAGCCCCAGGCTTAAATATATTTTTAAAAAATTTTTTAGCAAAGATACACTTAGGGCTTAATTTCGGGAGGTTTTCTATTTTTTGGAATAAAAATAAACTTTTAAAAATTATACGAATATTTAAAATAAAAATTTAATCAATTAAAATGTTTTTATTCTAGTACAACCATATCATCTTCTTCTAAAACATTTTCTTGATCATTTAAAATTGAAAACTCAGCAGGTCTTGTTTGCGATTCTAACTTTCTTAAAATCAACGAACCAAACGTTTATGTTTAGCAATTGCTGAAGTCTCGAATGAAAAGGATCTGTCCAAATAATTGGCACGTAAAGAGTTGAAAACGCATTCATTTGTGATTTTACTTCAAGCTGCTTTTACCCAACCAACCACACCCTGTAATATAGGTTTGATATAATTACCGTTCACATTACGTTCTCTTTTGGTTTAAATATAGATTTTAATTTCTTCCCGAAGATAATTCTTAAATGGCTTATTTATGCCAATATCCAAAATTTGTAAATATGCTGTCATGTCGGATGGAATCATGACTTGATCAATATTCTGATTCGAGAGATACTCTTACATTGTTTTAGCTCGGTGTGTACTGGCAGATTGCCGTAAAACTGGTGAAAACATCAAAATGATCCATTTTTTAATAACATTTTGGGTACACCAAGCGTTATCAGTTTCAAGACGTAAATTCCAGAAATACAATTGATCATTTCCCTTTTTCCTTTCGTAATCAGCACAGGAGTTAATTTCTTGCCATTACAATTTATGGCAAGAATACATGTAACTCTGATGCTTTCATACCCAGTTGATGGAATACTGATCGACGTAGCCCCTTTTCAATCAATTGTTGTTTGTACAGCTTGGCCAAACAATACCAATGTTTCGCAATTATATTTGATGGTTGATATTGTGTAAAATTTAAATTATCCATGAATGTTTTAAAAGATAATGCTCGTTTGATGATTTCCACGTGATCCAGCTTAAATAATATCGATGACCTTCTTAAAGAAAGTTTGTATCTGGTTAGAAATCCATCTGTCCAGTGTTGTGAAGCTTTGAACTTATCTAAAGATATATTAAACTGTGGTGCTAACTGAATTGCAAGTTTTTGAACATCCACTCTTTGAACAACAAAAGCTTCGGCTCCTAGTTGTAAAATTCATTCGAAAATCATATCTTCCAATTCATTATATAGCGGTTCCTTTCCTGCACCAACACGCCGGACTTTTAAATTTCCAGCATCTTTTTGTTGAATTAGATTGTTATATTCTTTTCTCCTTCGTCGAACCCTCCTCAAATCAAGATTCTTCTCATTATAAAATGTTATTAATATGAATATCACTATGTTTTTAATTTTTAACAATATATAACGATCTGAAATTTTATTTAATATATATCAAAAAACAAAATTGCTAGGGCTTAATTTTGGTGTTAGGGCTAAAATATTACAGCCCACGCAGCCGATAACAATTTTTATTATTTTGCCCACTTATGGTCGATTCACACAAAACAGTGACATGACCTGACAAAAGAAAAATATTCTCCAGATATTTGAAAGGTCCTGTTCACACTCATTCCTGGCATGTCAGTATCATTCCGTACCGTGCAAGCAATGCTGTAGCACTGGAAACATCACTTGCCGGTTACATTTTTAGTTAATAATTTAAATAATTTCATTCATTAAAATTGGGTAAACATCGAAATAAATTTAATGATTTTTTATGGACTTGGGGGGGCTCAAGCCTGTTAGCCACCATGAGTGCGCACTTGTACTGGAACATCCATTATTTATTTTGCTTTCTTTTATTCTCATTTCTTTTCAGTTACTGAACAAATTTTATTGGAGAAAATGGATCTGTCACCAAATAATTTGAAATATTGAGGATCTAATTGTAATCACTTTTGGATACAGTTTCCAGCGTAAGTTTACATTTTTAAACTCCAAGAAAAAAGAAATGGTGTCACCAGCTACGATATTAACTTGACAGTTGAATTCTTCTCTTCCTGTAATAAATTGTATTGAAACTAATCCATGCGAAGTTTGGATAAATCAAGTACCGCTTGTTCGATATACATTGGAATATTTAAACATACAATTCCTATGCTAAGCACAACTGCAATCTTCTACTGTGTTGAAACATAGAGTGGCTGCAGTAAGTTATTAGTATTTTGCTGTTGGACATTTTAATATAGGTAAATTTTTTACCGTAAAATTGTCAAAACTCAAACATCATTAAGCAAATTGACGAATATGTTTTAACTAAAAGCTGGAACTATAAAATGAAAGCATATATTTTACGGAAATGGAATTTTACAAAAAACGATTCTATACAGGTCGAGGGGTACTCGTGTTGAATTGACAAGTGCTGTGTAAATTTTCAATACCATCTTCAATAAATATAGGTGACACTGAGTTACTTCACTAGATGACAAGCACCATTCTGAGCTCATATCTTCTTTGGTAAACTGAGAAAAGTCCAAATTGTACTTTTGTTGTCACCGCTGCTCAATAACATTTATTTATTTGATGAGATAATATGGAACGACAATGTCAAGTGAATTACTTAAAGATATTATTTTTTTTAATAAATGTAACTCAACTTTATTTTCTATTAAATCGAGTAATTATTACAAATTTGAATAAATTAAATTTGTATATTATAATTACAATGTAGTAAGATTAAACAATTAAATAAATGAATAAAATGGATAAAATATTTAATAATAAATAAGTTTTAATAATTATTTGGAACGAGTTTTAATAATTATGTGAAGCGTTGTTGATAAGGTCATTGGTTCCAAAGGTTAATGTCAAAGTGCTATGACTACGAATGTTTTGAATATTTTTAAATAGTTTGAGTATGTTAAATTGTGATAAATTGATGTTTCGGTATTTATTAAAATGATTTAATTTATAAAATATTTCATTATAATTTTAAAATTTTATTATTTGTAAAAACATTTTAAAATAGCATTTAAATATTTATTAAAATATTTAAATAAAAATAATTTAATATTTTCTACAAAATTTGACTATGAATCAGATTTATTCAAGGTATTCACAAATTTTTGGCCAGTCTTTTTCAAGTAATCCATATTATTTTAATTGGTTTTTGTGCCTGAAGATGACAGTTTAACTGTCGAAATATATCGTACAACAAGTGCTTGAATGGCGTTTTCTTTTGATAAAATCTTTGCAAAACTTATTTAATTATTTAAAATAAAGTAATTAAAATAAAATGTAATAAATAAAATAATTAAAGAACTAATTAAAAAATTAAATATAATCATCCAACATTATGCTGACGTACTTTATGATATTATGATGACCTTAAAAATTTATTAAAGTTAAAGTGTTGGAATATTCACTTTGTGTTACACCATCTAAAAGACTACAGTTTCACATCACTGCTAAAAAAAATTCAAACAGTTCATATCGAGTCCAAACAAAGGTTGCAAATAGCTACAATGATATTTCGTTCGAAAGTTAATAAGTGGCATCGTGAATCCAATCGAACAGTTATTGAAAAGTAAATAACTAATATTGAAAGATTAATTGTGGGCCGCATAAATTCATTACAAAAGCCTGTTCCGCTTTGTGGGGCGTATATCGGATATGTTTGGCTAAGATAGAGAAAATGATTTGGACAACCTTATTAGAATTTCAAAATATTGTCTACAATTATAATTGAAACATTTTTAAAAATATAAACTATACACGATAATAAACTTATTAGCCAACTAACCTGGTTTGATTTCGAAGAATTTTCAGCAAAATATATACCGGCTCCAAACATTCCCCCAATATAAGCGTGTCGCTCATCAAACCCTCTGTTTACGATGGCTTGAATAAAAGGACTGCCATGAAACAATAATCGCTCATTGACAACATTCAGGTTTTCTTCGAATAACTCTTGTTTCCTTATTAAATACTTTTGCCAAAGTTTTTGATTACATAACCTCTCGACTTTCAGTATAGTATATCGATTAAATATGCCTCCAACGTTATCTTTGTGTGGCCTTATAGAGCTTTGCATCTATGATTACAAAAAAAATTTGAAAATTCTTTTCTGGAAACAAAAATAAAATGCAAAATTCAAGTTTACGCAAATATATTTTTTATGATAAATATGGAATTGTTGACATCTGCGGTGGTGGAATACCAAAGAGTCCCGAGGTCTTAAAATCTGTGTAATATGTAATACACCTTCAAATTAATTAATAAATTGATATATATTTTTGGACTCATGATCCTCATCAAATTAGCTTAAAATTATTTTATTCATTTTCAAAATTTCATTTATCACCGATTGTCATTTGAAAAATATTGATTTTCACCTTTTCAAATTTTTAATTAATTTTTAATTGATTTTATAATTTATATATTTATTTCATATTTTTCCTATACTCTAACACCCAAGATCTACAGCAATTCACTGATCATTGCTAAAAATATTTGAATGAAATAAATTTAGAGATATATATGGTAATACACATAGAAATGCTTACTTGTTCTTCAACAGATTGATAATCAATGTCAGAGGGCAATAAGTCCACCAATAAAGTCTTATCACTGCCAACACTTGATGAAAATACAGAAGAGAGAACACTTGTCGTAACTGGATCAATTGCACCCACTCCTCCACCAGGCTTACGGTGAAGGGAACATGAGTTTGAATGAATATTTACATTGGGATCAGATCCCAGAGAATTTTCACAGCTAGGTGCTTGACTTGTTGATCGGTTGAATTTAGAAATCCCTTTGAGAATTTTATGTCGATGCCCATAGGCAACGACTCCTAATTCTTTCAGTTCCGGATGACCCATTTCCAATAATATATCCATCGTCACCTTATTAATAAATATTCATAATATAAAAAAAGTATGATAAAATAGTAGTAACTCTAAAATTAATCCAATAAGTTCAAAAAATAAATATTTGTGGAGCCATTTAAAGAATTAACTAAGGAATTCATGAGTTTCATAAATTACTAATTTCAAAAGTGTATACGGATTAACCAAACGAAATATTATCTTCACAGTGCGTCTTTACGTACCTCGCTAATACTACCCAAGTAGTGAAAATGCGCCTTATTTATCCACAAGATCCCTGTAACACAAAAACCAGCACTATATTCCAAGCTGCTTTCACAATTAGAAATATGTGTAATATGGGTACCAAAATGATTGAATAAAACATTAATATCGACAAGATAGCCACTGAACAGGCCAAAAAAGCGAATGTGCTAAAAGTGAATTCATAGCAGAAGGGTCACTGCTATATTCAATGCAGTATGCTTTTTATCCCAATAGCAAACTTATCTTGTACCTTAGTCTCGATCGTTTGTTGTACGCTACCAACTTCTACGACAACATGCAAAGATGTTTACTATACTCGAACCACAACTATAAAAGTCGAGGGACTCACCTATCTGAGATCCCTAACCCTTCATTTTGACCTACCGATTTTAGTGTATAGTACTAAACTAAAGAATTTGAATATAAAAAACTTCACTAGATTTAGTCAAATGACTGCACAGATAAAAATAATAAACATAAAGTTATTGAATACAAAAACATCAGTCCATTCAATAAATCGCAACAAAAAACAATAAAAAAATATCTATTAAAAAAAAAAACAAAATTAGAATGTAAATAAAAGACTGTCATGATGCATATGTATTTATTCATTCAGAAAATCAAATAAATTTATATAAGAAATAGTATTTATAAATAATTATTTTGTTATTTAGATATTTTCAATTTGTAGTTTTAAATTGTTATATATACAGAAAAATAAATAAAAAATATCAGTAATTAAATTAAAACTTAATTAATAAATGCTGTAAAAGTTGATGGAAATGCACAGACAAGAATCAATGATGAAACGAAAGAAAAAAAAAACATTTCTAAGATAATGTTGTTGCCTTGAAAAATGAAGCTACGAAGTCAGGTGGTTATCTGGACATTTTACACTGAAACTCACCATGGGAAATTTTGCAATAATCATGTAAAGAAGATGAAGCTGACACAGCCATGTGTCGAAATTTTGCTTAAAGCATTAAAAATTATTAAATTTTATAAATTTAAAAATCTTAAATAAAGTATTATAATAACTTATTGTTTTCGTTAAAACCTTTCGATAGGGTTACTTAACCGCGCATGATGCGCTTTAACTTGCCCGTGGTAAAATACACGAGCTTCGAGAACAATCTCCCAATCCAAGGAATATTGAAAAAAAGGTTCTTTTTAGTAAAGATTTTAGGTATAATATTAAAAAATATAAAAGTTTTATTTAAAATGTTTAATGAAAAACCTAACTTCTTTAGACTTTATTTAAGCATCCACTTTTTTATTTGGCGATTTATAATGTAATAATAATGTCAACTATGTATGCCTTTTATAAAATTTTAAAGAGAAAAATGAAACCGAAATTTTTTTCTTCCTATCTTGTAAAAAAAGATGGAAAAAAAGTTGACAAAATGGCTGCTGGCTTTCATAGCTTATTTACTTTTTTTTAATCGTTTGAAAGAGTTAAGGAAATTTTGATCACTAACTAACGATAGAATCTACATTTTAATTACTATTTGACTCTGATATTTTCTTTCAGGAGATTAATTATTTACATTTTTAATAGCTGTGGTACGATTAAACAAAAATGTATATATTATTGCCTTATTTAAGATTGTAAAAATAGACATGTCTTCTAAACAGTGAAAAAATTGGAAAAGGAGCCGAAAATTTTAAGTAGAAATATAAACCGTATCTGTATACCTAATATTAACATTGCAATACACAGTTGCGCATTTATGCATAGACGCGAAGGTGGGGGGCTATGCGCTGGTCACACTTTCATAAATATTATAATTTACAAATAATTTATAAATATATATATATAAAGTAAAAGTTTATAATTTCCAAAACTTAAAATTTACAACATTACCAAACAAAAATCAATCACTAAAGCCGAAGTTGTATCAGTTACCAAACTTAACTAAAGAATGAAAAGAAGAACCAAAATTAACAATCGAATCAAATCTTTTTTGTACAAATCAATTCAGAATCCAATTCGAAATGTCATGAACAAATTCAATCCCATTTTACTTTAATAAAATATATGATATGATCTTAACCTCGGTACACAAATGTAAATTTTAATCAGCATTAATCAACAATAATTTCGATGCTTTAAATTTTTTTATAATTTATATCGGCAACAAATTGTAAGCACTTTATTTTGACTAATTTTTTTTGACTTTTCATACGTTTTCTTTTACTAAAGTTTTTAAGGATCTTCAGATATTAATAATTTATTATTTAAATAATTTTAATAGTTAATTTAATTTTTCTCTATTTATATTTATCTCCAATAAAGTTAATAACCAAGTAATTCATAGTTTCCCATTTTATAATTAACTTTAATCCTATAACAGTATATGTTATATTATTAACACTTGAACTACTGAGTTTTATATGGTAGAACTGGGTATATCAAATATGCTGGTAAATCTAATGTTAAATAGTATAATAAAATCATTTTGTTGATTATACTGTTCGATGTCAGTGACTTTAAATTTCGTTTGTCGCGTCAGTGTACACGATTGCAGTACACCCGTTTCAGTTCATTAAAAAACTGCTATTCTAAAATAAAAAAAATCAATAATGTTATAATAAAGGGACATACATACTTACCCGTGTCTGCATGTAATTTGTTCAACTGAATAAAAATTTATATTACAGGGAGGAAAGAATTTGAAGAAAATTTTTTTTTAACATAAAAACATAATACATGGTAAATAATGGATGCAAACTTTCAAAATGTAGAAATTTTCCAATTAATAAAAACTCTATATAAAACTATTTTTAGTAACTTTTTAGACAATTTTTTTAAAAAATTAAATCCGAAAATTTTTGAAAAAAATACCAATAACTCTACTTTGAGTTGTAGAGAAAAGTATGAAATAATTTCGTAAGATTTTTCATGAAATTCAATCAATTTAATATTTTTACAACATTTAAGATATTTCAAAAATATCCATCGAAACTCTAGGTTTCTAAGGAGATGAAGAAATAAAAATTTAACATTTAAGTTGTACTTAAAATAAATTCATTTTTTACCTCATTTGCAATTTACCAGGAGCAGTGGAACTTAAGAAAACATTTGAAAATCGTAATACTCTTAGCGATGTTTTAACGAAATCAAGTCATATATTGACGCTCTTATCGAAGAGATGACAATACGATTCAAAGACTTGAAGAAACTTGTAATACCAGCATGGACAATAAATCCATTTTTATCAAACGTAGAAAGTGTCAGTCAAAATTAAAAAGAGCAGTTTATTAAGCTAAAAAATGTGAAGCCAAAATAATATTCAATCAATGTGATTATAATGATTTTTGGGTTCGCTTTAGTGGGAAAGGGTTTTAGCGCAGTAATGCATATTTTAAGAAAATCACGAAATCGATTACAAATAAGCCAAAAAGGAGATTTAAGATTGTATTTAACTAAACTTCAACCTAATATTACGAAATTGGCGCAATCGCGCGAGGCTCAAGGAAAATATTGAATTAATAAATATTGAATTGTTATACGTTGGATCGGCATTTAATTATTATTATAATTACTAAAATATAATAATAATAATAAATAATAATAATAATAATAATAATAATAATAATAATAATAATAATAATAATAATAATAATAAATAATATTAAATATTAAAAATTAATAATAATAAATAACAATAAATAATAATAATAAAAAATAATAATAATTAATAATAAAAAATAATAATAAGCAACCGGATTGAGAAACAGTGTTATAAACACTGTCAAAACTTTATGTAGTATAAAATAATAATCAAAAATCAAAACTGATTTACTTGTTCCTTATAAAACAATTCTACTAATCCATCCAATCTAATGGACCTGAGAAATTCTGCTACACTGATTTCTAAAGAGCAATTATTATTATTCGAAGTATTTGCATCGCCATCCGTTCGAAGTCGATTCGAGCATCCATTACTGTTATTATTATGATTCGTACAATTAATAGAGTTATTTAATTTTGTTGGCAAAGTGCGATTGCTACTGAACACCATTGGTGAATTTGGAATGGCAGCTGAAGAGATTGATATCACATTGTTAGCCGTTTGGGAAATCGCTTCTTCAAGAAGGAATCTCACATCAGCTGCACTGCACAGATCCAGAGGACTTTGACCTTTTACATTAAAATCATGAATAAATAACTTTCAAAACCCAAAATATTGAATTAAATTTTTAAATAAACAGAAAATTAACAGCATTAATTATTTAATTTTATCTTGATACCTAATATTAAGCGGTAATAAACGAATCTGATTGGCTATTCATTACTTATTTATTTAACAAGTGTCAACAAAAAACTTTTCATCTTTAAAATTGATCTTTTTCTAATTTTCTTCAAATTTCTTTCTTTTTCTAAACCAGAGTTGGGTACGCGAAATCTTCTGCATACTGTAAAAATGTGTATAAATTTAGAACGAAAGTCAATTTTAGCCATTTCTTTACACAAAATTTGAGGCTCAATGTTTCGAACGTTTACTGCTCTGAGATCTTGTTCAAATCGTGATCAACACCTCAAATTTATATTTTATTGATCTTCGACTTAAATTAATAGACTTGCAAAATGACAATATTTCCAGAGAATTTTAAAGATATGGAAATGTTTTGGTTTTATTTGCACCAGCTTACATGTGTGAACAAACTTTCTACTGCATGAACACTAAGGGTATGACTAGTTTTATTTTTTTCTCCTTCTTCAAATGGCATAGCAACAAATGATGAACTTTTAGGTGAAAATCACTTCTGTACTAGTCTTTATTAATTTTTTTTGAAAGTCTTCCACCGCTAACAATGAAAGTGACGACTACGGGTAAGAACGTATATCTTATCAAACTGAAATTTGGAGTTTCAAATACAATGCTTTTTAGTTGGACGTGTCTTTTTCACTTAAGGGGGTAACTGTTTGTATGTGTGTGTAATTACATACATGTGAGTGTATGTGTGCGTGTGGAAATGTGTTAGTGGATATTAGACGTATGACTATTTTTCTTTTTCTCCTTCATTAAATGGCATAGCCACAAATGATGAATTTTGTGACAAAAATCACTACTGTATTAATCTTTATTGAAACTTGACATACAGACAACGCATTCGTCGACATTTCGTTTGATTTGATGGCATTGAAGTACAGCATGCATGCAGTACATAGTGGTAAGAGCGTATATCTTACCAAACTGAACTTTGGAGTGTCAAATGGAAAACCTTTTAGTTGGATGTGTATACAGTATGCACGCGTCTTTGCCACTTAAGGGAGTAACTGCTTGTATATGTGTATGTGTGCGTGTGTATATACGCTATGTAGTGGAAGGTGTATATTATAGTCATCATATGTCACATATTGGCTTATTTCCTTGTATGCATTGGCTTTTTATTTTTCACGCATTCTGTGTTTCTAGAGTTTTCTGGAAAATGTGAGACAAGAAATCTGCTTCTTTGGTGAACAAAAACAAGTCTATATGGTCACAAAATGTGGTGCCTTTTACAAAGGCAATAAACAAAAGGAGAAAAATTCAGTTTATGGAAAAAAAGTTAAGCGAGAGAAATAAAATGCCCGATGAATGCCATATTGTGGGAAGATATTTATTACTCGCCAATGAATTGAAAACACGTACAGACAGATTCAACGCAATTGCAGCTAATCTTGACCATTTATGGGAAAATTGAATTGAAAGTGGAAAATGTGATAATAAAATATGACAATTACCTAAAAAGACTCACTGAAGATTCATTTGCAAAGTTGTTTGATTTTACGAACATGCAAAGAAATTGGCTCTCTGGTGAAGGTAAACAGTTTTATCAACTACAATTATCTTCAAATGGTAGCATTGATTATGCGACAAAAAAAGAGGTTTCAATTCACCCTTCTAAAAGAGAAAGGTGTTTTCAGGAAGCAACAACGTCATCTGCAACGTCATCCGAAGAAGATGGATGGACTCTTCCACAGTCCCCTCCTCAAAATCTTTGCCCTAATAGCACTACCAGTGCCGTCAATCTGGTAAGAAAAAAACTCACACCAAGTTCTGCATATTTTAAAAATGATGGCCATGAAGTTCCTGCTCCATCGAAATCAAGTGTTTACAAGGTCATATTTAAAGGATAAGGCTTGTTAATCAAACGTCTAAAAGAGACTCAAAAATTATTAGTGGTGTTTGCACTTCGACGGCAAAAATTTCAATGGAGAAAAACAAGTTGTGCTGATAA
The DNA here is from genome assembly GCA_022537955.1 of Schmidtea mediterranea. Taxonomy (NCBI): domain Eukaryota; kingdom Metazoa; phylum Platyhelminthes; order Tricladida; family Dugesiidae; genus Schmidtea; species Schmidtea mediterranea. Next base: position 156,661,440 of record CM039680.1, on the reverse strand, counting down.
AAAGCAAAGATAAAGAAATTCGACTGGCAGTTCTAACGTTAGAAAATGGAGGAGCTGCAACAGTATTCAATGCTTTTAACGCAACCTTGATGGAGTACGAATTATGGCAACAAGTGAAAATTATTATTTGTGACACAACAAACACTAATTGTGGTTCAAAGAATGGTAGCGTTACACAATTGCAAAAATATTGAAACAAGTTCATGGTTATTCTCTTCAATATATTGATTGTGAGCAGCATGTTCTGGACAGAGTGTTGTGACATGCCATAGAATTTGTCATCAGTGGTAAAACATTCAATCCAAATATATCGTATCCATACGTATCAAAAATCATGGCAAATTACGAGTCATTGAAAAGAAAATTTGGTTCTCAAGAAGACAGTCCTACCCTGTCTGAGTCAAACATTGATTGGCGTGATATGAAATTTTTGCTTCATATTTTCGTGCGTTTTGTTATTATGATGAGCACAGTGTGTTCCCCTTCATTAATTTCCAAAACCTTCCAGAAATTAGCAATAAATGGTGGAATTCTCGTGCAGTTTTTGCACTGGAATCATATATACTACTTCCTAAAACACGGAGTGTCAAATTCACAAAAATGTGTCGCTTCATTGCAAAACCATGGTCGACAGTGTGGAAGACAGGAATTGATGTATTAAAGCCTCATCTGCAGAATTACTCTAATGCGAAAAGGTGATTTTATAAACACTGGAAAACAGAAGATGGAGCCATCGCTGGTGTGGAAAGAAGTAACAAATATGCAGAACGCGCTATTAAAATACTGGAATATATATTTCCCTATTGTAAAAGTGATGAAAAACTAACCAGCGATTTATTCAAACAAATGACATTTCTTTATCGTGAATTCGGTGACAATTTTACAGCTAGAGTACAATGTACATTACCAGAGTTGAAAATTTTGAAGTGTTTTCTGTAATATTATACTGTAATTTCGAAAGTTTGTCGCGATTTTTGAAACCATGTTTGGTAAGGGACATTTTTTTAAGGAAACATCTGAGATGCACAAATTCCGCATTTTCTATCAGAAACTCATCTTTCCCACATATTCCAATAAGGCCTGTGAAATACTTATACCACTAATGAACACCAATAAATCAAAGTATAGGTTTCAGCTTATTGATTCAAATTTGAGCTCAGAAGTACGGATTTCAACAATTACTTTGAGTTCGAATAATAGAAAACTAATTAAAAACTGTTTGCAGTAACAAACATCCCATTAATGATTAAATATTGAATCTAGTTTAACTAGGTTATTATAACAATGGTTATAATATAATATTAATTATTTAAATTTTTACCAATTTGTTTATGTTAGATAAATTTTGTGGTTGGAATTTCTCTATTTTTAGAAAATTATCAAATTCGAATTGCAAAAAGAGCAAACAGTTCAAAAAATCGCAATCAACGCCATCGAGTTTGTTATTATAAATGCTGATTTCAATTTTGCACAAATAAATCGGTGATGAAAATAATATAATTTCACGTAGATTTTACAAGATTTACCTTCGAAATTTTTCAATTTGGCATCAGCTCCATGAGCCAACAATAAAGAACACAGTTGGGTACGATTCTTTTGTGCAGCTTCGTGCAAAGGGGTATAGCCCCATTTATCCGCCGAGTTGACATTAGCTGAATATTTTAGCAATAAAGCTGCCATATCTGCATGACCATAAGAACTAGCATTGTGCAACGGGATCAAACCACCTTTGTCTTGTGCATTTACATCAGCACCCTGTTCCAATAAAAATTCCGCAATCTAAAAAAATATTAAAAACGTATTGTAAATAATTCTGGATTTAAAACCATTATAAAAACAAATAGACCAAAAGTTTGTTTATAATCAATAGAATTTGGATCATAAATTACGCAATATTAATGTAACCAGGATTTGAAATCCACCAATAAAAACAATGAACAGGCAACACAATCACTTATTCAATATCTTTGCACAAGTCACACACACAGCATTGCCACTTTTTGAAAACCGTTCACCCGAAACGTTCAGGTAAAAAACAGGCTTGTGGAAACACAGCCCGGACGCTTGAAAAAAAGGAAAAAACAGAAATAAATCACGTATTTTACCAAACATATTTATTTCCTTTCTTTGAAACTATATTTTACATTGCTTTGGGTCGCTTCTAAAATTTTATTATTACCAATTATCTTACTACTAAAGCCTTTACATTTTATTTTTAAATTGTTGCAAATAAGTAGTTCTGCTTTTACGTGATAGGGTGCCAAACGGTTCTTCTTATCCCAACACAATAAACCCATAACTGAAAATATTCCTTCATTACATGAATTACTAGAAATTCTAAAAATAAATTCTATTAATTTCCCCAATAATGGAAATTCTCCCTTTTCAAAATTAGCAACATCAGTTGTACATTACTCTTTTCCTTTTCTTGTTCTTTTGTCCTATAGTTAAGTTTAGCGTTTAAAAAACAAATTTCATGAAATAGATGATCTCAGGATTTTAAATCATAATTTGTTTAAGACTAAAATTTGTGGCACAGGCTCAAAATCGTACCAATCAGTTAGATATTTAGGTTCTCTGGCATACACTCTGCCAACTTCATATTTCAATCGATGCTTTCCGTATTTGAGAGATAAAACTGTGACTGAGAAACTACAACCCATATAAAACAACTCCTTTTTTCTTTTCAAATGTCATTTCTTAATATGTGAGATATGTTATATGTGACACATCACTTCAAACACGACAAAACAAACAAAAATTCACAATTGAGATCACTAATATCAATCAATTCCTTCAGTCGGCCAAGGTAGCCATTCCTATATACGTGACATTACACACATGGCATTTAAATTTAATACCAAAATCCGAACACGATCGAAGTAGGATTTGAAATCCACTAATAAATGCAAAGTACAATCAACACGATTCAGATACAACCTTAAAACATAAAATACACAACTGCTTGTTTAAGATATTTGCACAAACCTATATACCACTCCAAATAAAACAATGCAAACACCAACACATAATTATACTCATTTATATTAATCAATCCCTTAAGTTAATAGTGAGTAGATGGTAAAAGGATCTTGTTTATCAATTTAAGTACTCGCGCCTGGTTGGAATTGACCTAGATCAACTTCAAACGCGCATCTTTTTTAATCAAAAATTCAAATATTAGAATTTTTAAAAAAGTTAAACTTCTTTCTTCGAATAGATAGATACAGGAGAAAAGCTCTGACTTATAATATTGTACCTTTCATTTATTTTCCGTTGTACTCTATAGAAATAGTTTATAATGATATTGATTTAAAATTGATTTGAGTCATTTATTTTATGAAATTTTATTCCTTATAGTTTATAAAACGAATGAAGATGAGTTTACAATAAATTCATTTGAATTATTTCAATTTAATTTTTATGTTTTTATCTTTTATATTGAAATTATCATTTTCTCTAACGATTTTTAAAAAAAATATTATGAAAATATAAATTTTCAATCCAACGTGAATACTGAGGTGATGATTTTTTAATGCGAGTAATCAAGAATCAAATATCATGAATACAATGCCACGTGCATGAGAATGACTACCATTCATCTCCGAACTCAAGCTCTTGGTCATTTTTGACTATGAGGATTGATTAATATTAGTAGACACTTGTGACTGACACCGATCTATTCCAATAGACCGGTTGGCGTTCAATGTGTTAATCTATATTTATTAACAAATTCTAGCTTTTTCCTGTTTTTTTTTACTTTTTTCAATTCTAATAATTTAGAAAAAAATAGGTTTCGTTTGGACACATTAGATGATTTTGTTTTAACGGAGCTTGAGTGTGTTTAGGATTCTTTAAGTATTTTTTTAATATGTAAAAAGTTTTTCATTATATAATTTCTATTATGAAATCAATCAATTATACTTGGGTCAGCAACTGAACAAAAATATTTATAAAATAAAAAATATGTAAAAATTGTTTATAATTTTATTCCAGAAATTCAATATTACATTACTTCTAAATTATTATATCCAGATGCTAAGTGCAAAGGAGTAGAATTTCGACCTTGAGTGTCACGACAGTTAATATTGACTGAAGTGACCAATTTTTGAACTTTTGCTATCTGACCTTTTTTAGCTGCTTCTAATAATGCTGAATCACTCAGCAATAAATCATAAACATCTTGATCTCCTTCCTTATAGAAAAATAATTTGTATTAATTGAAAAAAATTATTGGAAAAATTGATTAACCTTAACCAAATCCAAAGGTGTATGGCCATCTTTATTGCGTTTATGTGGGTCAGCGTTATATTGTAACAACAATTTGCAGATCTCAAATTTTCCTTTTGCTGCTGCCTCGTGAAGTGGTGTAAATTTCCAGAGATCACACACGTTAACATTAGCATTATATTGAATAAGGAGCTCAGCAACCTAAATAAATAGAAATTTACGTAATCCCATTTCATGGATATATTAGAAATTGAAAACAATCAATTTAGTTTATCTACATTTCTTTCAGACTATAAATCAATGTTTTGTTTTCAGTTTTGTCCATTTTTTAGGCAGTCGCTTTTTAAACACACAAAGTAATGATATTGCATTAAAGTTTAAAGACCAAATATTAGTCAGTTTAGTGTATCTTAGTGAGTAGCTTAATATATTGGGTTAGTGATTGCGCAATATAATATACACAACTATTTAAAAGAGTTATCAATCGTTGTTATATTAAATAAATCTTTAGATGGAAATGAGTGTTCTAACTCACAAAATTACAATGAACTAATTAGATTTTTCTTAAAATTTTAACTTGAATCTAGTTGAATGTTTTCAATCGTTGTGGAATAAAGATTATTTTTATTTAAAACCTCTATAAATTAATATAACATTAATCGTTAGTTAATAAATTTTTTGTTTATTTATATCGGGTGGTTCTTAACCTTTTTAGCTACCGGCACCCCTAAAGTGTTCAAACAAAATTCTCGCACCCTTTACGCAAAATAGGGAATTATATAAATTGAAAAAAAACAATGCACAATATGTTTTTTATTAATATTAGTGCATATCAATTTTTTAAAAATCTTCAAAACATTTGATTAAAATAAAAATCACTATAATAACGCATTTTTTTATTTTTAAAAGCGGACCTTAGTACCTCGAGTTCGAATTCCGGGGATGAATTTTTTAATGAAATTTTGAATTTTTTTTCTTTATGAGTTTGAATTATGCATATTTATTTTTTTGAAAACCTAATCCTAAGTTAAAAGTGCTAAAAAATTGGAAAATAAAACAGGGTTTTGTCAGTTCTGGAGCAAAAAAAATCCAGTTAGGGTTAGAAATTTGCATTTTTTTGGATTCGAACCTGGGAGGTACTAAAGTGCATAAGAACCTACTAGTAACAGTGACTTTGTAAAATTGTTAACTCGCACTCCTGTTTAAGAACCACTCATTTATATTGACAAAATAATTCCATGGATAAGACTGAGCAATCAAATCTTATTTGGTCAATTTTAGTCAAAAAATATTCCAAACAAAAATTAAATATTTTTTATGTAGGATTATATTTCCAATATACATAAAATATAATACTGCACTTAAAACCTTCAGAATAACAAAATCCACGGCTTAGAATATATATTTTTACATTATAAGACTAACCATCAAAAAACTATTTTATTTAGCATTATCACGATTCCAAATTCGTAAAACATGTTATTAAGTTCGTTAATAATTTCATTATCAATAGACGCTATTATGAAACGTAATTTATAATTAAGGTTGTTTAAATCCTCTTCATCGTCAAGAATTCTAACTTTACATAAACTGAAGGTTTCAGACACTATCGCCCTTAACCTATTTCACCGAATCCGATATAAATCTTGCATTTTCCTCTACCCCCTAGAAGTATTTTCCGACAAGAATTTCAATATACCATTTAAAATTACAAATCAAATCGTAATTTAAATCTTTGTATATATTTCTACATTAATAGCACAATGTTTCATAAGTAACAACCAGCTTTTCTTTATACCGAGCAATCGAAACCCAATGATAAAGGCAATACTCAAGCTCTGGATAAAATATTTCTTTCGACGATTTTGTAAAGTTTCTACCCATTAGGACTTTTAATAAAACCACTTTTTTACAAACTCTAATCATCTTAGGCGTTATTTCATTTCACCGGGCTATTTTATATATATTTCCAATGTTCATTTTTAATTTCGCAAATATTTAAATTTTTGAACTGATCATGCATGCCTTTCTTTTCATGGCCATTTTCTTTGGGATTTTGAAATCGAATATTTCTACTTTTTGATATTTTTTAAACTGAATTATTTTGTTATCTAGACCTAATATTAGATCCGAAAATATTCATTTACATTTTCATTAAAGATTATGGTTATTATTTATTTTTATTATTATTATTATTATTATTATTATTATTATTATTATTATTATTATTATTATTATTATTATTATTATTATTATTATTATTATTATTATTTTGCAATACATAACATCGTCTATGGTATTTTATTTATTTTTAACTATTTAATTGTTAGAACAAATATTATTTAATAGATAATCAAAATAAACCTTAGCATGGCCATAACTGCAGGCATTATGCAATGGAACAAGTCCTCCTTTGTCCTTTGCATGTACATCTGCACCGTTTTCTAGCAAAACTTTAACAACAGAAATTCTATTAAATCCTGCAGCAAAATGAAGAGGTGTAGAATGTCGCCCATCTGTATCCCTGCAATTCACGAGTACAGACTTTATATCAGAATTATTTTCAAGAATTCTGCAAACTAATTCGACATCTCCAGCTTTAGACGCTTCCAAAATTTGCATACAATATTCTTCGACTTGTTTGTCGTTTGTCGTTTTTTCTTTCATTGTGGACTCAACTGGAGGAGCAATTTCCCCTTCAAATTTCGGCTCCTTCGAATTCCATTTGTCCGTTTTGTTATTTGTAAAAAGCTTGGATTTGAAAGTAGGTACGATTTTGTTGGAGTCTGAAATATTGAAGATGATTTAAAAAACGACGGTTTCATTTTAATTAATTAATCTATTTTTTCATACAAAATCAATTTTTCTAAACTGTCATTTTGTCTGGGGCCATTTTGTCGAGTTACCATTTTTTATGTTTCTTTTGTGATTTTTTTGAATTTAATCTAAGTTTTACAAGATATAAAGTGACTAATTTTAAATTAATCTCCAAGAATATGTAATCTGCTTCATTTCTACTTACTAACAGTTTATACAATACAAGTGATTATAATTTATATATAATTTGACAAAAAAGAACAATAAATTACAAGGAGTTGATAAACTAGAGATGAGATTAGAAATAATAGAAGGAGCCTACATTCTGAGAAAGAGATAAAAGAGAACCATTTGTTAAAGCATATTGATATGGTAAAAATAGTCATTATTATAATATCACAAAGTATTATAATACCTTTCTGAATAAATATATAAAATGAATGTCACAATGTATTTACTAGTTCTTAAAGTGTTAAATAAATCTTGAATTAAATCAATTTCGATTACTATTTTACAATTAATTTTATTTTTTACTATTGTCTTTAAGTACATCGTACATACGACACGTACATCACACGTATTTGGCACTGATTACAGAAATGCTTAATTATTAGTTGAACAAACCTACTACCCTATTTGTATGTACTTCTTATGTACTGCCTTTTTAAGATTAATATATTCCTGTAAAAAATTTGAAATTACTTGTTGAATTTTCAATGAGCTTATCGGATTCTAATGTGACAGCTGGAAGAGTATTTTAATTATTAATGATTTCTGAAGTAGTGACAAATCGAGATTAACCAGAAATCTTATCAGCAGCTACTTCAGTGAAGGTGAATCTTCTGGATAAATGTGAAGACTTTTGTAATCTTTAGAAAGAAAATGATATATTTTTGAAAAAAAATTCATTCAAATGAAAAATGTCATTATAAAAATAAAAACATTCAAATAACTTTATTTCCCAAAAATTTGTATAGTGCACGCAATAACCCTCACTTTTCCATCCTATGTTTTGATTTGGAGTTAAAAAGTTCGGGCTACCTTATTAATTAGTAGTTTTAATTATATACTGGTTTTATATCCAACCTTTAACATACTTTCTCAAACGTTACGCCTACTAATATTTCCTGATAGCCCAATATGCATTTACTTAAATAGCCTTTATTATTTTATGGATCAAATACAATTATAATTACAAATTGACAATAGAAATAATTTACCTGATATGCAAGCAGCTGTTGGATCCAGATATTCTTTCTCACTAAGGAATTCACAGAGGTCAATATCTGTAGTCAGTTGAGATGCTCGGTATCCTTGATTGGTTGGTATAGTTTTATTGGAGCCATAATTAACTAAAATATAACAGATACTACTGCTGTTCAACTCGGCCGCCAAATGAAGTGCATTTTTCCCAGTAACTCCTTCGAGCATATCGATATTAATTTCTTCATTACGAACTAACAGTTGAATCAAATCGACATTTTTTGTGAGTATAGCTAAATGCAACGGAGAAGATCCTTGTTTGTTTAAAACATTAAGCGAGGAGGTTGCACCTCGACGAAGCAAAAACTCTATAAGATTTTTACGTTTACTGATGACATTGTTCGATGAGATCGTAGCATGAATTAAAGTATCTCCCGTGAAAGGATGAACAAAATTTATTAATTGTTGCTTGTCAATAAAATTCGAACAATTGCTATCATTTGTGTTTCCCAACATTTGTAACATTCGTTTAACTTTATTGTACTCTCCAAGCCGGCAATAATTAAAAAGTACAAAACCTAAATCACGAATATTTTTCATTATTTAAACTTCACATGCGGGCATATGATGTATTCCGGAACATTGAAACAATGATTATATCAAAAATTATTGTAAAATTGGATTCAGATTAGCCTATTGGATTCCTAGTGATGTTTATTACTGTTTCTTCGCAGAATAAGAAATAACAAAATCTCTATAATAAATGTTTTACTATAGAAATTAGAAATCAATAATTGAACGGAAATAAAACATGGGAATAATGAAAAATGAAACAATTATCCAACAGAAGAATAAAGAACAATGTATGATTCAGGATATTATATCATGGCCTTTAGCAGTGGCATTACCTTTTGTTTTATTAAAATAAAATTGATTACAATATTAAAGTGTTAAAAATTTTTATTTTTGTTATGTACATTGTATTCTCACATGCATACATGCAATCCTGCTGTCACGAGATAGATTTTACATGTTACCCGGTTGAGTTCTACAAATTTCCTTTCACACAATTTCTACACAACAAATGTATAATCCGAATTTGCATTAATTCTCAAATATACATGAATATAATCATTAGGTTCTTTAATAGAATACACCACATGCCAACGAAAATAAAATAAAGCTTGAAATGTTACTCTTAATTGTTTTTTAAATAACTTATCTTTTAATTAGGATGTTTAAATTAACAACAATAATATTGTAAATTACACTTGACTAATTGGATTAGATATTCAGTATTTTGCATAGATAGCTGACTAGATTAATAGACAATTTCAAAATTCACTTAAAACATTTTATTACTCGATTTTATTATTAGTGCCTGGCACATTTAATTTTTAATTAATTTTAACTAAATGTGTTATTAAAAATAACAAATATTCAATTTTGCTTGAATATTATCACTTTTTAAACATGATGGCCACCTTTTTCAATTCAAAAATGTACCAAAAACTTTTGAATATTATCAGCCATTCATCGATAATTTTTCACATCAAAATTCAATCTTGGAAATTGCTGTTTAACCATACCCATTTTCTTGATCAATTTTATATCACAAAACTTTATAAATTTTTGTACTTTAATTATATCTGATGTTTTTCGTTTTCTATTTTCCGTGCACTCATTTTATATCAACACAACAAATCTATTTGGTTCCAAAATCGGAGTTTATTATTATTTATTAAAACTCAAAATGTCTGATGGTTCGAGGAAAGCAGTTATCAAGAATGCTGATATGGCCGACAATACGAAACACGAAGCTATTGAAGTGCTACTCAAGAAGTTCACGGAGAAATTCAAAATGATCATAATTTTAAAAGTTACTGAATTTCTAATACATGAAAACATTGCTAATATTACAACATTTACTATAATATGAATTCCATATGTAGCATAAATAGGTAAATGTAAAATACTATATAACCTATTTCATATTTAATTAAGTTTCCAACAAATAAATTATATAGCAAATGTTTTCCTTAGTTTGACCATTTATACTTTCATTGTAGTAATTTTGTATTATAATTCATCTAAACTATAATTATAAATTATATTTGAAAAAACATCAATTAAAAAATTAATATTATTAAATGAAATATTAACACTGATAAATGCAAAAGTTATTAGATGAGAAAACCTTTACCAATTTTTATTGTTTTAAAATGGATATGAACTGCTAATGATAAGCTTTTACAGTTTTGGTATTTCATTTAATTAAATTAAAAAATGCGTCCAATAAAGTTCCTGATCTTTACACCATCATAATTATCAAATAGATCATATACGACTGGATTGATACTTTGGAAACGTTTAGTAAAGGAAGATTAAAATATAATAAAATTATGTAAAAATTACTTTTTTTGAATTAGAAAATTGATTTACTATTTAAAATTGATTTGTTCAATTAGTTAATTATTGAGTTAAATTAAATTCTTGAGTTTAAATTGATATGGTTTATGCATTAGATATGTTAGGAATGCAATTATCAAACAAAACTGTTATTGTTTAAAACAATAAAAATGAAAAACCTTTGTGCTCAAAATATAATAGTTCTCTCAATTCGTCCGTTGCGGCTAACTCTAGAGGTGATTTGTTATGACAATTTAAATGAGTTGGATCAGCTCCATATGCCAGAAGTAAAGAACACACTTCAGTCCGACCTTTACTGGCTGCTTCATGCAAAGGAGTATACTGCCATAAATCGGGAGCATTTACCATGGCTCCTCGTTCCAGCAGTGACTTAGCTACTTCGATATGTCCGTAACTGCATGCATTGTGTAGAGGTACTAAGCCACCTTTATCCTTTGCATGCACTTGTGCTCCCATTTCAAGTAGCAACTGAACAATACGGCATCTAAATTATTCACAATAACCACAACTGGCTCATATATTAAATACCGATTATATCCTGCAGCCAAATGAAGTGGAGTTGACTTGCGTCCATCACTAGCATGACAATTAACATTGAATGGAGTGAGAATCGTCATTATTGTTTCTTCCAGTCCATTTCGAGCCGCCTCAAGCAACTCTTGTTTTTTATATTCTCCGGTAAAAACTAGTTTTGTATTGTTGTCAGTTGCTAAATCAAATGCTGTTAAACCATCAGAATTCTTTAGATTCACATCTGCTTTGGCCTAAAGTTATAATAAATTCAAATTTTGAACTCTACATTTAGTGAATAAGTTATATGTCATTTATGAAATAGAACTTTCCTTTTTGTCAAATTAAAATGTAACATTAACCTTCATTTTATTATTCGATAAGTACATATATCAGCATAAATAATTACCGTTTTACCTACATTCCGGGCGTATGTAATAAACATAAATTAATAGGATAGTAGAAACTTTATTTAATTTTTATTTATCGATATACTACTTATGTTACCAGTAATCTATAAAATAAATTTTAAATATTGTTGACGATTTTATTTTATTTATAACGATCAACGTATATTTATCCAAACATTATTTAGGCTGTAAGTAACTGTTCTTGATGTTAGTTACATGCAGCAATTATATTACAGACATGTACCGGTATAGCTAAGTTGCAAATCAACATTTTCAAAATAACTTATAAATTGTCACTAGATAACATGATTTTAGGAATATGAAAATTTAAAAGTCCTCGAAACTAATATGGCAACCACACCTATGAATGTGTTAATCGAAAGACTACTATCACAGAAATTTTACAGGGGAGATAATGTAGAATAATTTATTAATGAATACCATAAATTTTATAAATTACAAAAATACTAGTGAAAATCTAAGTTACCTAAGTGACAACCTTATTTGACAGAGCATTGGTAGAAGAATATGAAGCAGCTAAAGGAAAAATTAAAACAAACAATATTATAATTTAATCGCCATTGAATTTTTGATTATCTATAAATTGGTTTTACTCATCATTTTGTATATAAATTTATGAAACAATGCAAAAAAAATGTTCAAATAACAAGTATTTCCTTCAAGGCTCCCAGGTTTCCATTTATTTGCAATAATTACATTGGTAGCAGGTTCCCCTTTTATCCCGGGTTTCCTTCGTCACCCAATTTCGTTTTCCGTAATTAAATAATTTTGTTGACGGCCCGGGTTTCTCACACTGTTTGAGTTTTCTGTTGGCTCGGACTTCTCAGTAGTCAATTAATTTTTAATTAATTTCTATTTTTAATAAATACTTCCTTCTGGGGACCCCAATTGATTTGATTTTATTATATTTGGTTTCGTCTCGCCATTTGGCATCTGCCCATACCAGTTTCCCCCACTAAATATTTATTTTAAAATTTTCAATTAGGTTTACACTTTTAATTATTATTTTGAATATCAAGGTTTTTATTGATTTCCCTTTTTACTTTTGTGAGTTTTGTTAACCCCAACAATAGTAAATGAATGTTTTTGTAAAACAATTAAAATTTCATTAGAACAATTGATTTATTATTATTTTTATCGAAGGTTTATTTAATGAAAACATCAGGATAACATTGGAGTCAAATTATATTTTAATTATGTTGTATTTGCGCCTTGACAAACTTTTCCGTTCGGAATTTCAATATTAAATATTTTAAGAAAATAATTTCCTTCTTCAAGTGACATGTCAAAGTTGACTATAATTCCCTTCTCAGTTAACATTAGAACGCCTATAAAAATGGAACCAGGCATGAAAAAAATTGAAATATTGAAAATCCACAATTTTGAAATCAATATTTATTTTGTAGACAAATCAATAAAAATTAGATAACATTTTAATATTTATGGAATTAGAGTTTGTAAATAAATAATGACTCATTTTGTTATGATCAAATATAATTTTCGAGTGATCAGTGATCAATAACATTTATCTATGTACTTTTTCATTAATCAAAATGAGCTTGGTCTACTACTTACTATATTAAATAAAATAAACTTTGATTTATTAAATTTGTGTTGATGAATTCCAAATGAATTAATTTGTAATAGATAATTTGCAGCTAACCAGAGGGATAACCAGGCCCCTCAAACTTAAAAAAATAATTGCTTAACAGTTAGAATATACATATTGAAATATTGATTTTACATATTTATTTAAAACAAAATCCAATTATAAAAATCTGTCCTGAATATACAAATAAGTACATTTTAATGAATATAACTATATAAACTTTTGGCAAATTTTCAATAACTTACCATAACTTAATTCTAATAAACCTAACACAAACATGTTTTTTTATTTTACAGCTTTTTCATAATGTTGGATCACCACAGAAACCTCGATATCAATTATTTTTCAGTTTTGTTAAAATACAATTCACATAGCTGAGACAAGCTTCGTTAGTTCTTGATTATAAGAGAAATATGCAAAGCACAAAAATCATTAAAAATATCAAGCATATTTTTTAGACAGTATTAGAGCAATGTTTAACCAATGTTTCATATTTAACAGAGCACTTGTAAAATTTCCGTGGAGTACCGGTTGGTAATCTAATCAACCGTCCTACTACAATGAACAAAGTTTGTTAATTAATCGTTCTTTACAGAAAGTTTATTCAACAATCGCGAATAAAGATGATAAATTCAACTTAGATTAATGAATTTCAAATAGGAAAATGCGAGGTTTTTAAGGAAATGAAGAAATAACAATGTAAGATTTAACTTGTACTTAAAATAAATTCATTTTTTACCTCATTTGCAATTTACTAGGAGCAGTGGAACTAGAACCTTCAAATGAGGAGTTATAAAACGGAAAACATAAGTTTTGCAGTAACTTAAGTTTAAAAATAATATTTTTATAGAAGTATAAAAAATCCAAATCAATAATACCATTGAAAATGGGAAAATTAACGGAAATTTCCAAAGCCTCATAAAATCAATAATTATAACTCCAATATCAAAAATTTGTATTTGTCAAAAGGTAAAAAAGATTGCAGCCAAAACGAATTTCCAAGGAACAGAGAAATAGTTTATTCGAATATAGAAACTTTTTAATAATAAATTTTATTTTAATAAATTTTAGTTTTCAATTACTCGGACTTACATTTATTCGAAAACAATTCCATCAATTTACATAAATTAGCATAAATTCCTAAAAAAATCCAAAGAAAATTAATAAAATTAAATTTAAAATACACGTTGATGAAAAGTATTATTTAAGAGCTTGAAAATGATCTCATAAATATACGAGATCACAATCCAATCCTTAAAATATACTTTATTAAAAAATTTACCTGCCAGCTATTTTAAAAATGGCTAATCCATAAACTTAATCATAATTGTAGTTTGATGTTGATTAAAACTTCTATTATACACCAGCTGTCACTGAGATAAATCCCGCTATAATTCAAGTTGATACATAAATCAACTTGGCGGAATTTATTTTTTGTGAATTCATTTCAGCCATTTTTTAAATGGCTGCTAAGTAAGTTTTTTTTTATATTGTTATATAACTTAAAGTTAAATTTTAAGAGTTGAATTATGATTTCATAAGGAAATATGATCCTAATTCAAGCTCTTAAATATAACTTTTAATCATCATTTATTTCATATATTACTATAAATAATGTTTAGGAAATCAAGTAAGTAACAATAAATAGTCTCCAAAAATATGTATTTTTTTTATACATTTCGGAAAAAATCTCTTAATATGCCAAAAGTAATTAGTTAAATCTCTGTAGTCTTCTTTCACCAGCTCGTTATCCAGTGCGTCCTTCAGAAAATCGAATCTGGATTGGAAATTCATTGAACTCAATAAATTTTCGGAAATTAAAAAGTTTTTCATTTCCTCTAATGAAGCATAAACATTTTTCTCCACAAAATCAAGTAGTTTGTTGCCATTTCTTCCGAAATTTTGGATATACTGCCACCAATCTTGCCTTGTGACAATTTTCCAAATTTCCGGTATTTATAAATTATTGTTTTATGGAATTTCTAGCTATTCCCAATAATTTTCCAAAATGGAAATAGTCTTCACCATTTTCCATGGCATTGATAATTCGTATTTTATCGATTTCCGAAATTCTGTAAGAAGAATAATTTTTTATAACTTAAAAATAAAATTAACAGTTTATGCTTTTTTGTTCGAGTCTCAGATGTTGTTGAGGGCCTAGCAACTTCTGAAAGCCTATGGAAATATTTAATTTATTTCAATTTTCAAATAAATCGTACAATGTGATTTCTTCTTCGTCGCGAAATGGAATTGTTTCTGCAGAAATGTCTGAAAGCCTATGAAAATATGTAATTTATTTCAATTTTCAAATAAATCTTACGAAGAAGTTTCATCATTTTCATAAAAATTTGGATAAGTTTCCTTAGCATTAAATTTAAAAAATTTTTCCGCCATTTTTTTTTCTAAAAATATCTCAAAAATGTCTAAATTAATTTATTATAGGGGTTTTTTCAACTTCGGATAGCTACATGTTAAAAGTTAGCATGCATGTTTTATTATAGGTTGAGTTAATGTGCATTATTTTATTTCTCTATCACTTTTTGTGTCTCTATAGTTTAGGGTTTCTCTCATTGACGATTTTACAAGCAACCTCAAGGTGAGTTGGTGTGTTTATATGCTATAAATTTATTGATTTTCTTTTATATTATAGGTGATTTATCTCAGTGACAGCTGGTGTAGAAGTTTTTAATGAACGAAACGGGTGTATCTTATTACGGCGTTGTGTCATTGTGTGCATAAGCAAAGCGAATTAGTCATTTCTTGTCAGTCTGTTGAGCGGTTGCGTTCATTTCTCAGCGTTAGTGTTCTTGAGTTCTTCTGTATTGAAATTATTTCTTAATAAATTAGCGGTTATTTCAAGATGTCAGCCAAACAGAAAAAGTGTCAACAATATTCTATTGACTGTTTAAAATTTAGTTTTGTTTCGTCTCCTACAAATCAACAATTGCCAATGTGTCTACTAACACGTATTTTCTAACGAGGCCATGAAACCATCAAGGTTAAATGAACATTTTTAAAATGAACATTCCTACAAGAATAATAAAGACATATTATACTTTCAAGAACTTAAGAAACATTTGACAATCGTAATACTTTTAGCGATGTTTTAAAGAAATCAAGTCATATATTGACGCTCTTATCGAAGAGATGACAATACGATTCAAGGACTTGAAGAAACTTGTAATACCAGCATGGACAATAAATCCATTTTTATCAAACGTAGAAAGTGTCAGTCAAAATTAAAAAGAGCAGTTTATTAAGCTAAAAAATATGAAGCCAAAATAATATTCAATCAATGTGATTATAATGATTTTTGGGTTCGCTTTCACCGTCGATACCCTCTTCTGTGGAAATAATTAAAATTACCGATCATTTCCTTCATCGTATTTAGTGGGAAAGGGTTTTAGCGCAGTAATGCATATTTTAAGAAAATCACGAAATCGATTACAAATAAGCCAAAAAGGAGATTTAAGATTGAATTTTACTAAACTTCAACCTAATATTACGAAATTGGCGCAATCGCGCGAGGCTCAAGGATCTCATTAATGTTTTTTTATTTTTATAAAAATATTGAATTAATAAATATTGAATTGTTATACGGTGGATCGGCATTTAATTATTATTATAATTACTAAAATATAATAATGATAATAATACAAAAATAATAATAAATAATAATAATTAATAATAATAAATAACAATAAATAATAATAATAAAAAATAATAATCAATAATAATTAATAATAAATTATTATAATAATATTAAATATTAATCATTAATGATAATAAATAATAATAATAAAAATAATCAATAATAATTAAAAATAATAGTAATAATAAATACTAATAATAGATAATAATAATAAATGAAAGCAGATCAAAAGTGAAAAGATAAAGAAGAAGTGATTGGATACTACCGATAGTGCTATCAATAATATAAATAATAAAAAACTTTCGATATCGAAATTTAAGAGGCTAAAATAGTGATTTGTTAAATTAAAGTTGTTTTTTAGTTCTTATATTGTTACTTATTTTCTTTAAAATAAAAATTCATAATTTGATCGATAGCTAAATATGAATTATCGATTGTTGTCACAACTATGGATATTATGCCATCCCTAAAAGATATTGTTTTCTCAAATTAAATTGTTGTAGCGGGATATTTAAAAACACTAATATTTGTAACTATGGAAACGAGTCTGAACTAACCTTAGTTACCTAAAGGTAAAAGATGTATCATGTTTTGTTCAACAAAAACATTTCATTCAAACCACAAAATGTTTGTCGATTCTCCTAGTAACCAACGGAAAATCAAATAAATCGATAATCTTCAAAAATAATTCTGTCCAAAATTTTGCTTTGATAAAATCTATTTTTTTTATCATAACAGCGGAAAAATTCAACAAAAATTTCATAATTTACCCTCCCGACCACTGCTTATAGCGGTTGTTTCCGTGTGACACTTTTGTGGTGCCCTCCATCCTTTATTATTTTATGTTTAATTAATCTTGAATTTTATTAACGAAATCTGTTTCCAGACAAATCTGACCTGCAAAAGAACGATGCACACATCGGCTTTACCTTTAACAGCAGCCTCATGTAATGGAGTGTAATTCCAAACATCTTTTGCGTTTGGATCACTGCCAGCTGATATGAGGACCTTTACAACGTCTGCGTGTCCAAATGAGCATGCATTGTGCAGTGGAATTAAACCTGATAATCATATGAACTATTTATTTGAATCTATTCCAATCAAATACCTCCTTCATCCTTTATTGACACATTGGCACCGCGACTAATCAAAAATTCAACCATTTCTTTGCGGCCAAATCCAGATGCAAAATGCAAAGGAGTTGATTTTCTTCCAAAATTATCTTTTGAATTCACATCATAACCTATATCGAGTAGGCATTTTACTACTTGCAAGTCGTTATTTTTGCAAGCATCAAATAGAGTACGACAATTTTCTTCAAATGAAGCTTCAGTTAATTTACTCAGTGAGGTATCAGCAATTTTATCACATATGTCTTGGATATCGGTACAATACTCATTTGGATTATATGAAGCACGGTTTACTTCACCTTCAGATACAGATCTGTTTCTATAAATTTCATGATTCATCAAATAACTTAAAATCAAATAGACAATATCTAAAAGTTTAGCAAAAATAAAACTCCACTAATATGCTCTAAAAAATAAAGTTTACAATAAAATTGTAAAAACTTATAAATAATTTTTTGAACACAAGTAATTTATATAAAATAATTTTTATCTCAATTAAATTTATATTCATATTCATTTAAATTTATATTACAAATTATAAAATTTAATAAAATTTATTCAGAAAAAAATATTAATTTTGTTTGAAAATAGAATGATTTAAAGGTGTAAAACAAATCGAAGGTTGGTTTTGTGTTAGAAATTATATAAATCATTTTGAACAAATAAGATTTTACATATTTAATATAAACTTTTATACGATATATTAGATAATTAGTCTCATTACTAATATAATAAAGTTAATGTAAATTTAAAACAAATGATAACCATAAATTTACACAATTTACAATTTGTGATTATATTATTATATATCATATAATATAAGAATGTTTTTTGCAATTAAATTTTATAATTTCGTTCATTTTAAAATAAGAATATAATTTAGCGAAAAATTTTAACTTGTTAGGCAAAAACTGCAAAACCACTACTACTTTCTTTAAATCTCATACGAAACAAACAAGGCGCTTAGATAACTAATAATAATTTTTACAAACCTAATAGTTTTTGAAAGAACTTTTCTAGTTTTCACCTCTGATTGCTTTTTGTTTTGTAATGACATAAAGAAGTGTATAACAGTGTTAACTTGACACTGTTTTTACACTTACCTGGCGCGAAGAGAAATCTGAGCGCCTCCCGCATAGTACTGATGAGAGCGATTAGCTCGAAACTAGTATACTATTGGGAAATGTACTGGATATCGCTTAATGTATCGTATAAAGAATTTATTTTTATTTGTTTGACTATGAATCAAATGAGATCACTTGAAAAAGGCTATGCCATAAATTTGTGAATATCAATAAAACATCTGATTCGTAGTCAGACAATTAAAAAAATTCTTTTATGTCATTACTAATAATTTTTACAAAATAGGGTTACTGGAGTACGAAAGGACCAAGCGATACAAAGAAGAGCACAGTCCTTCTATCGGTAGCTCGTGTACCTAAGCTGCTTTCAAGTGTTGGGCCAGCACACAAATAGCCTTGAGAATTGTTTAAATGCATCAGTAATACAGCACGAAAACTCAGCACCAAGATAACTTAAAATACAATATACAACATCAACTAAACATTTTTAAATCTGAGAGAATATAAATAAATATAAAATCAAAAACATAAAAATTAAAATAAAATAAATACAAAATGCATCAAGAACCGCACGAAATTTACATAAAAAATAACATAATAACAAGAAAATTCGACCGTAAAATGACCATTTATATAAAATTAAAAAATAAATGAATTAAATGAATAAAAATAAAATATTTTTGGATGAATAAATTTAATTAAAAATGTTAAAAATAAATTACCAATTTAAATTAAGAAATAAATAAAAATTTAATATAGATAACATAAATAATTTCAAAGTCGAATTTTGTTTAATCGCAGTAAAACTAACACGCAAGGTTAAGGCCAAATTATAGGTATAAATACCGATGTGTTTTCACAAATTTTCAGTCTTATTTTTCGGAGAAAAAATTTCATTACAGAACTGTATAACTGGTTGTATAACTGGTTGAGAGCCGTGCATTCAGGCAATTAACACGGGTAAGTGTTTTGCCTGAACACGATCACTCTCAACTGGTGCAATATTATTAGTTGATTTTTTCGAAGGGATTTGATGGGTAATTTTTCAATTGAATTTATAGATGACTTTTCAGATCGAATTTATGGATGATTTTTGTTTTTCAAATTGAATTTATGGATAATTTTGTTTTTCCAATTGAATTTATGGATGATTTTTCGAATCGAATTTATGGGTGATTTTTTTAATTGAATTTATGGATGATTTTTCAGATCAAATTTATGGATAATTTTGTTTTTCCAATTGAATTTATGGATGATTTATCGAATTAAATTTATGGATGATTTATCGAATTAAATTTATGGATGGTTTATCGAATTAAATTTATGGGATTTTCGAAGTAAATTTTATGGAATGGATACAATGAATTTCAAATGTATGTGGCCGATGTAATTAGCTGAATAAATATTTTCTATCTATAGCCTTAGTGCATCGAAAATTTTATTCCAAATGCTATGGTAAAATATTATTTGTTATTCCTTTTCCGACCCACAGCCAAAGACACATCACAAGTTAATAAAATCAAACATATTATTCGAACCATGTAAGTGCGTGGAATATCGCCAATAGTTCGTGCCCGTGAAGGCTCCGGCGTGCGGAACGCAGGAGCTGGAACGTCAATATTATCCGTATATAGGGGAAGTTGGAGGGTAAATGAGTAGCCCTTTGGCTGCTCCTTCATCATCCATTTCCTGCAAAATCGACAAAACTTTTGAATAACAATCGGCTCAAAATCTCTAACACTGAGTAGTCCAGTGGGCACTCATTAAATACAATATGAACATACATAGATCTTAAGAATAAAGAGAGGGAAATGGTAGCGGGTAAAAATTGCGAAATCGTTGCAACAGTTAAAATGAACAGCCATCGGAAAAAGATTAATCCGAACGACCAAAATCATGAAAAATAATGTTTTTAAATAAGAATTAAATAAATTAATTTGAGTTGAGGCGGAAAATATGGGCGGGACGCTGCTCAAATTTTCCGAATTAATTCAAATACTTAGCAAAAATAGTAACGTAAAAATGGAACGTGTAAAATAAGGGCGGAACGCTGCTCAAATTTTCCGAGTCAATGAAAATACTTTGTCGAAAACTGTAGAATAGGGATGAACCGTAAAATAAGGGCGGAACGCTGCTAAAATTTTCGAATTTACAAAAATACTTTATCAAAAACCGAAAGATACAGAAGGATTACAACAAAATTTTTATATAAGAAAAATATTTCTTAAAGCTGAGGAATAAGGACGAATCCCTACACAAAAATTTGTTAATAATATTGATATAATTGTAATAATAATAATAATAATGATAATAATAGTAGTAATAATAATAATAATGATAATAATAATAATAATAATCATGGTATCAGTAGTAATGATGATAATAATTATGATAATAATAGTAGTAATAATCATAGTAGTAATAACAATAAATATAATGGTAGTTATAGTAATAAAAATAATAATATAGGAAATAGTAGAAACAATTAATAAAGGTAATACATATGATGGTAACAATAATAATGCTAGCAATAATAATGGGAAACATTGTAGTTATAATAGGGATAAGGGTGAAAGATATAATGTGGGTGTATTTAACATAACAAAGGGTGTACAGGCCAAAGAATAATCATCAGCATGGACAATAATGAGAAGGACCAAGCAAATGGACATAAAGATAGATGATAAGAGAGTATAGGTTAACATTTGAAAGAGATAGGAGAGTAATGGGACCTAAGAATCAAAAGCGAGCACAGGTCTTCTATCGACAGCTCGTTGGACCCATGGATCGTTCGGTCAATTATATCATTAGCAATAACGCTCACTTTTTGCGGACGATCTACCCACTCGAACACAGTTCCAACGTTGCTTAGCAACGGGTGCCGAGTGGTAAGCGAAAGAATATTTGTATGGGGTTGTCTGGGTAACAACCATATAGTTTCAAAATATCAAAACCCAGAAACCCACCACAAGCCAGAACAGTCTTGGAAACAAAGCTCACTTTTGGTGGACAACTAGCCATTTGTCATATTACCAACGTTGCAAAGCAACGGTTGGTAGGTGGGCAGTAGTTCCAATTGTTATGCTTGGGTTTGGTCAAGTTCAGACAACAATATCAAGATCAAATTGATGGCTTGCAATAACCCACCAATTAGTTATGTTGGAAATCCGATCCATAAGAAAACGCGAGATATATGGAAAACTCGATAAAGTAATAAGATCAATTTTTTAAAATCAATTAAGAAAACATTTATTGAGTTTGTGTTTAACAGAAAGGCGTGAGACCTCCAGCTAAATTATGGTATCGAAAACAAATTAGCTTATATTTTCTTGCTTTAATTTGATTATTATTTTATTTGTAAATAAAAAGAAGTTTTAGAGTTGTAAATTTAAATTCTTAAAATAGAAAAAACCTCGCAATTTAACAACATTAAATCAATATTTCCATTATTTTTATTTCTAGTTATAAAAAAATCAATTTATATTGTTTTTGGAACGAATCAGTATGCAACATCAGAGTTTAAATTTTCAACTTCATTATCGTTTTAGATTACCATTTATTCTTCCTTTCTCCTTTCTCTTTATTGATACCCACTGTCGATTGATGTGACTAATCACAGTGTTTGTAAAATTAAATATTGAGGAAATATATTAATTATAAACTCAGAAAAAATTAAATTTTATTTTGCATAATTTTATGTAATTTATTTATTAAATTTTGAAAATAATAAAGTGTGGGGTTAATGGTGTGGATGACTTTCACCCCAATACATACAAAATAATTGACGCCCGCCAATGGTTTCCCGTTGCTAGGCAACGTTGGAACTGTAACCACTGGTCACAGGACCTCCAAAGGTGAGTTCCGATGTCAGAACTGCTAAGATTTAGTCCTATGTCGGGTTCAGCGGACTGCCTTTAGAAGGCCTATGTCCGTCTTATCTTTCAGGTCCCTTAGTTATCCTCT
Source organism: Schmidtea mediterranea (assembly GCA_022537955.1). Lineage (NCBI taxonomy): Eukaryota > Metazoa > Platyhelminthes > Tricladida > Dugesiidae > Schmidtea > Schmidtea mediterranea. The sequence goes on along the minus strand of CM039680.1, from coordinate 156,638,383 downwards.
TTCTCATTTTATTCGCACACCTTACTCGCTATACAGAAACAAATCAATAGAAGGAAGAAAAACACAATTTTGTTTTATTTGAATATCAGTTTATTAATCATTTCGTTCCTCGAATTTCAGTTGGTCACTCCTTTACTTTCACCTTGGGCACGTCGGCGCAAGCGTTCAGTTCGGCCTGGCCTAGCATGCGGATGGGATAGCTTGTTGGACGATTTCTGCTTGTCTTGGTCGCGATAAGCCAGATGCGCCGGTGCAAAAACGAGGGGTACGTGACCGCACTACCCTCCTGGCACGCTGACAAGGCAACCTCTAATCCTTTTATCTGTGTTCGTTGTGCCTGATTCAAGGACTTCTCGTCTCTCCAACCTTGCTGGGCCGCAGTCAGGCGTTGAAAATAATTTAAATCTCGTGTCTTCTCTGACGTTGACAGATTTTTGCGTACGTAGCTCTGGTTCTATAGTGTCTCTCATATCATCAGCTCAACCAGATTGTAATCGTTTCCTATCTTAACAAGCTTTTGAACGTGGAGCCTTTGACAATTTGGTGCTGATTGGGAACTCGTCTCTATTGATCAGTACTTAGATCCCGTCAATCTGGGTCAATATCATACGCAGAGTTCGAGTGGACATGGCGATTTCTATTGCCGCTTAGTTGGCCGATAATTTACGGAAAAATATATATTTAATTTAATGATTAGTTTTTATTTTTATCCTTTTGTGTGATTTTTAGAATTTATCATTTCTGTGCATTATGATATTAGTAATTCCATTTACGGATGTTTTTGAGCTAGCATTACGTTACTGGGTTTCTCTATTTATCCTAATGATTTATGATTATGCGTAGTCATTCCTCACTTCCTCTGGAGCTATTTTTGGCGTTTAAAGCGGGTTTGTGATCAGTATCAAGCGTTATATCTGAGTTTATAATTTTAGTTATGTTATCAGGATCAGTTACTGTAGTGGCACTTAGCCAAATCTTAGTATATCAACTATTATGTTCAGTTACTTAGCCGTATCTCGTTTCCCTTCGTTATTCTCAATTACTTGTCGATTCATTTTAGCTACCGTCCATTTTAACTTGTCACGGTTCCTTAAGTTGCTTTTAATTACGTATAGGTTCGTCAGTTGCAATCACTCCAAGTGTTTATTAATTTTTTCCAATTATACATTGTATTCAGTCACATTCAATCGTTCCTAATGTTATCTAGTTGACTTGGTCATTTGTATTCCTCCTTCATCACCTTTAGTTTACTTTTAGTCGCATCTGGTTAGGTTCAATCTGTCTATTCTTATCCCTCAACTTTACTTGTTTATCTCACATCCTGATTACTATGCATCACGTTTAGCAGTTCTCGTCTGGGTCAACTCAGTTAAATTCGTTTGTCAGTTCTAACATGGTAAATCATTCGGTTGGTTTTAAATTTTTGTTACATTTAATATCTTTGATCCTTTTCGTTGAGTTAGTTAATTTTGCTAGATTTATTTTACTTAGTTAATCTCGTTAGATTTAATACCTTTCATCTCTATGTTAGGTTTTACTTGCGTTAACCATTTGATCGGATTTACTTCCTGTATTCATTTTATCGGATTCACTTTCGTTAATTCATTTATCGGGTTTACTTCCTTAAATCGTTTGTTAAGTTTACTTTCTTTAATCATCTTAATTAGATTTACTTTCTTTAATTATTAGACTTACTTTCTTTAATTATTTTATTAGATTTACTCTCTCTAAACATTAGCTTTACTTTCATTAATCATATCATCCGATTTACTTTCTTTAATCATCAGATTTACTTTCTTTAATCATTAGATTTACTTTCTTAATTATTAGATTTACTTTCTTTAATCATTCAATTTACTTTCTTTAATTATTAGATTTACTTTCTTTAATCATTTTATTAGGTTTTACTTTAGGTTTTACATCGATATCGAGTTCCCACCTCCCGATCCTCTCAATTTAAACGTAAGATAAATGTGTTTATATTAGATTTTACGAGTGCCCACTGGACTACTTGGTGTGATCATTTTAGCCGATGTATAGAATTAATATTTAGGTCGAATTTTTGGGAGATGGGTGAAAGAGAGCCAGCCAAAAGACTAGTTCTCAATCTTCCCACCGCCCCTATAGCGAGTATAATATTTACGTTCGAGACCGTCGTTACGCACGACGGAACTCGCACGGGCACACACTATAGGCGGAGAAACCGCACTTACACAGTGTGACTAGTTATGTTTCAGTTTACTATCTTGCGTGTCGTGTGGCTGTGGGCCAGAAAAATTTCGACATATTAAAAATTCTCTTTCATTATACATATATTTTTCAAAACAATTGCATCATAGTTTATTCATTAGTTCGGTTCATGCATTCCAACATGCGACAAAAGGTTCCCACACATACGAGCAAGTAGAGCTTACATTAAGTTACTTGACTTCGCGGTGTGAAAACAATTATCGAGAGTTGCTCCTTTGAATAAAATCGTTCTGGTGAAAAGAAATCTGTTCACTGAGTGAAAATTGATTCAAAATTGGTTAAAATTCTGTGAAAATGGATTGGTATATATACCTGTTCTGTGACCCTAACCTTGCGTGTTAATTTTCATGCAATAAAACAAAATTTGACCTTGATATTATGTGTCTAACTATTTTCTAATTTTTATTATTTTCTCGATTTATCTGACAATTTATTCATTAACTTTTAATTTTAATCATTTCTGACGAAAATTATTTTATTTTTGTTCAATTTATTCATGAACTCTTTTCTTTTTCCGTAAATTGTCGATTTTTGGTCAAATCTTTTGTTATTATGCTATTTCTATGTCAATTCGTGCAGATCTTGGTGCATTTGTTAATATTTTAATTTACTTTTGTGTTTTCCCATTTTATATTTTAATTATGTGTTTTCTCGCATTTTGAGGTGGTTATTTGATGTTTATTGGTTCGATTTTAAACTTTGCATGTTGTGTTTGCGTGCTGTTTCCAATTCATTTAAACAAAACCTTGTACTGGCCCAACAAAAGGGTTATTTTTGGAAACAAATAATACGATTGTGATTATTTCAACTTTTGGGTTTACATGGAGTAGGAAAGATAATCCACGTCCACTGTGTGTTATTTGTTAAAAATGCATGCAAATTTTCAACATTTAGTAAATCCGCGTTGTGATAAAAATTCAATAAAGTCAATTTTTTAGAAGTACAGAAAATTTAGGAAATGTTTACAAGACAAGATAAGTGACAGAAATACAAAATTTTCGGAAGAACAAGCAAAATGTTTGTTTATTCTTTCCGAAAATTTCAATTTTTCAACCCCGACCATTTTGCGTTTATTGAGCAATCACTTGGTAACTATAAAAAAAATTAGGTCTAAATTCAATGAAAGAAATTTAGATCTCGTCATGGAGCGGTGAATGAAATATACAACGCGATTTTTATAAGAAGCTTGAATAGATTCAGAATTAATTTACATTAATGAATGTAGCTTTGAATAATTTCACTGAGCACTTGTCATCATACAGCTCGTTCCTGTACCTAATTAAAAGTGTGTTCAGCAAGATCAAATTCAATATTAGGAAGATCATATCAAGGAAAGCTGGATTCATTTTTATGTCTTTTCAATCTATATGCGATGCGCTGAAGGAAGCACTAGATAATGAGCTAAAGAAAGAAGATTACATGAAAATGATTAATTATTTTGTACGCTCGGTGATTTTTTCCGAGTTGTTAAAACAAATACATATTTATGGCAATTAATAATGATATTTGGTTGAATAATGATTTTATTTCCATATAAAATCATAATCAAGAGAGTGCTGTTGTTTTTGTTTTCAAGCACATGAGAAATTGTGAAAGCCGTTACAAAACTGGAAAACCGGTGAACGTCTTCCTCTCAGATCTAAAGTATTTGGTCACAATGACTGGCATAGAAGAATATAACTTGTTCCATAGTGATATTGTTACGGTAAATTGTTTAATAATGAAAAATCCAATGACAAGAGTGAACATTGTCCTGGGACTAGACGCAATACGACTTCTGGCAGACATTCTGATTTGTAATTAGAAAGTGAAGTTTGTTAGATATGCTGTAAAGTCCGACCGGTCTTTGAGTTTCAAGAGCTAAACAATTACGCTAGGAGTCATAACATATATGACGTGTGTGGCGAATGTCTGAAGAGATTGCAAAAAATGGGAAATCAGGTAGAAATGCTCGTTTTTAAGAATCTTTTTTTCACTTACACGTCAGTGAATATCTTTGAAAATATCAAAAGTTTCGATATAAAGACAACCAATATTATTTAACAAGGTTGAGATTTGATCTTAACCGTGGTCCAAAAATAATGTACATTAAAATATAAAATTTCTATTCTTATTATGTTTAAATGCCAAGCTGATGTTTTTCGATCCATAATCTCTTCATTTTCATTTATATTTATTTTGTTTTGAATAACAAATTTTAGTTTTTCTTTCATTGATATATAGTGATAATATATTATATAATTTTACCTGTAATTTTTGGAAAATAAACCGGTTTTAATACCCTAAATCAACACTTTGAGAACCTCTTCACAAAACCAATAATTGTTATACTATATAAAATATATTATTAAAATAAAGCAAAATTTTTTGAAATTTATTCATTATTTGTTTTCACTAAATTTAGACAAATTATTTTTAATTATTAATAATGATTGATAATATCAACTTAAAATGCATATTAAATTATAAAAGGAATTTTCGACTAAAACAAATCAAAGCCAAAAAACTATAATAACACATTTCAATGAATATAAAATTTCATGAAAATTCAGATCTGGCCCAATTTGATTCAATTGAATTTTATCAGTGATTTTATACATTTAATAAAATATAAACAGCTCAGCAACAAAAGTGACCGGGCTAGCAGAATCATTCTAGCCATATCTATGGCCAACTATGACAAATTTTGATTAGAATCTAAATAGAATTGTCATTGAGCACTACCAAATTTAATCTGATCAAAAAAATTGTATTGAAATCACAAAAAAATTTAAAAAAATAAAAACTTAATGAATAATAAGTCTAAAACTATTAAATGTATGCTATGAAAAACTGAAAAATTAATAATATTAATGTTGTCATCACACTTACAATTTGTACAAATATGTACAATTGATAATAATTATGGTAATTGTGAATAATTTAGAATTTATAATAATAAAATTTTCGTGAATTAAATAATAATAATAATAATATAAAACGGTGGATCCCAGTAGTAGCATAAATTAATATATCAGATAAGTGAATAACAAAATAAGCACTTGTTGCAAAGTAAAAATTTTTTTTTTGATAAAAGTTTCGATTATTAAATAATCCTCTTCAGTTTCTTGCGAAATAGTTATCTTCAATGCCAACCGTACTAAAATACATTCTGATTTTCATTTAAAATGTATTATTTGTCTTTAGATTATTTTAAATTTTCTTCCTTTTTTAAAAAAGATTTTTTAGATTTTTAAATATTCCCAAATTTGAAATTTTACTTTTGTTGGGGTTAATAAACTGCACAAAAATAAAACTGGAAAATCAATAAAATTAAACGGCAGATCAACAAAATTGCCAGTTGGTCGAAGAGAATATTTCAGAGAGGGGAGTAAAGGAGGTAATAAGCTTAAAGATAAATCAACCAGCCAAACAAATTAAATTCTTGCCCACCAGACAGGGACATCTCCCTTTGGAAGACGTATCCCTACTCATTGAATTATTGTGAAATCGCGCAAAGTAATTGTGTAGAGAATTGTGAATTGAA